>CM060908.1:1010258995-1010883995 GCA_030737815.1 Allium fistulosum
TTTTAATTGAATATTTATTTAATGGATTTAATGGACTTATTTAGCTCCTTTTAAATTATTAAATGCTATTAGTGAATTCCTTTGTAAATTTATTAATGGTAATAAATGGTTCAAATAAATGATCGGAAAATAAATTATTATTTTTACGATTGATTTTTATTGATGCATTTTTAATTTAATTTATTTTTTCATAATTTTTAAATTGGAGGATATTAAAAAATTTCGTTCGACGATTTATCGTCAAACGGTAATGTTTTTATGATTTTAGAACTCAATAACTAGTGTATATTATTATTGTTTTGGGGTCGCGTCGCTCTTCTGAGCGTGACCGTATTTTTGTTTTGCAGTTCGCAGTTCATACGTGAATGAGGAGTTGTGCAGCGAAATGCTGGAATATTGGAATATTAACCTAAGTTACCCAACATATTTTCTGAGACCCTTCTTTTCTTGTCTCCATTTAGTACCCCTTCATCAAAATCATGCGGTAAGCTTAAAAGCTTAAACAAAGAAAATATCAACTTTGAAATTCGAAATCAAATGAAATAAAATCAAATAAATTGGAAACTTGTTTCATCAAACTCGTAGGATGATGGGCTTCATGACTGGGTGTGTTTGGGAGGTGCGGCCATCGCTTGGTGATGCTTGACGTATTGGCAGCAACCTAGGCTTCTGGAATTTGTGTTGCGTGGTCATCGGTTGACGAATTAGAGGCTTGTTTAGGAGTTGTCGGGTCGAATAACACCTGTGGTGGTCGTTAGGGCGTGTACGACGAGGGTAGAGGAAGTGCGACATTCCATTTGTCACGCCTTGAAGCCCATAAGTCGCATTTTAAAGGGGAAGGCCGATTGTAGGATTGAGGGTATGTGTGTGGAGAGGAGGTGAGTACCAACGTGATGGCGAAGTCGGCTCGCAATTCCGTTGAGTATTGGTGGAGATTTGGTAGGGTGAGAGATTGACAATGGTGAAATGTGGCTGCTACAAGGAGCAGGATAGAAATTTGGGTTAAAATCAGATGTTGTTCAATTTTAGTTCAAACCGAAACTTTTCGACACCAATAGGAATTTCAGTGAATATAACTCACCTTTTTGGTTAATTTGAAATGTTTTATAGTAGATAAAAATTGTTGATTGTTTGCTTGGATGTTTTATTTGGTTGATTGTTTGGCTTTAATGAATTGTTGCTTTTTAAGCAGTCAATATATGAAATCAATTGCTGGGAATTATCTGATGTACAGGAAATTTGTAAAGGGATCCAACGGGATTCCTCACCCTTACTGATTTGTTTTCCATAATACTCCAGTTATATAAATTATGAAATATCAAAACTGATTGTTTGGCCCTATGAGATATGATATTATTATATATTGAAAACTTAACCTCTGTAGTGATCAAAATCAATATCAACATTGGTTAAGTGATGTGGTGGCTATTGGCTTCAATTTAGTATTTTGAAATATTAGTTTCCTGTTTGACTCGGATAGGGTTTGAATTTAGAAAAATGACTTTAAATCTAACCTTTGGATTTTCTGGAATATTTTTATTTAAGCAAATTTTGAACTCTCTATTTTACCCGAAACATTTTATTTGTCTATTCTAAATCATTTAGATATGTTTTTAAGAGTTACTTATTTATATTTAATAGTGTTTAAAAAGTTCTTTATCAATATTTTATATTGTGACAAGTTATTTATTAAAAAGTTAGTATTTTTGAAGTTAATAATTATTTATTAACAATGTTTTGGGATTTGTAATAGTTATTTATTAATAACGTTTTGGAATTTATAATTAATATTCATAATAATGTTTTGGAAGAAAATTATTATTTATTTATAATGTTTTGAAGTTATTAATTATTATATTAAAAATGTTTTGGAGTTAATAAATTATTTTATTAATGATGTTGGAAATTTAATTTATTATTTATTTAGGGTGTTTATAGTATATTTATTTATTTATTTGTATTTATAAATAATGAATTAATCTATAAAGGAATTTCATTTAATCAAGAGTTTATAAATGAAAATGGAATCTTGGATTTATAAAGGCTTTATAAAAGATTCTATAAAAGAATTTTTGGAAAGATTTTTATAAAGTAAATTTTTATAGAGAATTTTTATAAAGTTTCTTTATAAAAGACTTTTATAAAAAAATAAGTTTTATAAATGGGTCTATAAATTTATAAAAGAAGTTTTATAAATAGTTTTATGGATTTATAAAAGAGCTTATAAATAGTTTTAGAAGATTTATCAAAAGAGTTTTATTAGTGGTTTTAGTTTTAGAAATTAATAAAAAGAGTTATATAAATTGTTTTGGAGGATTATAGAAGAGTTTTATAAATGGTTTTAGAATTTATAAAAGGAGTTTTACAAATGAATTTAGAGTTCTATAAATACTTCCTAAGTAGTGAAAGGGTAGTGTTTTTGTGAATATACTTATATGTTGAGATAAGTATATGGATATTTTTCCAAGTATAAAAAGGAGTATGAAGGGCTTGTGAATATATCTTTGTAAAAGTATTTCGATACAACTATTTACAAAGTAATTTTTAATTAATAAAAGGATTAATTAAAGAGGATATTGGTTGCTTATATGCTTAACTAAGGATGACTTCCCAATGGAAATAAATCCCTAATTGGAAGGTTGTTTATTTGATAATTAAATAATCAACTATCAAACTTGGCCAGTTTTAAACTATCGTTGTCGGTTCGGAGAGACTGGGATCAGACAACTTATCTAAAAACTACTTCGAACTAGCATAAGCATTCGATTGGAAGACATCTTGAAGATGATTGAAGTCGAAGTTCTTGAAGTGCAATGGCTACTTGCTACTAATCCTGATGGTGATTCCAAAATGGATGTAGTAGAGGTAGTGCCTTCAGATTCATTCAAACCTAGAACAAACTTGTATGGATGAATGCTAGCATTGAACTTCTGCCTGGATGGCAGTGCTAGCATTACAAGTGGAATTTTCTATATAAAAGGTAATCGTACCCTCAAGCCTCATACACTGGAAATGGCTAAAACATGGTAGATGTAGCAAGGCTGTGTGGGTCGCTCCCATTAGGGTTTGTCATCACTTTTTTAGATCATTATATTATGGATTTGGTTGTGCATGAGGGCTCTCGATTAAGGTTGGAAAGCAACCAAGGTGATGGCATATTCGGTATTATCCAAGTTCAGGGGTAGCCTGTTCTGTGTTGCCAGGGGTGGATCAAGTTCAGGGTCTAACCCTAGGTACATTTTATCTAGAGGTATACTATACAGAAGGTAGTCCCTTACCTTGCCATTTTTGGAATCCATTCTCCAATAAGCGTTGAGCAGACTTGATTGTATACCTATTATGCTGGAATTTAGTAATGTAACAATTTCAGTTATGATTCAATGTTTAGTTTAAACCCTAGAGATTATTATAATATCACTGGATTTTCTATAGAAATGTTTTGGTTATCGTAAAGTAAAAACTCGTGTATGTTTATGTGTAGTGTGGCCTTACAAGATACCTTTATTTTGAAAAGTTTTACAATATTAAAATTAAATTGAGTTATGTATCTCACGCTAGTTAGCTGGACTGATCTGGGCGTTACTTTTCTTATAATGTTAGGGTCAGACCGAGCATATTTACAGATTCGGTGGATACTTGGAGCTTTAGGAGCCAAGATGGATGCCTCAAAGCTGTATTCATGTATATTCTATTTTCCACTACATTGGTTGTTTATATTTATCAGCCATTGTGAGGACAGGTTGTTATAACTGTCTAGGCTGTTGATTGATTAATTGACTCTAATTGTTATATGTATAATAAAGTTTAGTTTTTCTTTTGTAGAAATCATTGTTATATTATAGATTGCTCGTCACGTTATGAGATTCTATTTTGTCTTTTCTTTATTTTTCCCCAAATAATTTGTCTTTCCGGCACTTGGATGCTCGACACATGAATACCATGAATGTATTAGCATCGACTTCTGAAGGTCGAAAAGGTGGGTCATTACATATTTTTCCAAATAAGATCTGTAATTTAAAACATTTTCTTGTTTACACAAAATATTTACAAATTTTTCCAAATACACATTAAAATAATGAAAACTTTTATTAATTCAAACATTACACATCAAATATCAAAAACACTCAATAGCAAAAAATATCATACTTATTCATTTATACAACAAATAAGCACCAAAATTATATTCATTTCACCATTTTAATTAACATTTTAAATAATGTAATATCTTATACAAAAATATAATTCTCGATTGCCCTGGCAGTAACTTCACTATTGAAGGCACCACAAGGTTTTGTTTATCAATATTTGAGTAGGCTTCTAATCTTTATGTAATAATTCCTACTCAATACTATTTTTTAACAATAATTACAAATCCAATACAAACAATCATCAATAATACAATCATACATAAGAAACAATGGTCAATGCACTCAGCGGAAAAACTATTCATCTGTTTCTGCTACGCACTCAATCAATAACAAATCAAAATACATCTATTGAATTCCAAGCCACTAGAGGTCTAATATTAATAACAATATCGACACTACTGGTCAGACCACAATCGTTTATATTTTTATACTCAAAAAGTAGAAGCGAAAATATTATATACACACCCACATACACAATAAGTACGTCCTCTGATGATTACCCCAGTAATCATCGTACACCTATTTCTTATTATAGGTTAACTACCCAACCCAAGGGACAGGGACTCTCTAAGTCTCATCTAAGGTCAAGACCGTGTCTAACATATAAAATGTATTGTTTTGAACCTGCTCTAATACCAATTGTAACAACCTACCACTATACCAATACTACCAAAGTGTACCACTAGGTAATACTGTCTGATAATATCGAGAATAAGGAAATATTAGGCTTACACATGTGAATATTCCATTAGGCTAACACTGGTATATATTTAAAAATTGAATAAATAACTCACCTACATGTAGACGGTATCAGCACAAAGCAATAAACATATGCATCTCCAGGATAGAACAATACACAATATATAATAAATAATAGAGAACACTGAGTCATTATCGCATCGACAATATATAATTATAAAGTGTGTCCAAAATACAACTCAAGGAATACATACATGAGATGATATAATACAAGATGATATATAATAATACATAATACTAATCTCCTCTATCCCCTAAAAACATAAGATGGTCTCATTGTCTCTGAACTTGAAAAGTCTCATATTGACTCGAGTATTATATAAATAACACATGGGTCGGACTATGTTTAAATATAAATGTCAATGTGTATATATATAATAATATATGCTTGGTATATAATTATAATATAATAAACAATTTCCAATACTATCACAAAACGTTAAGTATCACCAAAAAACCTTACATAAAGGTTTCACAACCCATATAAAACCATATCAATTAAGGAATCACAGAATCAATGTCAAATGGGTGAATCATCCATATCAAAGTCAACATCAAAATCTTGAAATCTACAATACATGAGATATCATCAAGTATAGTCAGGCTGGCACACATCAAAGCCCAAGTATAACTCTCAATCCCAATAATAAATATCATCATAAATCAATATAAAATAGGCCGCATATTTGTAAAATCATATACAATAAAAGATATGAGAATCCACTATGCTTTGGTCACCTATCATAAGTATAATCTCATTTCCTCGTATAGAAATAAATGGTGACGGGAATTGATTGTACAACCGACACAAGGTCCCTAGGAGAGTCATGTCTCAATATCCAATACTCATGTGAGCTATATAAATAGTATATGCCTATCTATCACTTTACACAGAACTGAACCAGAGACTGATAGTTTTATGCCAACTCTAGAGTCACAAACATAAGTCACGTAACCCAACTCTACAGTCTTAGTTACCTCGACGGTCATTGTGACACATATCCATTAGTGGTTCATATACACGAAACCTTGGTCACAACCATACACTTGGCCCTATAGGTAATAGACTACTGGCCTAAGGGACAAAGAGGCTGTTATCTAGCCTTTTGGTCTGGCTATATTTGAATTGATTAGACAAGTTAGACTCAACTATCATAGGGACTGACAAGCCAGATAACAATCACGAAGCCCGAAGGTCAGGCACAAATGATAATATGGAGTGGAGACGAATTGAAAGAAGAAGACAAATTCAATAGAACAATAGAAGTATGAAAATATACTATCTAATGAAAATGGATCAGGTACGATCCATATTCATCGATTATGGATCATACCATATCGATATTACAGTTCAACTCAATGGAAAATGATTGGTATCTCAAAATATACAAGTCAAATACAGATGAAACTATGGGAACATCAATATATTAAAAAGTAGAGCCCGCTATATTGATCGTGCACCAATAAAGCCCATAGAACGATCGATACCGATCATTATTATTGAAGAAGTGGGACTCACGAGCGATAGCATGACTTCTTCTTGATCTGAAGACTCCGCTGTAGAAATTTTAGAAAGATATTTCACAGTATTCTCCTATAAATAGAGACTTGATTGTTCATTTGAGGGATCTTTACGCTGCTTATTGCTTTGCACTCCGTTGTAACTAAGGGTTTTACTCCAATCCATCCTCCTACATTCAGCAATTCGAGTATTTAATAAAGTTATTTTCTCCAAAGTGGACATAGGCTTTCAATGTCGAACCACTATAAATCATTGTCTTCTTGTTATTGCTTACTATTTGTTATTCATTTGCTTTCTTCTTCTGCTTACATTTAATATTCTTCATTTATTTCTCTACACAAACTCTATTGGGTGTTTGTGACAATTTTTGGTGAAAACATTTTGGTGCTTTCATTGAGAGGGAAGATCCTTAGCTCTATTTGGATCCCTTTGCTGCTACTGGATTGCATAAATCCCCCAAAGAGATCCATGATTATCTTCAAGAAGCTTATTCGTTCTATTCAGATTTGCAAAATTCTAAGGAAAACTATTAATAATGGTTAGGAATACCATATCTGCCTCTCAAAAAGTAGAAGGAAACGAGAATGCTAGCATCCGACAAGGAGGCCAGAGCAATCCACTAGTTGGTGTCAGTGCTACCAATCTAGTTGAAGTCCTGAATCCCGTTGATTCCATCACAAGGGCTGATTTCCAGAATCTGATGAGAGAGCTAGTGCATAGCAGTCGACAGTTGAATCAGCAGATTCAAGCCAATATCGATCTAATGAATCAACTGAGGGATCAACAATGCGGGAAGACTAGGAGGGAACCAACTCCCTATTCTACATCAGAAAGCTCAACTTCATCAGATGACTATCATAGACGAAGGCGTCGCAGAACCGATAGATACCATGCTGAAACATCGACCTGCCATCACCCGATCGATCCAAAAAGACGGTTAAAGATCGGTACCGATCCATCTAGAATGGTCAGCGTCGATCCAATTCTTGGAGGTGACTCACATCAGGCAACGGAAAGAAAACATATTGGTGATGCTGCGATCGATCTGGATGTTGGAGTTTGAGTAAATGCATATCAGTCACCTCTCCGGAATGATGACAATGTGAACGCATGCAACGTACATCGAGAGGATATTGAGCGAAGAAGGCGTGGGATGGCCTATAGACAACGACCAGACCATTTACGTAAGGTGGAGCATGACTACCGCTTGGCTCCAGCTACCCAAACGCGGACTTGTCGTTTATGGTCAGACAGCTAGAAAGGGAAATCCAAGATTTGACCAATGATGATTGGGGGATCTCAAGAAGCCATACCTCATTCATAGAAAATATTTTACACGCAGAGTATACAAGGGGATTTACCATGCCATCGATGCTTGCCTATGAGGAAAAAACCGACCCCAGGCAGCATATCATGAGATATGATGGCTGATGGATTTCGCACGAGCTGATAATGCCACAAAATTTTGGTGTTTTCCCATCATTCTCTCTTGCACAGCGACGATGTAGTTTACGAGATTACCCCACGGTCAATCTTTAGATTTTATGATTTATCAACAAAGTTTTTGGAGCAGTTCTGTATGCAACTTTCCCCAAAGATGTAATGTCCCTATCAATAGTGATCCAAGCTCTGGGAGAATCGCTGAAAGATTACTTGGAGATATTACAAAGCTAAAGGACAATGAATCGCCCTATACCTTACCTAAGTCCAAGAGCTATGGACTGATTTTGAGTATTATGACATCATGCACGTTCCCCAGGACCAAAATAAAGAAGTTGACTCATTGGCAAAGTCTGCTAGTACTAGGGATGCACAACAAATTTGTTTGGTCCCAATCGAAGTACTAGATGCTCCGAGCATAAATCAGATGGAAATCGACTAGATACTAGAGACGGAGCGTGAGAAAGAGTCGTGGATGAATCCGAATAAAGACTATTTGCTACAGGGAGTCCTTCCAAAAATGGAGGAATGAAAGGCGGCAAGTCCTTCGTAAAGCTTCACGGTATATCATTCAGGAAGGAGTCATGTATAGAAAGGGTTTTCCAATTCCCCTGCTTCGGTGTATCGCTCGCGATGAAATAAAATGACTCCTAAAGGAAGTTTATGGAGGGAAATGTTGCGATCACATAGAGAGGCAGTACCTAGAAAAGAAAATACTCCGTTATGGTATTATTGACTGACCGTCAACCGAGATGCTGCCGATTACGCTAGGCGATGTGACAAGTGCCAGATGTATGCCAAAGTTTCGAGAGCTCCGCTGACATAAATCACACAAATGGTTAGTCCATGGCCATTTGCCATATGGGGAATAGATATCATCGGTTCCTTACCAATCTCCAAAGGTGGTACGAAGTACGCCATCATCGCAGGTTATTACTTCACTAAATAGGCCAAAGCGGAACCTTTAGCCACGATCACGACAAAGAAAGTAATCTACTTCATCATCCAGAACATCTTTTGTCATTTTGTCCTCCTATGAACTATTGTAATTGAAAATGGAACCCAATTTGATCAATAGCACTGAATTCAAAGACTTCTATCGTCGGCAACTTATATTGAAAAGAGATTTGCAGCAGTTGCTCACCCTCAAGCAAATGGACAAGTTGAAACTATGAACAAAATCATAAAGTCAATGCCGAAGAAGCATTTGGAAAAGGCTAGAGGCAAGTGGGTGGATGAACTCCCAACATCATTATGGGCTTATAGAACCACACATAAGTCCGTGACTAGCCATACTCCATTCGCCCTTGCTTACGGCTCCGAAGCCGTCATTCCTGTTGAACTCGAATTCCCTTCTCATTAAGTGACCTACTACGATCCCAGAATGAATAGAGATCTCCTCTTGGAATCTCTAGGCTTTGTAGATGAGAAGCACTAGGAAGCTGATTTGAGGGCAGCAGCACATCGACACCGAGTCACCCGATACTATAACACTAAAGTCCGACCTAGAACCATTAAAATCAGCGATCTCGTCCTGGAATGGGTTTTTCCTACCCCGTCGCACTTGAATCCTACTTGGGAAGGATCATATGTCATTGAAGAGTGGCATGGAGATGGAACTTTCAAGCTAGCGACTGTTGATGGCGTTACATTCCCAAGAGCGTGGAATAACGAGCATTCACGACACTATTTCACTTAGTATATTCTTTTTCATTTAGTTGTATTCAATTTCCGAATTTGTTTTAGCATTTGATTTTCCAAATATGTAATAAGACAAATTATGTCATTATTTTCATTTGGCAAATAAAAGTTTAGGATTTCCTTAATACCTGTGATTACTATAGCACTGCACGTTAGCTGCGATACCCGATTAATTATTATTGACATGCCCGAGTTCCCAAAGTTTAGAGCCAGCTGATTACATAAGTTCAGGATTGAACTATACAAAATGAGCATGGTCTGACCATTCATTTGATGGTTCTCGCTCCTAACCCAATGGAAAGAACACCTAATAAGGAATGGATGTGACTTAACCATCCGGTAACCAAATTAATCCTACCAAACAATGGGACAGACATGAATCAAAAGCGATCGTGATACGACCGATCGCTGGCTAAGTTAAAACGCGGACTTGGGGGGCAAATCAATCGATTAAGGAAAGTACAATCCGACTATTTTATAAAATAACTCTAAGTCCCCAGAGCACGGACTAGAGTATAAACACGAATTGGGTGCGATCCGACCATCCGCTAACCAACTCTCATCCCCAGAACGCGGATATGAGTATAAGCAAATAGATGAGTGCGGTTCGACCACTCACTGTTCCATAAACTCCGATCAGAAACTGACAGGAGGTGTATAAATTCGATAAAGACGTAGTTCGACCATCCACTATCTAACTCTGCTAGCCCGAGATAGGGGATAGGATTATAATCGCTTAAACCGCTGAATCCGACAGCTTAACACTCGGGCTCAAGCCCAGTGTTTAGTACAACTTGAGGGCTTGACTAAAGCCTTGAGCAAAAATTAATGAATGATTGTCCAAATTAATGAGCAACGAATTACAAGTACATTGAGTGGAGAAGTAATAGCTCCACTACTTAAACAAAATTCACATAAGAGTTTGACAATAGTAAAGGAATTTTGTTTACGAAAGCTTGGAAAGTCAATTACAAGTATTTATAGAAAAAGAATAAAAAAAATGGGGCCGATCCCGTACAAATTCGGTCAACAAAAACCCAAAAGGCTTGGGAGCATAAGTGCATGCAAAGAATCAGTTCCTACTCGGCTTCCTTTTCTTCTTCTTAGAATTGGGAGAGATTTCACTTGAGCTTTCTCCACTCCTCTTCTCCCCTTTCTTCCCACTTCCTTGGCCTTTAACTGAAGTAGACTGGGTTGACCTAGTAGGTGCATTTGAGCAGGTTTTGGCTGAGAAGCGGAAGCCTCCATGGTTTCTCCATGCAAAGCAATAGAGATGGAAGGGGCAATGATCTCCATTTTCTCCTGCTTGACTTTCGCTTAAAGAGCAATGTCCACTTCAAGTTTCTATGCCATTTCTTGCATGGAGGGACCTGACAAGGATTGAGAAGTTCCAACAATCACAACATCGTCATCAAAAGGAATCTCTTGACACTGATCGCATTCTTCCCTCAATAAAATGTCCACCAATTGCTCGTCGATCATAAAAGTTTCCTCTTCTAGGACATTTTGGGTTGTTGTCAAAGCCGTGATAGTAATGGTCTCCATCATTGGCATTTGAGATCCTGGTTGAGATTCTTTAGGAAGGGGTGGAATTGCAGCCGGTAGATCTAAAGCTGAGGAAACATAACTTAAAAGATTAGATATATCGACTGGAGACACTCCAGCATTTTCAAGGACATGTGAGTTTAATGAAATACCTTCTCTAGATTGATCTCCCATATGAGCTAGAGTGCCACCGGAACCTCCTTCCATAATCGGGGAGAGCCTATTAGATGTAGCAATATGCGGTTTCTCCGGATTGTAGACGGCTTGATAAAAGGATCGACGGTGGTGCTAGGAATTGCTTGGGTCACCAGATTCTAGTCATCTCCGACACTATGTGATATGGACCCAGAACCTTCATGTTGAAAAGTTGCGGCATGCTCTTTTTGAAGTATAAGTTGGGTTTCATGAAGAACTTTGGGTTCATCACCCAATAGAATTTTTCCATCCAGCCTCATCAAATCGATTTGTTTAGTGCCGAGAGCCTCCTTATTCTCTTGAACAAGATGCTCCCAAGTGCATACAAGATGGTAAGGATAGTTACCCCGGAGCCACTCTAAGTTTCTGCACTTTAAGATGTTAGCATCATAAAGAATGTTCAGTGGATCCAATTCCTCCATAACCTCCTCCCCGATCTTTTCTTTCGCGGCCTCCACCTCTCGTTTAATAAGGGCATCAATGTCTTTAGCCTTTTCAACAGCCATGTTCCTTTCAAGTCTAACGGTAACCAATTCCTCACAGGCATCCTGACCATTTTTTTGCGCTTCTTCTTTGTCTTTGGATTTGAGCTCGAATTTAGTTTTAAACTCAGCTGTGCTTCTTTGAGCCGCATCCCTTTCTAACACCAATTTATGATTCTGATGATGAAGTGCTTCAACTTCGGCCAAGTTCCTGGCTTTCTCATCTTCAAGTGCCTTGATGGATGTCTCTGCTTTTCTCTCGGCTTCTACCTATGAGCTCCTTAAAGATTCTAACTCACTGGTTAGAGTTTCGATGATCCGCTTGTCCTAGGCCTCTTGGCATTTCAGTTTTTCCATTTCTGCCACTTTCTCCCAAGACACTTTGGAAATCCTCTCCATCGCTTTCATCCGCTCATTATACTACTTGTGGATATCAGTCACTCAATCAATAGTCATTTGTTGGACTATTTTAGGAACTTTCTTAAGATTAGGTACAAAGAAAAATCCGTTAAGACAAATATTTGGAAAATCTGACTTAAGTTGGGCCATGTGAGCGGCGACATCGGCTTGTTGAGCTTTGGTGACAACTTGAGTGTTAGCACTTTCTTTGCCTGAACTCTGTTGGTGAACATCATGATGCTAACGATCAGTGTGTCACTGAGGATGGGATGGAACAACAGACTGTGATGAAAATGAAGTAGAAGGGGGACCACATGAGGTATCAATAGGAGTAACTTGAGTATTATGCTTCTTCCTCATCATTGTTTCTGCAAAGAAAGACAAAGAATGAATCATTCTAAGTATTGAAGGACTTGAAATAGGTGCAATGCAATATTGTGAAGTGCGTGCAAATGTGCGCGTCCTTCTGTCCCCCCCAATGAACCAATTATCAATGCTTTACTAGTAGGAGTAACCTCTCCACCAATGGAAGCTTTGGAGGGAGATTCTAATCCATCGATGCTCATGTCAGTAAAATAAAAGGCATCAACGTCGTCCAGTATTGGAAGATCGGTAAGCCTCGAATGTTTCGTCTAAGTGTTCTGACGTTTGAGAAGCAAACTGATCCGGAATAACTTGAGGGTCAATGGATAGCTTGGGTTGTTTAAAGAGACGGCTCTTGGGAAACCTACACATAAGCTTCTTCCTTCTTCTTTTTTTTGAGAAAGGGGGGCTGTGAAGTTTGCGAAGATCCGGCCGCAACCCCGAAACTAGAACCCACGTCGTCGCCGCCGAGGTCGTCACCCTTATCACCCATTGCATCTTTATCAGTGGCTTCCTAAGCTCCCTCAGCTTCGGGCACGACAGGATTGGCTTAATGGCCTTCATCGCCATCCACATCCCGTTGCTTAGCTACTATAACTCCAGCGGTGATAGATAGCCCTATGCTACGACCCTTTTCCACCAGGTTATAGGTAAAGAGACGTTCGTCGGTAAGGATATCCTCAATATCTCTATCTTCTGATGGAACCCTTTTAGCTTCGAGACTGCGTCTAAATGTTGTTTCCCATCAGGTCGTGGATAAGAACCTGCACAAACCAAAGAAATTGCTTAGTTTAGGATATGACCTGGATACAAGCACTTAAGAAATTAAGAAAGGAGTAACACTTACATCCTTCTAACCACCTTTTGGCACAACCAGGCGGGCAGCAGATATAGAACCACTCGCTTTTGAAGGAACTCAGCTTGTTCCAAGTACTAATCAGGATCTGGCACTTCTTGGCTGACTCGAGGAATGTAAATGAAAGGCTTCCCTTTCGACGCTTGAAGGTGAAAAGAAATCAAATATCTTTAGGAGTTGGAGGGCGAAATAAAAACTCCATAAATGCCATGTAGTTACAGTTAAGCAAGGTATAGCCATTTGGATGTAGTTGTGCCGATGATAGCCTCATATGATGTAACATTTCTCGGATGAATGAGTTAAAGGGTGGGACGCATCCTGCCCGAGGCGTGAACTTGTTGCATGTAGTGAACCCTTCAAGGGGGATTGAGCTCTATCATCTCGGGTCGAGACTCTTACGTCGTCAAACGGAATCCTATGTTTGGCACAAATTTTGCGAAGAGAGGCTTCATTAATCTTCGAAGCCACATAATCCTCCAGATCTTCCAAAAGTAAAGCGTCTTCTAATGTGTCAGCAGCAAGGCCTATTACTTATGCTGGAAGAATAGGAATGACAGAGAAGAGGTCGACTGATGGACATGAACTTTCCAATTGTTCTGCTTGGTGATTGGGGGAAAATTCATCGAAAGCGGTTGCGGAGCTCGATTTGTCACTCGTGCTGTTGTGCTGTGAAATATGTTTAGAAGACATGGCAGCTAAATGCCTAGAGTGTTTAGAACCCATGACTACCCATGACTACTAAACTCAATAAATAATCATCACTAGAAAAATTAACCTATTACCCCTCATACAAAGTGTGTTCTAGTTTAGAGTGATGTAGTGTCATGTGATGCAATAAAACAGTTTAGAATTAAAAACTATGATTGTGATTAGACTCTTGGGTTCAAATCGGAGTGACCGTTATTGTTGATCATCTCAACCGAGTTTCCACATCAATAGCAAGGGGTTCGGTCTAATCATCGGGATTAATTGTTGGCATGTTGAAGTTTGAGTTATACATTCAAAAGTGGATGAGCTTCAGAAATTTATCTGAGGCATTGGTAACAAATGTAAATATGCAGAGAATTAATCAATTTCGTTCCACGGTTCGATTGTCATATATACATCTAATATGCAGTTCATTTTCAAATGCAAGTCATGTATGACCATTTAAGTATTTAAGGCCCAGGCTCATCAAGAAGTTTAGATTGAAATTGAGAGTTATAAGTATGTTTATCCAAGATAAACCAACAACCGATCCAAAAATAATGTTCGACCAAACGATCCCAATGCCTACGGCCAATCGTTTCATGACCGATCGTTCTACAACCGATTATTCCCCAACCATCAACTCCGGTCCATACTTCACTCCAATTCAAAACTCGAAGCACCGATCCAAAATCGATCGGCCAACAACCCTAACAAATAACAACCGGTCCAAATCCTCTTCATATTTTCAAATATCAATCCATCACAATGATCAATCGAACTCCACTTCATTCCCCTATGCTAGAAACTTCGCCACATCCACCTCATTAGAAACGATCAGTTGAAAACAATCTCCCCCCTCCACTCTAACTAATCAAATTGCCATGACTTGGATTATGCAAGCTAGAACATGATCCCATTATCTCGTCACTAAATCCTAACAAGTAAGAGGAAAATCGAACCTACCTAGGTTAGAAAGTTGGGAAGCAGAGGTGACGTGAATTCGAGCATAGCAAGATCTATTAGAGAAAGCGGCGGTGATGGTTGGTGTAGCAAGGAGTTTGACCTATCTATGGAGATGGTTGTGAGATAAGTGTGGGGTTGGATCAGAAGGCTCGGTGGATCGATGGTGAAGGGGGAGTTGAAAATAGGTTTTTTCTTTTCTTTTTTGGTTCAGGTAGCAGCGATGAAAAATGAAACGAGGTGAAGGAAATAATTTAAGCATATGTGTATATATATGAAGGATGCGATACGAACCGTTGAAATTTATAGTCCAATGGAGGCCCAACTGATAAACGATTGGATACGATCGTTTTATGATTGCCTTAAGCCGATCCATACTACAAAACCTACAGTTCATTCAGATGGCCAAACCAGGGAACGATCGGGCGAGTTCGTTCTATAATGGATTCATACCGATCCATCCTCAAATAAAAAAGAGGTAAAGAGAGAGAGAGAGGGAAGAACGATCGAACCCAAATCAATCTCAAAAGGATTTGGCCTAATCCATACTAGAAATGGGTTAAATATGATCCATTTACCTAATGGATTCGTACTTATCCATTTCATCAAAAAAAGGGAGAAAAATGCAGATTATTGAATTACATTGCACCAAATTGGTAATGACCCGTGAACGTATGAACGCATTTGGAAGCCAATGATAAGAACGTGTACATGAATGTGCATGTGTGTATCCTAAAAATTCAACTTCTTAAAATCGACAGAAATTGAATTCACACCTGGAATTATCAAAGAAAGAACTAGATTGGGCGACCGGGGTCCACTTGATCAATGGAACTAGGCACGGCTATTAACTGGTAAATAACAATTTAGAATTTATGCTATCGGAAATCATTCCATCGTTATGTCAAGCAGAAAAAGATACAACTCTTCAAGGAAAGTGATTCATCGAAGGGTTGATAACTATTCAAAAAGCTGAATGAAGTCCTTTTCGATGACTCAAATTCGCATCGATTCAAAGCACGTAAAGACGTACTTTAGGAGGCAAGTGTTCCAACATTTTGGCCAAGCTATATTCGAATTGATTAGACAAGTTAGACTCGATTGTCATAGGAATCGACAAGCCTTATTAACAATCACGAAGCCCGAAGATCGGGCACATATGTATGGAGCGGGGACAAAGTGAAAGTAGAAGAAGGATTCAATAGAATGATAGAAGTATGAAAATATACCATCTAGTGAAAATGGATCGGATATGATCTATATTCATCGATATGGATCGATATCGATATTACAGTTCAACTCAATGGAAAACAATCGGTTTCTCAAAATCTACAAGTCAAATATGGATGAAACTTTGGGAACATCGATATATTAAAGAGTGGAGCCCACCATATTGATCGCCTGCCAAAATAAGCACATAGAATGATCGGTACTGATTGTTATTGTTGAAGAAGTGGGACTCGCGATCGATAGCATGACTTCTTCTGGATCTAGAGACTCCGATGCCGAAATTTCAAGAAGATATTTCACAGTCTTCCCCTATAAATATAGACTTGATTATCCATTTGTAGGATCTTTACGCCGCTTGTTGCTTTGCACTTCTTTGTAACCAAGGGTTTTACTCCGATCCATCCTCCTGCATTCAGCAATTCAAGTAATTAATAAAGTCATTTTCTTCAAAGTGGACGCAAGCTTTCAACGCCGAACCACTACGTTGTCTTCTTTTTATTGCTTACTTTATGCTATTCAATTGCTTGCTTCTTCTGTTTACATTTAATATTCTTCATTTATTTCTTTACACAAACTCTATTAGGTGTTTGTGCCAATTTTTGGTGCAAACAGAGGCTAAGGGCACCTAACCCTATAATACTCACTGAAGGTGTCATGGATCCTAGATGAAACCCCGAGATCAGGCCGCTGGGATGGATGCTAACCTAATCTGGTTCACTCAAATGTCAATAATAGGAAAACATCATGATAGATGAACACATAAAATCAATATATATAGGTGCCAACCCCGCTCACACCTACGAGCTTGCTTACTACTATGAGTATCACCTCACATAACTATTAACAAACCATCACGATTCCCATCATATGAGTGTTAGCTACTTACAATAAACAACCAAATAAATATCATAACGCCATCCTATACCACCACGTGATAATCAATCATTTTTTCATTGCTCATAAACTAAACTTAATCTCTATAATATTCTACATCATGAGTTGTAGGAGTAATCGAAAAAGTATTACCCAATGTCTCATACCAAATGGTATTATAATCTGTTTACTCAAATTCCTCACAATCTAGAATCTCCCCAATATAATTTTATATAACAAGTCAAAAAAATAATCGGATAAATATTACAAAAAGTCTCATACCAAATGGTATTATAACTCTATTTATTCAGATTTCTTTTTCCATAGAATTAAAATCATCCACAATATAAATATCACAAAATTGGTAACATGAATCCAAGTAAAAGCATGCCATCACTGTATCAAAAGCAACTAATCAAAACCATATATGATGGTGAATCATCCATAACATCAAAACAATATAGAAAAGATTAGAAATTAGGGAAGGGTTATAATATTTTTTTAAAACTTATATATATATATATATTAAATAATCCTTTTTACTTTGTTTAATTAATTCCAAAATATGGACTCATACACTATAAGTATATTTCATATTCTCTTTTCCATGTTTGAAACCTATAAATTCACATTTCGATTTAAGTATTATTTATAAAATCAATTTTTTATATTCTATAATTAAATATGAATTTATAAATAAATTGGTAACTTTGAAATACATTTCTTTTTTTTTCAACTTATAAATACCATCCAAAATTATCGCTTTATATTAAATCATTAACAATATATAATAAAATACCTTAATGATATAATAAATCCCTTTTATAAATTTTTTTACTGATATTTATTTTATTTCTAATTTATATATATTATATTTATTTATTTCTTATTTATTTTCCAAACACATAATGACATGTGTAACCAGAGGCACCACAGGTTGACTGGTTGGCGGTCGATCGGTCACCCTATAGGTGTCGCAACCTTTAGTTGCCTATATTCTTCTAATTGAATTCCAGCCACTTCCTTCTCCTTCTTATCATTATCTCCTCCAATTCAATACACACATACAAAATTTATTGATAGTATCAACCAAATAAAAAATATAAAGAATTACATAATTAAAAAAAGGTTCATAAGTAAAATACTCACCTGCATGCTTGTTCCTTCCTCTTTCTCTTTGTTTGCCCATTTGAGGACTTCAAAACAAGATCAAAACACAAACTCCTTCATAGCTAATGATGTAGAATGATATTAAGAAGCATATATGTAGATTTGGAAATTTATAGAGTTTTATTCTACTTAATTTTGATTTCTAAAGAAAAGGATGTCTTCCTAATTTTTGTTTCAGAAAATAAACATAATAATGAAGAAGCATACGTAACTAATATTTTTAGAATGAAAGGAGAAATCTCGAAATGGATGAGTCTGAATATTAGAAAGATCGGAATGTTGGATAAAGTAGCGTAGACTTAAGAACTTAAGCTTGGGCTTGGGAATATTTTACTAAACGTTCATTTTCTTCTTCTCTTTCTTTTATTTTATAAATTGATTTTCTTTTTAACATAACTCACTATAAATTTCAAATAAAAATTATACTTAAAACACTCAAATATTTATTTTAATCTAAAATACTCATAGTATTCATTTATTAATAAATCCTAACTTTAAAACATTCAATTTCCAAAATAATTTATTCCATAATTTCTTTTAAATAATTCTTCCCAACTAATTTTCTTTTCATCACTAAATATTTTTAGACTGAGCATCGACCATCTTTACAGTAGTAATTTTTTGGCCTAACACAACTTTAGATTGATATTCAGCATCCCCACTATCTTCACTTTTCGACCAAGTGCAAATGGGTTTCTCCTCTGTTGCTATAAAAGTTATATTTAGTGAATAAATTAAACATTAATCGAGCTAAGGAATGAGAGAAGAGGCTATTAATAGTGTAAAAGGTGTCTAAATTTGAGTTCGAATAGTCAGGAACCGCTCACAAAAAAGAAATCTTAGTCCATGAATATGAATTTATCAGATCTGAAATTTGACAATGCTAGATTTGGGCATTTCTTTACACATTAATGTTGTTTATGGTCAACAAACCTATGATCGAAACATCAAATAGGGTCATGTCAATAGGCTCGATGATGGCTAGAATCTCCACATCTAAAGCAAGTTGGTCCATACGTCGATGGCTAACACTGTTGCAGACATTTTTTTCCCACAGCATGGTGAATATGAAAAGACGTAAAGGAGCATGAAAACTAACGAAAGATGCATAATAAAGGCCTCATCATATAGTCACAAGAGCAAGGCGAAGTGCTAGGGGAAATTTTTACGTAGTTAGAAAATATGGTCAAAGCACTTGAAAAATGTTCCTAAGGTTGGGACATGCACATAGGTCGAAACCATGCCTTAATCCGAGCTACGGATTGGAAGGTATGATCACCTTAAAATTTGTTCATCATCTAACCGACTCAGGCCCCACCTTGGATAGCTACTCCTAATTATGGCAAATGGAGCATTTAGAGGAACTATAATACTCTTCTCAATGATACAAAGCTACTGGTCCAAGTTTCATTCAATTATGACTTGAAATGAAGGAGTTAAGGAATAAGCATGTGTAGCACGGTGGTAAAGACTTGTGTCTTTCCGCCAACCCACTCATGTTCGAGTCTTAACAAGCATATTATTTTTATGGAACATAAGGAATGGTCTGGTAGGGACCATTTCCAAAATAAGGAGAGAAAAGGATAGCATAGCAGGAGAGGTGAGTTGATAGGCAGAGCAAAGGAGTAGAAAGGGAGGTAGACCCCCCTGTTCGGTACTCAAGTACTGAAAAGGAGATCATGTTTGGTACTCCAAAGTACCAAACATGAAATCCTATTCGGTACCCTAGAGTACTAAATAGAACAACTGTTCGGAATGGAGGGGGACCGGACCAAGGGAGGCATTATATGAAGGCTGAACCGTGGCCTAGCAAGGGACATCGAACCAAGGTTCCTACCGTACCACGGATGATGGTGCCCACCGAACCGAGGAGAATAGTGCACACACCGGACCAAATGAGAACTATACCTACCAAGAGCGTGCCTTGGTTTCATACCAAACCAAGCACAGGGCAAGTCCGCCGAAACGAAGGGGGGTCAAGCCGAATAGGGGAGCATACAAACTTAGAAAGCAACATATCCACATGCATTCTACCATACCAACCTACCCTGGACAAAGCTCCTAGCCGAACCAAGCAAGCTATATATGGAATGAAATCTGCTTATATCAAGAAATAATTAACTACATTTGGCATATTAAGGAATGTTCCCTCTGGCCGAGTTATACATGGAATTTCTCGACTTACCAGATTACCCACACCCTCTCTTCACTCCTATAAATATCAAAGCATCCAACGATAATTGAAGATGATTCTGGAGAGCCAAACTTACAACAGTAATGGCAAATAAGTCAGGGAAAGTTTGGATAAGCCTAATAGGATCATCTAGCAGGATCAACCTAGTAGGATCAGCTAACATGAACAGCCTAGCAGGATCAGCTAGTAGGAACAGACAAACAGGATCAGCTAGTAGGAGCAGGCTAGCACCAACAACATAGTAGTAACAACTAGTAGGAGCATTCTAGTAGGATCCGTCTAACTGGAACTGCCTAACAAATACAACCGAACAGGAACAGGCAGCCAATAATAGCCAAAAAGGAATAGTCAGACAGACTTTGTTGAGCTATATCTTACTTTCTATTGAGCTTCAGACCATTGTATCTTATATCTCAGACATTATATCAAAGATCTATAAGAAGAATAATGAAAAATGACAGTGAATGTAGGCACATTATGGTCGAACCACTATAAATCTTTGTGCTTTTTACTTCACTACAACTTACTTTCTGCATAACCTATATATGATCTGCTCTTTGAAAATCAATCATAATAGAAATATAACAGCTGTGTTACACACTCCGTATTCACAGCTCTACAACTAATTGATTGGAGGTGTTTTTCCTTTTTTTTGCAAACATTTTTCGTACTTTCATTAAGAGATGATTCTCAACATGCCTTTAAGATCAAATAAAAAGGTTAGTGCTACCAGCAGGAATACTGGAAATGCTTATGCACCTAACCAAACAACCGCCAATCAAGATGATCATTCAACAAGCACTCTGGTGCTAATAGACGTAATTACCAAAGGCAACCTGGATATAGTTATGGCCAAGCTAAATGAATGTTTCACTACCCAACATCAAGCATTGGTGGACCAACTTATGACATGCTTGGTGCACGCGCAAACTATTAGTCACAACACTTGAACACAAGTGCAAGCCCAGTCTAGTGGATTCAGAAGATGAAGGGGGTTGCACTGTGACAAAGAATTCGATCAAGAAGGTCTAAGAGTTGAAAGTAGGAATGGTAGAGGGATGAAATGAGCAAAAGTTCAGCCTAAAGCTAGACCATGAAGTGGTTCAACGTCAAACCATATAGGAATGATGCCGAACTAGGGGCACCTACAACAAACACTTCTCATTTCCTCATTGAAATTATGGTCAATAAAGGATAAAATGATCATTGGGACCGATCTAAGATCCATAACCATGCCAGTAACTAAAGATCAAGTCATCATAAGGAAGATGAAAGAAATCGTCCCCTTGAATGGAAAGGTCGGTCTACCATTGACATTCGCTCAAACCGAAGGATAGGATGACCTGAATCATTAGACAATTCATTCAAACGAGAACAAATGGACTGAGGAAATGGAGCTTATCTTAGCATTACCTTCTCCCTAGAGATAGGACTACCGATGACTGTAGAGATTTCAGGACCTATGAGCCAGAGAAGTGCCGAGGTTGGAATGCACTGCATCAGGAAGGCAGCCTGGTATAGCTACTAGAGAAGAGACTTGTAGTGATTGCAAATGATAATGGAAGATATGGTAGCTCCTTTCGTAGCTAGTATTTGGAGATGAAGGAGCATTCCTTAGACTCATGGAGCAAGCAGCACCAATGCAAGTCCAGAAAGACCGAGTCTGGAGTTCTATTCTCAACCCATCAAAAATGGACGTAGGGTAGCAGGGAAGGCAGGAAGGGGCTATCAAAATCTAGGCTTCCATAAACTGAACAGCTAGGGCTCGAACCAAATCAAACTGATGCATAACTTATCAATACCAGACCAGTGGTATAGCGCATGCCGAACTTGGGGAGGATGTCTCACTAAAAGTCAATGCTGATGTTTGAACCACACACTTAGCTATCGAAAAGGGACCACCTAAGTTAATACCGACTAGTACACAGGTGGTTGATCCATTGCACGGAAGGCACGACATTGCCCAACAAGAAAACTAAGGAAGCGTTCAAGTAGTGGGAGTGAGTCACTAGGCTAATGTGTCGAGTGTTAAGCGCATGGACCAGGAGACTAGAGCTTGACAAGATGAACCATAGTCAGTTCACTTCAAATACCATATATGCAATCAACCCCCAGATTTTAAGACATTAGTCATGGAACAACACATTGGAAAAACTAATCCTCGAACACATTTAAGGCACTACATTTGGCATATGGAAGCAGTTGGAGCTACAAAGGAAGAGGTTATCGTTTCTTTCCTCTATCATGTCATGCTTAGAGTCTATTTGGTTTAGTCAGTTAGAACACTAATACGTTAACACTTGGATATCAAGCAAAAGTATGGATAAATGTAAATTAGGTTGAAGATGAAAAGCCTTGGAAAGGAAACACTTTAGAAGATAGGGCAATTTTCCATTTTCACTCCTAACGAAAAGTCCAAGAAGAATCTATCCCGCTATTGGAGAAGCCATGGATTGCAATAAATCAAGGATCAAAGATTCAATGGTCGCAAAGATTGGATTCAACAAATATTACACATTCAATAAGATTTGTGGTCATGAGACCAATGGACATAGATAGATCTCATAGGTATGCTTTGGGTTGCAACACTAGGGTAACTCCACCGGGAATGCCATAAACTCTAGACCGTAGTCCATCGATGGAAATGAATCGATGCGAGAAAAGAGTATAAAGCACGCTCGAGGGCACGATGTTGGATCCCCCCATGAACAATAGAGTATGTCCTGATACTAGATATCCGAAGATGGATGTGCATGAAAATTGTGAATAATGGAGTAATTTGACAGCGAAGCATAAACTTCCTAGTCAAAGATTCAAGGTTCAACTCCATCAGAGGCAATGAGAGACTAGTTTCGGCTCCTCTAGAGATGGTGGAGCATAATCTTTTCAAAGATCCATAGAGATAGAGTCATCTTTATATGTATATAAAGCTGGATACTACGAAGATTGAATACCCTCATAGAGTGCTGGGACAGTAATGCAAAGGTAGGACTTGCTTTAATAAATAAATTTCAAATGATTTTTAATAGGAATATTTGAGGCATAATAACACCATGCACATGACTATGCGGCACTCGCGAAAGTGAGAAAAATACTAATGGTTGGGCAAGAACGAAGGTTCTTGACTCCTATGGGTCGAATATACATCTTTTCTTGCAGGCTAGACTGAACTATAGTGTACGGTATGTGAGTTAGCGGAATAAGGATCTTAAGGCTAAATTAACACTAGAGGAGGGGTGAATAGTGTTTAATGGATTATATGAATATTATTCAAATTCTTTAATATTTTACTTGGAATGATGGAATTTACAATCACAGAAACAATCACCGAATCAAAGTGTAGATATAGGTAAATGCAGTAAAAGTAAAAAGGAAAGAATACAATAGGATTTTATACTGGTTCGGAATTACCCTACATCCAGTCCTGCACAATTCCTTGTACGGATTTATTTTCAACTAGTAAATGCAAATACAATCTCGAGTTCAAGGCTATGAGACACACGCTCCAGAATCCTGGCCTCTGGGTAGAGCCACTTGATTTCTGGGCAACAAGCACACCCATAAGATTTATGGGCTACTAAGCACACCCAATTGATTTAATCAGACTATAATCACAAATATTTGGATTTCAAGGATACCAAGCACACGGAGTATAAGAGTATGATTTGATAGAGTTTATAGACCCAGATCTTCGATCTTGATTACAATTAATCCTATAACTCTTGAATAACACTTGATCTTTAGAGAAATCAGAGAGTATATGAAAGAGAATCAAACTAGTAACGATTGAATTTGATTCTGGTTGAGTTTCGGCAGAGTTTCAAGAGAAATTGCTTTAGAAATCAAGAGAGTGAAAAGAAGAGAGAAAAATAAGAAAGTAGTTAATGAAAATTTGTTTGGAAGACAGGTATATAAGGAAACAAAAGTCATGTCCATTCGCGAAGAGATATGACGAAAGACACTTCCATTCAAATTTGAATTTTTAAAAATATGGCTAGTATGTCGACATACTTGCAGAGGATATGTCGAAATATCCCATTGTATTTTGAAAAATTACATAATAAAAATTTATTTTGAAAATCATTTTGGAAATATTTTGAAAAGATTATTTTAAAAATAGAATATTAGAAAAACAAATTAAAACAAAATTAGAGAAGGTAAGAGAGATCAGGAAAGTGCTATCAAAGTTTTAACATAAATTCTATGACTCTATAACTAATTTGAAATATCTTGAACTCTTCAATACTCATGAATCTTGATTATTGAACTCTTGAAACTTTATATCATCATCTTGAATCTACTCTTGATATCAGCATCTTGATACTATACAGTCTTCTTAATCAATACCGATCTAATATCCTGCACTATATACTATATATACCTTGATAAAACATTAGTATCTCTATTTTATATGATGTCCTATAGTTGTTATCATCAAAACCAATACCTAAGGTACTAACAGTCTCCCCTATTTTGATGATGACAACTCTATATATAAAATATATTATAACTCCTCCTGAGTTATAAAACTCCCCCTTAATCTATGCCAAGATTTATATATTTCTCCCCCTTTGTCATCAACAAAAATAACCAACTAAAACTATAACTCCCCCTAACTAAGATACTAAAGCAATAAAGATAAGAATGATGTATAAGAAATGATGAGTGATAACATAAATCATTAAAAGTAACCATACCAAACTATATATTTATTCAATATCACAATACAACATAATCATAATCAAACCAAACCATAAACCGTCCATATATGCACAAAGTAAATCTGTCAAATCAAATCAAATCAAATATACATACCACACATTAAAACAATCAAAGCAAATTAACTACTATCATAAGGTGATTTCCCAATGATCAGGGATATGTGAATAGGACAGTGAGGATAATGAAGGCAAAAGTTCCCTTTTTGTTCGACGAGATTTCCATCTCGATCGAAACCTACTTCTCTGATGCATCGAACTTCGTCATCTTCTTCCATGTGTTCTTCTTCTTCTTCTTCCTTATCTTCCTTATCATCGCTGCCTTGAGTGGGGTTATGAATAGCCAAATTTGCAGACTCATCTTCAATAACTATTGGATTCATAGGATTATCCAATAGTTATTTTTGAAAATTATGAAGAATTCTGCTTTTCTTCTCTTGTTCCTTGGCCATACGAAGTTGGACCACTTGAATTTTAGTGAGCATTTGCATAATATTCTTTATTTCACCCTCCATTTTAGTGATCTTGGCCATAGTTGTGCTTTGGAAGAGGCCTTGGGTAGGAGAAGGGAAGGAAAATGATGGATTTTCTTCTCTAGAACATTTGGGATTAAAGGAAGCCATGGTTTGTTTGTTTTGAGAAGTTTGAAACGGAGAGAATACAAAAAAATTAAGAAGAAAGTCAAATTTTGGTTATTATATAACAAATAATTTGAATTTTGGAGGGAAAATAAAAGAATTGATTTTACCGTTATATGTCGACATATGAGGGTAGGGTATGTCGACATACATAGTATTATTTTGATTATTTTGTTTTTCTTTATATTTTGTAATTTTTACTTCATTATTTTTATATTTCTAATAGAGAACAAATTCCTAACCCTCTTCTTGACTTAGTAAAGGATTTTTGGTTCAATGGTTTTGTTAATATATCAGCTATTTGATTTTCAGTGTTTATAAATTCAAGTGATACTATTTTTTTATTTACATTACCTCTTAGAAAATGATGTCTTATATCAATATGTTTAGTTCTAGCATGATGAGTTGGATTTTTAGATAGATTGATCGCACTTGTATTATCACAGTATATTGGTGATTTAGTAAAATTTAAACCAATATCTTTTAATGTTTGTTGCATATAGATAACCTATGAACAGGCTAATGCTGCTAAAATTATCACAGTATATTCTGCTTCTGTCGTAGATAGAGATACAGAGTTTTACTTCTTACTACACCAGGAAACCAAAGAGTGTCCCAAAAAGTGAAAAATTTCACTTGTACTTTTTCGGTCTGATTTTCAACCAGCATAGTCAGCATCACTATATGAAATTAATTCAAAGGATTCTTCTTTTGGGTAAAAGAGTCCATAGTCTAATGAGTTATTACCATATCTCAAAATTTGTTTTACAGATTTTAAATGAGTTTCTTTAGGTTAAGATTGATACCTTGCACAGACACAAACACTATGCATTGTATCTGGTCTACTAGCAGTTATATAGAGTAGTAATCCAATCATTCCTCTATATAATTTTTGATATACATCTTTTAAATTTTATCCTTTATTTAATTTTTCATTGGTTGCCATGAGAGTTGATTTACCACTGGTATTTGACATACCAAATTTCTTAACTAAATCTTTAGCATATTTTTCTTAACAAATAAAAATTCCATTACTTAGTTGTTTTATTTGTAATCCTAGAAAATAACTTGGTTCTCCCATATGACTCATGTCAAATTCTTTAGTCATTTTTTTCTGAAAAATCATTTAGTTTACCATTGGTAGATCCAAAAATGATATCATCTACATATATTTGTATTATCTGAATATTATTTTTATCTCTTTTAATAAAAAGTGTTCTATCTACTTTTCCAATTTCAAAATTTGATTATAATAGATAGGATTTAAGTTTGTCATACCAAGCTTTTGGAGCCTATTTCAAACCATACAAAGCCTTCTTTAATTTGTAACCATGATTAGGTAGTTTCTCATCTTCAAAAAGTGGGGGTTGTTCTACGTATATATCTTCTTTAATAAAACCGTTTAAAAATGCACTTTTAACTTCCATTTGATATAGTTTAAAATTATTATGATTAGTGAAAGCAAGTAAAATTCGTATAGCTTCTAATCTTGCTACGGGTGCAAATGTTACATCAAAATCTATTACTTCTTCTTGACAATAACCTTGTGCAACTAATCGAGCTTTATTTCTCACAACCTCTCCTTGTTCATTCATTTTATTTCTATGTACCCATTTAGTTCCTATTATGGATATATTCTTAGGTCTTAGGACTAATTTCCGTACATCATTTTGTGTAAATTGATTTAGTTCTTCTTGCATAGCAAGAATCCATGAATCATCAATTGATGCTTCCTTCGGGTTTTTAGGTTCAATAATTGAAATAAAAGCGATGCTACTAATTTTATTTAGTTGATTTCTAGTTTTAACAACAGATTCAATATTCTCAGGATGATCTTTCAATTATTTTGTCCTTTTATTTGGACGTGAATTCTTGGAATTATTATTATTTCCGTTTTCGTTAATCTCATTATTACTAATTTCGTTTGGGTTATCAATGTTATCTTATTCATCAATATTTGGATTATAAACTTTAAAATTTTCATCATTTGAGATATGTAATGTCTCTTCAGTAGTATTGGTTCTAGTATTGAAAACTCTATAAGCTTTACTTCTATTTGAATATCCAATAAAGATTCTTTATCGGATTTAGCATCAAATTTATCCAAATTAACTTTAATATTTAAAATAAAACATTTACTACCAAAAACTCTAAAATATGATACTTTAGGCTTTTTATTATAGAATAATTCATATGGCATTTTCTTAGTTAATGGTCTTATTAAAATTCTATTTAATATATAATATGCAATACCAGCTGCTTTAGCCCAAATTTTTTTAAGCAAATTACTATCATTTAGCATAGTTCTAGCGCACTCTTGAATCATCCTATTTTAATGTTCTACTACTCCATTTTATTGTAGTGTTCTTGGAAACGAAATATTATGAGTTATATCTTTCTTATTATGGAAATTCTCAAAATTTCCATTTTCGAATTCTTCATCATGATCACTCCGAATAGTTTTAATTTTACTAGACATTTGATTTTGAATTCGTTTAACAAAGTTGTAAACATTTCACAAGCATCTCTTTTAAGTTTTAAGAAAATTATCCAGGTAAACCTAGAATAATCATCTACGATTACAAATATCTATCTACTGTGATTTATAGATTGTATCTATGAAGGACCGAAAGATCTAAGTGAAGAAGTTCAATGGGTTGAGAGGTAGAAATCATATCTTTTGATTTAAAAGAACTTTTTTTAATTTATCCTAATTGACATGCACCACATAAATTATTGACCTAAAATTCATTTTGGAAACAACTCTAACTAGATCATTGTTAGCAATTTTAGATATTAGTTTGAAATTGAAATGATCAAATCTTCTATGCCAAATCTAAGGATCAATTGATTCAACCAAAAGACACAAATTATCATTTGAGATTTTCATACTTAATATATAGATGTTTAATTTCCTAATACCTTCAAAGATAATGTTTGACTCATTATCTTCAACGTGACATATATCTTTTATGAATTTAATATTGAACCCTTATCACACAATTGACTAATACTCAACAGATTATGCTTTAAATTCCTAACTAATAAAACACTAGAAATAGTAGGATTTTTAGAATTACCGGCATTGTTGTTGCCAATCACATATCCTTTAGAGTTGTCTCCAAATTTTACTGATCCACCATCTTTTTAACTATATCTTTCAAAATCTCTGGATTTCCAATCATGTGTCTTGAGTATCCACTATCCAATATCCATTTGTTCTTTTTGATCTGTAGAGTTTGATTATCAGGTGTATGTTCATCAGAATCCATGTAACACACCTGTTCCTGCAATTCATGCCTTTTCAAAAGATCACATGATTTTTTATAATGAATAGATGTAAGTATATGAAACAACATTTTGATCATTTTGCAAATTATCTTTACGAAAATAGTGTTAAAAATATTATAAAAAATTTCCATTGAAAATTAAAAAAAAACAGATTATGAATATTTTGAAAACCAATGCTCTGATACCAAATATGAGTTAGTGGAATAGGGACCTTAAGCCTAAATTAACACTAGAGGGGGGTGAATAGTATTTAATGGATTATATGAATATTATTCAAATTCTTTAAGATTTTACTTGGTATGATGGAATTAATAATCACATAATCAAAGCATAGATAAAGGTAAATGCAGTAAAAGTAAAAGGAAAGAACACATTAGGATTTTATATTAGTTTGGAGTTACTCAACATCCAGTTCGGCACAATTCCTTGTGCGGATTTCTTTTCAACTAGTAAATGAAAATACAATCTCGAATTCAAGGCTACGAGACACACCATCCAGAATCCTGGCCTCTGGGTAGAGCCACTTGATTTTCGAGCCACAAGCATGCCCATGAGATTTACAGGCTACTAAGCACACCCAATTGATTTAATCAGGTTATAGTCACACCTACTTGGATTTCAGGGATATCAAGCATACCACATAGTATAAGAGTATGATTTGATGTACAAGCTCATATCTTTGATCTTGATTACAATTGATCCTATAACTCTTGAATAACACTTGTTCTTGAGAGAGATGAGAGAAATCAGAGAGTATATGAAAGAGAATCAAACTAGTAATGATTGAATTTGATTCTAGTTGAATTTCGGTAAAGTTTCGATAGAAATTGCTTTAGAAATCAAGGGAGTGAAATGAGGAGAGAAAAATAAAATGTTGTTAATGAAAATTCGTTTGGAAGACTGGTGTATACAAGGAAACAATAGTCATGTCCATTCGCGAAGAGATATGACAAAAAGACACTTCCATTCAAATCTGAATTTTGAAAAATACGACTAGTATGTCGACATACTTGCAGAGGATATGTCGACATATCCCTTTGTATTTTGAAAAATTACTTAATAAAAATTTGTTTTGAAAATATTAAGTTTTGTAAAATATTTTGAAACTTTGTACAAACATTTAAACATAGTTTATACATATTTTAATCATATTAAAGCTAAATAAAACTTAATAAAATAATTTTGAAAGATTTAATAAGAATATTTAATATAATGTAAATAATATATATAAAATTAATATAGTTATAAATTATTAAAGTATAAACAATAATTCAATATATATATATATATAAACTTAAAAACACTAAAATGATATCTTTATAAGTATAAGAGATTTGAAAAGCATTTTGGAAATATTTTGAAAAGATTATTTCAAAAATAGAATATTTGAAAAACAATTTAAAACAAAATTAGAGAATGAAGAGAGATCAGGAAAGTGTTATCAAGGTTTTAACATAAATTCTATGACTGTATAACTTATCTGGAATATATTGAAATCTTGAACTCTTTAATACTCACGAGTCTTCATTCTTGAACTCTTGAAACTTTGTATCGGCGTCTTGAATCTACTCTTGATATTAGCATCTTGATACCGTACAGTCTTCTTAATCAATACATGTCTAATATCTTGCACTATATACTATATATATCTTGATAAAACATTAGTGTATATGTGATATCCCGGAATTTTGGGCAATATCAATTTAATAATCTGTATTAAAAATTAAATTGATTTGATAATTTTGTAAATAAATTTGAATTAATTTAATAATCTAATTTAATAAATATTTGATTAGTGAATTTATCTTTTAAAAACTAATAAATTGTTTTCTATTTATAATGTATATATATATTTGTATATATTGTAAATAGATAAGCTTTGTTTTAAATTTAATTTATAAAGCATATTTTCTAATTCTAATATCTTTGGTAAAATGGGAAATTATGATTTATTTAAAATTAAACTTTTCAAAGCTATTTAAATAAATAATTATATGGTTTTTAAATACTCAAGATAAATGTTAATTGTTTAAATTTATTTTAGCTGAAGTTTAAAATAGAAATTAATTAACAAAAAGGTTTGCTTTATTTTATTTCTGAATATAACTTAATAAATATGATTTGTAAATAGATATGAAAGTTTAAAATACAATTAGTATATGAAACATTAATCCATTCAAGTAATAAGTAATTTATAATCTCTTTTATAAATTATATAAAATTGTCAAAGATGTTATTTTCAAAAAAAATGATATATGTATTGTTTTTATTTATGAATATACTTTGTTTTATTTCTTTAAAATTAGCTATATATATAACTAAGTATTTATAAACTAATTAATTAAGTTAAAAAGCTTTTATTTACATTTAAACTAAAAGGAAATTACTTGAGAGACATGTGTCATTATCCTAAAGTTTTATATAACATGTGTCATTTAACTAATTAAGGAATTTGACAAATTTTGTAATATTAGACAAGTGGCATTTTTAAATTTAGTTTTTCTTTTATTTTTATTAAAAATCATTTATTAAGTTATATAAGCACACATCTCCATTTTTCTTTTTCTTTCTCTCATTTAATTTCTAAAACAAAGAAAACTTCAGCTGAAACTTATTTCTCAAAATCAAATCTGAGAATCAAAAACCAGAAAACCAAAGCTTTTCATCAACCTTGTAATACATTTTCCAAATCAATAAGCCTGTAATCATTTTCCAAGTTTTCAAATGCAATCTGGAATTTGGTTACTGCATGCAAACCTGAGAACTAAAGCTTCCATTCCAGTTTCAAATCAAAATCAGTTCCTCCTCAAACCAGAAATCAATTCAAAAGCCTGAACTAAATTCTTCAACCTAAAATTCATTTTCAAAAGAAAATGTAACCATAAGCCTGCAAGCAAACCTGGAATTTTGTCTGAAGCAAGCTCAAAATCAAGTCTTCAGTCATCTTTACAAGTTTCAATAGCATGCAGTTTTCAAAAGAAAAGGGAGCTCAAAGTTTTAAAATCAAAGAAGCTAAGGAATTCAAGTTTTCCCAGTTTCAAGTTTTTCAAATATTAAGTGCACTGCTCTCTGTTTCATGCATGCCTGGTGAGTAAATTCTTTTAAAAACAGATTAAACCTGATCTTATGCTTGATGCTTGTTGAAGTAATATAGTATATTAAGTCTATATAAATGCATAGATGTGAATGTATATGTATATAGTGTGATGCATGTGAAATATTTGAAATCTATACAGACATGTTCTCTGTTTTATAACCTTGTGAGCAAACTCAACTTAAAATATATCTAAATGATCTATGAATTGAAATCTCAGAAAAGTGAGTAACTTTATTTTTAAAAGTTAAATATGAAATATGGTTGCATGCAAATATTTTTGAAATAAATCTGTATGGTGAAATATGTTGTGTACATATGAATGTTTGATATGCATGCTGTTCATATGTGTGCTTTGTTCTGTTTGGTTATTCCCAGGTTCAAAAAAATTCCAATTAAATCCATTACACTTAATCTAGTTTCTGATAGGATTTGATTTATGAATAAATGTTGTTTGATTTAACATAAATTAATGTTTAAAAATTTAAGTTAGTCAAAATAAAGCCTAATTGTCTCTGGAAGTAGGAAAAACATCAGTGCATGTTAAATAATGTGAAAATTCAAATATTGTAATTTATAAATTCAGTATTATAAATTGAATTCATAAACAAAAACATGATTTTTAAAACTAAAATCATAATTTTTAATGATGGAATGAGAGTGTAGTTCTGGGATGAACTGGAAATGGAAATATGGGGTTTTCTGATGATCTATGTGGTCTGGGAGGAAGTGTTCTATCTGGTGATAGTCTGATGATCAATGGATAGGGGAAAAATGCCAGGATGTTGATCAGAGCTTTGTGGTTATGGTGGTTTATTATTGAAGTTTGTAACCCTAGTTCCTACTGGGTTGAGTGTTTTGTTTGGTTCGTCATCTTTGGACGATCGAGTGTAGCCAAACTTAGGGGAATGGTAGAGGATGAGTTGACAATGGTATGACCAGAAGCACAAGTGTTCGGGTGATCGGAGGCGATGGCTATGGTGGTTTCTCCATCGATGGTTGGGTTCCTGAGTGTGGTCGAAAGTCTCGTTTTCATTTTCCGGCGAGTTAGACGAAGCTGAGTGGTCGAGTACATCAGCGAGTTCCTAGGCGATTGGCAGATGATCGAAGAGATGGTCGGAGTCGGGTAAGTTCAACGTGCACGTGCACGAGTGCACGTATGTGTCTGGCGATGATAGGATTTGGGAAGAAGCTGGAAACTTGGGATTGACTCGTGAAGGTTGCGTGGTTTTCTCGAAGCAGTGGGATGAGCGAAATACTCGAGTCTGAGCTAGGGGATCTGGAGTGTTGGCTCGGGTAGTCTTTTTGTTCTCGTTTTTTTATAATGTGTGTAAAAATTTTGTAACCGGGTTTTGGAAAATTAAGTTTTAAAATAACAAAATGTTTAAAACAAGTGTAAGGTTTTAAAAGTTATTAAAATGATATAGTCGACCCAAAGTAGAGTTTAAACAGTTTTAAAAGAGTTTTAAACGAGATTTTGAAAATATAAATAATTTAGTTTAAAACTTTTCTTATATAAATTTCTTTTATATAATAAATGTTTTCTTAACATTTGATTTGGAAGTTATAAAATTTGTTAACTTTAATTTGGTAAGTTAAAGGATTATTTTATTTTAAACTTAATTAAATGATTTAATTAAGACTATTAATTATAAGATAAAATTTTTTAATGTTAATGATAATTATGTCATTTATATAAATAATGTTTTACCTTAAGGTTAATTAGTTAATGAGTTGAGATTAATTAAATTAATAAGGTAATTAAAGAGTAATTAATTAACTTAATTAATAATTTAGGATAAAGAAGTAAATAATTAAGAGTTGTAAGTTAATTAATTTAGGGATCATTAACTAGGGATTAAGGAATAATTAATTTAAGATAATAAATTAGTTTAACTAATTTAGGATAATTACTTTGAAAATTGATTAAGTATAATTACTTAATATAATTAATAAAGTATAATTACTTAGTATAAGTAATTAGTGGTTAATTAATGAATGTAATTAATAAAAGATAATTACTTAACAAAGTAATTAGAGGTTAATTTCTTAATGGAAGAAATTAAGAAATTAATTACTTAATGTAATTAATTAAGTTTAAATGTAATTTGTTTAAGTTAATTAATTAATTTTAATTAATTTAAACACTTGATGATTTGATAAATAATTACTTAATTTAATTAATGGATTGAAATTACTTAGTAAAGTAATTAATGGTAATTACTGGATGTAATTAATGGAAGATAATTTAAGAATGGAAGTAATTTGAGTTTAATTACTTTTTGTAAGTAATCAAGGGATTAATTAAATATAATAAATTAAGGAGTAATTTATTAATTTATGAAGTAATTAAGGGAAGTTAATTACTAGATGAGATTAATCAAAGGTGATTAATAAATGTGGTTTAATTAAAGATTAATTACTTAATTAGGATAATTAAATAAGAGTAATTAGGGATCATTAATTAATATAATTTATGATGTAATTAAGAATTGATTAATTAATATTAATTAATCAATATAATAAGTAATTAAAGAGTAATTAATTAATGTAATTAATTAAGGATTAATGTAATTAATTTTAGTTAATTAATCTATAGAGTAATTAAAGGTTAATTACTATAAATGGTTAAGAATAATTAATTTGTGAAATTAATTAAAGGCTAATTACTTGAGTGTAATTATAAGATAATTAATCAAGGATGATTAATTGAAATGAATAATTAGAGGATAATTAATTAATTTATTTATAATTAATTAATGGTTAAGTAAGAAGGATTTATAGAATGAAGTAATTAATTTAATTTATGTTAAATTAATTAAAGATGGTATAAATCATTACTTATGGATGGTTGAATAATATTGAATGCTTTGCATTGTTTGATATCTCCGATGAGATATGTGCTGATCTGTGATATAGATGTTTTGGTTGAACTGTGATGATAATGTGAATTATCTATTTGTGATAATAGTGTAGATTATCTATTGTGATATTGTAAATTATCTATCTGTGTGTAAATAGATAATAGAACTGAATTGTTTTAACTTTAAAACAACTTGGCCTTAAAAGATATGTTTTGGATTTCGATGAGACCGGGATCGGGTTTGCTACATTACAGCATGATAGGGGGTTCTCGCTTCGCGGTTTGGTGGCGAACGGGAGACTCTTACCCCTACATGTCCCTGAGAGGTAAAGGCCTTGTGAGGGTTGGTTGCGAGTCGAGAGGCTGGCCGTAAAAGCAAATTCGAGGTATCACTGTATGCCACGGTGGGTCTGGGATGGTTGCAAAGCCTACCAGTCGCCACTGGCTCGTCCCATTACAGTTGGTATCAGAGCGCTAGGTTGAGTGAATACCTAGGCTTTGGAGTGATTTCTATCTTGAGAGAGCGTATTTGTAATTTTTATATAACTATATATATATTTATTCTACCTATTTGTTGGGTTACCTATTCGGGTTTTCCAATATAAGATATAAAGGTAGATAGGGTAGTGGTGTGTGTAACACGACGACTACCAGTGGTTGGAGTTTGAGTGTTGAAAGTGTATCTGTCGAGACTGTAGACCTAATACCATCTCGAGTAAGCTTTGCTGTGGTGTAAGGATTTCATCGATCTCTGAAGGAAACCTGTTAAGGTTCGAAGTCAATCTTTAAAGTTGGGTGAGTAGAGTTTGGATCTGTCGGTTGGGCAGAAGCGAGTGATGGTATCTTGGCAAATCTCAGAAAGTAGTAGCTACGTGATGAGATGCAATGACAATGGATGTCTCCGAAGATGTTTTCTTTTGGGGCGAATTTAAGGAAGTGTGTCTGTTTCGATATTGTGGCCGAGTTCAGCATGGTGATTCTATTTGGATTGAGGTTCGAGTTTCTCGAAGAGCTTTGGTTAGGAAATCTTTGGCATCAGTGGCAGCAGTGTAGCTCGGAGTGTTCTGTGTGTTCGCAGGAAGTTTTCTGGCTGAGCAGTTTTTCTAGAAGTGGAATTCCGAAGCAGCAGAGTGGATCCATTTCTTCGATGGATTAAATAGATAAGTGTAAGCTGTTCTGATTGGTAAAGAGAGAACAGTTTTCTTTGGAAATAGGTTGGGTTGATCGCAAAAGTGACTTGCGATTGCTAAGTGTTCTCTTGGGTTATTAGAGTTTTTTTGGATGTCTTCAGGGAAGTTAGAGGTTTGTCCGCATCTGGAGATTGAGTTTTCTTATCGACTTGGATTCGAGGAGTGGTATCGGTGGTTAAACTAGTTGAAGGATGGTTCCTTGAGATGGAGATTGGTGAAGCAGCTCAGATTTTGATAGAATTTCTGAGTTTTTCTTTTTGGATCTGTGAAACCATATTTCTGGGATGTCTTGTCCAGTTTGTGCTCATGTTCTTCATCAGCATTTTCTTCTGCTTCGGATCAGAGTTGTGCAGCGGAAGCAGTTTGGGAGTGCTCCTGTTTGTCTTTTCCAGATAGGAGAAGTAAGTTCTGTCTTCTATTATTTGAGGAGTAGAGTTTGTTTTTGGTTTTGATTGATCTTGAGGAGATCATTTTGTTGGGTTGTTTTTGGTCCAGTTTGTTTCTAGAGGTATCAGCGAAGGATGAGCTGATCAGGAAAGACGTAGGCAGCCCAGGATCGTCGGAAGAGTTTTGTGGATAAGAGACGAACGAATTTGGTTTTCGAAGATGGAGATTTGATTTTGGATAAGTTTTCTCCGATCAAAAGGAACTATAAGATTTGGTCAGACTGGGAAATCAGCTCCGAGGTATTTTGGATCTCTTCTGTGTTCTGATTTGGATAAGTGTTTGGTCTCAGGATTGAATTGTCAGTTTGGATGACAGGAATTCGATGTGTTTCATGTATCTCTGAGAGAGTATGTGTATGATCTATCTCTGGTTTTGGAACCAGTAGTTCAGGAAGATTTGGTAGTTGAGTCAGACTAGTCTGTAGTCTGATATCCTGTTCAGTTGTAGATCTAGATGAGTAGGAGCTCTGTAGCTTAGTATTGATTGTTTGGGTTCTATAGAGCGAGTATCCCGATATTTATACCTGGGAAACTCTAGGAAATTCTATCCAGAATTTTGTCTGGATAGTTAGATTTGTCTGTTTGGATGAATTGATTGCTATGGTTGTTAGCATATGATTGACATATGCTTGTGTTTTAAAATTAAATCTTAAATAGATTATTAAATTACCTTTGTTTTAAATTTCGGGGACGAAATTCTTTTAAGGGGGGAGGAATGTGATATCCCGGAATTTTGGGCAATATCAATTTAATAATCTGTATTAAAAATTAAATTGATTTGATAATTTTGTAAATAAATTTGAATTAATTTAATAATCTAATTTAATAAATATTTGATTAGTGAATTTATCTTTTAAAAACTAATAAATTGTTTTCTATTTATAATGTATATATATATTTGTATATATTGTAAATAGATAAGCTTTGTTTTAAATTTAATTTATAAAGCATATTTTCTAATTCTAATATCTTTGGTAAAATGGGAAATTATGATTTATTTAAAATTAAACTTTTCAAAGCTATTTAAATAAATAATTATATGGTTTTTAAATACTCAAGATAAATGTTAATTGTTTAAATTTATTTTAGCTGAAGTTTAAAATAGAAATTAATTAACAAAAAGGTTTGCTTTATTTTATTTCTGAATATAACTTAATAAATATGATTTGTAAATAGATATGAAAGTTTAAAATACAATTAGTATATGAAACATTAATCCATTCAAGTAATAAGTAATTTATAATCTCTTTTATAAATTATATAAAATTGTCAAAGATGTTATTTTCAAAAAAATGATATATGTATTGTTTTTATTTATGAATATACTTTGTTTTATTTCTTTAAAATTAGCTTTATATATAACTAAGTATTTATAAACTAATTAATTAAGTTAAAAAGCTTTTATTTACATTTAAACTAAAAGGAAATTACTTGAGAGACATGTGTCATTATCCTAAAGTTTTATATAACATGTGTCATTTAACTAATTAAGGAATTTGACAAATTTTGTAATATTAGACAAGTGGCATTTTTAAATTTAGTTTTTCTTTTATTTTTATTAAAAATCATTTATTAAGTTATATAAGCACACATCTCCATTTTTCTTTTTCTTTCTCTCATTTAATTTCTAAAACAAAGAAAACTTCAGCTGAAACTTATTTCTCAAAATCAAATCTGAGAATCAAAAACCAGAAAACCAAAGCTTTTCATCAACCTTGTAATACATTTTCCAAATCAATAAGCCTGTAATCATTTTCCAAGTTTTCAAATGCAATCTGGAATTTGGTTACTGCATGCAAACCTGAGAACTAAAGCTTCCATTCCAGTTTCAAATCAAAATCAGTTCCTCCTCAAACCAGAAATCAATTCAAAAGCTTGAACTAAATTCTTCAACCTAAAATTCATTTTCAAAAGAAAATGTAACCATAAGCCTGCAAGCAAACCTGGAATTTTGTCTGAAGCAAGCTCAAAATCAAGTCTTCAGTCATCTTTACAAGTTTCAATAGCATGCAGTTTTCAAAAGAAAAGGGAGCTCAAAGTTTTAAAATCAAAGAAGCTAAGGAATTCAAGTTTTCCCAGTTTCAAGTTTTTCAAATATTAAGTGCACTGCTCTCTATTTCATGCATGCCTGGTGAGTAAATTCTTTTAAAAACAGATTAAACCTGATCTTATGCTTGATGCTTGTTGAAGTAATATAGTATATTAAGTCTATATAAATGCATAGATGTGAATGTATATGTATATAGTGTGATGCATGTGAAATATTTGAAATCTATACAGACATGTTCTCTGTTTTATAACCTTGTGAGCAAACTCAACTTAAAATATACCTAAATGATCTATGAATTGAAATCTCAGAAAAGTGAGTAACTTTATTTTTAAAAGTTAAATATGAAATATGGTTGCATGCAAATATTTTTGAAATAAATCTGTATGGTGAAATATGTTGTGTACATATGAATGTTTGATATGCATGCTGTTCATATGTGTGCTTTGTTCTGTTTGGTTATTCCCAGGTTCAAAAAAATTCCAATTAAATCCATTACACTTAATCTAGTTTCTGATAGGATTTGATTTATGAATAAATGTTGTTTGATTTAACATAAATTAATGTTTAAAAATTTAAGTTAGTCAAAATAAAGCATAATTGTGACGCAGCGGATAAATCAAAAAACGATGTAGATCGTTGAAAGTAGCAATCTGTGGATTGATGGATACTGAAATGCTTGAATTCGTTGATCCGAAGATACCGAACTTTAGCTATCTCTGACTCGTTGATCCGAAGATACTAGGAAAGAGATCTACGATTCTTCAACGTTGATCTTGCGCACAAGATTCCGTGAATCGGCTTCAGCAAACGATGATTCGAGCGCACTCGAATGACGTAAGTGGAGATAGGAGATACACTCGACTACCAATTGAAATTGAAAGCACAAAGCTAACAAAAGAGAATTTTATTCAATATTCAACAACCTTACAAAATGACACAACTTGCCTATTTATAGGCTACAACACATATTCAGAAAAAAAATCCTAAGTCATGAGTCATCTTCGACTCATCACCTTCGACTCATCATAAGTCGTCTTCGACTCATCACCTTCGACTCATCATAAGTCATATATGACTCATCACCTACGACTCATCATAAGTCTTAAGTCGACTCATCACCTACGACTCATCATAAGTCTTAAGTCGTTTTCGACTCATCACCTACGACTCATCATAAGTCATATACGACTCATCACCTACGACTCATCATAAGTCATATACGACTCATAACCTACGACTCATCATAAGTCTTAAGTCGTTTTCGACTCATCACCTACGACTCATCGTAAGTCTTAAGTCGTTTTCGACTCATCACCTACGACTCATCATGAGTCATATACGACTCATGCCTTGGCCAAAATAAGGGTTGCGCTGCATCATCCGACTCATCATCCGACTCATCATGAGTCATATACGACTCATGCCTTGGCCAAAATAAGGGTTGCGCTGCATCATCCTCCCCAGGTTGAGAGAAATTCGACCTCGAATTTGCACACTCTTCATCCCCAACAAACTCATCCCCATGATATGGTACGAGATGCTTAACATTGAATACGTCAGATGTATACACATCATCTGGTAGCTTCAGTTTATAAGCATTTTCATTGATTCGTTTCACAACTTCCACCGGACCAATTTTCCTGGCTTTCAACTTGTTATAAGCGCCTACTGGAAAACGATCTTTTGTTAATACTGCATAAACCAAATCTCCTTCGTTAAACTCAACATTTCGTCGTTTCAAATCTGCAGCTCGTTTATATTTCTCATTTGCTTTCTCCAATCGTTCCTGAACGACTTTATGACATTCCGTCAACCCTTCAATAAAATCAGCAGCTTTCTTAACTGTCTTCTTTGATTGTGGCACTACCGTCAAATCCAACGGCCCCTTTGGTAAGCTCGAATAAACAATCTGAAATGGACTGTAACCAGTGCTTCGGTTAACAGCATGATTATGAGCAAACTCGGCCTGACACAACTTTAAGTCCCAACTCTTCAAATTGTCCTGCACAAGACATCGCAACAAATTTCCCAACGATCTATTCACAACTTCAGTTTGTCCATCCGTCTGAGGATGATATGCACTACTAAATTTCAACTTCGTTCCCACCATCTTCCATAGACTCAACCAAAAGTGACTCAGAAATCGAGTATCTCGGTCAGAAACAATAGATTCGGGTAAACCATGTAAACGATATATTTCTTTAAAGAATAACTGTGCCACTCGAACTGCATCCGCTGTCTTCTTGCAGGCTATAAAATGTGCCATCTTCGAAAACCTGTCCACCACAACAAATATAGAATCATTTCCCCTCTGAGTTCTCGGCAATCCCAACACGAAATCCATGCTGATATCAACCCATGGTTTGGTAGGCACGGGTAACGGCATATATAACCCCGCATTCGTCGCTGTTCCTTTCGAAACCTGACAAATATGACACCTCTCCACAAATCTTTCTACCTCTTTCCTCATTGACGGCCAAAAATAAGATTGAGAAATTAACTGCAACGTACGATCTCTACCCACATGGCCTTCTTCATGTAGTTCTTTAACAATCTTCATTCTCAAGCTACAGTCTGGGATGCACAATCGATTTCCTTTAAACAGAAAACCATCCACCAACACAAATTCATCAGTGCTTCCTTCCTTTACCTTTTCAACAAATTTCACAAAGTAAGGATCTTCTTCAATCAATTCTGGCAATAATTCAAAACCTGTCACTTCAACTTTCATTGTCGTCAAAAAATGACTCCTCCTGCTCAAAGCATCAGCCACACGATTGGTTACCCCTGACTTGTGCTTAACGACAAAAGTAAACTGCTGCAAATAAGCAATCCACGATGCATGTCTTGCTGAAATCTTGTCTTGTCCTTGTAAATGTTTCAACGCCTCATGATCAGTGTATAAAACAAATTCTTTCTGGAATAAGTAATGTCGCCAGTGCTTCACCGCTTGAACAACAGCATAAAATTCCACATCATAGGTACTGTATCTCATCTTTGCTCCTGACAACTTCTCGCTGAAATATGCAATAGGACGCCCATTCTGACTCAACACCCCTCCAATTCCAACCTTTGACGCATCAGTATGCAGTTCAAACAATAACTGAAAATCTGGTAATACAAGAATTGGTGCAGATGTCAGCAACTTCTTGATCTTCCCAAAAGCAATCCCAGCTTCCTCCGTCCAAGAAAATTGTTTCCCTTTCATGCAATCAGTCACCGGTGCCATCACGCTACTGAAGTGTGGAATGAATCTTCGGTAGAATGACGCTAGCCCATGAAAACTTCTCACTTCTGTAATTGTCTTCGGCTGTGGCCAATTCCTGACTGCTTCAACTTTATTCTGATCTACCTGGATGCCCTTCTCCGAAACAATATACCCCAAGAACAAAACACTATGCGTCATGAACACGCATTTCTTTGTCGCAGCATAAAATTGTTCCTCTCGTAAAATAATTAATACTTCCTTCAGATGTTGAACATGCTCTTCCAGACTTCTACTATAAATCAAAATGTCGTCAAAGTACACCACCACAAATTTCCCAATGAAAGGTCTAAAAATTTGATTCATCACTCGCATGAACGTACTCGGTGCATTCGAAAGACCGAATGGCATCACCAGCCATTCATACAACCCCTCTCTCGTCTTGAAGGCTGTCTTTCATTCGTCTCCAGGTCTAATCCGAATTTGATGATATCCGCTTTTCAAATCAATTTTCGAAAAGATAGTAGCCCCACTCAACTGATCCAGCAAGTCATCCAACCTTGGCATTGGAAATCTGTATCGTACAGTGATTTTATTCAATGCTCGACTGTCCGTGCACATCCTCCACGTCCCATCTTTCTTCGGTACCAACAAAGCTGGCACAGCACATGGACTCAAACTTTCCTGTACACGTCCCTGCTCAAGCAATTCTTCCACCTGCCTCCTTAATTCTTCATGCTCCTTCGGACTCATTCGGTAATGCGGTCTATGTGGCAATACTGCTCCCGGAACAAGATCAATTTGATGTTGAATGTCTCTCAGCGGCGGTAACTCTTTAGGTAACTCATCTGGAAATACATCCTCAAATTTTTTCAAAACTAGCTTCGCTTCTTCTGGAATTTCAACCTCTTCACTGTTCTCACGCCCAATCAACAGGTATACTTTAGGCTCCTCTTCAACCTCCTTAACAAATTCCTTCAGAGATAATAAAGTTTTCAACTCTTCAATCTCCTCCAACTTACTCTCTTTCTGTTGTTGCTTTTTGGGAATCAGAGTGATTTTAGTACCCTCAAACATGAAACTGTAACTGTTAGCACGACCATCATGTTGTACTGCTCTATCAAACTGCCATGGTCTGCCCAACAACAGATGACACACATCCATGTCGACTACATCACACCAAACTTCATCCTTGTATTTCTTCCCAATTGAAAACTTCACACAAGCTCTACGTCCAACTTTCACTTCACCACCCTTCCTCAACCAAGCTAACTTGTACGGTTTAGGATGTTTCTCGGTTTTCAACTCCAATTTCTTCACTGCCTCTGTAGAGATAATATTATCACAACTCCCAGCATCAATAACAAATTTACAAACTCTTCTCAGAATAGTGCATGTAGATTGAAAGATATTGTTCCTTAACCAACTACTTTCCTCCTCTTGCTTCAGTGTTAAACAACTTCTCCTCGTCATCAATGCGTACCCGTCATCTCCTGACAGTAAGTCTTCCTCCTCAACTGGTAAAGAATTAGAGCATTCAGCTTCTTCCTCATCTTCCTCCTCAACTTCTGTCACCATGGTTCTCTTCTTCGGCTTCGGACATTCGTTGCTTTTATGACCCATCTCCTGACAATTGTAACATTTGAAACTGTTGTTAACCTTCGCCTTCTCAACCTCCTTTACCACTGGTTTACTGATAGGTTAAGAAACATTAGAACTTCCACTAACACCCTTCACTTGATTGTTGGAATTAGTAAACACACCACCTCCTCGTCGTCCTTGCTTCTCCCAAGCCAACGCTTTCTGATGTGCCTCTGCTACAGATCTTGGATCGAACATATTAACCATATCCTGAATCTGCATTCTCAATCCCCCAATGAATCTAGATGTCAGCTGCTCTTCCGTTTCCATAATATCATTCCTCGCAATAAGCTGGTAAAACTCATCCGCATAATCATTAACAGCCTTTGTGCCCTGCCTCAAGTTCTGCAAACGTTGATACATCAAAGATTGATAATTGTAAGGTAGGAACGTTGCTTTCATCAATTTCTTCATCTTCTCCCAAGATTCAACTTTTGACTTCCCCATTCGTTCACGTGTAAGTTTGGTTTGCTGCCACCATGCCAAAGCTCTACCCCTCAACCTTGTAGCAACCAACTTCACTCTACGACGTTCTGGAACTTCTTTGAAATCAAAAATATCTTCAACATTAGCCACCCAATCTAGAAACTCTTCAGCTTGCATACCACCTTTGAATTCTGGAATTTCAGTTTTCATACCAGATTCCCACTTGTGATCGTACTCTGACTGATTTCTTCCTTGTCCACGTCCTCGTCCATGAACACTACCACCATCATACTCTTCTTCACCATCCGATGTATATCGATGTCGATCCTGACCACCAACATCTCTACCACCACCATTTCTTCCACCAACATTCCTACGATCTACATTCCTCCGATCTCGATCAGTCACATTTCTATCACGACCTCGATCATCAACATTTCTATCACAATCTCGATCCACGCTCCTATGATCACTATCCACACTTCTCTCTCGATTTGAATGTGGTGAAACTCTACTTCTTCCATGGCTCGATTCAGGTGAAACCCTTCTCTGATTTTGACTCATTTCAAGCATCATTCTCTCTAATCGACCAATCCCTTCAGTAAGCTTCTCATTGAAATTCTCGTTGATTCGTTGCTCCATTTCATCGGCCTCTTCTCTTCCGTACAAAGCATTAATATTGCGATGACGTTGAACTCGTCTTGGCGGCATGATTGAATACTTCCCAAACACTTCAACAAATTCACACTTCACGATTCAAACACCTTTCGAACCTTGATCCAAAATGAAATGGATCGAAACTCCAACTTTGTTGCAAAAATATGATGAACACGATGAACACAACTTCAACACTTCAAATTCTCGGTTCCAAGACTCGATTTAGCTATGATTGGCTAAAACAAGCTCTGATACCAAACTGACGCAGCGGATAAATCAAAAAACGATGTAGATCGTTGAAAGTAGCAATCTGTGGATTAATGGATACTGAAATGCTTGAATTCGTTGATCCGAAGATACCGAACTCTAGCTATCTCTGATTCGTTGATCCGAAGATACTGAGAAAGAGATCTACGATTCTTCAACGTTGATCTTGCGCACAAGATTCCGTGAATCGGCTTCAGCAAACGATGATTCGAGCGCACTCGAATGACGTAAGTGGAGATAGGAGATACACTCGACTACCAATTGAAATTGAAAGCACAAAGCTAACAAAAGAGAATTTTATTCAATATTCAACAACCTTACAAAATGACACAACTTGCCTATTTATAGGCTACAACACATATTCAGAAAAAAATCCTAAGTCATGAGTCATCTTCGACTCATCACCTTCGACTCATCATAAGTCGTCTTCGACTCATCACCTTCGACTCATCATAAGTCATATATGACTCATCACCTACGACTCATCATAAGTCTTAAGTCGACTCATCACCTACGACTCATCATAAGTCTTAAGTCGTTTTCGACTCATCACCTACGACTCATCATAAGTCATATACGACTCATCACCTACGACTCATCATAAGTCATATACGACTCATAACCTACGACTCATCATAAGTCTTAAGTCGTTTTCGACTCATCACCTACGACTCATCGTAAGTCTTAAGTCGTTTTCGACTCATCACCTACGACTCATCATGAGTCATATACGACTCATGCCTTGGCCAAAATAAGGGTTGCGCTGCATCATCCGACTCATCATGAGTCATATACGACTCATGCCTTGGCCAAAATAAGGGTTGCGCTGCATTAAATTGTCTCTGGAAGTAGGAAAAACATCAGTGCATGTTAAATAATGTGAAAATTCAAATATTGTAATTTATAAATTCAGTATTATAAATTGAATTCATAAACAAAAACATGATTTTTAAAACTAAAATCATAATTTTTAATGATGGAATGAGAGTGTAGTTCTGGGATGAACTGGAAATGGAAATATGGGGTTTTCTGATGATCTATGTGGTCTGGGAGGAAGGGGTTCTATCTGGTGATAGTCTGATGATCAGTGGATAGGGGAAAAATGCCAGGATGTTGATCAGAGCTTTGTGGTTATGGTGGTTTATTATTGAAGTTTGTAACCCTAGTTCCTACTGGGTTGAGTGTTTTGTTTGGTTCGTCATCTTTGGACGATCGAGTGTAGCCAAACTTAGGGGAATGGTAGAGGATGAGTTGACAATGGTATGACCAGAAGCACAAGTGTTCGGGTGATCGGAGGCGATGGCTATGGTGGTTTCTCCATCGATGGTTGGGTTCCTGAGTATGGTCGAAAGTCTCGTTTTCATTTTCCGGCGAGTTAGACGAAGCTGAGTGGTCGAGTACATCAGCGAGTTCCTAGGCGACTGGCAGATGATCGAAGAGATGGTCGGAGTCGGGTAAGTTCAACGTGCACGTGCACGAGTGCACGTATGTGTCTGGCGATGATAGGATTTGGGAAGAAGCTGGAAACTTGGGATTGGCTCGTGAAGGTTGCGTGGTTTTCTCGAAGCAGTGGGATGAGCGAAATACTCGAGTCTGAGCTAGGGGATCTGGAGTGTTGGCTCGGGTAGTCTTTTTGTTCTCGTTTTTTTTATAATGTGTGTAGAAATTTTGTAACCGGGTTTTGGAAAATTAAGTTTTAAAATAACAAAATGTTTAAAACAAGTGTAAGGTTTTAAAAGTTATTAAAATGATATAGTCGACCCAAAGTAGAGTTTAAACAGTTTTAAAAGAGTTTTAAACGAGATTTTGAAAATATAAATAATTTAGTTTAAAACTTTTCTTATATAAATTTCTTTTATATAATAAATGTTTTCTTAACATTTGATTTGGAAGTTATAAAATTTGTTAACTTTAATTTGGTAAGTTAAAGGATTATTTTATTTTAAACTTAATTAAATGATTTAATTAAGACTATTAATTATAAGATAAAATGTTTTAATGTTAATGATAATTATGTCATTTATATAAATAATGTTTTACCTTAAGGTTAATTAGTTAATGAGTTGAGATTAATTAAATTAATAAGGTAATTAAAGAGTAATTAATTAACTTAATTAATAATTTAGGATAAAGAAGTAAATAATTAAGAGTTGTAAGTTAATTAATTTAGGGATCATTAACTAGGGATTAAGGAATAATTAATTTAAGATAATAAATTAGTTTAACTAATTTAGGATAATTACTTTGAAAATTGATTAAGTATAATTACTTAATATAATTAATAAAGTATAATTACTTAGTATAAGTAATTAGTGGTTAATTAATGAATGTAATTAATAAAAGATAATTACTTAACAAAGTAATTAGAGGTTAATTTCTTAATGGAAGAAATTAAGAAATTAATTACTTAATGTAATTAATTAAGTTTAAATGTAATTTGTTTAAGTTAATTAATTAATTTTAATTAATTTAAACACTTGATGATTTGATAAATAATTACTTAATTTAATTAATGGATTGAAATTACTTAGTAAAGTAATTAATGGTAATTACTGGATGTAATTAATGGAAGATAATTTAAGAATGGAAGTAATTTGAGTTTAATTACTTTTTGTAAGTAATCAAGGGATTAATTAAATATAATAAATTAAGGAGTAATTTATTAATTTATGAAGTAATTAAGGGAAGTTAATTACTAGATGAGATTAATCAAAGGTGATTAATAAATGTGGTTTAATTAAAGATTAATTACTTAATTAGGATAATTAAATAAGAGTAATTAGGGATCATTAATTAATATAATTTATGATGTAATTAAGAATTGATTAATTAAGATTAATTAATCAATATAATAAGTAATTAAAGAGTAATTAATTAATGTAATTAATTAAGGATTAATGTAATTAATTTTAGTTAATTAATCTATAGAGTAATTAAAGGTTAATTACTATAAATGGTTAAGAATAATTAATTTGTGAAATTAATTAAAGGCTAATTACTTGAATGTAATTATAAGATAATTAATCAAGGATGATTAATTGAAATGAATAATTAGAGGATAATTAATTAATTAATTTATAATTAATTAATGGTTAAGTAAGCAGGATTTATAGAATGAAGTAATTAATTTAATTTATGTTAAATTAATTAAAGATGGTATAAATCATTACTTATGGATGGTTGAATAATATTGAATGCTTTGCATTGTTTGATATCTCCGATGAGATATGTGCTGATCTGTGATATAGATGTTTTGGTTGAACTGTGATGATAATGTGAATTATCTATTTGTGATAATAGTGTAGATTATCTATTGTGATATTGTAAATTATCTATCTGTGTGTAAATAGATAATAGAACTGAATTGTTTTAACTTTAAAACAACTTGGCCTTAAAAGATATGTTTTGGATTTCGATGAGACCGGGATCGGGTTTCCAGATTTGGATATCCGAATACCACATCGATCCAAATTAACGATAGGTCGTGAATCTCAAGTGAAGATGAAGATTCAGAGTGCAAGGGTTATTGTCGTTAACTCTAAGGGTGATTCCAAAATGAGTGTAACGAGATAATGCCTTCGGTTTCGTTCGAACCCGGAACGAACTTGTATGGATTGAATGCTTTCAGAACATCGTCAGGTGGACAATGAGCATTCTAAGTGATGTGTTCTGATTAAAGGTAATCGTAGCCTCAAGCCTCATCAACCGGGAATGGCTAAAACAGGGGAGGTGCAGCAAGGCTTCGTGGGTAGCGCCCACTGAGAGTAAGGTCATCCCTGTCTAGATGTCCCTTTTTATTTCGGCTTAGTGGTGCGGTTGCAGATCACAACCGTGGGGTGATTTTATTCGGAATTATCCAGTAAGGGATGGTTCCGGCTTTGTGTTGCAGGGGAGCGGGCGTACTCCTCGGTACGCTGATCTAGGCCAGGTACTGTGACGGGCGGTACCCCAGTAGCCCTGCCATTGTATGGAAATCCAACTTCCAATAAGTGATCTCGGACTTGATTGTATAACCCACTTTGTGGCTAGTATGCTGGAATTTAATAATGTAACAATTTCAGCTATATGAGTATTTATTTGAAAACCCTAGACCCTATTGTAATATAATCGAATTTCCTATCAAAGTTTTGGTTAGCGTAAGGTAAAAACTTTTCCATGTTTATGTGTGGGAAGTCTTACGTGATACCTTTTGTTTCAAAGGTTTTAAAGTTAAGCAACTCTAACCGTTTACTCACACCAGACCCATGTCTGACCCAAGTGTTTATTTTCTGTTTTATTAAACTCTTGGGTACTCAAATTTTTACGAGTAGCCAAGGGATTTAGGTTTGCTTTGACGAATCTATGGAGGAGATATGGAGCATGAGGCTTCAGCATTCGTAGATATATAATTTTCCGCTGTGTTGGTTTCTCTGAGTTTTTTTGTTTGAGTTGTATCTTGAGTTGTATAATAGACAGAAATTTATAACTGTCTATTTTGTGATGTATAAGCTGTGTAACTCTGATTATGTAAAGACTATGTAATAGTTATGTGATATATTATATTTTGTTCCGTTTCCGCTGTGAGATTATGATATTGTTTAGTTCTTTCTTCTCTTCTTTTCTCTTTTCTATCCCTTTCTTTCTTATTAACGATGCGTCATTCTGTGGAATGAACGGCGGGTCGTTACAGTATATGTTTTATATAATGTATGTAGTTATTATCATCAAAACCAATATCTAAGGTACTAACACGGTACACCAATAACAGAATTGAAAATAGCAAACTAATTGGGAATCTGGAACTATGCATCTATAGCGACCTGCAAATGACTCCGAATCAAGCATTTTTGGAGTTCTAAGTCAGTAGAGAATGGTTGGCACCCTACTTAAAATGAAATAAAAAGGGCAATGACTTTGCTTAATGTGCAAGAATGCTATGTGTTTGGCACACCCCATGGGAGGAAAATCGAGATGCTAACGGTTTAGGAAAGAAGGGCTTGCTCAGGAAATGGATCACTTTTGGATTGGTCCATGTAAAACTCCACCCCTAAACCGAATGAAGCAAGAAAGGTGATGCACAAGGCAATTAGGTACACCATGCAGGATGGCATCCTATATAGAAGGGATTTTACTAACCCGTTGCTAAGATGCATGGCTGCATGAGAGGCTAAGAAAATATCAGATAACGTGGGTCAAACCTATTAAAAAGAAATATCATGGGCATCGATATAAATAGAGAATTTCTAATAGTTATGGGTGAAGCTATGTATCCAATTGTGGTTGCAGATTACTTGATCGAGTATGGAGTTCCACTCTAGATGATCTCAGGCAATGGATAATAGTTTGATAGTTAAGAAATCACCGAGTCGGTGACAAGGAATCAGGAAAAGCTTTTCTACTGCCTCTCTCGTAGGCCAATGGATAGGTTGAAGAAATCAACAAGGTTCTCAAAACTCTTATAAATGAGCATTTAGAAAATGATAAGGGAGCTCAGATGGATGAGCTACCATTGGACTTTATACATATTGCACCTCCCGCGAAACCACAATGGGATATACTTCTTTTTCCTTGGTTTATGACTTATAGGTTATGCTTTCCATTGAAACTATAGTCGTATCTCATAGGAGAGTCCACTATGACTTGGAGGAGAACGAGAAATTGCTAAACATGTCCCTGGATCTGATTAAGGAGAAGCAGGACGAGGTTGCTTTGAAAACTGTGGTACTCTAGCCGAAAGCGGTAAAACAATATAAGTCCAGGACCGAGCATCGCCCGCTCAAGAAAGGAAATCTAGTCCTAGAATGAATTCCTTTCGGTTGGGGGTGTTTGACCCATCTAGGAAGGCCTATATTTTATTTACAGTGATCCAAAGAATGGAACCTATAGGGGTAAGCATTATTTGGTTAAACTAAATGAACCAATCAAACCAATTCATTTTGGTTGGTTTGGTTTGGTTTGGAAACTAGATTCGTATGTAATTGGCTCGTAAATTTTTTTTGGTTTAGTTAACGATTTAACCAAATTAACCAAACTTTTGCTATATTTTCAAAATTATCGATGTCATAATAAATTTTTTAGATTAGTTTAGTGGTACAAATAAATTTTATTTATCATATATGTGTCAAAATTACTTTTAGAAAGCATAAGAATGATACATAAGAATACTTTAATCATATATTTATGTTTTATTTTAAATTAAAATGAACATTCCAAACATAAACATTTTTAGTTCGGTTAAATCAGATAACCAACTGAACCAACCAAACTTAATTTATTTGGTTTGGTTTGGTTTTCATTTTTATTGGTTTTAGTTTGGTTTAACAATTTTCATCATCGGATAAACTAAACCAACCTAATGCTCACACCTACCTACATTCTCATCATCATGGACGGAGCAATATCTGGGAAACATGGAATGCTCAAAACCTCTTCTTTTTTTTGCGCACTGACTATAGCAACTACTTGGATTAGTGAATGATCATGGTCTTACCAAACCTTATAAATAGGGTGTACGAAAACATGAAGGATGATTAGTGCTACTAAACCACTACAAGAACAACTATCCCATGCCGAATAAAGTCCTCGATTTCTTGGACTATACAAACAAGGCCGCAGCAAATTAGATGCACCCAACTCTGGCACATTATGGAAAGTTTGGACAAACCTTTGGCCGGCAATGGCGATCCAAATTAGCTCATGGTCAGGACATCACTGCCAAATGGGTGTTTGCCATTGACAGTCAGCCTAAACTTCTTTGTCGGTAGTGGCGAGCCAGATCAGCCCATGGTCAGGACATGACCGCCAAATGAGTGTTCGCCATTGATTATCGACCCAAACTTCTTTGCCAGCAACGACGAGCCCGATTAGCCTATGGTCGGGACATGACCGCCAAGTGGGTGCTCTTTGTTGACGATCTGTGTAACAATCCTACTACGATGCCCAAATTAGCAAAGGACGTTATAAGTAATGTTGTCTGCTAATTCGGATAATATGGCTTGTTAAGGGCGATCGAATGTGAATATATCTTTATACTAACACTGACACGTCATCTATACATTTTCACTTAATATCTGGATAGAATTAGACATGTACAATATTAATACAAAGTAAAAGACACGTTGATTTCTCAGAATCAGAACAATATATCATATAAATAACAGTTGCAGATCACACGGAATAAATCTCAACTTATACATATACAAATTTTGAGTTCACAAAATGAAATACTAAACTCGATTGTTATAAAGTTTTACAATTCTCTAATCTCAATTGTACATCTTATAAATATATTCACAAATTTCCTAATTAGGATAAACTAAAAAGTCAAAAGTGTTTATCTCCTTGCTAGCCCAAACTCCAAAGGTCAACTTGTCATGTAACCTGAAAAGTCTCGGTCTGACCCAAGAAAAATAACAACCGAGCCAGAATATCTCTAAATATCCAATAAGGTGAAAACAGAATATAACACAAGAATAACAACATATAAGTAAATACAGATGTCTAGGATATAACGAGTTAGGGAATTAATTTAACTCGAAATAGAGTTATAAGTTTAAATCACAAACACGAACTAGTCACTAAACACAGAATAATAGAATTAACTTAATTTAGCATCCATCATAAGACACAAGAAATATATTTATTTCACGAACACAAGAAACAAGAATATATAATATATATCTATTTCACTAACACAAGACACAAGAATATATATTTATTTCATGAACACGGAATAGTCACAGAATCCAAATATCCAAAATCCAAGAGATCTTACTCAAAACGATCGTAATGACTATACACAGAACCGTAGCAAAGAAACAAACCATTTAGTATCACACAAACCGATCCGATAGTGGGGATCGTACACAGGACGGGAGTCATGGGATCACAAGACGATCTCAAGGATAGCAGCCATGACAGAATCTTTCAGATTTTTTTTAGATTATTACACTTGAAAAGAAATCCAAGTGTAACTTCTTAAGGATCTAGTAGCCTCTTGCCGCATGTAACAACCCTAGATTTCTGCATATATTTAAATTTGACATTATTTTATTTCAAATTATTTTAAACTTGTTTTATTTCAAACATTTCATTTCTAAATATAAATTTTGATTGTTGTGTGAATTATAGTTTCAAACTAGTATAAATTGGATATTTCACTAAAAAGTGAATTTCTGTTCAAACTGGTCAAACTTTGACTTTTAACTTTGAAATTTAAATATTCAAATTCTTAAATTTTTTTCTTTTATTATGAAAAAGATTTAATTACTTGAATACAGCTTTTTGTTTCGTTGGAAACGGAGTTAAATTGTGGAAGTTATGTATATTTCAATATTGTGTGTAAACTGATTATTTAGCAATATTGTCTATTTTAAATTATATAAATTTTTTTTTTCATATTTTGTTTTAATATGTGTTAATATGTTATTTTATGTATATTTTTGTCTTTTAATATTTTTAACGTGATAGTATAATTTTTCTAAAGTTTACTTGAATTTATTTAAATTTATAAAGCCTAGTTTCCATTTTTCTGTTATTTTATTCATTTAAATTTTATTTAATTAAAAGTTATTTATTTATTTTTGTGAATTCATTTTTATTTGGTGTTCTTATCTTTATTTATAAATATTTTTCAATTATATAAAAATTTTTCCAAAGTCCATTGCATTTATTTTCAAATTTTCTAGCCTAGTTTACATTTTCTTTGCTATTTTCTTCATTTAATTATATATAATTAAAATTTATTTATTTATTTTCATTTTATTTCACTTTGTTTAGGTTTTTAAAAGTATTTACTGAAATTTGTTTAGTTTATTTTGTTTAAAAGAATTTGGAAATCAAAGAGACAAAAGCTTTAAAACAATGACCTTTCATTTGCTAAACTCTTCATTTCTCTTGGCCGTTCAAAACTTTATTGCTAGCCGTGAGTTTTATTGTTTTCACGTGAATGAAAGCTTCTCATTTCAGAAAATTTGCGACTATCATCTCTGGAAAAAAGATTTTAGTAATGGCCTCTTCCATTTCTTCTCTTTTTCTTCATTTTTTTTCCATTGTTTTCTATGTTTTTGCCTTGCTTCTCTCTAGTTTTTCTTAGCCACAACCACCACCATCTCCACCAACCACCACCATCATCTCCTCCTCATTATCCACAGCCTTCAACCATCCCTCTCCTCTATCCATAACAGGCCGTGACCATCCATGGAGAAAACACCACAAAAACACCTCAAAAACCTTGCAAACTATGCATAGCCGACCTAAACTTCACCACCACCTTCATATCTTGCCTTGGCCACCCCCCCTTGCTCCACCACCATCATGACCTGACCCCTAGCCATCAGCCTCCCCTCTGACCTGACCATGGCTGAACCTTAGATGCACCAAATCCTTACATCTCTTGACCAAAACCTTCCATTCCTTGACCCAAACCCTTCCACTTGCTTGCCTTCACCTTCCACTTGTTTTGCCTTGCCATCTTCCTCTATGGCCAAGCTTAACATGCATGTAAACCATCATAGCCGAGCACATGAACCCCTAGGCAAAGCATTTGAATGGTAAAGACAAGGTCTTGTTCCTTGTTGCTTTGTATTTCAATTTGTTCAACATTGTTTTATGTTAAATATATTCATGTGCTATATTGTTTTGTCTTGTTTGGGTATTGTTTACAAGATCATATCTTGGCTCTCTTTTCTCACTTGAATCAAAGTCGTGCTGTATCATACTTGTCGTGCTTTTTGGAATCTATTTTTTGTGTTTTGATTTGCAAAATTCAGCATAAAAAGGTGAGTAAATCTCACCCGACATTTATACTTATACAAATGTGAATTGACACCATTTGAATGTGTAGAACTATTATGTGATGTTATAACTGCCTGTGATCATTTATATATGATATTAAATTGTTAATTTACCTGTCATCTTATATGTTACTGTTATATGATGCTATTCTGTTCATTTATATATGTTTATCACACTGCAAGTTTCCTGTAGATTAGGTTCACTATGGGTTGAAATGATACATACCCGAATGGACTTTAGAATAGGGAAAAATCGTTATGGGCTGAAATGATAGGCCTGAATGATTTTTATTTATTTTATTTAACTTGGGATTTCGGGTTTGAAATGATAGAACCCGGATTTTTCTTTTTAAACTGCGGATTGAAATGATACATATCCGTATCACTTGACCTAGGTTAGAAAACTATATACAGGCCCATGGTTATTTTATAAAGTGTTTTGGATATTTTAAGTATTTTAAAAATATAAATTTATGAAATTTGATTTAAATAGATTTAGAAATGTTTTAAAATAAAGAAATTATGATTTTTCTATGAGTTAAAAATGTAATTAATGAATGGTTATATTGGATTATTAAAATATAACTTAAGTTTGGAATTTGGAATTTTGGTTAAAATGATATTTAAGTTATATGAATAAAAATGGAAATTTAATTTATATTTGGAAAATGGTAAATATGATAATTTGATTTAAATTTGAATCTAAGTGATTTATTAAAGTATTATTAATTTTTCTATGAATTTAAGTGGTTAAATAAATGAATGCTTAAATTGTAATTTTAAAATATAACTTGATTGGGAAATGTAAATTTGGTTTTAATTAAAGGTTTAAATTAATTAAATAAAATTGAAAATTTAGTTAAATTTGTGAAATGGTAATTTAAATTTGAAGTGTTAAGTTTATTTGTTGAAAGTGAAGAAAAGGAAATTATACACTTGAACTAATAAGTGGAATTATTGAAATTTGGATTTATTTATAAGAAATTGGTTTAATAAAAATCAAAATGTTTAATGATATGTTAATGAACATTTTAAATGTTAAATTATGATTTTTAAAATGTTTAAAGAGTTCAAAATGAAGTTATTTAATTGCTGGAAATACACTAAAAAGATGGAAATCACTTTTAATAGCATTCAGAAATGCTATGGTTCTGAATTACACTAAAAATTGAATAAAAGGGCTACTACAGCATTTCTGAAATGTTGCGGTTGCTGTAGTTGAACTAATAGGCAAAAACTTAACTCAGGTCTATTATTGCATTCTCTGGAATGCTGTAGTAGTCTGCAGTCTTTGTTAAAATCAAATAAAACCTTTGTTTTGAAATCTAAGCTACCGCAGCATTTCTGGAAATGCTGTCCTTGCTGTTTAAACTAATTTTTCAACTAGAAATGAGATATAACAGCAGTTTTTAAGTGTTGTCTTTGCTGAATTAAAATGTTTTAAATATAACTTATAACAGCTTTTTCTAAATGCTGTGAAAGGCTGAAATTTTAATAATTAGGGATTTTGACTTAGCAAATGAACTCAAAATGGTTTGAAACTTTGAAAATTGAATACTTGACTTGAAAGTATAATAATTACACTTTTAAATGGTTTAAATGAATTATTTTGATTGAAATATAAACTATTTAAAAGGTGACTTGAAATGATAATAAATGAATGATATCTTTGAATTTAAAAGGTATTTAAAGTTGAATACTTGGATTTGAACTCAAATGATGATTTGAAATGAAGTTTTGGAAAGATTTGATATTTTGATATATTAAAATGATTTGAAATGAAGTTTTGGAATGATTTGATATTTTGATATATTAAAATGATTTGAAATGAAGTTTTGAAAAGATATGTTATTTTGATACATTAAAATGATTTGAAATGAAGTTTTGAAAAGATATGATATTTTGATATATTGAAATGATTTGAAATGAAGTTTTGGAAAGATATGATATTTTGATATATTAAATGGTTTGTAAATGATTTGATCTTTATTTTGATAAAGATTTGGATTTGAAATGATATTCTATTTTGAAGTATAAACTATTTTTAAATTTTAACCACGGGTTATAATAACGATTGGTTGTTAAAGAGACCGGGATCGGATATGGACATACTCTCTGTCGATACCGAAAACCACTTTGACAACTGTGTACGCGGTGGAGTTTCCAGAATGAAGTAGGATGGTGGCGACGATCCTAAGGTATATACGTGGACCCAACTCCCGTGAGTTGGCATAAAGTGGCTAAAACAGGAGCGATCTCGGACCAGTGAGGTAGCACCTCTTATCGGACACACTTCTTCGATACCATTCTATTACTTGTGATTGATTTGGTGCGCACCCTTGATTTGGGAGTGTTGTTCGAGGTGGAGCGGTAGTGGCTGCTATGTGTTTCCATCAGTCCATGTGCGTAATTGGTATATCTACACTGGCATTGCCTTGTGTGCCGTGTCACCTACCATATCGAGCCCACTACGATTTTGGTTTAAAGATCCGACCACGTTAAGGTTCACCATCCCCTTAACGCTATTTTCTATATGATTATACTTTACTAATTAGACACTACTGTATATAGCGTATATTACTACATAGTAAATAGTTTAACGGATCCTTAAAGAATGGGCGATCCCAAGCATTCTTTAAGTTACTCGTACCTTTATTACAGTTCACTTGAGTTGGTTTACATTATATAAGTATATATTGTCCTGACTCGAGTGTTTTTTGTTTTGCTTTACGCTCGGGTCAGCCTGAGTTATTCACAGATTTGGATTTCCACTCTCTTGGAGATTTGAATCGCTGGAGATTATCTGCTTGTCTTGTCCTATCTATTTCAGTTCCGTTGTTCTACTCAGCTTGTACTTGGTTATTGTATTGAGACTTCTGTTGTACTCTATTTCTTCTGTTATATCTTATGTAACTCTGATATATTTATATAGTAGCTTCATGAACTACTATTTCTTTTACTTCCGCTGCATTATTTTACTCTGTGTCTGTGATCTGTGAATATATATATTTACTGTATATTCTGAGATTTGCCAAATTTTATTTACAACGCGGTATTTTGAGCAATTCAATTCTGGCATGAGTGTCTACCTATACACTTATAATGGATGTGAATGGTTGAAAATGTCGGGTCGTTACAGTTGGTATCAGAGCTTTGGCTTTGAGGCAAAACTCAGCATATGGAGTAGGTTTATTTACAGAATCACTTTCGTTCGAGTTTGAATCTTTTCCTCTTAATTCGAATTTCCTTTGAATTTTTGGAACGTTCCTACGGTTCCAAAATTCATTCTTGTCCCTCACTATTCATCTACTTTTTATTTTAGAGTACCACATAACTCCACTCCGAATGATCTTCATAGTGAATTGGCGGTCTCGCCAATATTCTAATTTTCTTGTAAAGGGGTGAAACTCCTTTACAAATTAGCATTGATTCACCAGAGATTTATATTTATCCTTGGTTTAGATGCTAATATCTTTTGTTATTCCAAACTCTATCTCTTGAGATCAGATGTAGATTTACCCTAGAAAAAAATATATACATTTGATTTTATACATTAAGTCACGGTTGACCCGGTTAAGGTTGCCCGCGATTTATCTAAGCTTATCCATATTAATATTTTGTCAATTAATCATCTTGTTTTTGTTTCCAAAATATCTCCAAACATTTTGAATTGTACTTGTACATATATGTTTGTTTTATATATTGTGTTGTTTGAGTTGTTGATGTTGATTTGGGCTTCCAATCGATTCGTCTGATCAACGCTATCGATAGGATTTCTAAAACACTTTGACAGGACAAACTGACACAATATTATTTTAAAATTTGGTTAATGAAATAAATTTTGATATAAGTAAATATTATGGAACTTAATAAATTGATTTAAATTGATTATTTGAAATGATAATACTTGATTTATCATTATATAAATGAGTTTATAAATAGTTGTTTATAAATTTGAATTTGGGAACTGAAATGAATTTAAATCAAGAATTTGAGAATTTAATTTCCGATGGTTTCAAACCTTGTGTTTAAAGCTTTAAAAGGATATATTATTTAAAGTATTTTTGAATAGAAATTTGTTTCCAAAGAATTTTAAAGTTTAAAAATTAGTGCTCTTCTCCTTGTCGCTGGAAAATAATTTCGGTGATGACTGCAGCATCATCGACGTTCATTTTCGAGTTTCGAAGTGATGAAACCATTCTGTAGTCTTGCTACAGCTTTGTTTGGGAAACTTGATTGATATGAATTTCTAAAATATGATTTGATTTATAATATGTATAGATATATGATTTAAATTTTATTTTACAAATTATGTACATACATTTATTTATCTCAAAATATATTGAAAGGAATCAGAAATTTTATTCTTAAATTCTACCTTAAATAATAACTTCAAGTATAAAAATAAAATCAAAATTTTGAATAAATATTCAAGCTTGAAATGATTGAATTAGAATGTTTATATTGTATATTAATTTTAGAAAGTTTTATTTGTATAATTCTCAATTGCATTCAAATATAACTTACCTTAATTTTTAGAAGTTAACAATGTAATTAGATAATATACAATATAAAAAGTTTTATAAATAAAATTTGAGTGGTTATAATAAATGTTATACACTTAAATTTTAGTTATAAAAAGATTAACAGAGGTAAATAGATTAAAAGGTTAATTGAATAACTTACAATACAAAATGATGTTAAGGGAATTAAAAATAAATTAAAACAGTTATAATAAGTGTAAGTATATTTAACATAGATGATAAAATATATTGAGAGGAATAAATTTAACTTTAATTAGGAATAAAGAGGAATTAAATTTATTAAGTACATTATGAGTATAACAAATGATTTTGCAAATCCATGATTTTTTTAAATTGTTAGTTTAAGAAAATTGGATGATAAGATAATGAAATTAGAGATAGTTAACGTTTATTTAACTTGTGTAAAATTAATTATCAATTTAAGCTGAAACCATGGAAATTTCAAACCTATTATCTTATTTTGTTTTTCAAACTTATTATCTTATTTTGTTTTCAAACTGTCTTTAGTTGTTCTTATTTTCCTCATCTTGCTACAGACCGGTATAGGCATCTTTCTATAATCTTTCTGTTTAGAAATCTTTCTATAATCTTTAATAATCTTTGGTACTTATTTTAATCTGAGCACTGCTTTCCACCCACAGACTGTCCGTCAAGCAGAAAGAGTAAATCAAATTCTAGAAGATCTTTTCGTGCTTGTGTTCCTGATTCTGGAGAATCTTAGGAAGATCATATCCACCTTATTAAACTTACTTATAACAATAGTTATCAGGTATAATTTCAATCTTCTTGTCATCTTGTCTTAATCTTATTTCACTCTATCTTTTTCTTGTGCTTTCCCGTACCTCATTCCTTTTCGAGGATGAAAAGTTTTAAGTGGGGGAGAGTGTAACAACCCTAGATTCCTGCATATATTTAAATTTGACTTTATTTTATTTCAAATTATTTTAAACTTGTTTTATTTCAAACATTTCATTTCTAAATATAAATTTTGATTGTTGTGTGAATTATAGTTTCAAACTAGTATAAATTGGATATTTCACTAAAAAGTGAATTTCTGTTCAAACTGGTCAAACTTTGACTTTTAAATTTTAAATTTAAATATTCAAATTCTTAATTTTTTTTCTTTTATTATGAAAATAGATTTAATAACTTGAATACAGCTTTTCGTTTCGTTGGAAACGGAGTTAAATTGTGAAAGTTATGTATATTTCAATATTGTGTGTAAACTGATTATTTAGCAATATTGTCTATTTTAAATTATATAAATTATATTTTTATTTTCATATTTTGTTTTAATATGTGTTAATATGTTATTTTATGTATATTTTTGTCTTTTAATATTTTTAACGTGATAGTATAATTTTTCTAAAGTTTACTTGAATTTATTTAAATTTATAAAGCCTAGTTTCCATTTTTCTATTATTTTATTCATTTAAATTTTATTTAATTAAAAGCTATTTATTTATTTTTGTGAATTCATTTTTATTTGGTGTTATTATCTTTATTTATAAATATTTTTCAATTATATAAAAAATTTCCAAAGTCCATTGCATTTATTTTCAAATTTTCTAGCCTAGTTTACATTTTCTTTGCTATTTTCTTCATTTAATTATATATAATTAAAATTTATTTATTTATTTTCATTTTATTTCACTTTGTTTCGGTTTTTAAAAGAATTTACTGAAATTTATTTTGTTTAAAAGAATTTTGAAATCAAAGAGACAAAAGCTTTAAAAACAATGACCTTTCATTTGCTAAACTCTTCATTTCTCTTAGCCGTTCAAAACTTTATTGCTAGCCGTGAGTTTTATTGTTTTCACGTGAATGAAAGCTTCTCATTTCAGAAAATTTTCGACTATCATCTCTGAAAAAAAGATTTTAGTAATGGCCTCTTCCATTTCTCCTCTTTTTCTTCATTTTTTTTCCATTGTTTTCTATGTTTTTGCCTTGCTTCTCTCTAGTTTTTCTTGGCCACAACCACCACCATCATCTCCTCCTCATTATCCACAGCCTTCAACCATCCCTCTCCTCTATCCATAACAGGCCGTGACCATCCATGGAGGAAACACCACAAAAACATCTCAAAAACCTTGCAAACTATGCATAGCCGACCTAAACTTCACCACCACCTTCATATCTTGCCTTGGCCACCTCCCCTTGCTCCACCACCATCATGACCTGACCCCTAACCATCAGCCTCCCCTCTGACCTGACCATGGCTGAACCTTAGATGCACCAAATCCTCACATCTCTTGACCAAAACCTTCCATTCCTTGACCCAAACCCTTCCACTTGCTTGCCTTCACCTTCCACTTGTTTTGCCTTGCCATCTTCCTCTATGGCCAAGCTTAACATGCATGTAAACCATCATAGCCAAGCACATGAACCCCTAGGCCAAGCATTTGAATGGTAAAGACAAGGTCTTGTTCCTTGTTGCTTTGTATTTCAATTCGTTCAACATTGTTTTATGTTAAATATATTCATGTGCTATATTGTTTTGTCTTGTTTGGGTATTGTTTACAAGATCATATCTTGGCTCTCTCTTCTCACTTGAATCAAAGTCGTGCTGTATCATGCTTGTCGTGCTTTCTGGAATCTATTTTTTGTGTTTTGATTTGCAAAATTCAGCATAAAAAGGTGAATAAATCTCACCCGACATTTATACTTATACAAATGTGAGTTGACACCATTTGAATGTGTAGAACTATTATGTGATGTTATAACTGCTTGTGATCATTTATATATGATATTAAATTGTTAATTTACCTGTCATCTTATCTGTTACTGTTATATGATGCTATTCTGTTCATTTATATCTGTTTATCACACTGCAAGTTTCCTGTAGATTAGGTTCACTATGGGTTGAAATGATACATACCCGAACGGACTTTAGAATAGGGAAAAATCATTATGGGCTGAAATGATAGGCCTGAATGATTTTTATTTATTTTATTTAACTTGGGATTTCGGGTTTGAAATGATAGAACCCGGATTTTTCTTTTTAAACTGCGGATTGAAATGATACATATCCGTATCACTTGACCTAGGTTAGAAAACTATATACAGGCCCGTGGTTATTTTATAAAGTGTTTTGGATATTTTAAGTATTTTAAAAATATAAATTTATGAAATTTGATTTAAATAGATTTAGAAATGTTTTAAAATAAAGAAATGATGATTTTTCTATGAGTTAAAAATGTAATTAATGAATGGTTATATTGGATTATTGAAATATAACTTAAGTTTGGAATTTGGAATTTTGGTTAAAATGATATTTAAGTTATATGAATAAAAATGGAAATTTAATTTATATTTGGAAAATTGTAAATATGATAATTTGATTTAAATTTGAATCTAAGTGATTTATTAAAGTATTATTAATTTTTCTATGAATTTAAGTGGTTAAATAAATGAATGCTTAAATTGTAATTTTAAAATATAACTTGACTGGGAAATGTAAATTTGGTTTTAATTAAAGGTTTTAATTAAATAAATAAAATTGGAAATTTTGTTAAATTTGTGAAATGGTAATTTAAATTTGAAGTGTTAAGTTTATTTGTTGAAAATGGAGAAAAGGAAATTATACACTTGAACTAATAAGTGGAATTATTGAAATTTGGATTTATTTATAAGAAATTGGTTTAATAAAAATCAAAATGTTTAATGATATGTTAATGAACATTTTAAATTTTAAATTATGATTTTTAAAATGTTTAAAGAGTTTAAAATGAAGTTATTTAATTGCTGGAAATACACTAAAAAGCTGGAAATCACTTTTAATAGCATTCAGAAATGCTATGGTTCTGAATTACACTAAAAATTGAATAAAAGGGCTACTACAGCATTTCTGAAATGCTGCAGTTGCTGTAGTTGAACTAATAGGCAAAAACTTAACTCAGGTCTATTATAGCATTCTCTGGAAATGCTGTAGTAGTCTGCAGTCTTTGTTAAAATCAAATAAAACCTTTGTTTTGAAATCTGAGCAACCGCAGCATTTCTGAAAATGCTGTCCTTGCTGTTTAAACTAATTTTTCAACTAGAAATGAGATATAACAGCAGTTTTTAAGTGCTGTCTTTGCTGAACTAAAATGTTCAAATATAACTTATAACAGCTTTTTCTAAATGTTGTGAAAGGCTGAAATTTTAATAATTAGGGGTTTTGACTTAGCAAATGAACTCAAAATGGTTTGAAACTTTGAAAATTGAATATTTGACTTGAAAGTATAATAATTACACTTTTAAATGGTTTAAATGAATTATTTTGATTGAAATATAAACTATTTAAAAGGTGACTTGAAATGATAAAAAATGAATGATATCTTTGAATTTAAAAGGTATTTAAAGTTGAATACTTGGATTTGAACTCAAATGATGATTTGAAATGAAGTTTTGGAAAGATTTGATATTTTGATATATTAAAATGATTTGAAATGAAGTTTTGGAATGATTTGATATTTTGATATATTAAAATGATTTGAATTGAAGTTTTGAAAAGATATGATATTTTGATATATTAAAATGATTTGAAATGAAGTTTTGAAAAGATATGATATTTTGATATATTGAAATGAAGTTTTGGAAAGATATGATATTTTGATATATTAAATGGTTTGGAAATGATTTGATCTTTATTTTGATAAAGATTTGGATTTGAAATGATATTCTATTTTGAAGTATAAACTGTTTTTAAATTTTAACCACGGGTTATAATAACGATTGGTTGTTAAAGAGACCGGGATCGGATATGGACATACTCTCTGTCGATACCGAAAACCACTTTGACAACTGTGTACGCGGTGGAGTTTCCAGAATGAAGTAGGATGGTGGCGACGATCCTAAGGTATATACGTGGACCTAACTCCCGTGAGTTGGCATAAGGTGGCTAAAACAGAAGCGATCTCGGATCAGTGAGGTAGCACCTCTTATCGGACACACTTCTTCGATACCATTCTATTACTTGTGATTGATTTGGTGCGCACCCTTGATTTGGGAGTGTTGTTCGAGGTGGAGCGGTAGTGGCTGCTATGCGTTTCCATCAGTCCGTGTGCGTAATTGGTATATCTACCCTGGCATTGCCTTGTGTGCCGTGTCACCTACCATATCGAGCCCACTACGATTTTGGTTTAAAGATCCGACCGCGTTAAGGTTCACCATCCCCTTAACGCTATTTTCTATATGATTATACTTTACTAATTAGACACTACTGTATATAGCGTATATTGCTACATAGTAAATAGTTTAACGGATCCTTAAATAATGGGCGATCCCAAGCATTCTTTAAGTTACTTGTACCTTTATTACAGTTCACTTGAGTTGGTTTACATTATATAAGTATATATTGTCCTGACTCGAGTGTTTTGTGTTTTGCTTTACGCTCGGGTCAGCCTGAGTTATTCACAGATTTGGATTTCCACTCTCTTGGAGATTTGAATCGCTGGAGATTATCTGCTTGTCTTGTCCTATCTATTTCAGTTCCGTTGTTCTACTCGGCTTGTACTTGGTTATTGTATTGAGACTTCTGTTGTACTCTATTTCTTCTGTTATATCTTATGTAACTCTGATATATTTATATAGTAGCTTCATAAACTACTATTTCTTTTACTTCCGCTGCATTATTTTACTCTGTGTCTGTGATCTGTGATTATATATATTTACTGTATATTCTGAGATTTGCCAAATTTTATTTACAACGTGGTATTTTGAGCAATTCAATTCCGGCATGAGTGTCTACCTATACACTTATAATGGATGCGAATGGTTGAAAATGTCGGGTCGTTACACCGCACACCAAAAGAGAGTAAACTCTAAATTACCAAATACTATCACCTTCAATGATCACTAGAATTTAACCGATACGTCTCATACCGTATAGTGCAATCCAAGTATTTACTAAAAAATAGTAAATATCACTTATTACGGATACCGCTGGAAAACCTGAATTATATTCTCTTTCGAATCTCGCAACCACTTATCGCAGACCCTTAAGAGAAAACCAATCTAAAGTGTTAATTACTCCCCTACAGCGATCACATGAATTTAACCGAAGTATCCCATATGACCCGGTGAAATTCACGTATTCACTAATGGTTAGTAAATTCCACTAAAATGTTCTATTCAATGAGTTTATGCCATATTCGACGAAGCGTTATACGAAAGCATTTAAACCAACCGATAAAACTAAGTCAATTATTAGCACTCCCCACGTTATAGAACTAAGCTTCTCAAAACATTTTTCTCTCTCTTTGATTTTCACTGTTTAAAACACTTGTTAATTTTTGTTCACAAATCTATTTATTATTTCCAAAAACATTTATTATAAAACCAAGATTTTTTTCCATGTTTCCCAAAACCATATTAATGATTAAAATTCCAAGAGTTAATATGGTTCAAAATTTATATTATCCTGATTCTCAAAAGATATATTAACTTATTTCCACATTTCCAAATTCCACAACAATTTTACTGACATATTTTATTGTAGAAAACAATTTATTATTTAACAAGGTGAAATATTCATTTAAATTAGAATATTCCATAAACTCGAATTATTCCAAGATTTCACTTAAGTTCACAGAGTTATCTCAAATTACCATGTGTTATATTATTCTCAAAACCATATTTTAAAACCATATTTAATTACTCTTCCAAATCCATTTTGATATACATATCTATTTATTTTATTTAGCTCAAATTTAGGATTTAAAGATCTTCATTTTAGATGACTTAAATCTCAAAATTTTATAAAACATAAAACATGAAAACTATAACACAGAGTCTAAGTTTTCCAGAACTTCAAGAATTATCAAATACCGATTAGTAACAAAAATGTTATGCCCAAAACAATTTCTTAGATTTAAATTTATTAACATTGTTTTTCATTGACAGACCAGGAAAATGTAATAAGTTTTTTGACCATTTATACTTCAAAACTACACAAAAAAAAAAACATAAAAGTTATAGCACAGAATTCATGCTTTCCTAAACATTAAGAAATACCGAATTCCGATAATAAATGAGAATGTTATGCTTAAATTACTAACAATGTTTTAGCTCAGAAAATTTGACAGGGCAGAGACTATTACTCCGTTAAAAACCTGATTTTAACCTAGAAATCTTCAAAATCTAATAAAGTGATTCAAACAAAATTCTTCCTTACGGGATTATACTGCAAAAAGTTTCAACACAATTGGATTCATCAATCAAAAGTTATGTCCATTTTACTCTTGGGTATTAACTCAGAAATTTTTATATGGCTGTGCTATAACATCAATTTAAAACCCTTAAAATGCTAAATTTTAAAAAGTGATGAAAAGATAACTTGTGGCTTATTAAAAGAAATTTCGACCACAAAAAGATTGAGTCGATTTGGAGCATTTTACACTAAGATATCGCTGCTTTACTACATCGATTTTCATAATTTATTTTCATCAAACAATCAAATAATCATCAAATTCAAACAACCAATTCACAATCAGATTGAAAGCAATTCAATCAACAAACCAACCAATTTAATCCAAACAGCAGTTAACAATTATTCTTATGGTTTAGAGATAGTAGTGTGAGTGATTAACTCACCTTTATTGCTTTCTATAGCTTGCAAATCTTTGCCTAGGCTTTGTTACACCTTCAACTTCATCAAAATTGTCTAAAAACCCAAAAAAATCAACCAGCAAACAATTCTAATTAAAACGAGATCAAAATCACTCTTTTATGTTTCTAAAAGATAGACATAGAGTTTACAATACTTACTATTCATTATAGAACAAAAGGCCTTTGATTTGCACTAGATTTTGGTTGATTTAGATTCTATGGTTTTGGAGAAGATAGAATTTTATTTTCTAGTTTGAGAAGAAGGAGAATGAGAGTGTACGTATAATGTTTCTCACCTTATTCTAATTTTCATGGGCCAAGTGGGTATGGTTCTAAACCCAATAACAAGTGTTGCAACTTCTTTTATAAAAGAAGTGTTACAAATTATTTTGGCTTTGTTATCACTTAAAACGTACCATTTAACTTTAAACAAAATTCTATAATTTACAATATAATTTCGCAAAGTTTGACAATTAATGATATGCTAAAAATTATCATCCTAAATCAATATTAAAAAGTTTTGCATAAATTCAATTCAACTCTAATGAATTACAAATTATTGTCATTTTAATGAAAGATGGATTATAAAATTCCAAAAATCTAAATTTTAAATAATCTTAAATACCAAATATAAATAACTTGTTTAATTATATTTCAAATAAAATTTGAAATTCTCTTTTAAGAAGTGAAACTCGTTTCTTAATTAAATTAATTCAATTATTCACAAAACTTGGTTTAATTTAAAAAACCGCAATCATAAATTATTTATCCACAATTAAACTTAATTAATTAGGCAATTAACAACAGGATTGTTACAAACTCCCCCCTTAAGAAAATTGCATCCTCGCAATTTCCCTAACGAAAGAAATCCATAATATAAATTTCCACTTAAAACAATCATATGTTAACTGGTTTCTAATTTCATTTCCAAAGCATTCGATTAATACCACTACAAATTATAATGCTAAAAATCAAATTTTTTGTTATCAAAATTTCTCAAAAATATTCTAACGCCTCAAATTTACAGAAAATTTCGCCAGCGTCTCCTTTGCGCGGATAGCATTTCGAAAATTTACAATATGGATATAATTACACAATATACATCTCAGCTCAAGGATGAGGCATCCCGTAGGGAAAACACAAAAATGCGATATGTAATCCGAGATACGTACCATATATTTGAGATATTAGCAAGTCTGCTAATATTCCTTAAGCAAACAATTATAATCTTTTAAATGATATCTATTTAACTTCAGATATTTCCACCTATCTTAAAATTTTAAATTAGTATTTAATATCAAATTCATATCATATAGGAGATATTAACAATTCATGATTACACTTTAATTAGATTAACATCATAATATTTCATAATGAAATAAATCCATACTTAAATTTCCAAGTTTTAATTATTACTTATGTCAAAATGTCACGTTCGATGTTTAGGAACCCCTATCGATAACATGGTATCCCACATATCGACCAGAACCCTTAAACAACATCTAGATAAGTCAACACAATAGATAATCACAAGTTTAGATGCATTTATTTTATTATCACTAACATTCATGCACCCAATTTTAAATAAATGCAACCAAGCAATCAATTTCTAGCAATCAATCAACCAATCAACCAAAACATACATAGTCACTTACAGCGGAACAATTCAATGTCTAAAATTTCACTGCACAACTCTGATTATACCTATATTATTTAATTATTAAACTTATTTACTCAAATTTCCCAAATCTATTCTATTATATAAGAAAGAGAATATAGAACTCTTAGTATTCTTATCTCTTATTCACTCTTAGGCTGAATAGTGCATTCTCCTTGATTTTTGGTATAATTTTCCTTTTAAGCCCTCTAAAAATTTTCAATATTCCACAAAACTACTATCATTAACATAGAAATTAATGTTATCGTTGTTCCTTTTGATAAAATACTCTTATGTCCGTTTATTATTATTATTATTATTTTGATAAACTTATACTTGTTATAAACTAACATTAGAAATAAGAAGCCATTAGAAAAGATGAGAGAGGAGAAAATGTTATTCATATTGATATCAGTTACATAGAGATTGATTGATTCGATTACATTACATAGGCTCATTTATATATAGGCCTTGGAGCATGAAATTTAACATATCCCATGATGTGGGACTAAATAGAAAAACACAAAAGCATATTCACTTTTATATTTACATATATTATAACACTCCCCCTTGAATATGCGTCTTCAAAATCTTGGATGCTCATATGATAGCTACAAATTATTCATTTTGAAACGTCCATGACAATTGCTCCCCCTCATTATTATCTTGCTTTCATACATCCATTCAGTCGTTATGAATATTGTCAGTTGCCTCATTGAAATCCTCAGTTAGGAAAACCCAATGGGAAAAATCTTGAACAAGAAAAAGAGTGTGACTTGTAAAAGAATAGATATCATAAAATGATATTCCTTCTAAAAAGTTTGATACTTCGGGATCAAAATAATGGCTCATTAAAACCTTACTAAGAAAAACCCTATGGGAAAAATCTTAGTGAAGGAGAAAGAGTACAATGACATATTCTATTTTCTCATTTCTTCGATTGAAGTTTGATGCTTCTGGATCAAACTAATGCCTCGTTAAAACCTTACTAAGAAAAACCCTATGGGAAAAATCTTAGTGAAGGAAAAAGAGTACAATATAGTATGCCATATTTAAATATTTACAAAATCAAATAGAGTTTGATACTTCTGGACCAATACAATACTTCATTAATAACCTTACAAAGGAAAACCCGATGGGAAAAACCTTAGTCAATGATAAAAATACAATTTAACTTAAATAACATATTTGAGATGTTATTTCTTGAAAAGACGTTTGAATCTTCTAGACCAAGACAATGCCTCGTTAAAACCTTAGTAAGAAAAACCCAGTGGGAAAAATCTTAAATAAGGAAAAAGAGTACATTATAACTTATTTTCCAATGTTACTGGGGAGTTGATACTTCTGGATCAAGATAATGCCTCATTAAAACCTTACTAATAAAAACCCAGTGGGAAAAATCTTAGTTAAGGAAAAAGAGTGCATTATAAAATACTTATGAATGCTCCCCCTGATTTAAAATTTTCCTCTGAATTCATATTCGTCTTTCGATAACTCAAATTGGTTATAGATACTTCTAGATCCATAAATATGAATCCCATTGATAATACAATTTATTAATAGTTTCATTCGATACAATCAAATTTTCTAAGATTGCTTCTTCCAAATATGATTTGCATTTTATGCATTTTGTATGCTACTTTTATGGAAAAACACTTCATGTGCTTTCATTTTTGTGCTTCAAATCAGTTTTGCGTATTGCTACTATACATCTTTCATGAATATTAATAATTTCATTACAACAATACTAAAAAGCAGGAAGTAATCTACTCATCTTGAAGCATATCAAGATTTTCATTACAACAATACTTAGAAGAAGGTTGTAATCTACACTTCATGTCTTTTGCATTCTTTATATAACTATAAAAGTTATACATATTCTTCAGGAATTTGTATGCTTTAATAAGTATTTGCATATCACAACTACCACTTCAATGGATATTAAGAGTTTTATTACAATAATACTTAAAAATAGGAAGTAATCTACTCATCATGAATTATATCAAGATTTTCATTACAACAATACTTAAAAGAAGTTGTAATCTACGCTCCTTGTTCTTTACCTTCTTTATAACTACCAAAGTTATTTATATTCTTCAAGAATTTGTGTAGATTCATTGTTTATTATGATTTAAACAATATTTATACCTTCAGGGTATTTTAAGTGTTTCAAACACTCACTTCTTCAATCAATTCAATTATCTCTAAAAACGACATGTCTATGGCACTTAACATGTTGTTGACACTATATGTGCTTTAATAATTTTAGTGTGCTTTTGCCACTTTATATACATGTTTCTAATTTTATTTTGTGGACTACAGGTCCATATTTCTTATTTAGGAGAATTTCATGATGGCCAATCATGTTTTTCTCTAATCCAGGATCTTTAATCCATTTATAAACATAAGCGCTTTGTTATTTATAAATTTATAATCAATGATTATTTATTGTCAGTTCTAGATATGATTTATTGAGATCTCTTTATTTATCATATTTTAGGTACCTAAACCACTTCTAGGGTTATTTGACAATCATGTCATGGATCTCTTTCAGAGCACCCTTAAGTGTTTCTTCAAGAACACCCACCTCATTTATTTGGCATCTTTATTACTTACTCCAAAAATATTTTGAACTGACTTTTGAACCACATTTCAAATGTGGTTTACACATTTTGATCCTTCAAGGATTCAAATCTATATTGGAGAAAGTCTACTAGGGATATTATTGATAATTTATTCAAGTTACTTAATATTTTGCATCATTGCATATTTTAACAAATATTTAACACTGATGATCAAAATGAGCTTGTATCCCTTTATCCTCCCCCTCAATGTTGACAAACATTGTCACATTAAATAATAATCATCTTTGATTCTCATTTTTATCCATTATGATATTGCTACTAGCAAATACACCATACATATTAATAATAAAAGGATAATTCTATTATCAGTTGATAAAATGCATTCAATTGATATTTCTAATTAGAGTTTGTTCTCATTCATTGATCTAGCCAATTGGAGGAATTTACTTATTGTGTAGATCATTTGAATACATACATGACTTCAGGTCATTCAACATTTATGTTGATTGAATTTTAAATCACTAAATAATATCTATGCATAATCTATAAGATGAGCTTATAACAAACTTCAGGTTGTTAGCTGAATATTTACATATATGGATGTATACGTGCGTCCACGTATTACACATATATTATAAATTTTCATATTCTTTCTCATCTGACTTAGTGATTTTTTAGAACAAACTATTACAAGGATCCAAACTATTGATTTCTATTTATAAATCAATGTCAATGTGAATCCGTCAAAACCGCATGATAATGTTCAAAACATTTGATTTAGAACCATATCGAACTTCTGGTTCGAACAAAATATACACACAACTTCAAGTTGTTAAGTTTTATTCCTCAATTATATCTCAAATATCAATTTTGAACATTAATTATGATTACTTATCAAAGAACAATTTATAATTGCATATAGGCATTTCTACACATCTCTTTTGAGAGTTCTAAAAGTAATTACTGCCAAAATAATAATAAAAGTATCTTCTGGATACTTGGGATGTTACAGATACATATCTCCTCAAGACCGTATGTATAACTTGCATGAAAATTATGATATGAAATATAGACTATCTCTTCAGGAGAATATTTAAAGATATTTCTTCAAGAATTGATCATGCATATAATATTTCTTATGAAATAATAACTAGGAACATGACCTTTATGATATAATTAGACATATGAACATAGAACAATATATTCTAGAGATAATTTAATTTCTTACCTATTTGGGAGGTTTGATATAATTAGAATGAAATATATGATACAATTGCATAGCTCTCAAATTTTTAGGATCTAATCTAAACTAAATTAGGATCCTTCATAATCAAATTTCTATGCATTTATTTTGTTTAATAAAATTACCAAATATATAAACAAATCTCTTCTAGAGATATGTTATCATTTCCTAATTTATTAGTCTCTTTAGTGATATTTTATTATCACCACTTCTGGAGTGAATTTATCTCTTCTAGAAATATATATGCACCATTGGAATGCCATATCATTGTACAATATTTCTTTTATAGAAATTACATAATTACTACCTTTACAATAACATAAAACATCCATACTGGAGATTTTGTCGTAACTATCTTTGAAATGACATATCAAACTTTAAATACAGTAACAAAATTAGATGCACCAAATGAAAGTAAGATGCGAAGATAAAACCACTGCTTCTGAAGTGTAATATTGGTATACAATTCCTTTTTTTAGGGATAAATTATTGTTATTACTTTGAAACTTTTATATGATATTCCTTCAGGGAATATAGTGTTTCCTTTTAAGGAATTGCAATGTAACAAAAATAAAATTCCTACAACATCTCTGCTACGATGTTGGATTTTGCAATATAAATATAAATAAATCTCTAAAAAAATCTCTTTAGGAGATTAATATACACACAAACACACATCCGTGTATATAAATAGTATAGCATATAAATTATCTATTTTAGAGAATGTTAAAATGTATTTCTATAACTAAATAGCTAGCCATATGTACATAGAAGTAATTTGTCAAAACATCGGGATTTTTTTTCATGATTAGAAGAAAAAAAACCAGATCTACTAATTATTTTATAGTACTTATCAAACTTCAAGTTTGAGTTATCATAGATTTATCAATGAGAAAGAAACAAAGAGAATAATTAAATTACAGTTACTTATTGAAATGAAATTAGACTTTGCATTGCGCAAAACCTGTTAATTGATCATGTATACTTTTCCATACTTGGAAGTAAATAATTGGAAAAAATAATTTAAACTGACTACAATATATAAATTGAAATGTTATTTGAATTAATACCAAATAATAAACATCCCTTTCCAAGACTAAATTAATAGTTACTTTTTCAATCCGGTGGTGTTTGAAATATCATATAACATAATATCTTCAGGATATTTGGTTAATATAATGTAAATTTGAAGAAATAAGGTAAGGTATAACTCATTTGGAGATTTTTGTAATCTCTTGAATGCAACATCATTATCTCATATGATAATTTATTAATTTCCTTTAACTTCTTCAAGAAGTACAACCTTATCATTTTACATAATTTCAATAGAGCTTCGGGCTTCTAATTCATGAACTTCTAGTTCATTAAATTGTTATGAACTTTAGGCTCTCAAATTTTGTGTAAACTTCACCTTTTTTTTGGAAGCTTGTACATTTTGACAAATAAAAAAAAATACTGATAATAATTCAGACTTGTAAACTTTATCATAAAGTCTTTTCATAATTCAAGACTTTAGGTCTTGGACTTTGAGTTATACAACTTCTATTAAAATAATTTCTTTGCACAACTTCAGGTTATTGTCAAAATCTATTTTCGTTTGACAACTAAATTTTCTGATCCTCTTTTTTTTTGTTAGAACTTCTGGTTCTTTATTTTGAGGAGACTTATAATTCACTAATTTATGGAAACTTAACCTTTTGTCATTATAGAAACTGCAGGTTCTCAATTCTTATTTCCTTTTCCCTTTTTTTAAGGAAATATTAGAAGATATTAAGCTTATCATGTAAGCTTTTATTAATGTTTCCATTCACTTCAGATGTGCTAAATCAAAATCAATGTTAGATCTAAACTTAATACGATCTTCTAGATATGTATTATCTTTATATTTGTTTCTCTAAGAAACAATAAAATATTTCTTCTGGAAATATAAATTGTATATCAAAATAATTTTCAAAGCCTTCATTCAAATCTAAATCAAATCAAAAGGTTTTCAAAATGAAAACTCCATTTACCAACCATGTTTGCTTTCTCAAATCCATGTCCAAACTAAATACAATCAAATTCAATAAATTTGCTTGAATCAACAATATCAAATTTTGTCAAGTTCAAACTTGCATTCTAAAATAAATGAACTCAAAAACATAAAAATAAGCATGATATTGAGATCTACAATATAATAAGATCAGAAAAATAGCAACAAAAAAAATAGATCTGAGATATAATAACTAATAAGAATGAGATCTCAAAGTTTAGATCTATATAAAATCTAAAATTATAAGACTAATATAATAAAATCTAAAAGATAAGACAATAGATTCAGATCTAAATAAGTAGATCTAGAATGGAATGAGATCGTAAAAAAAATTGGAAGATTAAATCAATCAGATCAAAAAAATGACTTACCGTTTTGAGATCTATAATTGGATCTGAAAAAGAATAGATCTGATTTCATAGATTATTACAATTGTAGATCTATAAAAAAAAAATTTGTATAGATCATGCTGATAACGTGTTATAAACTAACAGGAGAAATAAGAAGCCATTAGAAAAGATGAGAGAGGATAAAATGTTATTCATACTGATATCAGTTACATAGAGATTGATTGATTCAATTACATTACATAGGCTCATTTATATATAGGCCTTGGAGCATGAAATTTAACATATCCCATGATGTGGGACTAAATAGAAAAACACAAAAGCATATTCACTTTTATATTTACATATATTATAACAATACTCATTATTTCTTCCTAATTTAACAGTGATCTCTTCCTCTTCTCCATGTTATCGTTACAAATTTTTCATTCCTCATTTGTTTTCTATCATTATTTTACATCCCTCCCATTTTTTTTATTCATCATGTTATCTCTTACCCTATTTCAGTTTAATATGTATACTGCAATTCAAAAAAAACTAAAAAATATATTTCTAGTCTAAATCAACTTAAAGATTCTATTCAAATAGTTTTTTAGTCAATCTCTTTAAAAAAAATTATCTAACTATAATTTGATTAAATTCGTCATTAGTTCTTCAATTTTTGTTCATCCTAAAAAAGTATCATTTTATTCAGGTTTTGCAGAGATTATGTTTCTTTTTGTTGCTTTCAACAGTTTTACAGAAAAATTGTCTAAAAGTCTCCAAATAAACTTGGCTTACTGATCTATCAAACTGGATTTAACGGTTTGGTTTTTATTTTATTACCTTTATTTTCATTTAATTTAAGGTTGAATTTTTTGTTCTAGCTCTAAATATATTATTTCAGACCATTAGTTCAAAATTTATGTTAAAAAAATTGTTTCCTTCTTATTTTTGTTACAATTTGCATGAATATGAATATGGTTTCCTTTATATTTTTAGAAGGTTATTGGATTTATTAATACAGTGATATCACATAATCTTTGTTATTTCGTAAAATCTATAATACATAAAGCTTGACTATTTTTTATTCTTAAGTTTTCTATTTACATTGACATTCATCTTGTTTGTGTTCGTTTAGTACAATCATGATTTTCATTTCCATCATTTGTTTTGTAAGGAATAATTAGCTTACTAACACATACATATAAAATAATCTTAAACTTTTAATAATACACAAGTGGTAAAGTTGATATTTTTATTTTGAAATATAATTATACAAAAATAAAGTTGGGAAAAATCTCATATTTTCTTATTATTTTAGTTTCAATCTGTATCATTATCAACTTGGTTTCCTTCATATTCTACAGGAGGTTATTGGATTTATTAATACGTCTATATCATAGAATCTTTGATCATTTTTATAATATCCTTGATATGTAATGTTGTACTATTTTTTAGTTCTTAAGTTTTATATTTACATCGACGTTCATCTGATTTGTGTTTGGTTAGTATGATCATGAATTTTATTTCTTTTGTATATTTTGTATAGCATAATTGGTTTACTAACATATGTATATCGAACAATCTTAAATTATGTATAATCTGAGACAAAATTGATGTTTTCCCATTTTTAAACATATGTATTTAACAAAATCAAGTTGGGGAAATATCATCTATGAAGTAAAAGAATAGTCAAATAATAAACTTCTATGTCATATTTGAGAAAAGAAATATAAATGTATAAATATTACTTTTGTTCTGTCTATCCTATGTTGAAAGTTTAGTTTTAAAAAGGTGTTACATGAACTTAATTTTTAGTTAAACATTCTACTTTTTATACTCAACCTAGACTTATTTTGTAATATGAGAAATTTTCATCTTAATTGTCCTATGGTTTAGTACATTTTCCTATAGTGATGCTTCATTGACCGTGAAATGTACATAAATAGCGCATATTGTCCTATTTAATAACATTGAATTTTTAAAGATCTTATTCAACATAGTAGTAATTATCTTTTATTTTTACAAAGATTGTGATGTTGTATTGTTTTGATTTTATTTTGCAGAAATTTTTATAAATCATAACGAACTGAAGATGTGTTATTAATAACATTTATAAGTAAACTAACTTCAAATGGAAAGAATTGTATTTAAAAGGAATAAATTGATAATATTCATTTAAATAAAATACAAACTAAATTGAGAATTATTACAATTAATTCTCTTTTATTGAAATTTATTCTAATTAGAGAATAGTTACGTGCTAATATTCATTAATCCTAATCAATTATTGTCCACTTTTAGTCAATATAACATTTTAATTTTATGATGGATTAAGACTAATTTTTAATTTTACTTAATTGTATATCTCCAAAGTATACTTTTATTAAACATGTTGTGTAGCTTTTATTCGTATTATTTGCACATTTTCAAACAAACTAGGATCATGTTCAAGTAGTTGAAATCATCAATGTTAGTATATGCATAGTTAACAAGTCAAGTTTTTAGAAAAGACCTATATAGTAACAATATAACAATGGATACTATATATATAATTGTTAGTTAAAAAATTATTGCATGATCTATAAACCTAAATGATACTTTAGATACAAAAGATAGAAGGTAAAATGGTTAAACTACTAATTCTCATATATGCTTTCAGTTTTGAAAATAATGGTAGGTTTCGTTTCTTTAATACTTTTAGTGTGATGACCCAAAATCGGCACCCTCTAAATCCGACAATAAACCATACATGTCCTACCCAGAGCGCACCGATTGCAGATGACCATGAGAAAGAAAAGAGAGGATGAGAAGAAAGAAGAAGAGAAGAGAAGAAGAAGAGAGAACCAGAACAAAAAAATACAGAATCTCACATCACAGCGTAATAACATATAATATAGATCAATAATCTTTAAAAAAGAAACTGTAATATACATAAATACATATCCGAGTACATAATAAATAATCATCAGCTTGGACAGTTATAACAACATGTCCTCACAAATGCTGATAATTTGTAACAACAACAATGCAATCCAGCGGAAAAATAAACGGATATGTGTAAATAGTAACGTTTGCATTGAAAACACCAAATACGAACCTGTAAATATACTCGGTCTGACCAGAGCATTGAAAGGGAAGAACGCTCGGATCAGTCTGGTAAACCAGTGTGAGAAAACACACCTCAACTGATTTTATAAAGTTACCAAAACTTTTCCTTTATCAAAACAAAAGGTATCTCATAAGACACGCCCACACATAAACACGGACGGGTTTTTCCCTTACGATAACCAAAACCTTTTCATATCAAATCCTCTTATATTATACTAGTGTATAGTATACAAATAATAAATTAAATAGCTGAAATTGTTACCATTATTAAGTTCCAGCAATACTAGGCTCTACAAAACAAAATGGCAGGCACGTAGTGGATTTTGGATTCCATACAAATGACTAGGTAAAGGGACTACCTTTCCAAACCAACACAGTACACCTCTAGAGGGATGTACCTAGGGAGCAGATACTGCCCGCCTAAACCAACACAAGACCGACCTACCCATACCTGGATAGTACCGAATATGTCATCACTCCGGTCGTTACCGACCTTTAATCGTGGCTACAAGCATACATCAACAATAATTAGATACACGACGCCATAGCATGTAAAGATATATCTAGAAGACTGATGACATCTCCTAATTGGGTGCGACCCACTTAGCCTTGCTGCTTCTATCCCTGTTTCAGTCATTTTCCGGGAAGTGAGGCCAAAAGAAGTATCGATTACCTTTCACATATCACATCACATCATCTTTGGATGCCACATTTGCCATTTCCGTTGACTACTAATTGCCTTTCACAAAAATACAACCCTTGAGCTCGTATGTCTCAAGGAAGGGTATAAGCTAAGAGAAGTTGCCTTTTCCGCCATCAAAAAGATATACGTTTGCAAAAACCAATGTACGTAATCATTAGAAATGCAATGTCAGACACTCGTCCATACAAGTTGTCCAGGAACAGGACAAACCGAAGGTACTCTCCTACCACATCCTATCGGGAAATCCCTAGGATTAGTGGTGAGTAGTCCTTGCATTGGATATTTCATAACGAAGAGACTACTACTACTATATGTATATTGGGATTTTAACCCCAAATGATCAACAAGCAGTCATTCACTATGAAAATCCAAAATCTCAATATCATCGACCAACCTGCACAATTGTCGTATATATGTTGGTCCGAAGTGGTTTTCAGATAAATTTGATCCCGGTCTCTTCGCATCAACAATGCAAAAGCGTTTCTCAACCTCATACGGAAACCAAGTCTCGTACACTTATCACATTTCCAACTTTCAAATTGCTATCCTTCAGCCAAGAAGGAAGCTCGGTGGATAGGAGTAATCACTAAGCACTACTCGAATCAACATTCTTAACACAAACGATAATCAAGCCTACATAGATGGCTACGTACTAAGTGTACGACTAAATAGTTTCCACATCAAGTCGAGAAACTAATATGGCCAAATTTGATAGTCCGTTATTTAACTATCAAAGCAACAAACAAAATTTAGCACATAAACAGTCACTGGGCCTGATTTTATTAATCGTTTATAGATCGCTTTTCCAAATTATTTAATTCAAATTATCTTTAAAAAGATAATATTCAAAACCATTTCACTTATTGGATATGTAACGACCTTGATTTTTTTCAGCCCAATTTAAAATTTTAAATCCATCGTTTTAAGTATAAGAAAATTTGAAATTTATAAACGCTCTCAATTAACGTCCAAACTTTATTTATGACATACATCTAGTTAGATATGAATATAGAAAAAGTTTCGTCGTAAAACATCACTGAAAATTTCGCTCGCATTTTATTGTATAACAGTTCATTTTAAAGCGCGAAAAATTTTATCTTCCGAACCCGAATATTTTTACATAGAAAAATTCTAAAACATCTTTTGAGCAAGGCGTCATTTTTCGTTTTTCAAAATTCGGAGTTCTTTAGCCCCGTCGATCTTATTTTCCGGCCTTTTTCCTGCATTTTCCCGATAATATAAAATTCAAAATTTTGTAATACAATCGTACCACCATTATTTGTGCACCTTTAGAAGCGCTTCGTCGCGCTGATCAAAACGGTATATCTATTCGTGCAAATCGGAGGTCGTCGCGTTAATTAAATCGTTCCAAACGGACGGGTGAAGTAACATTCAGCCCAAGGAAGCCCATATGCATTCAAATTTAAAAATTTGCTGAAAGAAATTTATTATGGCGGTTGATAGCTGGGGTTGCATTGGAAATATGTGTGACGGTTCAGAATTCGAAGTGAAATTGAAGGATACGAAGCAGCAGAGAATATAACTACACCTCCTCTCCACTTCAACCTCCTTCCGCGCGACTGTCCACACCATCACCACGCCCCCAGATCTCGCCGCACCCACCTTTCCACCTCACGCCATCCACTCTCCCTCTCCATTGCCTCACCGAAGCCGTCAACCTCAGCTTGAATTTCTCCTCCATGGCCGAAACAAGCTCCACCTCTCCACCTCGCCTCCAGTTGAACCTACACCGCTACTGTGAGCTCCACTTCCTTCGCCACCCAACCCCACTCCAGACGAGTTTCCGAACTCCTCCATCGCCATTCCCTAGCAGCGCACGCTCCTACGGCTACCACCCTCCACTTGAAATCACCCCAGCCGCAAGCCATCCCTTCCATCACCACACACGCCATCTCTTTTCTTCAACCGCCACTGACCTCTGCCTCGCCGCACCTGTACCCACCCGACCTCGCGTGTGCTTAGAGTGGGTGTGTTGTGTGTGAATTGATAGTGTGCGTGCTATGGGTGTACAAAGATATGTACATGCGTGAGAAATAAAATGCAATCGTGTATTTGTAGTCTCGGTTTGAAAAAAAATAAGAGAGAAAAATGCGTGCGTTAGAAAAAAAAACTGAGATTAGTAAACAGCGTTGGATATTGTAGTAAAGTATTTACGCCAATATCTATTTTGGTTGCCAAATAGTAACCAACTTTTCTTTTTCTCTATTGTTGCAGCAACCGACTGAATTTCTTTTGCGGCAGCACCGATCTTCGGCTTTTGTTCTTTCCTCCGTCGTCGTGTTCTTTGTTCATGCTGTACCGACTCTATTCGTGCTTCTTCTTGCTTTGGGTCAATTTCTTTATCCACGAAAGGTGAATTAATTTTCACGACTATATTCTTATACAAGTTGAATTAATGAATGATTGCTATATGATGTTTGAATTGGATGTTAATTATGGTTAAGTGATAAATAATATGCAAGTTGAATCGATATAGGTTAACAACAATTCTAAAATGGATTATATGTATTGAAGGTTGAACTTGATATTTTCATATGTTGATTAGTTAAAACTTGACCTTTATTTGTTAATTAAATTGACACGTAGAATTTGATAGATAAACTTGTACCCTTGACCGTATAATTGTTTAATTGTCGTAGTATTGAAATTTAATTTAATGACAAGTGAAAAACCGAAACGTAATAATCTTTAATCTACATGAAATGATAGTGTAGATTCTAGAAATAATTATATTAATTTGCATAAATAACAAATGTAAATTAATACGATTATTTCGGGATTATTCGAAAATTGTTAAATTGTTGTGAATGGATGCTATTGCTTGTTTATTTACTTTAACACCATCCCAGCTATCACACTGTAAGTTCCCTTTGTATGCTTTGATTTTGAATTGAAATGGAATCGGGTTGAAATGATAAATACCTAAATAACTTTGACTTAGGATAGAAAATTAAATTAAACCCGATTGGTCAATTTTTTGATTTAAAATTAAATTAAGGTTTTATTTAACTAATGATGAAGTTTTGAATAAAATTAGAATGTAAATTCGAATGAAAGTGAAATGTGAATATTGGAAATTTGAAACAAATATTATCGTAGTAATTAAAGAAGAACATTGTTTAAATTTAAATTGATTAAAAATGAGGTTTTGAAATTTGTAATAATTAAGTTTTGGAAATTTTTAATAATTAAGTATTGAAATTAGAAATAATTAAGTTTTGAAATTTATTAATAATTAAGTGATAATTAAGATTTGAATTTATTTGATAATTGAATAAGATTGAATTATTTAATGATTAAATTAAATTGAGTTTCTTATTAAAAGAAAGTGAATTTTGAATAAGTGAAACTAATTCCTTTATTTGAGTTTTAAAATTTGTAACGAAGGTAATAAATGTAATGAAATGAATTTCTTTAACAAGAAATAAAATGCGTTTCATTTAAACGAATGAAAGACTTGTAATTTAAAGAATTGGATTCGACAAATTTAATCTAAGATAAATTTGTAAACTTGAGATAATAAGTTGAACTTAAGAAGTAATGTAATGAATTGGAAATTTAATTGAAACTGTTTAATGATAAATTAATTTAACGAATATCGAAAAATCGATAACTGAGTTCGAATCGATTTGAACGTTAAATTAAGTTAGTTTAAATGATTATGAAATGAAACTTATATATGGATTTAATGAATATTTGAATTGGTTAAATTGAAACTTTGAAATTTAATTATTGGAATGAAATAATTTGGAAGTTATGAAATGTAATTTTGGAAATTGATTTAGAAGACTAACGAAATGTCGATTTACGAATTCTAATTGGAATTGAAATTGATTCGGTTTTGAAATATATTAATGACCAATCGGTGTTATAATTACGAAGGTTATTAAAGAGACCGGAACCGGTTAGGGACATACTCACTGTCTAAACCGAAAACCACTTTAATAACTATACCCGGAGTGTGATCCAGAATGAAGTGGTTGGAATGATGTACGTGATGATTGAAGAAAGAGAACGATAAGATAGCCTACACTTGTGTCAAATTGGAAATGACTAAAACAGGAGCCGTGCCGGGCCAAATGGGGGTTAGCTACCTCGAGCGAACACACTTCTTTGTAAACTATTCATTTACTTTGTGATTGATTGGTGCGCACCCTTGATTTGGGAGTGTTGTTTCGCGATGTTGCGATCGCAGCGGCGATGCGTTCTCACCAGTCCGGATCAGGCAAACGGTAGTGTCACTACCTTGGGTATTGCCTCATGTGCCTTGTCATACTTGTATTCCCATATACGCGACCACTACGAATTTGTTTTGTATTATACCTATGGAGTACTCCCTGATAGCCCACTAGTTTACGGTGGAGTTTACAGTGCTGTATAGACTATGATGCTTATATAAAATGTGTTAAGGGGAATAATGGTGACGCCTTAACACTATCTTGATATTATACTTTACTGTTAGACATTATCTATTTATCGTACACTACTATGTATAGATAGTTTATCGGATCCTGAAAGATGTTTATTCCATTCATCTTTGAGTTACCGTTGTTTCAAATTTTGAACCATATTATCTGTATAAGAATATATGTCCTGATTCGAGTGTTTGTTTGTGCATATGCTCGGATCAGACTAAGGATTGCTGTTGCTGTTCTATTTGTAGCTGAAGACTGAAGACTAGCACTATCTTATCTTATCAGTATTGTTCTTTCTATTTGGACTATTGGACATCTATGTTGTTCTATTTCTTTTATTGGAGACATTGTTATATTTATGGGTAGCTTCATGAACTACTCTTATGACTATGTTGTATTTCCGCTGCACTATTCTGTTATGATGTATTTTTCTGTGATTCTGTGATGATTCTCATTTATATACATATACTCCATTAATGATTCGTGTTTTGTACTATTTAAGTTGACATGTGTGGATTATTGTCAATTTAAATGGTCCAAATATACGAGGTTTTACAGGATATTTGGAAAACATTTTCATATACTTTTTTAATAATAAGTAAATTTATAAATCATTTTATTTTCAAACCATTTAAACTCCATTCTATAATATCACTTTCCAAACATTCATTTTATTTAAAGGATTATTCACTATCCAAAATCGTGAATATAATTCCCATACCAAATTCATTACTTCTACACATTTAATTTAAAGGATTATTCACTTCCAAAATCGTGAATATAATTCCCATACCAAATTCATTACTTCTACACATTTAATTTTAAAGGATTATTCACTATCCAAAATCGTGAATATAATTCTCATACCAACTTCATTACTTCTACACATTTAATTTAAAGGATTATTCACTATCCAAAATCGTGAATATAATTCCCATACCAACTTCATTACTTCTACACATTTTATTTAAAGGATTTGTTTCTTTTCTTTTATCTTGGAAAAAACTTAAATATGATCTTTTAGAGCATCTGGGCTTTCCTTTCGATCTGTTCCACCCCTCGTCTAAAAGATAAAATGAAGGCCAGGTAAGTTCAGGGCACCGGATGCTCCATTCCTAACCTTAGTTACACACCTTGTTTTACCATTTAGATCTCACAAGTAGGACAAATGTACTAGTCGTTTCCGCATACTCCTCTCATTTTTAGAAATGATTTATAAAACTTCCAAATCATTATTTAAAACACTTATTCATTTATTTAACCATTCCATAAATCCTTCAAATCACCCTTAGAATACTTTATTAATCATTTAAGAACCTTTACAAAAGATTTGGAAAAGAACGGTTGTGCTAAAACTATATTTCAAAAGTTTTTGAAAAGTGCTGCGAAAAAGTGCTGTGAAAAGTGCTTTTTAAAGCTATATTTATTAAAACGACTTTTTATTATTTGAAAATCTAGTTTTATTACTTAAATCACTTTTAAAACATTTTAAAAGATTTATAAGATTTATTTCATATTTTTAAACAATTTTAAAACATCATTTTCAAAGAAATCCAGTTTTGGATTCCGAACTGCAAAACTGCGATTTTTTCAAAAACTTGTTTTACTCATATCTTAAATTCTACTTATCGAAATCTCGATTTTCATTCTTCATTGGAAAACTATGGATATAATAGTTTGGAAAATTCTTATCTCAAAGAATTTCGAGCTATATTCCAACTTTTACACTCGTTTGACTTTTATGGCGCGAAATCGCGAACTACCGTTACGCGACGCGCCTATTTTTGACTAAATTTTCAATTTCTTTTCAAACTTCATGGAAACACTTTTAAATGTTTATAAAACATTTCTAAATTATTTAAACTTATTTTAAACAATATTTTTCATATTTCAAATACATTTTCCATTTCATTTCATATTATAGTATTATATCATTTTCAATCTTCTTAAATATTTTGACTTCATTAAGAGGATAAATAATTTCCATACACATATTTATATGGATTTAAATTCCTATTAAATTAACTATGCTTACTAACCATTTTTCTTATCATTTATCAAACCAAGTTATCATCCATATCACAAACATATAATCAACCATAATATCAACCAAGTTATGATCCATATCACAAACATATAATCAACCATAATACCAACCAAGTTATCATCCATATTACAAACATATAATCAACCATAATATCAACCAAGTTATCATCTATTAGATCATCCAACATATACTGAACTTTTCATGTTATTAACTTGAAATATTTTTAGAAAATAGTAACTTTAAATATGAATAATCACCTTTAACCAAATTGATTAACTTTTTACCAACATTCATTTAATCCAACACTTCACTATTGTTTTCAACTTCAACCAACTTCAGAGAATTCGGCAGACCTTCCGCAGCACCTTAAATTTGGTCCTAGCTCCTTGGAATGAAATCGATGGCACTTCCTTCTCTTTTTCTTGCTCCAGAGCTTCCCGGACTTGCTTTCTTTCTTCCAAATGGTTCGACCTCCATGGGTTCCAACCTCTCCTCCATCATTTCTTCCATTCTTAGATGCTAAACCAAGTTTTAATGGTATTCTAAGGTCTTCGGCAAAATTGGTTGTGTTTGGAGTTGATTTGATAAGATTTTGAAAACGTTAGTAAGGAGAAGAGAGAAGAAGAAGCCATTAAAGAGAGCTTCAAGGAGGAAGAAGAAGGTAGAAATGGCGTGAAAAAAGTGAGAAAGTGGTTGGTATTTATAGAAAAAAATGAAGTGGTAAGTTACCAAAATATCCCTTTACCAAATTACCAAAATAACCTTACTTACTTTTTAAGCAACCTTATTTTTTTAAACACTTAACATCACATTTCAAATCATTACTTTATGTCATTTTCACTTAAATATTAAGTAAAGAAAGTAATAATTATGTTTCTTTGATTTGATGTTTTACTTTTTGACTTTTGTACTTTTTTGTCTTTTTATGCTTACTTTTTGTTAATTATATTCTAGAATTTTCTAAGTATGTATATTAAAAGTAAACTTGATTAGTGAATTAATTAATACTTATAATATTTGAATATATGTTCCTATATAAGAAAATAAAGGAGCGACAACGTTGTGGCAACTTTTAATCGACAAAACATTGATTTTCGACAAAATGTTTTACATTCACATTTTGACATTTTAGTTAAACTATTTATTTATGTAAACCAAAATTAAAATAAATTTGTATATTGCTATTTAAAAATATAAATTCTTATAAAATAATTAAAAAATATATTTAAGCATTGAAACTTACTTTTCTGAAATTAGCATTTTGTCACTTTTGTCGATATAGGCAAACGTTACTATTTTTGTGTATACTTCTCTTTCCAAATCCTATCTAATGTTGTTTGAATCATACAACATTACATATTTTATATTTAAAATCACTTTAAATAGTATATTTTAAAGTGGTCAAATTCTGGGTCGTTACATTTAGCTTCAAACCTAAATGCTTTATTTCAAAAAAAAAATTAACTCAATATAAATTATGTGTAATTTAGTTAATTTGATAATTTGGTAATATGTTTATTTTGTAATTCGATTGTTTGATGTTATAATCAAATCCAATCAAATTTTTTGAAAATTAATACGATCATATTTATGGCAAGTTATTTATTTAAGTTAGCATCAAAGAGAACTAGTATATAATAAATTCTCTAATCTATTTTGTGTTTGTTTAGTATGATCATGAATTTCATTTTCTTCATAAATTTATAAGGCATAATTGGTTTACTAACACATGTAAATCAAATAATCTTTAATTGATTATAATCTAAGATAAATTTGATGTTTTTTCCATTTTGAACTATAAGTATTTAAGAAAATAAAGTCAGGAAAATATCATCTATGAAGTAAAATAATAGTCAAATAATAAATTTCTATATTCATTTCGAGAAAAATATATTGAAAGCTAAATAAGCATTCTATAAACTTAAATTTTATTTAAATATTTTATTTTGTTATACGCAACCTACACAAATGTTTTGTAATATTAGATATTATCCATCTTAATCGACCTATGGTAATACATTTTTCTGTAGTAATGCTTCATTGACCATGAAAAGGTCATAAGTAGCGTGCATTTTCCTATTTAATGCATGGTTAGCACCAAACACTTGCAGATCATATGGAACATCTTAGCAATTATTTTTTATTTTATATAAAGATTGTTTTTGCTACATTGTTCTGTTTTTTTGCATTGTGGAGATATTTATAAATCATTACTAATTAAAGATGAGTTAATAAAAATGTTTACGAGTAGGCTAACTTCAAATGGAAAGAATTGTATTAAAAAGGAATAAATGGTTGCTAATTTCATTTAATTCCAATTCGAACTAATTTGAGAATTATTATAGTTAATTCTCTTTTATTAATATTTAATCTAATTAGGGAATAGTTACATACTTAGTCCCTGTTTATGGACACCGCAAATGTTAAACCAAAAGCGGTTAGCGAGAATTACGTCTGATGTAATTGATACATAATAATCACGTTCGATAAGTCGGATGTAATTTATACTACATAATTAATAATTATTGCAAACATAAAAATACTATACATTACATAAATACTTCCTATCCAACCTCTAATCCATATTTATCCACAAATGCCACAACCTCAAATCAAAATTATCCGCTAATGCACACTAATTCTCATTAATGTTAATCAATTAGTGTCCACTTTTAGTTCAAAATAACATTTTATTTTTTTGATGGATTAAAACAAATTTTTAGTTTTACTTCATTGTATATTTTCAAAATATACCTTTATTAAATCATGTTGTGTAGCTCTTATTCATATTATTTAAAACAAACAAGGATAATGTTTAATTAGTTGAAATCATCAATATGCATAGTTAACAAGTCAAGTTTTTTTAAGAAGCTTAATATAGTAGCAATAATACAATGGGAGCTTTATACATAATTATTAGAAAATTATTGCATGATATAAGCCTAAATGATACTCTCGATACAAAAGATACAAAATTTGACGCTCATTTTATATATTACTTATAATTCTCATGTCATATTATGCTATCTGTATTAATGATCATGATGTTTAAAAACTACTAAAATATTTTCTCTAATTTAATTAGTATAATATAACGTCAAAATGTGTAGTAATGAAAATGTTTTTTCATTAAGCCAAATTTAAATGCTACCTCACTTTCAGCATAATTTCTCTACCCTAGGTTTAGAACACTATTATCAAACAAAATTGTGCACATATTTAAATTTATATGTTTTTTTTTTGAATTGGTACTTAAATACAGCATAACACAAATCACATATCAATATATGTTCGAATCACGTTACACGAGTTTCGAACTTGTGACCTCTCGCACCAAAGTCGAAACACTTAACCACTAGGACACTTAAATTTATATGTTAAACATAGGATAAAACTATGTTTAACTATTGTGAATTACATTTGAAAATTAATCAAATGACATGCTTGGCAATATAGTTCTTACCAAGTTAGGAACAACTGATGTTAATTCTTAGTATGTTGTGTAAAACCATTATGCTCTAAAATATTAATTATACTCTATATGCTCAGAGACTATTTAAGTGGATTTATCAACACATTTTTGTTAGTAGTATTCACTAAAAAGATAATCTAAAAATTTACATTCCATAAATATGTGCTTTCAACTTCATATACTATTAAATCTAAAAAATACGCTGTTAATCGAATTATATACTGAACCCCATATGCGTAGCACGGGTTCGAACTCGTTTTCTATTAAAAGAAAATAGCTCACTTTAATTTAATTCATTCCAATTTAGTTCCAAAATTTCTCAACTCTAAAATATTTTGCTCATTAATTTCCAATTTATCAATTTAAAATTTTTAAATCAATTTATGCCCCCAAATGATTATCCTGATAATCATTTTATATTTCTATCCCCAATTAGGTAATAAATATAACTATCTACCATACACCCCAAGGGACAAGACTCTAAGTCATCCAGGTCTCAATCCGTAATATTCTATGTTATAATGTTCTCACATAACTCTGATACGAATCTATAACGACCCCACCGCGATGCGTAGATTAGCAAAGAACATTACAAGTAATGTCGTCTGCTAATCTAGAGAATATGGCTTGTTAAGGGCGATCGAATGTGAATATATCTTTATACTAACAATGACAGGTTATTTATACCTTTTCACTTAATATCTGGACTGAATTTGACATGTACAATATTAATAAAAAGTAATAGACACACTAATTTCTCAGAATCAGAAAAATATATCATATAAATAACAGTCGCAGATCATAGCGGAATAAATCTCAACTTATACACATACAAATTTTGAGTTTACAAAAATGAAATACTAAACTCGATTGTTATATAGTTTTACAATTCTCTAATCTCAATTGTACATCTTATTAATATATTCACAAATTTCCTAAATGGGATAAACTAAAAAGTCAAAAGTGTTTATCTCCTTGCTAGCCCAAACATCTAAAGGTCAACTTGTCCTGTAACCTGAAAAGTCTCGACCCAACCCGAGCAAAATAACACCTGGGTCAGACTATCTCTAAATATCCAATAGGATGAGAACAAAATATAACACAAGAATAAACAACGTATCAGTAAATACAGATGTCTAGGATATAACGAGTTAGGGAATTAATTTAACTTGGAACAGGGTTATTAGTTTAAGTCACGAACATTAACTAGTCACTAAACACATAATAATATAACTAAATTAATGTAGTATCCATCACAAGACACAAGAATATATATATTTATTTCACGAACACAAGACACAAGAATAGATATCTATTTTACTAACACAAGACACAATAATATATATTTATTTCACGAACACAAGATGCAAGAATATATATTAACTTCACTAACACAAGACACAAGAATATATATTTATTTCACGAACACAGAATCCAAATATCCATAATCCAAGAGATCATACTCAAAATGATCATAATGATCGTACACAGAACCGTAGCAAAGAAACAAACAATTTGGTATCACACGAACCGATCCGATACCGGGGATCGTATACAGGACGGGAATCATAGGATCATAAGACGATCTCAAGGATAGCAGCCAGGACCGAATCTTTTAGATTTATTTTAGATTATTACATTTGAAAAGAAATCCAAGAGTGAATTCTTAAGGATCTAGCAGTTGGTTGCCGCACACCAAAAGAGAGTAAACTCTAAAGTGCCAAATACTATCATCTTCAATAGTTACTAGAATTTAACCAATACGTCCAATACCGTATAGTGAAATCCAAGTATTTACTAAAACTAGTAAATATCACTTATTACGGATACCATCGAAAAACCTGAATTATATTCTCTTCTGGATCTCGCAACCACTTGTCGCTCACCCGAAGAGAAAACAACTCTAAAGTGTTAATTACTCCCTATAGTGATCACATGAATTTAACCAAAGTATCCCATTCCACCAAATGAAATTCACGTATTCATTAATGGTTAGTAAATTCCACTTAAACGTTCTATTCAATGAGTTTATGCCATATTCGATGAAGCATTATACGAAAGCATTTAAACCAATGTACAATAATAAGTCGATTATTAGCACTCCCCATGTTATAGAACTAAGGTTCTCAAAACATTTTTTCTCTTTGATTTTCATTGTTTAAAACACTTGTTAATTTTTTGTTCACAAATCTATTTATTATTTCCAAAAACATTTATTATAAAACCAAGATTTTTTTCCATGTTTCCCAAAATCATATTAATGATTAAAATTCCAATAATTAATATGGTTCACAATTTATATTATCCTGATTCTCAAAAGGTATATTAACTTATTTCCACATTTCCAAATTCCATAACTATTTTACTGACACATTTTATTGTAGAAAAAAAATTATTATTTAAAAGGTGAAATATTCATTTAAATTAGAATATTCCATAAACTCGAATTATTCCAAGATTTCACTTAAGTTTGCAAAGTTTTCTCAAAATTCCATATGTTATATTATTCTCAAAACCATATTTTAAAACCGTATTTAATTATTCTTCCAAATCCATTTTGATATACATATCTATTTATTTCATTGAGCTCAAATTTTGGATTTAAAGATCTTCAGTTTCGACAACATAAATCTCAAAATTTTACAAAACTTAAAACATGAAAGTTGTAACAGAGAGTCTAAGCTTTCTAGAACTTCATGAATTAACAAATTCCGATAAGTAACAAAAAAGTTATGGCTAAAACAATTTCTCAGATTTAAATTTATTAACAGTGCTTTTCATTGACAGGCCAGCGAAAAGTAACAAGTTTTTTGACCATCTAAACTTCAAAATTTTGCAAAGTACAAAACATGAAAGTTATATCACAGAGTCCATTCTTTCCAGAACTTCAAGAATTATCGAATTCAGATGAGAAATGAGAATGTTATGCTTAAATACTAACAATGTTTTAGCTCAGAAAATTTGACAGAGCAGAGACTATTACTCTGTTAAAAACCCGATTTCGACCTAGAAATCTTCAAAATCTGAGTAAGTGATTAAAACAAAAGTTCTTCCTTAGGGGATTATCTTTCTACTTCAAAAACAACACAATTGGATTCATCAATCAAAAGTTATGTCCATTTTACTCTTAGGTATTAACTTGGAAAATTTTTATAAGGCTGTGCTATAACATCAGTTTCAAACTCAATTTAAACCCCTTATACTACCGAATTTTAAAAAATGATTAAAAGTTAACTTGTAGCTTATTGAAAGACATTTCTATCACAAAAATATTGAGTCATTTGGAGCATTTCACACTAAGATATCGCTGTTTTACTGCAGCAATTTTCGTAATTTATTTTCAGCAAACAATCAAATAATCACCAAATTTAAACAACCAATCCACAATCAAATTGAAAGCAATTCAATCAACAAATCAAACAATTCAATCCAAATAGCAATTAACAATTATTTCTATGGGTTAGAGATAGTAGTGTGAGTGATTAACTCACCTTTAATGCTTCCAATAGCTTGCGAATCTTTACCTAGGCTTTGTTACACCTTCAACTTCACCAAAATTGTCTAAAAACCCAAAAAAACCAACCAGCAAACAATTCTAATTAAAATGAGATCAAAATCACTCTTTTATGTTTCTAAAAGATAGAGATAGATTTTAAAACTGTGACGCCCCACCTCTATACCCACGCTAGACAAGAACACTACGGTGTAGTGCTATCGACTAGCACGGAGAATAAGGCTGTGGAGGAGCGACCATCCATGTAACTTCTTTGTGCGAGCACCGATATGTTAGATAGAATAGAATGCATATCATTTAAGGAGGAAATACGACTTACCGATACAAACCCAAAGCTATTACACAGTAGCTATATATAATCTTCGGAAACAAACATAGAAATAACCATAACATAAATCAGTCACAGACATCCATATCAAAAAGGCGGAAGAAGATATGAATAAATATATAACACATAAAAGTGTACATCAGAGTAGTGGTCGGAAAGATCCACGATAATACAAAAGGATAGCAATACGTGCTATACAAAAGAATAAGTACACAACATAGAGTCTATATCTCAAATGTGTACATCCAAAAACTACTAATCTATGTAGTTAGCCAAAAGTCAGAATAATCCTGAAGAGAAGTCAAGCAGAAGCACCTGTAACATCTCGGTCTGACCCAAGTATTATTTATAAGAAAATAATAAACGGATCAGTCTAGCTATAAATATAAGATGATATGGTATAAAGTAAAAGACAAGGCATGAACATGTAATAACCATAATGGCATACTACTATAAGTATGTAATTGAAAATCAACAAGAGATTAATCAATATCACAAGAATCTTCTCAAAGATAAAATAGGGTATCATACCCTAAACCTGTATTCATAACAAGTCAATGACACATGAATTCACCAATGCACAAAAACTGATATCATATCAATGAAAATCATGAAAAGTGGTGAAGCACAAATTCCAGAAATCAACACCAGAAATCCAAAAATCACATAAAAAGGGGGGAAAGGCCTAACACATGAAAGGGAGTATACAAACTCACCAACGTGTGAAACACATAAACGAGAAGCTATCTCATGGAAGCTATCCATTAAATTTCCACACAGAAATGGCCCGAAGACCATGGGGTGCTACCCCATATATGTGATGGCGAAACATCACAAAAGCGGGGTCTAGTCTCCCTCGCAGACAAAGAGACATCGCTCAATCGCTAGTCTAAATCACAAAAATGATCGTCATGATCATTAGGAAGTGTCAATTACACTAAGCCAGTAAATATATGAGTTTAGCTTCATGTCTCATAACCACTAGCTTAACTTAAATATTTACGAACAAACTGTAGATCTCCACTAGGAAATTGTCACAAAAGGGTTCAATCGAACAAGTCCAAGAGCTAACCGACGAAGTGAACGCAAGCGTTTCATACCACTCATTTTACTAAGTCGTTTAATTCGATTTCTCATCCGAGTGAAGTAAAGGCTTGTATATACTAGTAGATTGGAAAACGGTTTGAGAAAAACGAGCTTTATCTTTAAAATAGTGTTGAAATCGTTTTGATGAAAGAGTTTTGATATTTACAACTAGTATTGAAACCTTCATATTTTTAAAGTGACAAAACACAAAAATGATTGTAGAACAATCAATCACAGAAGTTCACATACGAAGACGTGAATAAAATCCAAGGAAATCAGCTCAAAATACATCAAAGTGGAAGTTCTGTTGAATGTTTTTCAGATAAGATGGGTCCAGGGGGGTGGCAACCCCCTAGGTGGGGGTGCGGGGGCAACACCCCCGCTACGGGGTTCAACCTAGTGAAGACAAACGACCTAGTGAAGCCAAGCGGCCTACGACCTAAAGGTAAAGCGGGCGAGCGACCTAATGGATAGGTGGTCGAGCGACCTAGAGGAATAGGTGGTTGAGCGACCTAACATTTTAAGGCCGAGCGACCTAACATAAGTGGCCGAGCGACTTAACTGGAGCGACCTAGTGGTCGTGCGACCTAAGGAGATAAGGTCAAGCGACCTAAAATTCGCGACCTAACATGATACAGCAAAGAGGCGCGCGACCTAAAGGGGTACGCGACCTAAAAGGTTTCGCGACCTAACTGGGTACGCGACCTAAAGGGGTACGCGACCTAAAGGCCAGCGACCTAAAGTGGCAATGGGTCAAACAACCTAACGGAAGCAGGCCAAGCGACCTAAATTCAAACGACCTAAGTCCTAGCGACCTAGGATTTTTACACGACCTACCGTAAAACATGTCAAACGATCTAGTGCCAAGCGACCTACGGCCTACGACCTAAATTCCGAACGACCTATGGAGAAATAGGGGCGAGCGACCTAAGGTCTGGAACAAATTAAGGCCGGAAACGACCTATGCTCTGTGTGACTTTTCAACAGCGAACGACCTAGTGCCAGAAAATGCTAAAATACATGAAAATTGGAGTTTTTCACCAATTCAATCCAAACCAAATGCAAATGTATGTGCACAAGTGATAGGGAATCATTCAACAGTCCAATGACAGTTATAGGCAAGATGTGAGATTAAAAATCTCACCTTTTCATGGAATTTGATGAAGATGAAGCTCGGGAGCAAAGCAAAGATCAACCACAAGCTTGAATCAATGTCTTCACTTTGAATTTGGAGTTAGATGTTGAATTTGCTAAAGAACTTGAGCTTGGAATTTTAATTTCCCATTCCCTCCACCATTTTTGATAAAGCTTGAAGTGTTTGATGAAGTTGTGAAGAGGAGAGGGGGTTGGGACTGAGTTAACAAATGGTTCAGCCCAAACCAAAGCTCCAAGCAAAAAGTGACGAAAATTTCACTATCTCCAAACATATCGAAGTTTACACTCAAAAAGATTGCAAACGTCATTTTGAACTCAAAGGAGGTGGTCTCGAGTCCTAATTTGACCGTATGCAAAAAGTAGCTTTTCGGACTAACACCCGACTAACGATAAAATATTTAAATATAAAATCGATAAATATGCGGGTTGTTACATTAAAATACTTACTTTTCATTATAGAACAAAAGCTGTTTGATTTTCACTAGATTTTGGTTAATTTAGATTCTAGGGTTTTGGAGAAGATAGAATTTTATTTTCTGGTTTGAGAAGAAGAAGAATGAGAGTGTACGTACAATGTTTCTCAACTTATTCTACTTTTCATGGGCCAAGTGGGTATGGTTCTAAACCCAATAACAAGTGTTGCAAATTCTTTTATAAAAGAAGTGTTACAAATTGTAACAACCTGCATATTTTGCGATTGAATATTTAAATGTTGAAATTTAAATATGGCATCGTTCGTCGGATTAAAGTCTGAAATGCTACCTTTTGTAAACAGTCGAATTAGGACTCGAGACCCCTTCCATTGAGTTCAAAACGACGTTTACAACTTTTTTGAGTATATACATCGATATGTTTGGAGTTGGCTAGAATTTTGCTATTTTTCTATTTTGGGCTTTGGGTTTGGGTTTCAGCCCACTAACCCAACATAATACCCTAACTCCTCTTCCAACTCCTCTTCATTCATTTTCATTTCCTTACACTTTCAAGCTAAAAGAAAAAAAATGGGGGAAAAGAAAAGAAATCAAAATTCCTAAGCCCTAGATTCTTAGGAAATTCCAATTCAAGCTCTAGAAATCAAGGAGAAGCTTAGGTAAGCATCCTCTTCATCTTCTCCATCTCAATTCCTCTCCAATTTTCAGAAATTTCCTATAGCCTAATTTAGGAATATTTTCTTATGATCTTAGATTTGGAGCTTCTTGAGTTGAAGTTGAAGAGTGGTTGATCTTGCCTTGTTTTAAAGCTTCTTATTCATTATTTTTGGGTTTAAAGGTGAGTTCTTTAACTCACATCTATGTCTATACCTTTGATAGTTGTTAGGTATGAATTCCTAACATCTATTTCTCGTCCATTTGCTTTTGAATTGAATTAGTTTGACGAATTTTCCAATTTTTGGTATTTTGAAGTCAAAATCTATGAAAATTCTTATATTGATGTTTGGACATGTTATTCGAAGTGTATTGGAGAGCCTATAGGGCTAGGTAGTCGCTTGGCGTAAATTCCTAGCCTCCGTGCTCGTCCAATTGCTTCCGAACCAACTTGGCCATTAATGGCCTAGGTAGATTTTTGCTCTGAGCTTTAGCTCAAACGTCTGGTATAAGGGTCAGACGTCTGGGTAGTCGGAATAAAAATTACAGACTAACAGCTCAGACGTCTAAGCTTATTTCCCAGACGTCTAGGCGATCTGGAAGAAAATTGCAGAGCTTTAGCTCGGACGTCTGGGAAGTCTACTAGACGTCTGGAGCTGCTTATTTCAGCCAATTTGCCTATTTTATGTGGGTTTCCAATTTATATCGATTTTTGGATGATCCGATTAGTTGTTATCACTTTTATCGACTTTGATGACTTCTTTTTTGGATTTTTGGAGTATTCATTTGATGGATTTGATATCGATTTCTATGGTTTTGATTCACGTCATCGAATGTGAATTTTTGGTGATTGATTGTTTTTACAATCATTTCTATGATTTGTCACTTTAAAATATAAACGTTTCTATACTAGTAGTAAATACTCAAACTCTTTCAAATAAATGATTTTAAAACTACTTTTAAATATAAAGCTCGTTTTTAAAACTGTTTTCCAATCTATTAGTATATACAGACCTCTACCTCATTCGTATGAGAAATCCAATTAAACGACTTAGCAAAACAAGTGGTATGAAACACTTGTGTTTACTTTGTTGGTTAATTCTTAGACTTGTTCGATTGAAATCTTGTGACAATTTTCGAGTGGAAATCTACAATTTGTTCGTAAATATTTAAGTTAAGCCAGTGGTTATGGGATATGAAGCTAAACTCATATATTTACTAGCTTAGAGTAATCTACACTTTTCATTGATCAATGGTGATCATTTTATGGTTTAGACTAGCGATATGCGATGTCTCTTTGTCCACGTAGGGGATTGTACCTCGTTTTATGGAGCTTCATCTCATTTTTATAGGCTAGCGACCTATGGTTTTATGAAGTTCGGTTCATTGGGCGTACCGTTATTGTACTACGTCGTTGTTCTAGCTTATTAGGTTCATCGGGCGTACCGTTATTGTACTACGTCGTTGTTCCGAATTATTTGAGTATCAGGTTCCTCGGGCGTACCGTTATTGTACTAAGTCGTTGCACTGGCTCTATGGTTAGCGACCATGGGATAGCGACCCATTTGTGATGCATGTGTTGGTGAGTTTTCATGCTCACGTTTGTGATAGGCCTTCCCCTTTGTGTTTTCTGGATTTCTAATTGTTGATTTCTGGAATTTGTGTTTCACCAATTTTTGCGATTGACATGGATAAGTTTTGTCAATGTTTGGGGCTTGGTGAATAAGCTAAAGAATGTGATATTCTTTTTGGACATTTGACGAGATTTGAGATATTGTATGATTTTTGTCGTTATCGAATGTATACTCATCACAATATGGCATTATTGTTATCATATGTTTTTGTCATATATCTTATCCTATCTCATTTCATATGATTTTTATAGCTAGACTGATCCGTTTATTATTTTCTTCTTAAATAATACTCGGGTCAGACCGAGGTATTTCAGGTGCTTCTGCTTGACTTCTTATCAGGGTCCGTCATCTGACTTTTGGCTGACTACTTAGCTTAGTAGTTTTTTTGTTTTTATACATTCGGGATAGAGACTCCTTGATATATACATATTTTTTTGCTTATCACTTGTACCTATTCTTTTGTGATGAAGTGGATCTTGTATGACCACTATTTTGATGTACACTTTTATGTGTTATATTCATATCTGTTTTCGCCTTTATGATATGATGTGACTAATTTGTGTTATGCTTATTTCTATATCTGTTTCCAAAGCCCACATAGCCACTATGTAGTAGCTTTGAGTTTGTATTGGATATGTCGGATTTCCTCTTGATATGAAATGCAAGTCGTTCTATCTGACATATCGATACTCGCACAAAGCAATTGCACAGATGGTCGCTCCTCAACAGCCTTATTCTTCATGCTAGTCGACGGCATTACCTCGTTGTGTCCTTGGCTAGTTTGAGTATAGAGGTGGGGTGTCACAGCTTGGTATCAGAGCCAAACTTCGGAACAATATGGAATAATCTAGCAAGGATCATTGTCCTAAGTCTTTCTTAGGAGTCGTGCCTTAAGATTTAATTCGAGTCATTGGACCCGTTCTATCCTATTTTCTTTATGATCCCTTGTTTTATCAATCAAGTTTGTTTGATATTCATTCTGAGAATAACCTTTTTCCTCTTCTTTCTTTCTTTCTTAAAGAATAGAAATGGTTAGACCTGGCCTTCCCAACGTCGGTCAATCCAGTGCTACTCCTTAGGATGGAGTATATATGTCTGCTCAACAGCTTTTAGATCTTGTGAAGAATGCTCAAGCTGTCGGACCCATTCTAGAGCCTACTCATCCTAAATCTGGGTTTGCACGCTTATGCAATGACTATACCAATTTGGGTGGAAGACCATTCAAGGGTTCCGAAAGCGTTATAGAAGTCTAAGCTTGGCTTAGAACATCTTTTCTCACATGAATCTTGTGGATTTATATCGGGTCCAAGTGGCTTCTAGCATGCTCCAAGAGAGAGCATTAGATTGGTGTGAGCTTTTGATTTTGGAAATTATTGAAGCGGATCTTACTTGGGAGCAATTCCGGGAAAGGTTCGAGTTAAAGTTTGTGCCGGAAGCTGAAAAGGTATCTTTAGCTCAGCGCTTTATCGACCTTGTTCAAGGTGAATCTTTTGTGATGGATAATGTCGCATCTTTTGAATCTCTCTCTAAATATGGGGTCGAGTATATTAATACCCCATTGAAGAAAAATTAGAGGTTTGTCTATGGGTTGAATAAGAACGTCAAAAAGCCTTTACTCCTGAAACTAGAAGTTTCTTTTGATCAACTTGTTGATATAGCTCTTCGACTTGAAGAAGCCGATAAAGAAAATGATGTTGAAGTTGTGGGTGCCAAACAGGACTTCAACAACAACAATAAGAGGCCTATTAAGTTCAAACCAAATTCCAACAAGAAAGGGAAACAAGCAACTTCGGAAGCAAAGACTCCTACCTCTAGTCGTGGGCAATGCTATAATTGTGGTTCTAAGGACCATTATGCAAATAGGTGCCCAAAACCTCTTATTTGTTGTTATTGCAAAAGTTTGGGTCTTCTTTTATCTTCATGCCCCAAACTTCCAAACAAGAAAGAGGGAAATCTAAATGTTGTGCAAGCCCCTAGTAACACTTCTCTTGGTCAAGGTATTTCTCATTCTATCCTTGATGGCATTATTATATTTCGTAATCTTCCTATTCGAGTTCTTTTTGATATGGGTGCGTCCCACTCTTTTATATCAAAGGAACTTGTTGATGCTTTGTCTTTAAATGTTATTGGCTTAATGACTTCGTTGAGAATTGTGAATCCGGTTGGTGGATCCGCAACACTCAGTTTATTTTGTAAAGATGTCGAGATTATTTTATGTGATTATTCTTTCCGAGCCGATTTGCATGTTATGTGCTACTTAGGTTTCAAAATGATTTTAGGAATGGATTGGCTTAATCATTATGAAGCCCATATCCTATGTGCCGAGCAGACTATTCATCTTCGACATCCCCAATCTGTTAAGCAGATTTCTATTATTCATAAAGATTCAGATTCCGATTCGGCGGCATCCTTATATTCTCTAAATCCACATGATGATGATGATGAGGAAGATGTCATTTCCCTCATTCACGTTGTTTGTGAATTTCCCGACATCTTTGATACCGTTTTAGGATTACCACTTAAGCAAGCAATTGAGTTCAGAATTAATCTAATCCCTGGAGCTCTACCTATCACTCGTCCTCCTTATCGTATGTCCAATAAGGAAAATGAGGAGATGCATAAAAAATTATCCAAATTGGAAGGAAAATAGTTTATTCTTTCTAGTTCCTCTCCATGGGGAGCTTCGGCTATTTTTGTGAAGAAATCTGATGGTACACTTAGGCTTTGCATTGACTACCGCAAGCTTAACGATCTCACCATCAAGAATAAATATCCTTTACCTCAGATTGATGATCTTTTCGATCAACTTAGTGGTGCTAGAGTCTTTTCGCAATTAGACTTAGCAACCAGTTTTCATCAGCTTCGTATTGTAGAGGATAGCATTCCTTTGACATCGTTCCGTACTCGTTATGGATCTTATGAATGGCTTGTTATGCCATTTGTTTTAATGAATGCTTCGGCTTATTTCGTTGACTTTATGAATCGATTTTTCAAAGACTTACTCGATCGATTTGTTCTCATCTTTATCGATGATATTCTTGTTTATTCTAAAACCAAGGAAGAGCATTAAAAACATCTTCGGATTGTGTTGGAAACTCTTAGGAGCAATCAATTGAAACAAAAAATTTCTTAGTGCTACTTTTGGCAATCTCGTGTGACATTTTTGGGGCATATTATTTCTGAATACGGAATTTCCATGGATCCTTCAAAGATTGAAGCGATTCAAAATTGGAAGAGTCTGGAGAGTGTGATGGAAATCCGTAGTTTTCATGGATTGGCAGGCTATTACCATCGTTTCATAAAAGACTTTTCTAAAATTTCCATACCTCTTACTAGTTTGATAAAGAAGGGAGTGAAGTACATTTGGTTGGACAAATGTGAAGCTGTTTTTCAAAAATTAAAAGAACTCCTTTCCGATGCTCCTATTCTTGTGATTCCGGAAGGGAACCAAGATTTATTATTTATACCGATGCTAGTCGTGTTGGTTTTGGTGCCGTTCTCATGCAAAGGGAACGTGTTATTGCTTATGCTTCTAGGCAATTAAAGCCTGCCGAGACTAGATATGCCACTCATGATTTAGAGCTCGCAGCTATTGTTTTCGCCCTTAGAATTTGGCGTCATTATCTTCTGGGAGAGAAATTTGTTCTCTACACCGATCATAAATCTTTGAAGTATTTATTTTCTCAAAAGAAAATTAATTTGCGTCAGCAGCGTTTGCTCGAGTTCCTTGCATCTTATGATCTTGATATTCTTTATACTCTCAGAAAGGGAAATCGTGTTGCCGATGCCCTTAGTCGTAAGCAACAAGCGGTTGTTTCAATGATGTTATCCGAATGGAATGATCTCGAGACTTTATCCACTTGTGAGATTCGAGATCGCGAATCCGATTCATGTTTATCTCTTGTTTTATGTAACCTTGAGGCTCAACCTTCTCTTTTAGACTGCATTCTTGAAGCTCAAAAGCAAGATCCCAAATTGGCTCTTCTTAGCCCAAGTTGTAGGGATCAAAATAAGGTTGATGGTTTGAAGGACTTTGACATTGATGCTCGTGGAGGTATTCGAAAAATTGGTAGACTTATTGTGCCAAATATTATTGATCTTCATAAAGACATTTTAGAAGATTCTCATCGTTCTAAATTTACCATTCATCCCGGTAGTAGTAAAATTTACGCGGACATGAAGCAACTTTATTATTGGGATGGAATGAAATCTGATATTGCTAACTTTATTAACATTGCATGATGTTTGCACAAAAAATGGACAAACACCTCAAAGTTGTATGATTTAGTAGATCTTATGTTGTTCTTAGTGATTTGGGTGATTTATGCAAATATATGAAAAGTAGGGGCTAAACTGTAAAAAGACACGCAGATTTATAGTGGTTCAGCCAGAATGTGCCTACGTCCACTTTATATGTTATTTCTCTTCTCTTCTTTTGATTACAAGTACAAGGCTTTGATACCAGTAAAAGAAAGTTGTTTGAAAGTTCTCTCCGTGCTTGAGCTCTCAAACTTGTCCCCATTGTTGTACCCCTGCCCCTCTATTTATAGAGTGAGGCTGGGGGTAGGAGTCTTGGATGTATATAGCTGCTGGCGGGCCTGGGCTGACGTGATCTGGCCTGGCACAGTTGGTTCGGCAATGGTTGGTCCGACAATGGTTGGTGCGGCAATGGTTGGTCCGGCAATGGTTGGTTCAGCAATGGTTGGTCCGGCAATGGTTGGTTCGGCAATGGCTGGTTCGGCAATGGTTGGTCCGGCAATGGTTGGTCCGGCAATGGTTGGTCCTGATTCGGCAATGAATGGTTCGGTGGTGGGTTTTCCTCTTTAGTTCGGTGAAAACATGCCAAACATTTGCCCCCCAAAGTGGGGCATATGCCAGTATATGCCTCGCTTTGTTTCAGCTTGGACATTTTCATCCGGTCCTGTGTGCCGACCCAGTTGGTTCGATCATTTACGTTTGCCTATAAGTATGGGCATTATGCTCTCGTTATTCCCTACTAAGTGAGATAGCCGAATCAGATTTTCTGCCGAATCAATCATATTGCCGAATCACACTTGACTACCGAATCAGGTGATTGCCGAATGACTTTCATGTTTTGAACTACCAAACGACTCGTGGAGTTCGAGTGCCGAATGAATCTTCGTGCCTTGAACTACTGAATGAGCTTGAGTGCCGAATGAAGTACTTGCCTTGTTTATATCTCTACATCCCTCATTCTAACAATGTGCTTTCTCGTGTTGCAGATAATGTCTCATAAAGTAGAAACCCGTTTCGACAAGAAGAAATCTACGGATAAAGGAGAGTCCTCTATGGTGCCCCCAGTCCAGGCAGGACCAGAACGACAAGGACCAACCCCGAGATCGATAGTAGACGGGTATGGTCCTCAAGAGCTCCTAAACTCACCGCCTGACTGCTTCCCTAGCTCCCTCAAAGATGAGCAGCTTGATATTATATCTAGGTCTTTTGGGATCGATAGGGCGCATATGATGCTGCCGGGGAAAGAAGTGATGCCGTATAGCCCTCCTGAAGGATATTTTGCTTATAGCAGGTATCATTGCATGTGCGGTGCTATCCCACCTATTAACGCTTGGATAGTCAGTTTCATCACATACTTGAAGGTGGTTCCTTTTCAGCTTCAACCCAACTCCTATGCCATCTTGGTGAGTCTGTTCCTTATCTTCCAGAGGAGATACGAGCGTCCTCCGTCCAACCAGGGAATCCGGTACTTGTACAACTTGAGAGGCTACAAGAAGGGGTCTCCATATATTAGTTTTTCGTAACTTGGTTGCTTATTATTAACGAATTCTTTCCTTGATTGGACAGGCGGGACCTCCGGAGCACCAACTTCCTCTGGTCAACATGCTGAGAGTTCCCACTCCGCAGTTAAAGAGATCCCGGAGGGCCAGCAGGACAAGGGTAAAGCTCCGATGCAGCCGACTCCATGACTTGACCTTGCAATGTTAATGTGAGGTGTTAATAAATTATAGTCACGTGTTTACTTATGAAAGAAGGAAATACCGCCCTTTATATTTTGCTTGCAGATGGCAGCTTTGAATGTCTTGTGTGACCGAGTATGGAATGCGTCCAGTATCTTGCTGTGAGTATCCGCTTCCATTAGCGAATGTCTCTTGTTCTGTGTCCTGTACTTCAGGGATTGTTACAGAGGATAGGAGAAAAGTTTCTTAAATAAAATTGAAATATGAGAAATAGTAAAACTTCCAATCACGGAAGGCCTTCGATGTGCTTAAGTTCGTGGCAAACGGGGCTTTGTAGTCACTTTCCCTAGCTGTGGGTCTTGGAGACATTTGTCACCCATCTTACGCCTCTGCGGGGAGTTAATTCTTTTTTACCACAACCGCACTTAAGACACATCGGAGCCGAGATCGCGCACAGTAACTACCCGGGCCATTATGGCCCGTAATCGTGGGTATTATTCGATTTACTGTGGCCGGCTAGCGTGGGTGCCGATCGTCAACCGTGAACTGCCCCTGGCTGGCCACACCTTATGTTGGGGCTTATAGTCGGTTCACAGTTGCCGGCGAGCCGAACGCCGTAATGAGCTGCCTCGGCTATAGTCGGCCTTCTCGGTGGCTTATAATCGGCTCATTACAGTTGGCTTTGAGGGCCGTCGCGAGCAATGAGTTAACCCGCAGCAGAGGGATGCTGGAGCAAAAGTGTCTCATTGGCGAGGGCATAGATTCGTATAGTACCTGTTAGGTCTTGTCCAGAAGAAGTCGCGCTGTGGAGCGTCTTGAATGGAAATGCTATTTGCACAGGATTTTGTTCAACAGAAAAGGATAAAGTTAACAAGCAGCCAAGATATAAAGGAACAAGTTAAAAAAGAGACAAGGTTTTTTTTAAAGTGGTTCGGCACGAAAATGCCTACGTCCACTGATTCTCTTTGTTAATTCGCTTCATATGGGCAGTGCAAGTTAAGTAAAGTATCGACGAAGGTGTTGGATGTTCCATGCCCTCTGGAACACCTCCCCGTCCACTGTTGACAAAATATAAGCTCCATTGTGGAGATCTTTATGAATTACACATGGTCCATCCCAGATTGGATCTAGTGCTCCGGGGCGCGGGAAGATTCGCTTGAGGACAAGATCCCCTTCTTGTAAGGTACGATACTTGACTTTGGAGTTGTATTGTGCTGCCACTTTTTTCTTGTGGGCTGCTGCTTTGAGGACTGCATCATTTCATCTCTCCTCAATTAGATCCAAAGACACGTGATGGAGTTCTTCGTTCTCTTCTGGGTTATAGTGGATCCTACGGTGGGAAGGCACGATGGTTTCAACTGGGAGCATAGCCTCCGATCCGTATGCCAAAGAGAAAGGAGTATGCCCTGTTGATGTTCTGAAAGATGTGTGATAAGCCCACAGTGCCGTAGGGAGTTCATCCACCCAAGCGCCCTTTGACTTTTCGAGTTTCTTTTTTATTAGAGTTTTCAGAATTTTGTTGACGGCTTCGACTTGTCCGTTTGCTTGGGGATACGCTACGGATGAGAAGCTTTTGTGAATTCCGTGCTCTTGGCACTAGTTGGCGAATTCCTCGCTATCAAATTGAAGTCCATTGTCTGATATGATTTTGAATGGGACTCCGTACCTGCACAGAACATTTTTAATCAAGAAATTAATAACTTTTGCAGAAGATACTTTATTCAGGGGTTCTGCTTCCACCCATTTGGTGAAATAGTCGACTGCCACTATAGCATATTTGGCCCCGCCTCGGCCCATTGGTAGTTCGCCGATTAAGTCAATTCCCCATACTGCAAAGGGCCATGGGCTGGTTATTTGAGTAATCTCAGTTGTTGGTGGCCGCAGAATCTTAGCAAACTTCTGGCATCTGTCACATTTTCTGACGAAATCTAAGGCGTCCTTGCTTAAGGTAGGCCAGAAATATCCATATCGGAGTATCTTTTTTGCTAAAGTTTGCCCTCCGGTGCGATCTCCGCAGCTTCCTTGATGAATGTTGGATAAGATTTCCTTGGCTTCCCTTCCAGCGACACACCTTAATAGGGGGTTAGAGAATCCGTGCCGATAGAGGGTGTCCTCTTGTATTGTGTAGCGGGAAGCTTTCCTCAAGATTTTCTTGACTTCGTTACGACCGTTGGGTAGTGTGCCACTTTGTAAGTAGTCTCGGATGGGAGTCGTCCAAGTTGCTTCTTCGGTTGCAGCTATCAGATTCACTTGCTCAAAACTTGGGGTCAGTTGCTTCGAGATGGCTACTGCTCCGGAAATATCGCCATCTCTCACGCTTGCTTGCTTTGCCAATTCGTCGGCCTCTTGGTTCTCTTCCCGAGGGATGTGTTTGACTAAGTAGTGGTCCAATCGACTGGGAAGTAACTTGGTCTTCTTTAAATATGCTATAAGTCGTTCTTCTCGAGCCTGGAATTCTCCTAGTATTTGATTAACAATAAGTTGAGAATCGCTATGAAGACACAAAGAATTGGCTCCGATTTCCAAGGCAAGTTCTAATCCAGCTATCACTGCTTCGTATTCTGCATCGTTGTTGATGGCAGCGAACTCCAACCTTATAGCATAGTGCAGCTTATTTCCCCTAGGAGTGATTATTACCACACCTGCCCTCGAGCCTTGTTCGTTTGACGCACCATCCACGAAGAGATTCCACTTGATGTCTTCTGCTATTTCCGATTGCTCCTTACTTTCGTTGGTAGTGAATTCTGCAATGAAATCGGCCATGGCTTGTCCCTTGATAGCGGTGCGAGGGTGATAGGTGATATCATACTGACTTAGTTCAATGCACCATTTAAGTAGTCACCCAGAAGTGTCGGGACGATGGAGTACCTGCCTCAGTGGTTGGTCGGTCAGAACTTTGATAGAATGGGACTGGAAGTAGTGACGCAGTTTCCGTGATGTGATTAGTAAACAGTATGCTAGTTTCTCAACTTTAGTATGTGGCATGCTATGTCAGGGGAGATTCCGGTCATGTCAGCATGTGACCATGCAAATACATCCAAGTTATGGCGGAGAAAGTCAATGAGTTGTTCCTTCAACTCTGTTTTTAGTTGGGACCCGATTTTCAATAGTCTACTCGAGTCATGTTTGTCTATAGATACAAATTCCATAGCCTCTGCAGGCTCGGCGGTGGCCTCCTCCTCCCTGTCCCTGGGGTCTAATTCATTGAAGGGATCGCTGGTATATCGAAGAGGAGGGGCTTTCTTTAGTTGCTATGCTTCCAAACTTTTTGTGCAGAGGGCAACCTCTACACTCTTCCCTTTATCCTTCCTGTGGTTGTTGCGAAGTTCAGTTACATAGCAGTCTCGAGCAACATCCTGGTCTCCCTCTACTTCCCCTACTCCATTGTCCGTTGGAAATTTCATCTTTAGGCACTATGGGGCCAGGACAATTTGGAAGTCAAACAGGGCTGGCCTTCCCAAGAAAGCGTTGTAGTTTCTTCCTTCTGATGTGTTCTTCAATCAAGTCCCGGAGATGATGGCATTCATTGGTATCATGCCCATGAGATTCGTGGAAGCGTCAGAACTTTCCAGACTTCTGTGTGTTATCTGATTCCTTCTTGTATGGTGGGCGTTCGTATCTAACTTCGCCTTGGGTGGCAAGGAAGATGTTTTTCAACGGTTTCATTCAAAGGAGTGTAAGTGTCGAATCTCGGTCCTGGCCGATATAGGCGCTTTCCTCCCTTCTTGCCCCCAGCATTGTCTCTAGAATCATTTCTTCGAATGTCCTTTGCTACAGCGGGCGCGTTGCTGTGAGTTGCCTTATTTTGTTGCCCTGACTGCCCCTTAGTGGCAGCGTCTTCAAGCCTCATATATTTCCCGGCTTCATTGAAGAAATCGGGTAAAGTAGCTGGTTTTTCTTTTGTTAGTCTTCTAGCGAATTTAGTATCCGGATGCACACCACTACAGAGGGCCATTAAGACAAGCTTCTCATTGGCATCTTGGACGGCGGCCGTTGCGGCATTGAATCGGGTTAAATATTGTTGTAGCTTCTCTCCAGGTTTCTGTTTGATATTGGATAAGGAATAAGCGTCCTTGGGTTGTTCCACATGAATGCGGAACTGGCTGATAAACTTTTCTTTCAACATCTCCCACGAGCTGATGGATCCTTGGGGTAGACGGCAGAACCAGGGGGTAGCTAGATCTGCTAAGAATAGTGGAAATCATTTGCATAGTACTCCCTCTGTTGCTCCACTCATGAGCATATGTTGTGTGTATCTCTGTAAGTGTACAACGGGGTCGGAGGTTCCTTTGTAAGGTTCCATTGTTGGCATCTTCCATTCTCGGGGAGTGATAGCAATTTCGATATTGCGGGCGAAAGGGCTGGTTACCCTAGCGCCTATCCCTCGATCTCTTTGATCCCATTGGACGCACTCTCTGAACAAGCGTGCCATCCTTTCATCAGAATTTGGAGCAGATAGAAACGAGTTCGGTTTTGTTCTGTGGGATTGATTCTGTCCAGATGACCTGTAGGGATGGTACCGTCTACCATTCCTCATATTTTCCAGTGGCTGCCTTTGGTCTTCTGGGAGCATGCTAGGGTTAGCTACAGTTGGCCCTTGCCTTGATCTTCCCCTACTGGGTTCTGATCTAAGCACTTCCTCGGCTCCAACTTCGGGCTGGATTCTAGCTCGGCCCCGTTCATTGGCGTTTCCGTGGTTAGGCAGTACGACCGACTCAGCTACAGCTGACCTCCGCCCGGTACCTCCCCCGTTGGGTTCAGTTCCAAGCGTTTCCTCAGGCCTAACTTCGGGCTGTGCTCGATCTCGGCTCCTACCATGGCTGCTTCTGCCATTAGCTCCTTCGAAGAAGGAAGATCTTTGTTGTCTCTGAGATCCTCCAGACTGGGACTCACCCCATAACTTAGTGTTGTGGTTGGACTCTTCAGCATCCCTTAAGCGTGACATGAGATGGTCCGCCAAGGCTTCCTGTTGGGACGTGAAGCGGTTAGTTACTTCAGCCACAACCCTGTCTAGATCTGCCCTAGTAATTGCTGCAGGCTGTTCTGCGGCAGGAGTGGTCAGATTTGCCCGACCTTCATTTGGTACTGCTACTGAAGGGGGATGATTTACTTGATCTGTGTCCACTAGATCTGGAAGACTACTGGTTGCGATGTTTTTTCCTTTGTTAACATCTTTCTTCTGCTTGGGAGGCATGTTTTCCAAGCGATGAACGATGCTGTTAGGAAAAAGGTTAAGTGGAAGAAGCTGAAGCTTCGAGCTTCTAGCTCTCAGTGAAAGCACCAAAAATGTTTGCACAAAAAATGGACAAACACCTCAAAGTTGTATGATTTAGTAGATCTTATGTTGTTCTTAGTGATTTGGGTGATTTATGCAAATATATGAAAAGTAGGGGCTAAACTGTAAAAAGACACGCAGATTTATAGTGGTTCAGCCAGAATGTGCCTACGTCCACTTTATATGTTATTTCTCTTCTCTTCTTTTGATTACAAGTACAAGGCTTTGATACCAGTAAAAGAAAGTTGTTTGAAAGTTCTCTCCGTGCTTGAGCTCTCAAACTTGTCCCCATTGTTGTACCCCTGCCCCTCTATTTATAGAGTGAGGCTGGGGGTAGGAGTCTTGGATGTATATAGCTGCTGGCGGGCCTGGGCTGACGTGATCTGGCCTGGCACAGTTGGTTCGGCAATGGTTGGTCCGGCAATGGTTGGTGCGGCAATGGTTGGTCCGGCAATGGTTGGTCCGGCAATGGTTGGTTCGGCAATGGTTGGTGCGGCAATGGTTGGTTCGGCAATGGTTGGTCCGGCAATGGTTGGTTCGGCAATGGCTGGTTCGGCAATGGTTGGTCCGGCAATGGTTGGTCCGGCAATGGTTGGTCCTGATTCGGCAATGAATGGTTCGGTGGTGGGTTTTCCTCTTTGGTTCGGTGAAAACATGCCAAACACATGACTTTCCAACTCATGAAGGCCGAGCATCAAAGGCCTGGTGGGTTATTGCAACCTTTAGACATTCCAGTTTGGAAGTGGGATCAAGTCTCTATGGACTTTATTAATGGTCTTCCCCATTCTCGTTTGGGTCATGATAGCCTATGGGTGATAGTAGATAGATTTACAAAATCCACCCATTTTCTTCCTGTTCGGTCCAATCGGACCGTACCTCTTTTGGCTAAACTCTATGTCAAAGAAATTGTTAAATTGCATGGAGTTCCTACTTCTATTGTTAGCGATCGTGATCCATTATTTACTAGTGGATTTTGGAGGGGTCTTCAAAAAGCTTTGGGAACGAAGCATAATTTTAGCACCGATTATCATCCTCAGTCCGATGGACAAATGGAGCGCGTGAATCAAACTCTTGAAGATCTTCTTCGTGCATGTGTTCTTGATTTTGGTGGAAGTTGGTAAGATCATATTTCTCTTGTTGAGTTTTCCTATAATAATAGCTTCCAATCTAGTATTGGTATGGCACCTTTCGAGGCACTCTACAAAAGGCCATGCTGATCTCCTTCGTGTTGGCTTGAAGCCGGTGAGAAGCTGGTTTTAGGTCCAGATTTTATTCATGATGCCACAGAAAAGATTGACCTTATTCGTCATAGGATGAAAGAAGCTCAAAGTAGACAAAAATCCTATGCCGATAATCGAAGAAGGAATTTAGAATTTTCAATGGGATATTTAGTGTTTATTCGTGTTTCACCTATGAAGGGTGTTGTGCGTTTCAGTCGATCGGGAAAATTAGCACCTCGATATATTGGTCCCCCATCACCGAACGCATTGGTTCCGTGGCTTATCGCCTTTTATTACCGGCTCAATTTTTTGCCATTCATGACGTTTTTCATGTTTCTCAACAACGGAAATGCCTTAGGGATTCCGATTCTATTCTTGAGCCCGATGTTATTGAAGAAATTGAAGTTTCGCCTAATTTGACTTATGAGCAACATCCTATTCGTATCATTGCTACGGAGGTTAAACGCCTTCATAATAAAGATGTTCCTCTTGTAAAAGTTCAATGGTCCTCAAATCCTAAGGATTGCTCTTGGGAATCCAGAGAATTCATCGAGCGAACACATCCGGACTTACTTTCTCATGCTCCTTAAGGTGAACATCTCATTTCAAAATTTCTTCTTTTGTGTTTTTATGCATTAGTATGGTAGTTACTTTTTATTTTATTCTTAAGTATTGCGAGGACGCAATTTCTTTAAGGAGGGGAGTCTCTAACAACCCGCATATTTTGCGATTGAATATTTAAATGTTGAAATTGAAATATGGCATCGTTAGTCGGATTAAAGTCCGAAATGCTACTTTTTGTAAACAGTCGAATTAGGACTCGAGACCCTTTCCGTTGAGTTCAAAACGACATTTACAATTTTTTTGAGTATAAACATCGATATGTTTGGAGTTGGGTAGAATTTTGCTATTTTTCTATTTTGGGCTTTAGGTTTGGGTTTCAGCCCACTAACCCAACATAATACCCTAACTCCTCCTCCAACCCCTCTTCAATCATTTTCATTACCTAACACTTTCAAGCTAAAAGAAAAAAAATGGGGGAAAAGAAAAAAATCAAAATTCCTAAGCCCTAGATTCTTAGGAAATTCCAATTCAAGCTCTAGAAATCAAGGAGAAGCTTAGGTAAGCATCCTCTTCATCTTCTCCATCTCAATTCCTCTCCAATTTTCAGAAATTTCCTATAACCTAATTTAGGAATATTTGCTTATGATATTAGATTTGGAGCTTCTTGAGTTGAAGTTGAAGAGTGGTTGATCTTGCCTTGTTTTAAAGCTTCTCGTTCATTGTTTTGGGTTTAAAGGTGAGTTCTTTAACTCACATCTATGTCTATACTTTTGATAGTTGTTAGGTATGAATTCCTAACATCTATTTCTCGTCCACTTGCTTTTGAATTGAATTAGTTTGACGAATTTTCCAATTTTTGGTATTTTGAAGTCAAAATCTATGAAAATCCTTATATGGATGTTTGGACATGTTATTCGAAGTGTATATGAGAGCCTATAGGGCTGGGTAGTCGCTTGGCATAAATTCCTAGCCTCCATGCTTGTCCGATTGCTTCCGAACCAACTTGGCCATTAGTGGCCTAGGTAGATTTTTGCTCTGAGCTTCAGCTCAGACGTCTGGTATAAGGGTCAGACGTCTGGGTAGTCGGAATAAAAATTACAGACTAACAACTCAGACGTCTGAGCTTATTTCCCAGACGTCTGGACGATCTGGAAGAAAATTCCAGAGCTTTAGCTCAGACATCTGGGAAGTCTACTAGACGTCTGGAGCTGCTTATTTCATCCAATTTGCCTATTTTATGTGGGTTTCCAATTTATATCGATTTTTGGTTGATCCGATTAGTTGTTATCACTTTTATCGACTTTGATGACTTCTTTTTTGGATTTTTGGAGTATCCATTTGATGGATTTGATATCGATTTCTATGGTTTTGATTCACGTCATCGAATGTGAATTTTTGGTGATTGATTGTTTTTACAATCATTTCTATGATTTGTCACTTTAAAATATAAAGGTTTCTATACTAGTAGTAAATACTCAAACTCTTTCAAATAAATGATTTTAACACTACTTTTAAATATAAAGCTCGTTTTTAAAACCGTTTTCCAATCTATTAATATATACAAACCTTTACCTCATTTGGATGAGAAATCCAATTAAACGACTTAGCAAAACAAGTGGTATGAAACGCTTGCATTTACTTTATCGGTTAATTCTTAGACTTGTTCGATTGAAATCTTGTGACAATTTTCGAGTGGAAATCTACAATTTGTTCGTAAATATTTAAGTTAAGCCAGTGGTTATGGGATATGAAGCTAAAATCATTTATTTACTAGCTTAGAGTAATCTACACTTTTCATTGATCAATGGTGATCATTTTATGGTTTAGACTAGCGATATGTGATGTCTCTTTGTCCACGTGGGGGATTGTACCTCGTTTTATGGAGCTTCGTCTCATTTTTATAGGCTAGCGACCTATGGTTTTATGGAGTTCGGTTCATCGGTCGTACCGTTATTGTACTATGTCGTTGTTCCAGCTTATCAGGTTCATCGAGCGTACCGTTATTGTACTACGTTGTTGTTTCGAATTATTTGAGTATCACGTTCCTCGGGCGCACCGTTATTGTACTACGTCGTTGCACAGGCTCTATGGTTAGTGACCATGGGATAGCGACCTGTTTGTGATGCACGTGTTGGTGAGTTTTCATGCTCACGTTTGTGATAGGCCTCCCCCTTTGTGTTTTCTGGATTTCTAATTGTTGATTTCTGGAATTTTTGTTTCACCAATTTTTGCGATTGACATTGATATGTTTTATCAATATTTGGGGATTGGTGAATAAGCTAAAGAATGTGATATTCTTTTTGGACATTTGACGAGATTTGAGATATTGTATGATTTTTGTCGTTATCGGATGTATACTCGTCATAGTATGGCATTATTGTTATCATACGTTTTTGTCATATCTCTTATCCGATCTCATTTCATATGATATTTATAGCTAGACTGATCCGTTTATTATTTTCTTCTTAAATAATATCGGGTTAGACCGAGGTATTTCAGGTGCTTCTGCTTGACTTCTTATCAGGGTCCGTCATCTAACTTTTGGCTGACTACTTAGCTTAGTAGTTTTTTTTGTTTTTATACATTCGGGATAAAGACTCCCTCATGTATACATATTCTTTTGCTTAGCACTTGTACCTATTCTTTTGTGATGAAGTGGATCTTGTATGACCACTATTTTGATATACACTTTTATGTGTTATATTCATATCTGTTTCCACCTTTGTGATATGAATATCTGTGACTGATTTGTGTTATGCTTATTTCTATATATGTTTCTGAAGCCCACATAGCCACTGTGTAGTAGCTTTGAGTTTGTATTGGATATGTCGGATTTCCTCTTGATATGAAATGCAAGTCATTCTATCTGACATATCGATACTCGCACAAAGCAATTGCACAGATGGTCGATCCTCAACGGCCTTATTCTTCATGCTAGTCGACGGCATTACCCCATAGTGTCCTTGGCTAGTGTGAGTATAGAGGTGGGGCGTCACACAAATTATTTTGGCTTTGTCATCACTTAAAACGTACCATTTAACTTTAAACAAAATTCTATAATTTACAATATAACTTCGCAAAGTTTGACAATTAATGATATGCTAAAAATTATCATCTTAAGTCAATATTAAAAAGTTTTGCATAAATTCAATTCAACTCTAACGAAATACAAATTATTGTCATTTTAACGAAAGATGGATTATAAAAATTCCAAAAATCCAAAATTTAAATAATCTTAAATACCACAATATAAATAATTGGTTTAATTATATTTGAAATAGAATTTGAAATTCTCTTTTAAGAAGCGAAACTCATTACTTAATCAATTAATTCAATTATTCACAAAACTTGGTTTAATTTCAAAAATCGCAATCATAAATTAATTATCCACAATTAAACTTAATTAATTAGGCAATTAACAACGGGGTTGTTACAATCCGCCTAAACTTCTTTGCCAACAACGACAAACCCATCAGCTAATAGTCAGGACATGACCGCCAACTGGGTGCTCGACGTTGACGATCGGCCTAAACTTCTTTACCGGCAATGATCAGCCCATCGGCCGGATTAGCCCATAGTCAGGACATGATCGCCAAGTGGGTGCTCGACGTTGACAATCAGCCTAAATTTCTTTTCCTACAATGATGAGCCCGATTAGTCCATGGTCAAGACATAACCTCCAAGTGGGTGTTCGCTGTTGATGATCGGCCCAAACTTCTTTGCTAGCAACGACGAGCCCGATCGGCCCATCGTCAAGACATGACCGCCAAGTGTGTGCTCGTCATTGACGATCGGTTCAAACTTATTTGCCCACAATGGCGAGCCCGATCAACCCATGGTCAGGACATGACCGCCAAGTGGGTGCTCGCCGTTGACGATCAACACAAAATACTCAACCGGCAGTGGTGAACCGAAGTGATCGCTATTCGGGTGTCCACGGCTGACGATCGGCTTAAGTTTTTAGCCAGTAGTAATGGGCCAGAGTGATCCTATTCGGGTATCCACAGCTGACGATCGACTCAACCCTCTTAGCCGGTAGTGGTGGATCAGAGTGATCCCTATTTGGGTGTCTATAGCTGACGATTGACTGCGAGCTTTTAGGATGGCCATGGAGAACCCAACTTATTGACGGTCAGGACATGGCAGCTGCCTATTTGGTTCATGCTCAATATTCAGCTCTAGATTTCTGTTGGCTATAAATAACTAAGCTTGCTCGTAGTAAAACGTAACTATCGGTTGTATGGTCCAACGCAAGCAGTCAATGCTGGAATCTCCTATGAAGATTATCAACGGTTAGGCACTAGGGAAAACTTGTTTAAAGTATGCATGGAATATGTATATGATAATAAGCAAACTAGAATGCTGAAAGTGCACGAAAATAAACAAGGACACATGGGACTGGATTACAAAGACACTCCACCAGGTTTTGTTCACCTTGCCGAGATTATCATTGATTGATCTTGTGCAAGTATGCCGGGGAAAAGGAAGAGTTACCAAAAGAACCAGCAAAATAACACGTAACTACTTCATCAGTATTCTCACCGTGTCAAACTTGTCAGTGGTGGGCCATGTACAAGTACGGGAGGAAGCAATAAAAGATTACTAACAAGCTAATAGCTAAGAAAGGATACTATACAAACACAACGCAAAACTAATCCTGATCAAGTATGATAATTTCATTCATAATTTTTATAAGATACATATGCACTTGTGTAAGTATTCATACAAAAAGTATAAGGTATGGGCCAAGGCAAGCATCAGTCATAGAAACTGCTTACCATACCGAACTTGTTGGTGATTGATCCCGTACACGTATGCACGATAGCGACAAAAAGGTTGCTAACAGAACAAGCACATGACCTACTTTCAAAAATTCAGATGAAACCACTTACCAAGCCAAACATTTGTGTGATTGAGCTATACAAGTATGCATGGTGGTAATGAAGAATCGCTAGTGGAATAACTTGGCAATCTTATAAGGAAATACATCGCAACCACCAGTCATAATTGGCCAAACTACAATCAATGCAACAAAATACACGTCGTCAAGTCCACGTGCTAAGGAACCACTGTATATTCCTTTCCCTAGGGCACCTCGACATTCTTGGAACAATAATAAGACGACACTTGACCCTTAGGGCATGGGGGCAAGGAGGTTGAACTAGAGGTAGTGAAAGCCTAACGGATAATGATGAGAATCATTGGGATATCATGCTAGATGGTTATACTACCAAGAAAGAATGAACTGCGAAAGTTATACCGATAAAGGATGTCTTGGAGCGATCAACAAGCCTTCCCCGTGTGAACGAGGCTCTACAACATATTAGGAGCGGAAAACCTACTAAAAGGATGGGAATGAGGATATAGATATTTGAGGTCCGAGATAACCCTTGCATGAGAAAGAAAGATGAGTTTGGATGAAATAAAGCACACTTTGTATTCTAAGTATGCTTTGGGGGGCAAGTGTTGTGGTTTGCGTCCACAACATGGTGAATACAAAAAGACGTCAAGGAGTATGCAAATAGGTAGAACATGCATAACAAAAGCGTTATCATATAGTCACAAAAGCAAGGCAAAGCACTAGGGTCAAATTTGACATAGTCATAAAATATGGTCAAAGCACTTGAAAAATGTTCCTAAGGTCGGGAGATGCAGATAGGTCGAAACCATTATGATCATCTTAAAAAAATTATCATCTAACCTACTCGTGCCCCCATTTGAAGAGCTACTACCTAATTAAGGAAAATAGAACATTCAGAGGCATTGGAATACTATACCCAATAATACAAAGCTACTGGTCCAAGTTTCATTCAATTCTGGCTTGAAATGAATGAGTTATGACATAAAGGCATATGTAGTATAGTGGTAAAGACTTGTGACTTTCTGATAACCCACCCGGATTCGAGCACATTATTTTTATGGAACATAAGGAATGGTCCGGTAGAGAATCTAACTATTGAGTGCCTAAACATTTCCAACATGTTCTGTACTCCAAGTACCGAACAGGATCATATGTTCGGTAAGTAGGGGAACCGAACAAAGGGAGGCATCATATGATGGCCGGATCGTGGCCTAGCAAAAGACATCGAACCAAGGTGCCTACCAAACCAAGGGTGGAAGGTGCCTACAGAACTAAGGATGATGGTGCCTACCGAACGAAGGAGAATAGTGCACAACCTAGACCAAGCTAGTACTCTATGCATAGAGGGAGTCTGCCAAGCCGAAGGGGGCCCGAGCCAAATAGGGGAGTACACGAACTTGACCAGCAATATGACCATATATGTTATATCGTACCAACCTACCCCGGACATAACTCCTAGCCAAACCGAGCAAGCTATATATTGAATGAAATATGCTTATATTAGGAAATAATAAACTATATTTGGCATATTTAGGAATATTCCACCTGGGCAGGTTATACGTGAAAATTTCCCAACTTACCGGATTAACCACATCCTCTCTTCACTCTTATAAATACCAAAGCATCCAATAATAACTGCCTAACATAGACAACCGAACATGAATAGACAACCAAGAACAACTGCCTAATAGGGACAACTAAACAGACTTCCTTGAGCTATATCTTACTTTCTATTGAGCTTTAGACCATTGTATCTTGTATCTTAGATATTATATCAAAGATCTATAAGAAAAATAATGAAAATGACAGTGGATGTAGGCACATTTTGGCCTAACTACTATAAATATTTTTTTTACTTCACTATAACTTACTTTCTGCATAACCTATATGTGATTCGCTCTATGAAAATCATCATAATACAAATATAACAGTTATGTTATATACCCTGTATTCACAGCTCTACAACTACTTGATTGTAGGTGTTTGTCCATTTTTTGTCCACATAGACATCGAATCAAAGAATTAGGTAGTGCTCATGACTTATGCATTTGCGACATCGTGGTAGCTCGATATGGTCTAGATCTGACAATAACAGCATAGGATCTCTATTCATGGATGATGGAGCATTGAATGAGTAGTTTGAGAGGCCGTCGATGGAAAGCGGAAGTTTGCAGTGCTGAGGATTTGCTTGAGGTGTAGTATGTGTTGGATGATTACAATAATAGTCACGGGTTCAAGCCATAAGAATAGCAGTGGGCATATAAAATCCTGTGTGGATAATACACAAAGAATGTGTTTGTGTTCATTGCATAACTACATCTTAAGTTAACGTTGATTATTGAGTATTAAAAAGATAAATCTTAATATAATTCCTCAGTATAGTTCACTATATAATAAGTTCATTTAACAGCCAGATTCTACCTAGAGCTTCCATGTGTATTGAGGTACCCTTTAGATTCCATATGGATTTTACTGTATCACCCCTAATTTTAAATAACATTATTTATGATATTTAATTAGATAAATTAAATAGAATAATGTAAGTATTAAGTGATAAGGGGATTGAGATTTGAATAAATTTACGTGGCCGTGTGTATTACTTTAATTGGGCTAAAGAATGGTTTATAGACGAATTAAATTATGTAAAGGTATAATGGAATTTAACTACATGTAACCTTCCCTTTATATACATACATACATACATACACACACACACACACACACATATATATATATATATATATGATTACCCTTCAGCCATTCACACTCATGTTCATTTTCTCACAGAAATAAAAATGTAAGAAGAGAAGTTAAGGCCGGCCATTAAAAAGAAAAGAAGAAGAGGAAATTCAAAGAAAAAGAAGAAAAAAAATAAATGGGGGAATCAAACTCATCTCAATCCACTTTCCTTAACAAAGATTAAGGTAAATGATAATTTCCATCTCTATTTGTTAAATATATGTTTCAGATTTAAGTTTAAATTCGTATATATGATGTTTGATGATGATATGCTTGAGTTATGGTTTATTTAAATTTAAACAAGATTGTTTAAATAAGGGTTCATACGGTTTTAGATCAAAACCGTTTGATATTGATGTTGAAATGCCATGGAAAAATTATATGTTATGCAAAACATGATTTTAGAGTAGGGTTTTAAGTTTGATAATTTTCCAAACTTTGGAAAGATTATTATGAATTTTTGAATGAAAATATAGCACGTTGGGTTTAATAATTTATTTTAGAAAATATATTGATAATTTGGATTTGAAATTTTGATATGTGAGATAACATGATCAAAGTAAATGAGAAGAGGATCAAAATGATTTACATGTAAATAAAGAGGAAGGTTTTATTTGCAAAAGTTTAAGTTTGATACTTATCCAAAATAAAAAGCCGGTTAGTTTTGAAAAGCATGGGAAATGTTAAGGCAACCAATAAGAAATTACACGTAGGCAGGTTAGTTTATATAAGTTGTTAATTAACCCAGAAAAAACAGGTTTTGCCTCTACTCAAAGTACCTTTCCCGCCTTACCTTTCGCCTACGACTATGTCGAAACCCTATTAAGCTAAATTCAATACACATGATACCATATAGGAGATACATAGTGGATTGGAGAAAGGCGAAAGTTATGGCATTGAAAGCATAACTTCTGATGGGGTCGTTAACTCAGTTTGTTTTGAAAAGATAAGCGTCTGCCTTTGTTTTACTAAGCTTTTGACTTAATCAATATGAATGTTTTTGTAAGAAGTTCATAATGGCTTTCGAAGGGGTTGCTATGTTTGTTTCAAAAGAAATAGGGGTTTCGAAGGAGTTCTTTTAATTATAAATCAATGCTTTCAAGAGTATTTGGTTCCGACCTAGTCGAAGCCCTACCGCCATTCTTTTGCCTTTTGAGTGTATTGAAGTGATCAACGCTGTCAAAATGTATTGTTTGTTTTAAGGCTATATTAATCCACTTTCTAAATGTTTTCAAAAGGGTTATGGGTTTCGAAGGCAATGGTTTTGAAAGGGGTTTCGAAGCTATCCTTCAATATTTTAAATGTATGCTTTTGACTCTATCGAAAGAGATGGTTTCGAAGCCATCATAAATTCCCCAATGTTTTTATATAGTATAGAATGGTTTCGAAAGAGATACTTTCATTTATATTTGCTTTGACCCAAATGATATTTTAAAAGGTAAACCCAATAATGTCGAAAGGGGGACTTTCAATGCTTTATGAAGAGATACTTCCAATGGTTTCGAAGCTATGCTTCTAATAATTAAATAGTAACACTTTATTATATTAGAAAGGTTTTGAAAGAAGGATTTTAAAGAAGAAGCCTAATGTTTTGAAAAGAGATATATGATTTCGAAGGAGGCTATCTAGTGAGGTCGAAAGCAAGGTTTCGAAGGTTTCGAAAGAATAGTTTCCAAAACAAATAATCCAATCTTATTTAAAAGCAAAACCATTGCATATTAATAAACAAAATATTTTGAAATGGAACATATGAAGAAGTCTAAATGGGTTAAAAGGATTAACCAAGTTATATCGTTTGCTTCTTCATATATATATATGAACTTTATAATAAACCCAAAAAAAACTGTACTTTTGAAAAAGGTAGAATAACCAGTTGGGTTGACCTAGTAGTGAGTAAATAAAAGATATTGGCAGGGGCCAATAGGATAACAGTTAGCCCATGAAAACTATGTAAGGAAAAGATATTGGCAAGGGCCGATAGGTTCATAGTTAGCCCATGAAAACTATGTATAATTATAGATTTCATTTAGAGAGGTTTATAGTAAGCCCATGAAAACTATATCCGGATAAGAAAATGAGATATTGACAGATAGTCAATAGGTTCCTAGTTAGCCCATGAAAACTGGGGTAATAGAAAGATATTGACTATTAGTCAATAGGTTCCTATTCAACCCATGAAAACTAGGATAAAAGAAATGATATTGGAGTTACCAATAGGTTAATAGTAATCCAATGAAAACTATATAATTGGACATGGAGTCTCTAAAAGATTTTAACCAGTTATTAGTTAGCCCATGAAAACTATTAGGTTAATAGTAATCCTAGAAACTATAATTATGACAGATAGTCAAAATGAATTAGGGATGGGTAATCTAGAATTGATTCAATTGTTTTGCATATCATCACCTAATAATGTTTTGAATTGAATTAACCATTGTGGATGTAAGGGCATAGAAAATGGTTTATAAAGGTTTTAAGATACTAGTGAGGGGAAACCCGTTCTGCTAAGCGGCGTGGTCTCACTAGGTATCTAAATAATTTGAGATGGTATATTATTATTCATACCAGCCTTCATGCCTGACCCGAAGTTTATGTTTTCCCCTTAAACTCTCGGGTACTCAATTAATTTTTAGTAGTTTGAGATTTGAGGTTTTCAGGTACCTCTTAAGACGAACAAGCATCTGGAGTCGTGTAGAAGGCATGTAGTTATTTAAGTTCTTTCTCATGTGATTCCGCTATGTCATTTTGTTAAGGCAAAGTTGTTTATTGCCTATTATACACTCTGACCACCAAGGGGGCATCATTATATGTCGCTCTTGGAATATATTGTAAAAATTATATTTTTCTGAACGTGGTCAACATTATGGGATTATGTAAAGAATGTTGAAATGAGTTTGGAATGGAACGTAAAAGTTATTTTGAAATTTTATACTTTTTCCATCTCCATGTGTTTCTGGTATATCAATTTATCCAACATTACCGTATTTAGTCGTCGAGGATTAATAACTATGGATGACTATAGCATCCGTAGCCATTAGTTTTGGGCCTTCGAGTGGGTGATGTTACAAGTTGGTATCAGACCATAGGTTTCTGAAAATTTAAGTAATTAAAACCTAAAAGATTTTCAAAACGTAATCCAATGAATCAATAATTTGATCGGGGTTTGGGTTAACGCGATTGTAACGTACTTGTATTTGATATATATATATATATATACATATATATAGGTGTATATATATATAAGTACGTAATTCCCCTTTCTCTTAGATCGTTCTTCTGTATCTTACTGAGGCTCGTATATAGATTTACGAGAAAGAAGATATGGAAGCAGGAAACGGAAGAGGAAATTTAGGTGGAGGAAGCACCACAACTGATGGAAATGCTCGACCTAACACCCGGAGGAACCAAGGTCGACAGGCTAACACTAATCAAAATGCGGAGCTAATGTGAGTGCTGGGAATCTTCCAGTAGATGTGGGGATAATGTATCAGTTCCGTTCTAATTTGATGCAAGCAGGAACTGCTGGAGTGGCTGGAAATATTGGAGGAGCAAATCCCGTGATTCCCATTGGGAATAATTATGCCAAGTTAAACCGAGACTACACAAGTTTGGGTGGAAAGCTGTTTATGGGAACAGAAGATACTATTGAAGTGGATAATTGGCTGTTACATTGTGAAAGGGTTTTCTCTAATTTGGGTTTAGAAGATGCGCAAAAGAGAAGGTTGGCCTCTAGGTAGTTGCAAGGGTTAGCACTTCATTGGTGGAATGGTGCGACTGCCGGAGTTCTAGAGGAAGAGTTAACTTGGGTTGATTTTCGAAGGAGATTCGAACAGAGGTTTATTTTTGAAGTGGCCAAGTCAACATTGATGAGAAAATTTATGGATTTAGTTCTGGGAGACATGCTAGTTATAGAGTATGCAAATAGATTTGATGAGCTATCTTGATATGGATACGCTATTATAGACACCGACATCAGAAGGAATGAAAGGTTCATTCGAGGACTGAGGCCCGATCTTGCTAGGGTGACCCTGACTCATATACGTGATCCCTGTAATGTGGTGGTGGAGATGGCCATTCGCCATGAAGATATGCTTGCTATTTGTGCTAGAGAGAAGCCAATTGAACCCCAGAGTTCTCAGGGAAAGAAGAGAAAGTTCTTCAAAAAGAAAGGAGCCCGGAAGGGAGATTCAGCCAAGAAGTCAAAAGCTAATATTGTCTACTACAAATGTGACAAGAAGGATCATTTTGAAACGAGTGCCGGTCAAGCAAGGGGCAGAAGAATGCTAGGGATAAGAAGCATATTAAGTGTTACAACTGCGATCAAGTTGGGCATTACAAGAACCAGTGTCCAGAGCCAATTAGGGCAGAAAAAGGAAAGGTTTTTTCTATTGGACCACCATCTTCTTCCAAATCAACTGCAGTAGATAAGGGAAAGACTGTGATGGAAGGTACATTTTTGATTCAAAGTATTCCAGTTAGGATACTATTTGATACCGGTGCATCACATTCATTTATATCCCAGAATTTGGTTAATAAGTTATGCTTAGAACCCACTTACCATGTTTCTTCCTTAAGGGTTGTGAATCCAATAGGAGGGTATGTAACTCTAGGGATAAGATGTGACCAGTTAGAACTGGATTTGTTAGGTCATATGTTTGCATGTAGTTTGTATGTTTATGATTTTTGGATTTTGGAATCATTTTTGGTATGGATTGATTGGGTAGATATGAGGCTAGGATATTTTGCCAAGACGGGGAAATATCATTAAGGCATCCAAATAGTCAGAACCAAATCATCTTCTTAGTAGAGAGTTCTGATCGAAGTGGTTGTGTTGCTATGGAAGTAGCGGAAGAGCTAAGTTAGGTTCGAGTTGCAAGAGAGTTTGCAGATGTATTTGAGTCGATTACAGAACTACCACCGAAACGAGCTATTGAGTTTCGGATAGATCTTGTACAAGGAGCTGAACCTGTCTGTAAACCATCTAACAGAATGACACCGACTGAGATAAAAGAATTAAAGGTGTGGCTAGTGGATCTAGAAGGAAGGAATTTTATTAGACCAAGTAGTTCGCCTTGGGGAGCGGCCGTGATTTTCGTAAAGAAGTCAGATGGGTCATTGCAGATGTGCATCGACTATCGTAAGCTAAACGAAAGGACGATCAAGAATAGATATCCTTTGCCGCGAATTGACGATCTGTTTGATCAGTTAAGTGGAGCCAGAGTGTTTTCCCAATTAGATTTGGCGACCGGTTTCCATCAGTTGAGACTGGTTGAGGACAGTATTCCTTTGACAGCATTTCAAACTAGGCATGGTTCGTATGAATGGTTAGTGATGCCATTCGGGTTGACGAATGCACCTACTTTCTTCGTGAACTTGATGAACTAAGTTTTCCTAGAACACTTGGATAGGTTCGTGTTAGTATTCATAGATGACATTTTGGTGTACTCGAAAGCTAAGAGAGAGCATGAGAATCATCTGAGGTTAGTGCTAGAAACACTAAGGCAGAATCAGCTAAAGGTGAAGTTTTCTAAATGTCGTTTTAGGAAGAAGGAGGTCAAATTTCTTGGTCATGTAGTTTCGAAGGAAGGTTTGGCAGTAGATCCAGTTAAGATCGAAGCTATCAATAATTGGAGTAGACCAGAGATGGTAACTGAGATCATAAGTTTTCTCGGACTTGTTGGCTATTACCGAAGATTTATTGAAGATTTTTCATGTATAGCAGCACATTTGACTAAGTTGACCAGGAAGGATGTGAAGTTTATTTGGTCCACAAATTTGAGGAAAAGTTCCTTAAGTTAAAACATTTGTTGACTAACGCGCCAGTGCTAGTTGTTCCAGATGGAAACCAAGGGTTTGTGGTGTACACTGATGCATGTGGAACAGGATTGGGAGTTGTATTGATGTAGAAAGGTAAAGTCATTGCCTACGCTTCTCGACAACTTAGGTCGCAAGAAGTAAGATATCCTACTCATGATTTGGAGTTGGCTGCGGTGATCTTCGCATTGAAGATTTGGAGACATTATCTCATAGGGGAGAGATTTGAGCTATACACGGATCATAAGTCCTTAAGATATTTATTCTCTCAAAAAGAGTTGAATATGCGATAACAGAGGTGGCTAGAGTTTTTGGCTGCTTAAGATTTTAGTATAGAATATACTCCTGGAAAAGGAAATAAGTTAGCGGATGCCCTTAGCAGGAAACATCAGAATATGGTGTTAGCTATGTTTTCATAATGGAATGATTTAGAAGTTTTGGCTACGTGTAGTATAAAGTCAAAATCGACTGCTGATTCTAGTCAGAGTACTGCTATATTGGCCTGTTTAGAGGTTCGACCAGTGCTGATCGAGAGGTTAGCATCTAAACAGAAAGAGGATCCAGAAATAGCCGAGAAAATTAGAGGACTCGAGGTGGGATCGGAGATCGAGGATCTTAAAGATTTTGGCATTGACCAGAAAGGATGGTTGAGAAAGAAGGGACGATTATGTGTCCCGAATGTAGAGAACCTGAGAAGAGAAGTTCTAGATGAGTGTCATCGATCCAAGTTTACGATTCATCCTGGGGGAACCAAGATGTATCAATATATGAAGAGAAGCTTCTATTGGGAAGGCATGAAAAGAGATATTAGCTTGTGGATTAGACAATGTGCTAACTGTTAACAGGTGAAAGCCGAACACCAGAAGTCAAGCGGGTTACTTCAGCCTTTAGAGATTCCAGTTTGGAAGTGGGATTCTGTATCCATGGATTTTATAGACGGGTTTCCAAGGTTGAACAAGGGGAATGAAAGCATATGGGTCATAGTGGACAGATTAACAAAGAGCGCCCATTTCATTCCAGTCATGTCAACCAAGACGGCACCTGTTTTGGCGAAGTTATTCATGAAGAACGTAGTTAGACTTCATGGAATTCCTAGTAGCATAGTCAGCAATAGAGATGCATTATTCAATAGTGAGTTTTGGAGAAGTCTATAGAGAGTATTAGGTACCAAGCTCAAGATGAGTACAACATATCATCCACAGACGGATGTGCAGACTGAGAGAGTCAATAAGGTACTCAAAGATTTCTTAAGAGCTTGTGTACTAGACTTTGGTGGATCTTGGGAAGATCACTTGTATTTGATTGAGTTTTCATATAATAATAGTTTTCAGACTAATATAGGAATGACGCCTTTTTAAGCTTTGTTTGGAAGGCCATGCAAATCACCCACACGTTGGTTACAAACTAGAGACAGATAAGTCTTTGGTCTAGATATGGTTAAAGAGGCATCAGAGAAGATTGAATTGATCCAAGATCGGATGAAGGAAGCTCAGTCTTTACAGAAGAGTTACACAGATAATAGGCGTAAAGACTTAGAGTTCTCAGTTGAAGACAGAGTTTTATTAAGGTGTCACCAATGAAGGGAGTGATATGATTCGGAAATTCAGCGAAGCTGGCACCAAAATATGTTGGTCCATTCCAGATTATAGAAAGGGTTGGAAAGCTCGCATATAGAGTAGAATTGCCGAGCAATATGGAAAGTGTCCATAATGTATTAAATGTGTCTCATCTTCGCAAGTATGTGCATGATCCAGAGACTATTATTCCTCCAACAGAATTGGATGAGTTGGTAGTAGAGCCTATTTTGACAATTGTTCAACAACCAGTTTGGGTTGTAGCGAGAGATGAGAAAAGATTAAGGTCCAAGACAGTCAAGTTGGTGAAAGTTTAGTGGAGCGACAATGAAAAGACTGTACTTGGGAGACAGAAGACAGGATTCGAATTACCTATCCTAATCTGTTTTAAATGGTATGTTTATATTAGATTTATATAGATGATCGCTAGTCAGATAAACTAGTATAGTTGTTAGGAGTTGTTACAGATGATTGCTATGATTAGTATTTAGTCCTTACTGAATTTCGAGGACGAAATGTTTTAAGGAGGGGAGCCTGTAACACCCTTAATTTTTAATAACATTATTCAGGATATTTAATTAGATAAATTAAATAGAATAATGTAAATGTTAAGTGATAAGGGGATTGAGATTTGAACTAATTTAAGTGGCCGTGCTAATTACTTTAATTGGGCTAAAGAATGGTTAATATACGAGTTAAATTATGTAAGGTTATAATGGGATTTAACTACACCTAACCTTCCATATATATATATATATATATATGATTACCCTTAAGCCATTCACACTCATGTTCATTTTCTCACAAAAATAAAAACGTAAGAAGAGAAAAGGCCGGCCGTTAAAAAGAAAAGAAGAAGAGGAAATTCAAAGAAAAAGAGGAGAAAAATAAAAATGGGAATCAAACTGATCTCAATCCACTTTCCTTATCAAAGATTAATGTGAATGATAATTTTCGTCTCTATTTGTTAAATATATGTTTCGGATTTAAGTTTAAATTTGTATATATGATGTTTGATGATGATATGCTTGAATTATGGTTTATTTAGATTTAAACAAGATTGTTTAAATAAGGGTTTATACGGTTTTAGATCAAAACTGTGTGATATTGATGTTTAAATGCCATGGAAAAATTATATGTTATACAAAACATGATTTTAGAGTTGGGTTTTAAGTTTGATAATTTTCCAAAACTTTGGAAAGATTATTATGAATTTTTGAATGAAAATATAACACGTTGGGTTTAATAATTTATTTTAGAGAATATATTGAGTATTTGGGTTTGAAATTTTGATATGTTAGATAACATAATCAAAGTAAATTTCTATGAATTTTGGAGATTTTCTTAAGTAATTTGATATACAAAATAAATTATTTCGTGAAGAGGATCAAAATGATTTACGCGTAAATAAAGAGGAAGGTTTTATTTGCAAAAGTTTAAGTTTGATACTTATCCAAAACAAAAAGGCGGTTAGTTTTGAAAAGCATGGGAAAAGTTAAGGCAACCAATAAGAAATTTACACATAGGCAGGTTAGTTTATATAAGTTGCTATTTAATCCAGAAAAAACAGGTTTTGCCTCTACTCAAAGTACCTTTCGACCCTTACCTTTCGCCTTCGACTATGTCGAAACCCTATTAAGCTAAATTCAATACACAGGGTACCATCTAGGAGATACATAGTGGATTGGAGAAAGGCGAAAGGTGTGGTGTCGAAAGCATAACTTCCGATGGGGTCGTTACCTCAGTTTGTTTTGAAAAGATAAACGCCTGCCTTTGTTTTACTAAGCTTTCGACTTAATCAATATGAATGTTTTTGTAAGAAGTTCATAATGGCTTTCGAAGAGGTTGCTATGTTTGTTTTAAAAGAAATAGGGGTTTCGAAGGAGTTCCTTTAATTATAAATCAATGCTTTCAAGAGTATTTGGTTCCGACCTAGTCGAAGCCCTACCGCCGATTCTTTTGCCTTTTGAGTGTATTGAAGTCATCAATGTTGTCAAAATGCATTGTTTGTTTTAAGGCTATATTAAGCCACTTTCTAAATGTTTTCAAAAGGGTTATGGGTTTCGAAGGCAATGGTTTTGAAAGGGGTTTCGAAGCTATCCTTCAATATTTTAAATGTATGCTTTTGACTCTATCGAAAGAGATGGTTTCGAAGCCATCATAAATTCCCCAATGTTTTTATATAGTAAAGAATGGTTTCAAAAGAGATACTTTCGTTTATATTTTCTTTGACCCAAATGATATTTTAAAAGGTAAACCCAATGATGTCGAAAGGGGGACTTTCAATGCTTTATGAAGAGATACTTCCAATGGTTTCGAAGCTATGCTTCTAATAATTAAATAGTAACACTGTATTATATTAGAAAGTTTTTGAAAGAAGGATTTTAAAGTGTTTTAAAGAAGAAGCCTAATGTTTTGAAAAGAGATATATGATTTCGAAGGAGGCTATCTAGTGAGGTCGAAAGCAAGGTTTTGAAGTTTTCGAAAGAATAGTTTCCAAAACAAATAATCCAATCTTATTTAAAAGCAAAACCATTGCATATTAATAAACAAAATATTTTGAAATGGAACATATGAAGAAGTCTAAATGGGTTAAAAGGATTAACCAAGTTATATCGTTTGCTTCTTCATATATATATATGAACTTTATAATAAATCCAAAAAAACTGTACTTTTGAAAAAGGTAGAATAACCAGTTGGGTTGACCTAGTAGCGAGTAAATAAAAGATATTGGCAGGGGCCAATAGGTTAACAGTAAGCCCATGAAAACTGTGTTAGGAAAAGATATTGGCAAGGGCCAATAGGTTCATAGTTAGCCCATGAAAACTATGTATAATTAAAGATGTCATTTAGACAAGTCTATAGTAATCCCATGAAAACTATATCCGAATAAGAAAATGAAATATTGACAGATAGTCAATAGGTTCCTAGATAGCCCATGAAAACTAGGGTAAAAGAAAGATTTTGACTGTTAGTCAATAAGTTCCTAGTCAACCCATGAAAACTAGGATAAAAGAAATGATATTGGAGTTACCAATAGGTTAATAGTAATCCCATGAAAACTATATAATTGGACAGGGCGTCTCTAAAAAAGTTTAACAGGTTATTAGTTAGCCCATGAAAACTATTAGGTTAATAGTAATCCTAGAAACTATAATTATGAAAGATAGTCAAAATGAATTGCGGATGGATTATCCAGAATTGATTCAATTATTTTGCATATCATCACCTAATAATGTTTTGAATTGAATTAACAATTGTGGATCCAGGGGCACAAAAAAAGGTTTATAAAGGTTTTAAGATACTAGTGTGGGAAAACCCATTCTGCTAAGCGGTGTGGTCTCACTGGATATCTAAATAATTTGAGATGGTATGTTATTATTCATATCAGGCTTTATGTCTGACTCGAAATTTATATTTTTCCCTTAAACTCTTGGGTACTCAATTGATTTTGAGTAGTTTGAGATTTGAGGTTTTCAGGTACCACTTAAGACGAAAAAGCTTCTAGAGTCGTGTAGAAGGCATGTAGTTACTTAACTTCTTTCTCATGTGATTCCGCTGTGTTGTTTTGTTAAGGCAAAGTTTTTTATTGCCTATTATACACTTTGACCACCAATGAGGCAACTTCTTATGTCGCTCTTGGAATATATTGTAAAGATTATATTTTTATGAATGTGGTTAACGTTGTGGGATTATGTAAAGAACATTGAAATGAGTTTGTGTAACGACACGCCTTTTTGGACGGTTTAAATCGACAATAAACCACATATGTCAACTCAAAACATTCAAAAGGGAGGATTGTTAATAGGGTAAATAAGAAAAAGAAGAGAAAAGAATGAAAAAAACAAAACATAGAATCTCACAGCAGAATGACAAAATATAAGAATCAAATAAACAGTTCATGGAGCTGTTTTACAAATAAGATTTGATTACACTTTTACAATACAAATCAGAGTTATACATACAGTAGGAATAAATAAATAATGCAGCGGAACAACATGATGCAGTGGAATAAATATAATAAATAGTAATAATATACTAAATCTTCATCTTCGTCCTCCAGAAAGATAGTCTTCAACACTGAAATGCTCAGACTAACCCATGCATAATGAAAAGACAAAACACTCGAGTCAGAACTAAAAGATCTTATGTAAGTTAAATCAACAACAAATAAATATAAGTGTAACGGCTTTAGAGATATTTACGGTATTTTACAACTCCTATCCAGTGTCTAACGTGCGGGCAATAACTTAAGAGATGTTCGGGATTCCATCTCCTAAGGATCTGTTAAACTATCTACATAGGTAATACAATACGCTATTATAATATGTCTAAAGTAAAGTATTAAAGTAGCGTTAAGGCGTTACTCATATCCTCCTTAACACATTTTATATAAATGTCGTAGTCTATACATTACTGTAAACTCCACCGTAAACTGGTGAGATATCAGGGAGCACTCCATAGGTACGACACAAACCAAACTCGTAGTGGGCTCGATAAGGCATATGACAAGGCATGCGAGGCAATGCCAGGATAGGATTCTACCGTTTGCACTCCCAGACTGGTGGTAACACATAACAGCTACTACCGCCCACCTCGGAACACACTCCCATAATCAAATCGAGGGGTAGCCACCAAATCAATCACAAAGTAATAAATATGGTATCTAAGAAATGTGCCCGATCGGAGGAGCGACCTCACTTGGCAGGTATAGCTCCTGTTTTAGTCATATCAAGTTGACCAAAGGGGGTCAGGGCTACGTTTATACCTCATACAGTACCGTTCGCCAAACCATCCTACATCATTTTTGATTCTCCACCACGTGCACAGTTGTTAAAGTGGTTTTTGATATTGGCGGGGAGTATGACAATATCTGATCCCGGTCTCTTTAACAACCAAACGCTTATTTCACACCGGTTGGTTCTTTTACATTTCCAAAATTGATTCATAATTGATATCAAAATATCATATTCACTTTAAATTCATATCACTTTCGAAATCATATTCACTTTCGAAATCATTATTCACTTCAAATCATATTCATTTCCAAAATCATAACCACAAAATAGGTCACACCATCATATCAAATATCTGCATTTAAATCAATTAAATCCAAATCATAACAGTTCCAACTTTAAATAGTTTGAATATTGAAAGTAGTTTATATATTAGGATACTCATACATTGAAATAGTTTATATTTTAAAAATATGTTATAGATTAAAATAGTTTATTTATTAGAAATAGTTTATATATTAAAATATATATATATATTAAAAGTTGTTATAAATTTAAAATAATATATATTAAAATAGTTTATAAATTTAAAATAATATATATTAAAATAGTTTATAATTTAAAAATAGGTTATAGGTTAAAATAGTTTATATATTAAAATATATATATTAAAAGTTGTTTATAAATTTGAAATAATATATATTAAAATAGTTTATAAATTTAAAATAATATATATTAAAATAGTTTATAATTTAAAAATAGGTTATTGGTTAAAATAGTTTATATATTAGAAATAGTTTATATATTAAAATAGGTTATATATATTAAAAATAGTTAATGAATTAAAAATTATTAATATATTAAAATGGTTTGTATGAGAAAATAGTTTATATGTTTAAAGAGTTTGTATATTAAAAGAGTTTATATCGAAAAAAGTTTCAAATTAGAATTGTTTCTTCCAATTTCACAAATTAATTCAAATCAACTTTAGTTCAAAATTTCAATTTAAATCAATCTCAGTTCAATGATTTCAATCCAAATGGCTAAAGGTTTCAATTCAAATTCTCGTTAAACCATTTCAATTTATATCGATTCAAATCCATGTTTGAACAACTAATTTAAACCACTTCAAATTCAGTATGTTTCAAAGTTTAAATATTCAAACATTTACAATAACTCAATTTTTATAAATTTCATTTATATTTCAAAATTCACTTTAAGATTTCAATTTAAGTTCTTTAAACAATTCATTTAAACCAATTTCAATTTCAACCTTTTAAAAGCTTGGATTTTGAAAATAACTTAGTTCATATAAATCAAATTTTATTTCATATTATCATTTAACTGGATTCAAAAACTAAAGATTTAAAATCATTTATTTTAACCAATCCAGTGTCCGTATATAATTTTCTACCCTATGTTCAAGTGATACAGATATATATCATTTCAACTCGCAATAATTTAAATTTACGGCTATATATCATTTCAACCCGCAATCCCGAGTAAAATTCGAAATCCATAAAATCGATCGAGTTTATCATTTCAACCCATAACGATTTTTCCTTAATCCATAAGATCGTTCAAGTATGTATCATTTCAACCCATAGTGATTTTCCTAACAATAACTAAGGGAACTTGCAGTGTGATAACAACATATAAAATAAATATAATATCCATTCATCCAAATATCAACAATTAAACATCCATCACAATCATCGTTCAAATCAACCAATAAATCACAACAAATAAACTGGTTATCATTATTAGGCATTTAATTAACAGTTTAAATTCAATATTAAATTAAATGGCAATTAAATTCACTATAAATTCAAATTTAACAGGAATGACAATTTAAATATACCAAACAACAATCAATAAATTCTAATCACATCATAAATTTAATTTAACTAACATAAGATGATTTAGGAGTTGTGAGTGGGTTAAAACACTCATCTTTGATTTTTAGTCGAATTAAAATCCAAATAAAGCCCAAAATTCTAACTGTCTCAGAATGTAGTCAAACCAGTTCCATAATGCATGGAATTTCAATACAATCGCAACAAAGAAAACCGTGCGTGAATCCGAGCTCGTATGGAAAAGTTATGAAGATTAGAAGGTTTAAAAAATTTTAAATTCAAATAAAAATTTAACAAGGGTAATATTGTAAATACCATTTCCTCCCAGAACCCTAGTGCACGCGTACATCGCGACCTCGCTCAGATTTCCAGCTGCCACTCAAACCTTGATGTCGCGCCACCTATGATCGATGCCACTCTGATCAGCCACCACCACCTTGAAGCCCACGCCGAGGCGCACCCTCCGACCCCACCACGCGACTTTCGCCGCCCCATATTGCCAGCGCCGCATGTAGTTCATCAATTCTGGTGAACTCCATGACAATTTCGACCAACCAACCGTACGGATCGACTCCATAGATCATGCTCAACGCCGCAGCAACATCTGATCATCCTATAATCGAAGATCCACCTTAAACGACAAAACCTAATATGGACGGTCGAGAATAAATCAATGATTTTTGGCCAAACCATGACTCGAATCGAAAAATGAATAGCAGCAGTAGATTGCGCTCGTCGAGAGCTTTCCAACGATATATAATTTTCTATGATTTGACGAGTTTGAATTTCGATTTGAATTTGAATTTGAAATTAGGGTTTTGGATTTGCAGCCATTGGGAAGGAGGAAGAAGCAGATGGATTGAAGATGACAGTACGTACAGAAATAAGAAATGGCTGCTAGGGTTTCAGAAAAGAAATCTATTTATATGGACAAGGATAGATAAGAATGAATGAACATATCGAATTGGTCTGAAACGATAATAACGACCCGAAAAGCCCGTTTTGTTTCCGAAACGTGGGTCATCCAATATATCGAAATATAGATTTTCGATATTTTTAAACTAAATGAAACTAGTTTCAAACCCAAATTCCATTGGATATAGAAGTTGTCTTTTAAAATTAGATTATTTTAATTGAATTCATTAAATTGATTTCTATGCGTTTCGAGTCCGCACGATCAAACGACAAGTCCGATCGCTACGAAACTTGAAATCCTACAATAATCCACTTTTACGGGTCCGATGAAACATGTTTCATCGAAATCCAAGACAGTGGCCAAAATGGCTAATTTTCACGTTAATTGAATAAATTATTATTAAATTAATTTAATCACTTTTAAATTCAAATTCAAAAGTTAACCATTTTCATTATTTCTGATTACACAGAAATTAATAATCTTTTACAATACAGTTTCCATGTTAAATCCAATATTAAATATTGCACTAATTACAGCTTTCAATTGCAATTGCAATATATTCATTAATTAAAATTTAAATTCCAATAAATTCATTTATTTTGATTTACATCTTATTATTCAATCATCCAAACCAATATGAATTCATTTGACACTAGGTCACTTTTTATTACATTCTTATTCTACAGTTATCATCTTAACTCATATTAGTTATAATATTTCAATTTCCTTAATTTCATTAATTACTAATTTTAATTCCTTATTTACAATTTCTAACCAAATTAACTTTACAATAATTTCAATTGATTGAAACTACATTTAAAATAGTTGTCAATAACAATCAAACAACATTATTAAATCATAATGTAACTATTTTCCCATCAATAAATCATAAATTTAAATTTCTTACAATATTAAATTTCAAAATCTTATTTAATTTAAGAGTTTTAATTATCGAAAAAATACGGGTCGTTACACTCTTTCTCACTCAAAACTTTTCATCCTCAAAAAGGGAAAAGAAGGAATTAAGGAATTAATATATTTTATTCAAAGTATAAATTTTATAAACAATTAATTTACATAATTAAGTATTTTAAATAAAATATACCAATTAATAAACAATTAAATCTTCATATTCAAGTTTAATTAAAGCTTGAAAATATTTTCACTTTCATAAAATTTTCTAAGTCCTAAATTCACGAAAAATTCGGTAGAGTCTCCTTTGTACGGATAGGTCCGTGAAAATAACAATATCAATAATTTCAATATATATATCATATTTCAATAATAAAACATCCCAAACCACGAGAGAGAAAATAGAATATCGCTATAAAACCGTAATCCGAAAACGTACATGTTTGTCGGGCAAACAACTTTATTTTATGGACCAAAAGCAGTAGTTATTGCTTCCATAAACCTGTATTTCACTTATCTATCCAAAATAGTGAGAATTATGCACAAGAGAAATATTTAGTTGTTTTCAATTAGTAACAAAAGAAAATCAACACAGAACATATGCAAACAAAACAATACAACCATCATATGCAACATAGGAATCAATCATACATCCATAGCAATCTAAAACTAATGGTTTGTCTAGTTCAAAAACCTTTCATTATACAAGGGTGATAAATAAACTATCAAGTGTATCCCATGCTCAACAGCCTTAGATAATTACTTAATAGATTATTTATACATCCTTAAACAATTCGAAGTATCATTCCCCAAACTTCCCATCAGCTAAACAACAATGAATTGTAAATATTATTTAAGTTTATTCTATTGGTTCCTTTTCACATTATTAACCTCGGATTTATTTTAAAATTCTCATTTATTCATAAAACGTCATCGTTTATTAGTTTGCATTCATTTACTTACATATGTTATTTTCCATTCAATATTTAAAATAATCAATGAATTCATTATGTAAGTATTACATACATTTCATTTATTTCAAATTTCCATACAAGGTTATTTCTTATTAATTTACATTCATTTCATTGCAGTTTAATTCCCATTTATTATTATATATAACTTTATTTCAATTTAATATTAGTATTCATTAAGAAATCATTCAAATTAAGTCTCCTAACTTCTTAATTGACATTCATCCTTTCTTACATAGTGTCATTGAATATTAAATCTATTTCTGAATCATTTCAACATTTTCTGAAGTTATAATCATTTACTTAATATAGTATTCACTTTTACTATTCAATCTAATTATTAGCATTTCAAAACATTAACTTAAGTTTATAATATTCTTATACATCTTAATTCTTCATTTATAAACATAATTCCATTTGAACACTTTCATTACTTAAGTTTTACTTGTATAATATTCTATTACATATTCTTATTTAACATTTCAACTTTTTAAACATTTTTGGTAAGATATATATATATATATGTGTGTGTGTGTGTGTGTGTGTGTGTGTGTGTTTTTAAAGAATGCAATTGAATGTTACACAAGTTTATCTTATTCATTTTAGTTAACAAAATGTTCAACGATTACATCTTCTAAATTTTCTTATCTTTTAAATTTACAAGTTACACATCTTCAATTTCTTTACATTTTCATTAATCACTTAGCTTCTAATTTCTTATTTTTCATTTTGTAAGTTTTCAATTATTAAAATAGTTAAGATTTCATTTCATTCCAATAATTGGAATCCCTAATTTGTAGAAATTTAAGAACTAAATACTGAGTTCTATTTCAAATCATTTTAAAATAATATATATATACTCATAGCTTTTATATATCCAATCATATTTAGAAATTAAAAATAAAGATTTTTTTATCAAATAGATGTATAGTAAAGCTACTACAGTGGACTTTCAACTTTGAAACTCGAAAATGAATGTCGATAATGCAGCCATCATCACCAAAATTATTTTCCAGCGATGGAAGAGGGGAGTACAGAACTTATTTCCTTTTAAATTTCTTTTAAAACATTTCTTTCAAATAAATAATTCTATCAAAATACTTTCAAATAATACAAATATTTCTTTCCAAAATCTTTGAAAACAAATTTCAAAACCCCAGAACTTACGTTCTCAAATTTCAAAAATATTTATATTCGCATTATTTTTAAATTCTTACTTTGCAACCAATATTTATAAAATTTCACTTCCTAACAAACAAACATATCACATACAACTATATCCATTTATAAAATTTATTCTTTTATATAATAAATATAATAGTAGGTAAAATTATTTAATTTACCCATATTTCAAAAACAATATTGTGTCGGTCTGCCCTATTAAGTGTTTAGAAATATCTATCGATTCCATAGCGTCCTATGTACCGACTAGAATTTATAAATACTAAACGGAACAAATTAACACAATATAAAAATATTTTTTATAATACTAACAAATACGCTCTCTCATATATGCACTCTCAAACAACTCATTCTAGGTTATTACTACCCTATCTCTAGTGAGTCAAACCCCACAAAGCTAAGGTTATCGCTAGACCAATGCTCTGATACCAACTGTAACAACCCACCTTTTTGGACGGTTTAAATCGACAATAAACCACACATGTCAACTCAAACCATTCAAAAAAGAGGATTGTTAATGAGGTAAATAAGAAAAAGAAGATAAAAGAATGAAAAAAAACAAAATATGGAATCTCACAGCGAAATGACAAAATATAATAATCAAATAAACAGTTCATGGAGCTGTTTTACAAATAACATTTGATTACACTTTTACAATACAAATCAGAGTTATACATACAGCAGGAATAAATAAATAATGCAGCGGAACAACATGATGCAGTGGAATAAATATAATAAATAGTAATAATATACTAAATCTTCGTCTACGTCCTCGAGAAAGATAGTCTTCAACACTGAAATGCTCAGGCTGACCCGAGCGTAATGAAAAGACAAAACACTCAAGTCAGAACTAAAAGATCTTATGTAAGTTAAATCAACAACAAATAAATATAAGTGTAACTGCTTTAGAGATATTTACAGTATTTTACAACTCCTATCCAGTGTCTAACGTGCGTGCAATAACTTAAGAGATGTTCGGGATTCCATCTCCTAAGGATCCGTTAAACTATCTACATAGGTAATACAATATGTTATTATAATATGTCTATAGTAAAGTAAAGTATTAAAATAGCGTTAAGGCGTTACTCACATCCCCCTTAACACATTTTATATAAATGCCGTAGTCTATACAGTACTGTAAACTCCACCGTAAACTGGTGGGCTATCAGGGAGCACTCCATAGGTACGACACAAACCAAACTCGTAGTGGGTTCAATAAGGCATATGACAAGGCACGCGAGGCAATGCCAGGGTAGGATTCTATTGTGTGCACTTCCGGACTGGTGGTATCGCATAGCAGCTACTACCGTCCACCTTGGAACACACTCCCATAATCAAATAGAGGATGGCAACTAAATCAATCACAAAGTAATAAATATGGCATCGAAGGAATGTGCTCGATCGGAGAAGCGACCTCACTTGGCCCAATATAGCTCCTGTTTAGTCATATCAAGCTGACCCAAGGGGGTCAGGGCTGCGTTCATACCTCATACAGTAGCGTTCGCCAAACCAACCTACTCCATTTTGGATTCTCCACCACATGCACAGTTGTTAAAGTGTTTTTCAGTATTGGCAGAGAGTATGACAATATCTGATCCCGGTCTCTTTAAAAACCAAACACTTATTTCACACCGGTTGGTTCTTTTACGTTTCCAAAATCGATTCATAATTGATATAAAAATATCATATTCACTTCAAAATCATATCACTTTCGAAGTCATATTCACTTTTGAAATCATTGTTCACTTTAAATCATATTTATTTCCAAAATCATAACCACAAAATAGGTTACACCATCATATCAAATATCTGCATTTAACTCAATTAAATCCAAATCATAACAGTTCCAATTTTAAATAGTTTGAATATTGAAAGTAGTTTATATATTGGAATAGTCATACATTGAAATAATTTATATTTTAAAAATATGTTATAAATTAAAATAGTTTATTTATTAGAAATAGTTTATATATTAAAATATATATATTCAAAGTTGTTTATAAATTTAAAATAATATATATTAAAATAGTTTATAATTTAAAAATAGGTTATAAGTTAAAATAGTTTATATATTAGAAATAGTTTATATATTAAAATATATATATTAATTTTTTTTTATAAATTTAAAATAATATATACTAAAATAGTTTATAAAATTTTATATATATAAATAGTTTATAATTTAAAAACAGGTTATAGGTTAAAATAGTTTATATATTAGAAATAGTTTATATATTAAAATAGGTTATATATATTAAAAATAGTTAATGAATTAAAAATTATTAATATATAAAATGGTTTGTATGAGAAAATAGTTTATATGTTAAAAGATTTTGTATATTAAAAGAGTTTATATCGAAAATAGTTTCAAATTAAAATTGTTTCTTCCAATTTTCGCAAATCAATTCAAATCAACTTTAGTTTAAAATAAATTTTATTATTTTTTTGGCGAAGCTTTATTTCCGAAATTTCAATTAAAATCAATCTCAGTTTAATGATTTCAATCCTAATGGCTAAAGGTTTCAATTCAAATTCTCATCAAACCATTTCAATTTATATCGATTCAAATCCATGTTTGAACTACAAATTTAAACCACTTCAAATTCAATAGGTTTCAAAGTTTAAATATTCAAACATTTACAATAACTCAATTTTTATAAACTTCATTTATATTTCAAAATTCAACTTTATGATTTCAAATTAAATTCTTTAAACAATTCATTTAAACTAATTTCAATTTCAACCTTTTAAAAGCTTGGATTTTAAAAATAATTCAGTTCATATAAATCAAATTTTATTTCATATTATCATTTAACTGGATTCAAAAATTAAAGATTTAAAATCATTTAATTTAACCAATTCGGTGTCCGTATATAATTTTCTACCCTATGGTCAAGTGATAGGATATATATCATTTCAACCCGCAATAATTTAAAATTACGGGTATATATTATTTCAACTCGCAATCCCGAGTAAAATTCAAAATCCATAAAATCGCTCGAGTTTATCATTTCAACCCATAATGATTTTTCCTTAATCTATAAGATCGTTTGAGTATGTATCATTTCAACTCATAGTGATTTTCCTAACAATAACTAAGGAAACTTGCAGTGTGATAACAACATATAAAATAAATATAATATCCAATCATCCAATTATCAACAATTAAACATCCATCACAATCATCATTCAAATCAACCAATAAATCACAACAAATAAACTAGTTATCATAATCAGGCATTTAATTAACAGTTCAAATTCAATATTAAATTAAATGACAATTAAATTCACTATAAATTCAAATTTAACAGGAATGACAATTTAAATAAACCAAACAACTATCAATAAATTTCTAGTCACATCATAAATTTAATTTAACCAACATAAGATGATTTAGTAGTTGTGAGTGGGTTAAAATACTCACCTTTGATTTTTAGTCGAATTAAAATCCATATAAAGCCCAAAATTCTATCAGTCTCAGAATGCAGCCAAACCTCTTTCATAATGTCTGGAATTTCGATACGATCGCAATGGAAAAAACCGTGCGTGAATCCGAGCTCGTATGGAAACGTTATGAAGATAAGAAGGTTTAAAAAATTTAAAATTTAAATAAAAATTTAACAAGGGTAATATCGTAAATACCATTTCCTCCCAGAACCCTAGCGCACGCGTACATCGCGACCTCGCTTAGATTTCCAACCGCCACTCAAACCTTGACGCCGCGCCACCTATGATCGCTACCACTCTGATAAGCCACCACCACCTTGAAGCCCACACCGAGGCGCACCCTCCGACCCCACCACGTGACTTTCGCCACCCCATATTGCCAGCGCCGCCACCGCATGTAGTTCATTAATTCTGGTGAACTCTCATGACAATTTCGACCGACCAACCGTATGGATCGACTCCATATGTCATGCTCAACGCCGCAGCAACATCTGATCTTCCTATAATCGAAGATCCACCGTTAAACGACACGCTAATATGGACGGCCGAGAATAAATCGATGATTTCTGACAAACCGTGACTCGAATCGAAAAACGAATAGCAACGGTAGATGTGATCGTTGAGAGCTTTCCAAAGATATATGTTTGTACCAAAAATGGGCACAACACTCTTCGGAAGTTTTTGAAGAGATAAAAGTGAAGAAAGAAAATTAAAACTGAGGATTATCTAACAAAAACTCCAAATAACAGAAAGGAAATTGCACAGAAGACAGCGATTTAGAGTGGTTCAGCGTTTCGCCTACGTCCACTATGAAGTTTGATGATTTTATTGCTTGATACTTGGAGATTACAATTTCTTATAATGTAATACAACTGATTTTCTAAGCTAAGTCTGAAACTAAAGCAGCAGTGGTGATTTAGAGTAAATCTGCCAGAGTCTGGGCGCTCTTTAGCTCTTAAAATAGTCCGACCTCTTTTCTAAATGACCACGGGCTCTATTTATAGGTGTAGGAGGCTGATATTTCGCCTAAAATTCGGGGAGACCAGTTCTGATACGTAAGGGGGCCCACATGCCCACTTTCAGGAAATCCGGGCCCACTTTGGATCGATTCGAAGTCCATTCGAATCGATCAAGAAATCATCCAATCGAGCTAAAATTTGGTGTGGACATTCTTCATTATGTGCTTAAGCTTCTGTGAAAATTTCATGGCATTTGGACTTGTAGAACTTGAGTTATGATCGATTCAAGATCGTATTTCTGGTTGACTTGCTTGCTTCGAATCGATCCCTTCAAATCGATAGGGTCGAATCGATGGCTTGGTGAGTGAAGGTGTTGACGTGGCGCGCGCTTTTCGCATCGATCTGCTTTTCACTCCAAGTTAACTGGGTCGACTCCATGCTTCTAGTCGCCTTGACGTAGTGGATTCGAGGGAGTGGATTCGAAGAGATGCTCGTTCGTATCGATCGGGGTACACCGTAATTGATCGATACGACGCCGTCTTAAACGGATGGATTCGAAGTAATCCCCCCCTGATGGATTCGAAGGAAAGGTCACTTGGATGGGTACGAAGTGATTCGTCTTCATGGATTCAAAGTGGCTTTCCTGGACAGATTCGAACGAATGCTTGTCGATGGTTACGAACCATGTGGAGTCGAGCCGATGGATTCGATCATAGTGCTCACTGGTGGACACGAAGTAGATGGAGTCGGTCAGAGGGATACGAAGTAGAGGGGTTCCATGGATTCGAAGCAGGGGAAGGTTGATGGATTCGAACGCATATTCTTGCCTACGGATTCGAACTCAAAGCCATCTCCCTTAACTTGCATCGATGATATCTTGAGCGTACGAACTTGGATCGACTTGAAATTTGGAACGTTGTTCTTCCTGGCCTTGCTTGAGGTGCTTTATCAATTGCAGCCCGATCCGGACTCGGGCAAAATTCATCGATATCTACGGACGTCCAATGGCTACTCGATACCGAGGATGTATGATCTGTATTCTTCAGTCAGTTTCTTGCTATCTTGGCCTTGCCAAAAGGTGGGATAACATTTGCCCCCCCAAAGTACGTCTTGTTTAAACATGACGTGCTTTGAAAAGCCGCAGTTTCACGTTGACCAACTATTATGTGTTTCGTTGAGAGCCGTATTCTGTTCTGCTGTTGCTGACTGTCATAGAGTAGTGATTGGCTGCTAGCTTCCTTGTACAGTAGTTCGTATCGATCCTCTCCTGGACCAATGCGAAATTTGAGTTGTAACAATGTCCGTACATTGTTTTTAGGAAGTTCCTTCGTATTGATCCTCTTCTGAACCAATATAGAGGGTCGCAGGACCGACATCGTACTGGCGAATTTTTAAGTCAGCGGATATGAAGCATTTGTTCACATCGATATGTAGTGGATGGAGTCGTACATGAGCTTCGAATCGATTGAACTCGCAGGTAATGGATTCGAAGTTGACCGGGAACGAATGCATATTGGAGTCCGAATCGATGGATTCGAATTATCACCTTCGACTCGATGGAAACCTCCAGTGCTCGAATCGAAGGCACTGTTCGAGCGATGGGTTAGACCTGCGATGGCCGGTTGCACTTGACCGGGATGCGAATCGTTTCATGATCCCCTATATATACCGGGGTCCTGTTCATTTTTCACTTTTTTACTTTGGCTCTGATTTTCTGTGTCTTCGAATCGATCTTTGATTCTCGAGAACGAAGCCGTCTGCTCTCCTACGAATCAAACCTACCCCTTCAAATCCTTCTTCATATTTAGGTAGGCGATTCGACTAAGTATTTTTAGTTCTAGGATCGATGAAACTCCCTTTGCCCGCGTTCGTATCGATCTGGATAAGATCGAATTTAGGGATGAAAAGAAAAGCGTCCTCTTCGTATCGATCTTGGATGGTGGTTTTTGAATCGATCTTGGAAGACAAGGTTTGCCGTGGCGTTCGCATCGATCCGTGGGGGTATGTGGATCGAATCGATCATAGACGTTGAGTCGATCGTATCGATTCGAAATGATCGATACGAGGAGTTGTGGGGTACTTACCTACGATTGATTCGAAGATCCTACTTCTATGACTGGTACGAGGCTATGTTACTTGATGATGGATTCGAAGAGAAAAGCCTTCTACCATTTCGAAGTTTTGGGAATGATCAATTCGAACTGCATCGATTCGTTCAAGATCGATTCGAACTATGCCGATTCGATCATGATCGATTCGAAGGTATACCTTTCAGATCGATTCGAAGCTATGGTTCCCTGATCGATTCGAAACTTCATGGATTCGAACTCTGATCGATACGAATAAGCCTCCATGGATATGAGTCTTTCACATAATCATTGGCATGACTCCGACGAGCTTCATCTTCGCACATTTGGACTGAACTTTTGTTGTGCATATTTAACTGCCCTTTGAAGCTCGTCGATGGAACTGTAACTTTGAAAAATTAACATGAACTAATCAATAATGAATTCTGAACAATATGTTTTAAGACGGTCGGCAATGACGGTCACTTTAACCAACTTCATAATTTCCGAAGTTTGCATCCTGTCTTCAGTTTCGTTGAATTTTCTAAGTATTAGCTGCACTACACTTCACACACTTTACACTGCGGGATGAACGGGTTCATTGTTTGTTTTAACACTGATTTTTGGTAAGTAGTCAGTTATGGAATCTTCGAGCTCCCAACAACAAGAGGTACAGAGTTCGCCTCCTCCGGTGCTTGAGATTCCCAACATTCCTGCTGACGTAATCGACCCAGCTCCAGACGAATTGTCGGAGGCTATATTTATCGAGGATCCCGTTGATTCTGTCCAGTCTAATATCTCTGAATCCTTATTGGGCCGGATATGCTTGAAACATAACATTTCTCTGAACGATGTATTATTACCCGGTGTTGATGACAGACCGCATAATCCGCCCGAAGGATATACTGCCTTCTACCGCCATGCTTGCGCGGCTGGAACTCTTCCTCCTTTTAACCAATACATCAGGGAAATGTTGTCGTATTTAGGAATTGATCCCTCATAACTTCATCCCAACGGACATGTGTTGCTGAATAGTGCCTTCGTCATATTTATGGACGGTCTCTTTCGCCCGCCAAGGCCAACTGAGATTAGATACATATTTAATTTCAAGAGCAGGGGCGATAGCCCATCCTTCACATTTTTGGAGGCAGTCAGAAATTGCCAAGTTATTATTGGAGCCTGTACCAGACTTAGCTATTTCAAGAATGAATGGTTTTATGTTCGGTGTCCTCCTGGTTTTGCTAGGCGATGGTTGTCCAGACGTAAGTGTCCTATCCTGTTGATGATTTTTCTTGACCAATAGTTTTCTGGCATTGGTATTGATATCTCATTTCTCCTACAGCCATTATCTCCAGACCCGATGGCGGGTACTTCAAGGGCATAGTCCGAAGTCTTCAAGAAGTTCCAAGCGAGCTGAGACATATCGACTCGGTGTTGAATGACTATAACTTAAGAGCTCTCGGCTTGATTGAAATAAATCAAAGTATAGTCATCAAAGGGATGGCAAAGCCTGCCTTAAAGAAGAAAAGCAAGAAGAAGAAGGAAAAGAAAAAGGCGAAGAAAGCGCTCGGAGTTACAATAACCGAAGTGAGCGATGAAGAAAGGACCCATACAGACGTGGAGCCGATGGCTGATCTTTCGGGCAACTTCGAAGAGTTGGGAGAAAGACGGAAAAGCAAGGCCGTCATTTCCAAAAAACTCAAGGTGGAAGTCTGTAGATGTGTCTCCTCCCACTTCCGGAGCTAATTTCTGAGGCCACCCCTTCTCATTTGAGAGATACTTCTAAAGGGCTTGACGATATTCCCATCCCAGATTTTATATTGATTCCATGTAACCCCGGGTTGGAGGAATTTCAAGATGTTTTAAATATGAGCGAGCCCTTTCCTTTGAGTGCGGTCAACACTTCCGGTTGGTCTGGGGGTTTACACATTTACACACACTTCCACACCACTACATGACTTTCGCATATTAATCATTGTTTTGTAGGATTCTAATTTGTAGCTCCCTCTTATTGCAGGTGAGATGTCAGGTCGCGGATCCACTTTGCACAGGCTCTGTAATGTGCGCCAATCTTCCCCATATTACGATTCCCGTAGGAGGGAATCAGATAGGGATCACGGGCGAGGCTATATTAATCAGGATCGCTATGATAGAGATCGAGAACATTGGCGTAGCCATTCTAGTCAAGATCGTACTGACAGAGATAGGAGCTATCAGTACCGACCGCGATCTCGTTCTCCTCCGCCTCTTAGGGCTCCCGTAGATCTCCCTGGGCCTTCACAGCAGCAACAGCCTTCCCAATCTTCAAGGCCCGAGACTCAGCGGCCTAGAGTTGAACCACCGACAACTGCCATCGTTGAGTAGGCTCCAGCTGAGTTGACAAGCGAAGGAGCCATCCAGCTTGCTCAAATGAAAAAGGATTTCCCAGAAATCTATATGGATGCATATGTCTTTCCTCCTCATCTCAAGAGGATTCCTTAGGATGCCGAAAATACTACGCACAGTTATATTCGCAACTTCTATGCCCAATACAAGGAGTGGTACAAAGCAGCCGTGAAAGCTTCAAAGATAGCTTTTGACCGGGCAAAGATTATTCAGGAGCGTGATGCTGATATTGTCAAAAAAGATCGCATCATCCAGGTTCTTCAATCTGAGTTGGAGTCGTGTCGAAACTCTGAACTCCAAGCGCTTAAAAAGCATGATGATGCTGTGGCCAAAATGGCGAGGATGCAGCAAGCACACTGTGCCACGGTAGAAGAAATGGGCCACCGTTATACCAACATCGTAGCTAAGCGAGACGCAGCCGTTAAGGAGCTGAAGCTCAAGGCCAAATTTGTTGAAGTGGTGAAATAGAGAGACGATGCAAACACCACCGCTCAGGATGCATGCGACCAAGCTGTATCCCTTAGAACCGAACTTGCAGCGGCGGCGGCCAAGACTAAGTCTGCGGAGGCAGAAATCCAGGAAAAAATTATGGCGGAGCGGTCCAGGATGGAAGCCGATTTTGATGATCTCCTGGTCACATATAACGCTAATGTGCTGGAGCACAGAAATTTATCATGGCTGGGAGATGACTCTATGATTCTGTATAATGCCTGGACTAGGCTGGTTGAGGATAAGAGAGTGGCGCATCCAGATGAAACACTTGATGATTTTGAGCTAGAGATGCGCTTGCTTACTGAGGATGAGAGGAAAGTTCTTCATGAGGCGGTGATTTCTGTGGCGAGAGAGAGGCTTGGTGCTCAACACATAGAGACAGGTAAGGGTTCGGGGGTCGAGCATCACGAAGCAAGTGTTGGAGCCGTGATTCCAACATTACCCGAAGCCGTTGGAGCGGTCGACCTCCAGCCCGTCCCTGCTTATAATCCAGACCAGCCGCAATTGTCTTCCGCTAATGCTCCTGCCTCTGTATCTGCCCATACTGTGGGCCAGGCTAAGGAAGGTAATCGAACGCCTCTCGTATACACTTAGTGAGATGAATCTGGATCAATACTCTCAGCTAACAATCTTCGTTTTTTCACATTTCAGTGACTGAAGCCGTTATCTCTACGCCTCCTGCATCTCAAGCTTCTTATCAAGCGCACGGGGCTATTGTCACCGAAGCCATTATGACATCTGCTATGGTCGGCGAAGAAGGAGAAATGAGCATGTTTTCTTTCGACGCTCAGATGATTGAGGAACTTCTCAGTCAACCCAACGATCCATTCACCGATCCTTCTTATGCCATGAGTGGGGTCGCTCCAGCTGTTAGTTCTTCTATGCCAGCTACTGGCACATCCAACGCGGCCCAAGTATCTCGTGAGGATGAAGTTTTGGCTGAAATTAGTGCTGAGATGGCAGCAGTGACTGCCGGCATGAATCCTTCTGGCCCTGCCCCGTTAATGATGATATCGTCGGGCAGTACTGTGGTCATTGCGAGTGCTCCGGTCCCACTTCCAGTTACAGCCCCTATGCCCCCAGTTCAACCCTCCAAGAGAATCTCCGTTGCGTCAAGCTCCAAGGAAGATGTTGACATTATGTCACCATCGGAGGATAAACCGGAGAAAAGTAAGAGAGTGAGGAGGAAGTCGGGTAGCGAATCCAGTGGGACTACTCCGAAGAAGAAGCTAAGGAAGAAGAAAGATTGAACTCCTTCTTTAGTTTACTGTAGTTTTTTGTTTTGTCTCTTGGTTTTTTCTATAGCCGTGTATAGATGTGAATTCGGCTCCCACTAGTAGGAATTTTTGAACCATCTTGTAATCGGATTCTTTTTGTTGATAATGGAAATGAAAGTATATTCTCTTTCGTCTTTAACTCGATATTTGTTTATGGTCCTGCCCCCAGTCTTGGGGATAAATATGGAATTGATGTATGTTTATACTTCGTCTCACATTCTGGAAGCACGGAGTCAAGTAAATATTTATACTCCGTCTCGCACTCTGGGAATACGGAGTCAAGTAAATGTTTATACTCCATCTCGCACTCTGGGAGTACGGAGTCAAGTAAATGTTTATACTCCGTCTCGCACTCTGGGAGTACGGAGTTAAGTAAATGTTTATACTCCGTCTCGCACTCTGGGAGTACGGAGTCAAGTAAATGTTTATACTCCATCTCGCACTCTAGGAGTACGGAGTTAAGTAGATGTTTATACTCCATCTCGCACTCTGGGAGTACGGAGTCAAGTAAATGTTTATACTCCGTCTCGCACTCTGGGATTACGGAGTCAAGTAAATGTTTATACTCCGTCTCGCACTTTGGGAGTACGGAGTCAAGTAAATGTTTATACTCCGTCTCACACTCTGGGAGTACGGAGTCAAGTAAATGTTTATACTCCATCTCGCACTCTGGGAGTACGGAGTCAAGTAAAGGATTGTCGTGTATCAACCCATTTTTAGCCTGACGTGATGGCTTGCCCCCGAGCTTGGGTTTCATTTAGCGAGTGGACGATTGTATCATGGCCACTCCCTACTTGAATAAATTCCACTGTGTGATGGAATTTAGCTCTCCGTGCATCGTGATGTTGTACATTGTATTTAATGAATCACAGCTCTGGCTCGAAGAGATGGCATTTTATTGCTGAAATAAGAAAATATGGCAAAGTCAGTTGCCTTATTACAAATTCTAATTTCGAAATGCAAAAGTGAATTGCAAAAATGGAAAAAATGCAATGAAGTAAATAAAGCCTGTCATATATAGTAGCGACGGAGACTCTCGCTGTTCCAAGCCCTTGGCAAATCAAGACCGTCAACGGTCGATAGTTTGAATGTGCCATCTCTGAGTCTTCGTGTAATTACGTATGGTCCTTCCCAATTTGGTTTCATGTGTGAAGGAACCAGATAGATTCTCTTGAGAATGAGATCGCCGAGTTCAAAAGTTCGAGGTCGAACTTTGGCATTGTATAATCGGGCGACTCGACTTCGATATGCAGCAGCCCTCATCTGCCTCTTCACGCTTCTCATCCAGTAGATCCAAAGATTCAGCAAGCAATATAGCATTTGTTTTTGGATCATAATAAGTCACGCGATGGGAAAACACTTCGGTCTCGACCGGAATAACGGCTTCCGAGCCATAGGATAAGGAAAATGGGGTATGTCTGGTTGCGGTCTTGTGAGTCGTTCGATAAGCCCATAATGCCATAGGAAGTTCATCGACCTATTTGCCCCCAGCTTTTTCCAGTCGTTTCTTTAGGATGGATTTTATAACTTTATTGACAGCTTCGACCTAACCGTTTGCCTGTGGATGTGCAACTGCCGAGAATTTTTTATGGATATGAAACCGTTGACAGAAATTCTTGAATTCTGCACTATCAAATTGGGTCCCATTATCGGTGATGATGGTATGCGGGAGTCCAAATCGACAGATGATGTTGCGAACTACGAAATTTATTACTTTCTTTGTCGTAATTGTTGCGAGAGCTTCGGCTTCAGCCCACTTTGTAAAGTAGTCAACGGCGACGATGGCGTACTTCGGACCACCTTTTGCCAGAGGTAGAGCACCGATGATATCGATGCCCCACATAGCGAATGGCCAGGGACTGACCATTTGAGTTATCTCGGTGGGTGGAGCTCTTGGAATTCGAGAGTGTTTCTGGCACCTATCGCACTTTCTGGCATAGCTTGCTGCGTCTCGGTTCACTGTCGTCCAGTAGTATCCGTATCGGAGTATTTTCTTAGCAAGATCTTGTCCACCGGTGTGATCGCCACATTCTCCTTCGTGTACGTCATGTAACACTCGCTTGATTTCATCGTGCGCGATACACTGGAGGAGAGGAACAGAATAACCTCTTCTATACATGACTCCATCTTGAATGACGAATCGTGAAGCTTTTCGCAGAATTTGCCTTTTCTCATTTCTATGCTCAGGCAATGTCCCATTCTCAATGTAATTTCGATACAGAGTCATCCACGATTCTCTACTGTGCGCGGTTTCAAACACAAAATCTGTCTCAATATGATCGATGCTTGGGGAGGATAAAGTTTCGACGGGGACAAGCCCCATTTGCTGTGCTTCACCTGTGCTAGCTAACTTTGCCAATGAATCAGCTCTTTGATTGCGATCTCGTGGTATATAATAAATGGCATAATAATCAAACTGATTCAGTACTTCCTGAACTCGAGCTAAGTAAACAGCCAGCCTTCGGTCTCTTGCTTGATACTCCCCCCGTACTTGACATACAACTAACTGTGAATCACAATAAATTTCCACAGCGATAATTCTCAAATCTCTGGCAAATTTTAATCCGGTCAAGAGGGCTTCATATTCAGCTTCATTATTGGTTGCATGAAAATCAAACCTTAAAGCATAACATATAGATCGGCCTTCGAGAGTTTCGAGTACAACTCCGGCGCCCGAACACCGGTCGTTTGATGCACCGTCAGTATACAGCTTCCAGATGTATTCGGGGGATTCACTAGTTTCGGGCAAGTTGTTTGGAACAGTAAATTCGGCTATGAAATCAGCTAGGACTTGTCCTTGAATGGCTCTTCGCGGAGCATAAGTGATATCAAATTGACTTAGTTCAATGTTCCACTTGAGTAACCTACCAGACGTCTCCGGCCGCGTGAGGACCCGTCGTAACGGCTGATCGGTATACACAGTAAGAGGATGAGCTTGGAAATAAGGGCGAAGCTTCCTTAAGGCAATGACCAGACAATAAGCCAATTTCTCCAATCTTGGGTAATTTCTTTCAGCTCCTGTTAACCGTTTACTAACATAGTAGACCGGTTTCTGCACTCGATCTTCTTCTCGAACCAAACCAGCGCTGATTGCATGCTCCGATACTGCTAGATAAAGGTACAACTGTTCATGATCAATCGGCTTTGACAGGATCGGCGGTGTGGAAAGATGTTGAACCAGCGATCGAAATGCGCCTTCACACTCCATGGTCCATTCAAAGTTTCGCTTACCCTTTCGAATCAGATCGAAAAAAGGAATGCATTTATCAGTGGACTTTGAAATGAACCTGCTTAATGCCGCTACCTTCCCGTTGAGACTCTGGACTTGCTTTACGGTTCTTGGAGTTTGCAAGTTCCTTATTGCCCCAGATCTTTTCAGGATTTGCTTCTATCCCTCGAGCGTTAACGATAAATCCAAGGAACTTTCCGGAGGCAACGCCAAAATGACACTTTAATGGATTGAGCTTCATTCCATATTCCCAAAGAATGCAGAACATCGAATTTAAATCTCTGACGTGATCTGTGGAAAATCGGGACTTTACTAGCATGTCGTCCACGTAAACCTCCATGGTCTTCCCGATCTGATCGGAGAACATCCGGTTGACCAAGCGTTGGTATGTTGCTCCGGCATTCTTTAAACCAAAAGGCATGACTTTGTAGCAATAGAGTCCCAAATCGGTCACAAAACTGGTATGTTCTTGATCAGGCAAATGCATAGGTATTTGATTATAGCCAGAATAGGCATCCATAAAAGATAATAATTCATGCCCAGCCGTTGAATCTACGAGCTGATCGATTCGAGGAAGTGGAAAGCTGTCTTTTGGACAAGCCTTGTTTAAATCGGAGTAGTCGACGCAAGTTCTCCAATTCCCATTCGGTTTTCGAACCAACACTAGATTTGATACCCATTCTGGGTATAAAGCATCTCGAATGAACCCATTTGATTGTAACTTGTCAACCTCCTCTTTAAGGGCAGCAGATCTCTCTGGATCCATACCACGCCTTTTTTGCTTGACCGGAACATGTCGCGGATCAATATTCAGGGAGTGACTTGCGATGGTTGGTGAGATCCCGCACATATCAGAGTGTGTCCAGGCGAAGACATCGAGATTCGCTTGGAGAAATTCAACCAATTCTTGTTGTATCTGTTTTCCTAGTTAAGATCCAACTTTTAGTACTTTTGAATCGTCATCCTCACTGACCGGGACGTCCACAGTCAGTTCGGCTGGGGAAGCCTGATTCTCTTTGGATTCGTCTTTATCTTTGTTGTCTCTAGGGTCAAGATCTTTAAGGAATTGGTAGTGGTGCCCGGGCCGGGGCCCAGGCGCTAGTTGTCAATTATCAGCAAAACGGACGCAGAGAGATTCCTCTACGCCCTTTCCTTTCTCCTTTTTCTGCGCCTCACGCAGTTCAGCAACATAACAGGCTCTTCCTGCTACCTGATCTCCTTGAATGACTCCAATCCCATGATCAGTGGGGAACTTCAAAGTCAAACACCACAGGGCAATGGCTGCCCTGAATTCAGCAAGGGCCGGTCGGCCCAAGAATGCGTTATAAGGTGAATCGATGTCTAAAACAACAAACTGCAACAGCCGGACTCTCCGACGTTCTCCGACTCCCAATTCCACCGGCAGTTCCACTATTCCAGTGGGTATTGTAGCACTTCCATTGAAGCCGTGAACTCGAGATTGGCAGGGTTTCAAGTCCTTTGCTTCCATTTTCATTAAATCATAAGCCCGTTTGAATAAAATGTTTATAGAGCTCCCACTGTTAACCAAGATCCTCTTCATCCAAGCAGGACCAACCTGGGCAGATATGACTAGTGGGTCGATTGTCGGGGCTTTGATCTTATCAGCATCTCTGCTTCTGAATATGATATCATTGGACATTGTTTTTTGTTGTTTAGCCGGAGTTCCATCTTCACAATTACTGCAACATTCAAAGATCGCATGCCTGATAGAGCTAGCATACGACTCCATTTCCCTCCAGCTTTTGTCTGCTGGATGAGGACCACCACTTATTGTATTTATAACTAGCCTTCCGCCCGTTCGAGCGGGCTCCTCTTGTCTTTCTTGATTTTGTGCACGGTTTTGATTCGACGGGCCCGCACCACCTGACTGCGGCGCCCGTACGAATTGATCTAACTTTCTCTCCCTGATTAACTTTTCTATGAGGTCCTGCAAATGTCGACACTCATTAGTATTGTGGCCGTAACTTTCGTGAAACCTACAAAACTTCCCTGTCTGAATCTGCCTCTCCGATGACTGCTTCGGGGCGGGCTTCTTGTACTGCACAGTGTTGCAAGTTTGTAGGTATACATTTTCCAATGATGTATTCAATGGTGTGTAATTATCGAACATTGGAGCCCTGCGTCGTGGGCCTCGGTTTGGATCTCTTTTCTTATCCTGACCATTGCTGCCTCGTGACTGAGTCTGTTTATTATGTATATTCAACTGAACTTTTCCGGAACTCTCACCGGACTGTTTAACTGCCACATTACTTTGTATTCCTTCAGTTCTGGGCATCGCATCGTCCTGCTTCCTAGACTGTTTTGCGTCCTCTTGCCGTAAGAATTGAGCGGCTTTGGAGTAGAAACGGTCCAACGATGCGGGTGGTTTCCCAGCTAGCCAATTTCCAAACTCAGAATCGGGATCGATTCCTTTGGTTAACGCCATCAAGACTGAGTTATCGTTAGGATTATTAATCTCTACACATGCCGCGTGGAATCTTTCTAAATAACGTCTGAGTGTTTCTCCCTTAGCTTGGGTGACGCTAGATAGGGTGTTAACGTCTTTAGGTCTAGCGACATGCATATGGAACTGTTCGACAAATTTCTTAGCCAGTTGATCAAATGAAGAGATAGATCTAGGTGGTAATCGCGTAAACCACATTGTTGCGATTCCTCCCAAAGAGATGGGGAAACTTCGGCACTTAACTGCATCATCAGCCCTTGCGGCACTCATTGACCATTCATATTTCAAAATTTGTTGATTGGGATCGGAATTTCCTTCGTACATAGGGAGAGTTGGCATTCTGAATCGCCGAGGAGGTTCAACGTATAATATCTCATCTGTGAAAGGAGTATGACTACTGGAGATTCCCCAGTCGTCATTAGTAAGCCCTTGGCTTTCGCGGATCATCTGACGGATCATGGTTGAAATATTGGGCATTGCCACATTCTATGCATGCTGAGCTAAGGTGTGGTCGGGTTCCACAGTGCGAGTTTGGACCGGACGCTGTCGACGGCCCATGTCTCGCCTCCTTGGCTCCACATCCTCTGGGACGTATGGTTCAGGAGTACGCCCACATTGTTGATTATTCGGATCTGATAGATTTCGGGTATCAACCCTTGTTTCTACCGCGGTGGTTGCAGCGCGATTGTCTGTGGTATGTTGGGGAACAGCACCTCCTCGTGACGAGGGCCCGGCCTGGAAGCTAGTTGACGGTCCGACCCTCAATTGTCCTACAGTCAAGGCAGGTTGATATCCGGTAGCTTGTGTATGACTTGCGTCCAATCGGGGACGTGTAGATCTGCCGTGATAGTCAGATGAAGCAGAGCTTTCAGTGGACGAGTGGGAAGCATCATCCCTTCTGGTCCTCCTGCGCCTTCGGCGGTTTAATTGATTGGTCAATTCAATATTAACACGCAATTGTTCGGCCAACTGTTGCCGACTTTGAGTCAATTCCTGGAGCAACACATGGAACTCTTGTCTGGTGACTGGCCCAGACGGATTGGAGTGAGCAGTGTTGTCTTGATTGGATGGCTGCTGTTGTGTAGGATTCTGTCCATCCCTACCTTCTTGACCAGCAGCTGTAGAGGTAGTTCTTGTGCTAACCATCTTGAATGGTGGATTCCTTTCCTAGATTTTATGCAAATCTGAATAGAATGGAAGGATTCTGGATTAGGGATCTGGACCTTCCACTTGGATTTATGCAATCTGGTATCGATGGTAGATCCAAGGAGCAGGAGAAAAAGCTGGTTTTTCTCAGTGAAAGCACCAAAGTGTTTGTACCAAAAATGGGCACAACACTCTTCGGAAGTTTATGAAGAGATAAAAGTGAAGAAAGAAAATTAAAACTAAGGATTATCTAACAAAAACTCCAAATAACAAAAAGTAAATTGCACAGAAGACAACGATTTAGAGTGGTTCGACGTTTTGCCTACGTCCACTATGAAGTTTGATGATTTTATTGCTCGATACTTGGAGCTTATAATTTCTTATAATGTAATACAACTGATTTTCTAAGCTAAGGCTGAAACTAAAGCAGGAGTGGTGATTTAGAGTAAATCTGGCAGAGTCTGGGGGCTCTTTAGCTCTTAAAATAGTCCGACCTCTTTTCTGAATGACCAGGGGCTCTATTTATAGGTGTAGGAGGCTGATATTTCGCCTAAAATTCGGGGAGACCAGTTCTGATACGTGAGGGGGCCCACATGCCCACTTTTAGGAAATCCGAGCCCACTTTGGGATCGATTCGAAGTCCATTCGAATCGATCAAGAAATCATCCAATCGAGCTGAAATTTGGTGTGGACATTCTTCATTATGTGCTTAAGCTTCTGTGAAAATTTCATGGCATTTGGACTTGTAGAACTTGAGTTATGATCGATTCAAGATCGTATTTCTGGTTGACATGCTTGCTTCGAATCGATCCCTTCGAATCGATAGGGTCGAATCGATGGCTTGGTGAGTGAAGGTGTTGACGTAGCGCGGGCTTTTCGCATCGATCCGCTTTTCACTCCAAGTTGACTGGGTCGACTCCATGCTTCTAGCCGCCTTGACGTAGTGGATTCGAGGGAGTGGATTCGAAGAGATGCTCATTCGTATCGATCGGGGTACACCGTAATTGATCGATACGACGCCGTCTTAACCGGATGGATTCGAAGTAATTCCCCCCTGATGGATTCGAAGGAAAGGTCACTTGGATGGGTACGAAGTGATTCGTCTTCATGGATTCGAAGTGGCTTTCCTGGACAGATTCGAACGAATGCTTGTCGACGGTTACGAACCATGTGGAGTCGAGCCGATGGATTCGATCATAGTGCTCACTGGTGGACACGAAGTAGATGGAGTCGGTCAGAGGGATACGAAGTAGAGGGGTTCCATGGATTCGAAGCAGGGGAAGGTTGATGGATTCGAACGCATATTCTTGCCTACGGATTCGAACTCAAAGCCATCTCCCCTAACTTGCATCGATGATATCTTGAGTGTAAGAACTTGGATCGACTTGAAATTTGGAACGTTGTTCTTCCTGGCCTTGCTTGACGAGCCTGATCAATTGCAGCCCGATCCGGACTCGGGCAAAATTCATCGATATCTGCGGACGTCCAATGGCTACTCGATACCGAGGATGTATGATCTGTATTCTCCAGTCAGTTTCTTGCTATCTTGGCCTTGCCAAAAGGCGGGATAACAATATATAATTTTCTATGATTTGAGGAGTTTGAATTTCGATTTGAATTTGAATTTAAAATTAGGGTTTTGGATTTGCAGCCATTGGAAAGGAGGAAGAAGTAGATAGATTGAAGATAACAGTACGTACAGAAATAAGAAATGGCAGCTAGGGTTTTAGAAAAGAAATCTATTTATATGGACAAGGATAGATAAGAATGAATGAACATATCGAATTGGTCTGAACGATAATAAAGACCCGAAAAGCCCGTTTCGTTTCCGAAATGAAAGTGGGTCATCCAATATTTCGAAATATAGATTTTCGATATTTTTAAACTCAATGGAACTAGTTTCAAACCCAAATTCCATTGGATACAGAAGTTGTCTTTTAAAATCAGATTATTTTAATTGAATTAATTAAATTGATTTCTACGTGTTTCGAGCCTGCACGATCAAACGACAAGTCCGATCGCTACGAAACTTGAAATCCCTACAATAATTCACGGTTACGGATCCAATGAAAGCATCGTTTCGTCGAAATCCAAGACAATGGCCAAAATGGCTAATTTTCACGTTAATTAAATAAATTATTATTAAATTAATTTAATCACTTTTAAATTCAAATTCAAAAGTTAACCATTTTCATTATTTCTGATTACACAGAAATTAGTAATCTTTTACAATACAGTTTCCATGTTAAATTCAAGATTAAATATTGCACTAATTACAACGTTCAATTGCAATTGCAATAAATTCATTAATTAAAATTTAAATTCCAATAAATTCATTTATTTTGATTTACATCTTATTATTCAATCATCCAAATCAATATGAATTCATTTGACATTAGTTTACTTTTTATTACATTTTTATTCTACAGTTATCATCCTAACTCATATTAGTTATAATAGTTCAATTTCCTTAATTCCATTAATTACCAATTTTAATTCCTTATTTACAATTTCTAACCAAATTAACTTTACAACAATTTCAATTAATTGAAATTACATTTAAAATAGTTGTCAATAACATTCAAACAACATTATTAAATCATATTTTAATTATTTTCCCATTAATAAATCATAAATTTAAATTTCCTACAATATTAAATTTCAAAATCTTATTTAATTTAATAGTTTTAATTATTGAAAAAAATACGGGTCGTTACAGTTTGAAATGGAATGTGAAAGTTATTTTGAATTTTAAGCTTTTTTTCATATCCATGTGTTTCTGTTATATCAATTTATCTAACATTACCGTATTTAGTCGTCGATGATTAATACCTATGAATGACTGCGCATCGGTAACCGTTAGTTTTGGGCCTCGGAGTGGGAGATGTTACCGTTACATTCTGTTTATTTTATACTGAAAACTCTTTTTAATATCAATTTCCGGACAATACTTTGGTTACCATCTAAAGCATCAGAGTGACTAAAAATGGGTCTAGAAATAGACCGTGGCTAGGTTATATATTAACTCAACATGTAGTTTGGCATTGAGGTATATCCAAAACCTACCGACGTTGCATTGTTCAAGTGTGTACATAATTAAACTTCCTTCAATAATTCGGCTTCCTCCCTGTCCATAGAATTTAATTTGCCAAGTTGGTGCAAATTGCCGTATATGAGGTCAAATAACGCGGATTAAGGAAACATACATTGCAGATTAAATATCATGAGAGCCCTTGCTATATTTATCTACCTGTACAATATGCATGCTTTGAATTCATTCTACATGCCCTCCTTTTTTTTTTTTTGGGAAGAATGTTAAAGATAAGAGAAGGATGCAATGGGACCTTAAATTTCTGTATATGACAAAGAAAATAGCTGCCGTTTTTTGGCATCTCATGTACTCTACTCATCAACTATTGGTACGTAAAATATCTTAGGTAAATTATATATTGTTCTTAATGACCTTTTGTTCTCATTGGATACATGATCACATGTCATAGCGCCATGGAAGAAGTTCATCACATAAATCCAAGTTTAATTTACAGCTGAATAAATTAAAGGATATATTTAACAGTTGCAACATTCTGACCGCTAAGCTCTTTCTTATTTTAACCTTTTAACTTATTGCCGAGCATTTATGTATCATTTAACAGGTGCAATCAATCTACCATTAGTCTCTCTCTCTTTTTAATCTACCACTAGTCTCAGCTTACAATGGTATATAAGTATATTAATTAATGAATAATCTTTCAGTTTACTGAACTAAGTAATTCTAAAACCGACCGACAGATGGGCAGTATATATAGTGTCAGTGTAATTATCAGATATGTAGTCTTTGCATTAAAGATCTAATATAGGTTATCCAAAAATATAAGAGGAGTGGCTAATGAAACAAACACTTCGCATTTATGTGTAAATATACTTGAATTAATCGCTTTCTACTTAAATTAATTGTATTAAAATGCCTAATTAGTAGAACACCAAAGCTTGTTTCTATTGTCTAAAACAATTTGCATGTATGTGTAAATATACTAAGAGTGCATTAAAATACTCCATACCATCGAGTCTATCAATGAACGTTCGAAAAATTCGAAATCCATCCGCATTTTTATTTGAAAAACGGATAAATATTCAATATTTGAAAAAATGAATAGGGATATAAAGTATCCGCAATTAAAAATTATTCATTCAATTTCTGAAAAGTTTAAATTTTTTGTTGCGCATATTTTAACAAAATAAAATATATGTATTTATTTTGTTATTAAATTAATAGTTTATATTATAGGTATAATGCATATCATCTGATATTCGTTTTTGATGGGAATATGACACCAGCTGCATAGAAAAGTTGTATTCCTAATTAGAATTATAAGTAAAATGGGGTTAGCACGTATACATCCCAGGCATGCAATCTTGGTATTTGCTGCGTGGACTATTGCTATTCGCAAATTGGGATAAAACTTCACAAATCTTTGTTTAATACACGATTTAATAAGACATTCCGTATAATTAATTAATTAGCAAAGGAAATTATTGTTATTGGGAATTCGGACTTTTGCAGTTGTTACAGTGATATTTAATTTTAAAGTTTTGGTGAGATGAGCTGTATTCTCTTTTTTTATTCTTATTATGTCGTATATATGAGTTGCGTTTAACAGCAAAAAACTTTGGATCAACCCTACTATTGGTTTATATAAATGTAAACAAATATATATATTCTTACGAACATCCAGCTTCAGTAAAAACTTAAAAGCAAGCATAATACAAGGGACTGTGCATAGCAAAATTCTAAGAATTTTCTTATATTTATTCACATGAGACATTACGTCCCTTGCTTTTCACCAATAACTTCCATGAATCACAAACATCAAAAACAAAATACTACTCTTTGTTGATAGTTTTTTGCACTCAAAGTCAACAAAAAGAAATATCACAACAAATTAAAACAGCCCATAATTACCACATGCATGCACTCATCCTTCTATAAAAGCATACCCCCAACACTAACATAAGTCATCACCATCTCCAAACTATCATACCAAACATGAAGCACTGTACTCTCACACTATCAATCATCCTCTCCCTCTTCATCCTCTCCATCGCCTGCCCTACATGCCCTAAGCCTAAATCTCCTCCTCCACCACCAAAGCCAGCTCCATGCCCTCCACCACCAAAGTCACCCCCTTCCCCTAAACCCAAGCCTACCCCACCTACCCCAAAGCCAAAGCCTCCTCCCTCTCCCAAACCCAAGCCTACACCTCCTACACCTACACCTACTAAACCTCCACAGTGCCCAATAGACATACTCAAACTTGCTGCATGTGTCGATGTTTTGGGCGGTTTGTTGCATGGTTTGATAGGACAGAGTCCTAAGGAGGTCTGCTGCCCTCTGCTCTCTGGACTAGCTGATACTGATGCTGCTCTTTGCTTGTGCACCACCATTAGAGCCAGCATTCTCAATTTGAAGCTTGTGCTTCCTATTGCATTGGAGGTTTTGGTTAATGACTGTGGAAAGCATGTGAAGTCTGATTATCAATGTCCCAGTAATTGATTGATTGATAAAGTGGGATTAAAATACGTAAGTACATGCGTGAATATCATGTATTGTTGTATGCATTGAAGCTGTGAGCTACTTGTATATTGTATCATTAGGATTTTCATATATTAATGTATTGTGTGGTTTGACTCTGTATAGGCTCAAAATTTAAGAGCTGACTTTACTTAATAAAGAAGAATATGTTTGTTTTTCCTGCATCTTCCAGCTTGTTTTTGAAATGTTACTATTGTGTTGTATACTTGTATATGACTTCTTAAGTTTGCCAAGCTGTTATATCATGTTTCTAGTTCCATTGGAAGCCAAAACTAGTGGGCAGAAATCATGGTTCTAGTATCATGGGAGTGAAGAGTATAAAGGAGAGCCATGAAGTCAGTGAGTAAGATGGTGAAGAGTATAAATTCTTCTAAATTTGAATAGATTTTGTAATTATTCGAGAATAATGAAAAGTGGTATGCAGTATTCTAAGGATATAACAACCGAAAGCTATTCATTGCCATTGATTCCCGATCCAAGGGCTCACATTCTTTAGCTTTCACGAATGCGTTGATTCTAAATCTTTAGTTGTTCATATTGATTTCGTGATTTTGATCATCTTAGGTTTACTAATTTCACACTCATGTTAGACTCGATTTTTCTAAATTCATATTAACTTTTGTGTCACATATATGGATTCACCAAAGTTTATTTAGCTTCAACTTCCCCATGATATGATAATAATGCATGTTCTGTTTTCTGAACATCCCAATGCTAAAATGCAGCACAAGGTCAAGCTACTGTGCATTAGAATTATTTTATGATGCAAGTAATGAGCGATTAAGAATGTTCTATATATTGACTTTGTTATTATTAACTAATTTGTTATTGATCAAGTAAATCCTAAATCTTAGCCTAATCTCAAATTAATAGGTTATAACTCTGTTTCTTTTATTTGTTTTTATTTATTTTACACGCTTCTTTTTTCTATTTTTCCATTCTGAAGTCATATAGCGTATGTTTGGATTTGTTAGTCCGCTGATCAGATTACACATACTCATTAAACATACTAATCTAATCTAAGATTTGTACTGTCAACAGATTTTTCTTTCTGATGTTCTTATGATATTGTACTTAATCTGGTGGTTTTTGAACTAAGCATTTTGATGTGAAAAATTATCAAAAGAGTTTATTTTATTCTTTGGCTTTCACGAATGTGTTGATTCTCAATCTTTAGTTGTTCATATTGATTTCGTGATTTTGACCATCTTAGGTTTACTAATTTCACACTCATGTTAGACTCGATTTTTCTAAATTCATATTGATTTTGTGTCATACATGTGGATTCACCAAAGTTTATTTACCTTCAACTTCCCCATGATCTAATAATAATGGATGTTCTGTTTTCTTAACATCCCAATGCTAAAATGTAGCAAAAGGTCAAGCTATTGTGCATTATAATTTTTTTATGATGCAAGTAATGAGCGATTGAGAATTTTCTATATATTGACTTTGTTATTATTTACTAATTTGTTTAATTACTTATCACATACTCTGTTAAGTTGTTATTTCACTTATGCATTTATCTGGCAAATAGTATCCATTTATTAAATATCTATGGTATGTAATTTCATTTGCCCATGTTACAACTACTCCCATTTTCCATAAAGTTTCTATTTTTCTCCATTCTTCATTCAATCTACCATTGCTTCTACACTTCTCATTATGATGAAATCCATAGCTGCTTCAAATCAACATCTAATGTCTTCATTCTCCTTTCTTCTTGATTTTGCTTCCAACTTCACTCTCTCCGCCACGATCCCTCCTCCTATTTTGACCAATCCTCTTTTTCAGACAATGGAATCGCTTATTTGACTCTATTTTTCTCATAGCCCGAGGTATAATTATTTTTCATTTAGATGAAATTATTTAGCCTATACATTCGTCTATTTACGCTCAATTCACTCAAAAAATAACAGAGTTTCAACTAGATGGACAACGATGACTTATTTCTTATTACGACGATGGTGTGCTTTTTTTACTTTCTACGAATTTCTAAATGGAAGAGAAAATCAATTAACGTTGAGATTTTTGAATTATTCACGGTAAGTATTATTTATCTTTCTCCCCTTTATCCTATCTATTACAGGGGCATATTCATTTAGATCAATAGATCCGAACCATAATTTTTAATCTTACAACGATATTAAAACGTGTATATAATTCGATTAAATGCATAACAATTGTTAGGTAATTTCTTTTCTAATGTTTTGCACTGTCTTTGTACCATATTGAATTCGGTTTGATGTGTATTTTCATTATGTGAACAAATTAAAAACAGAGATTTAGCGTTGCTTTCTTACTCCGTATGTATTGAAAACTATATTGAGTACACTCAACATAAATGATACTTCATTAACCCTCATATATATTGGAAAGATTATAGTTTGTATCATGCACATAGTGAATCATCTTAAAAATTCTTAAGCTTTAACACATTCATGTCAGATACACTAACGAATTAATAAATACAATTATAGGCCGAACACTGTGTATATGGAATATGATGCCTGAAATGTTGTAAGTGTTTTGAAATTGGTTTATTCTGTTTTAATAAGCTAATGTTATTGCAAATTTTGTTGACATTTGCAGAATAATATAAAGATAAAGAGATCAACTCTCAGTGTGGATAAGTGGAACTTAAAGTTGACCATGCTGCAACTGATTCTTTACTGAGTTTGAAGTTAAATTTTACAAAGTTAGTCCAAACTATCATTGATAGTTTTTCATTTGTTGCTTATACATGTTCCATGTATCTCTCACTGCAGTACATGTATGATTGCAAATCTATGTAATAAACATGAAATATAACAGATTATTTTATCAATATATTTTGTCAATTAGTTTAATCCTTTTAAACAGAAAATGATAATCTATCTATTTCATAGTAAGAGGTATGTTTAATGAAGGTCATCTTCTTTTCTATTTTGGAAATTCAGTAATGAACGAAGGAATTATCTACGTCGATTTGCAGATTAGAATTGCTTCGCCAATGTTCGAAGGAAATGGTTCCGCTAATATTCAAATTGAAATGGGTCCACCAGTGTTCGAAAGGAGTTGTCTTCATCAACGGACGGAGAGGATGTCTCCGCCAATTTCTGAAGAGCCTAACTCCGCCAATCGATGATAAATCAGGTCAGGGCCCACTGCTGTGTAATAAAGTCATCGTTTATGAACCCAAAACAAGTAACTCAAGGTATGGGATTCTAATTCTTTTAAAAACTCTACAATTTTTAACAATCGATTGTGAAAGATATGTCTTCAAACATTTCAGGATCTTGGAAAAAGTAATACTTTTAGCTTTGAAAATGATTGTAAAGCAGATCTCGAAAGTGTTATATTTTAAAAAGAAAATTTACAACTCAACATATAAAAAGTTTCAAACTTATTGATTTCAAAGGAAATTGATTTGAAAAATGAGAAATTTGATTTCATAAATCACTTGATACGATCTCAAAACCATGGATTTCATCTTTCAGATATTAAATATATGATTCTTAAGTATATACATATCCCTGTTTTAGAGTGTATGTGCGTGTTAGATTGGTACACCACAGTTTTCAAGTACAATTCATTTTCAAATATAGGTTGCCAGATTTGCATTTACTGTAGTTTCCAAAAGCATAAAATTTTGAATGTGCATAGCATGGTGTTACAAAGCCTGGGATATCAGGCATTGAGTATGTACAAATTTTGAGTACCTCTGTTTTCGAAAATAAGGTGTTATTCGGATTAACGTTCATAAACATTTCATATATACATTATATTTTTAGGAATATAAAGCTTCGAATATAAACATAGATTTCTAAATATGCAGTTTTGAGCATTTTTTAGGCGTGTCAAAAATGTTTCAAAATATCAAACTTCGAAGTATGCGTTTGAATTTTGGGCTTAAAACTTTTAAGTAATATATATACATAGAGACACGCATATAAAACTGTGTGTGCGGATTTCTAAATAAAGGTCTGAGGTATAAAAAAGAGTACTAAAGGCGAATCCACACATCTTGATTTCATAAGAAAAGGGGGCTTCAGGAAATTTACACGTCAAGCTATATGCCGGTTTTCGTAAATATGAAAGCTCATACACATGCATTTATTTTGGGTGAATAAGACTTTGAATATATATTAGTTTTTGCATGAAACCAATTTCATGTATAAATATTTGTACAAGACTGGACTTTAAAAAAAGGGCAAAGGCCTTATATGTATGAGTGATTTCTTGAGTATGCACTTTTAGTATAAGGATGTCTGCCAGTCCTCCAAAAGTATCAGTTTTAAATGTATATTTAGTGCTTTATCTGCTTTGTTTCTAAGGAACATATCAAGCTTTGTAAGTAAAAAAATTCTTACATAGAGCTTTGCAAATACAAAACTTCACATAAGTTTCTAACTGGGTATGCATGAACATGCTAAAAAACATATATGAAATAATTCATAATTTACTACTTTATCAGCAACTTTCCCCACCAACCAAATGGACAGATCAAACCTCATCTTATTATTATGTGTATTATGTCACAAATTGGTTTCTTATTTCTTAAGCCGAGGAAACTTTATCATCCTTTCTCTTTTTCATGGAAAAAAACTTCTTTTTTAAGTTTTCTGACTTCATATTTATTCCTTACATATGTACTGCAGATTGTGATTGTGGTGAATGGAACAAGGGAAGAATTTGAATTTACTAGCAATGAAAGTCAAGTTGAACATCCATGAATATTTGGTTCTTCTGTTCATCGATCAAATTTATGACAGCACAAATAGTTGATGCTGACAACGATCAACTAGACTTTAGCAGTTTTACAGAAGAACTATATTCTAATAATATATTAAGGATCATAGTGCATGTGTGACAATCAGATGTTATAGTGAATTATGTAAATATAAGTGCCTTCTATGGTATTTTATTGTATTTGTGTATGTGCACTTTTTTATTTTCATGAAATTGTAACATATGATATTAACGCAATGTCAGTATACTGTGTTCAGTACACAACTAAGGTTTATTATATGTTGGCAAATGTTTGCTTAACTTAGAGCAGAATGAATTTGAATACTATTGAAACCCACTTTGATGATTTATATTTAGTTATGTACTTATTAATTGTATACTACTTCCTAGCTATTTAAATATGTTTTATGCAGTTATTGAGGTCATGTATGAATTTTATGATTTTCATAATTTTGCGATAAAAAGTAGTTGGTTGCCTTTTTCTTTGTCCACGTCCATCGGACGTGCCTTAGTACTCGTATATATATATATATATATATATATATATAAATTGAAAATCATGTACAATGAAATATCAATATATGTACAATCCTCTGTGTTTTGATCAACCAATAAAAGGTCAAAATCATTTCTTTCAAAACTCTCAAATTTATACAAATTCTGTGCAATTTCTAATATGGTATCAGAGCAAAATCGCTTAACAGCATTGAAGATCTAATTGCAGAATGAAACTCATCGGGAAATTAGACACAAAATCATCATTTGAGTTCCATATTTCCCACTCATCAGATTAAAACATCATCATTTGAGAGGGAGACCCAACACTAATCACTTCTGCCACACCAGTTTTCAAGTTCTGGCTGCATAATCAGAGAAGAACAGAAATCAAAATCTCAGAAAACAGAATCAAGAATTCAAAATCATCAACCCAAAAGTCAAGGAAAGTGCGATCCTGAGAAAAATTCATTAGATCTTATCATCATTTGAAATTTTCTGGTTGCATCTAATCACCTGGCAGCATCTTGATTGAGATCTTGATTCTGCATCCCTGTTAAGATTTACCATTCTTTGCTTTCTTTCCTTCAACTCTGTTTTCTTTCAATTTCAAGATCATCATGGGTGATGAAGCACATTCTGAAGCACCTATCAGTGGCAGTGAATCTCAACACACTACATCAAATGCCGAGAGACTCGTTCGAACCATAATCGGTTAGAAATCTGCTATTAGAAACTACAATCGTTTCATTTACTTTTAACGTTATGCAGTTTCTAATCTTAATATGACCTTATTAATTAGGTCATAAATAGAACGTTTCATTTACCTTTAACGTTATGCAGTTTATAATCTTAATGTGACCCTATTAATTAGGTCATAAATAGAACGTTTAATTTACCTTTAACGTTATGCAGTTTCTAATCTTAATGTGACCCGATTAATTAAGTCATAAATAGACCGTTCTATAATTAGAACATTAGGTCTGTGATTAATCTTAAGCGTTGAATTGGTATATGATGGACGTACCAGATTTAGAGTTAAATGTTATATAAAGGATTGGGTCCTCTCTCCCAGAAAATAGATGTATTCTTCTCCATCAAGAAACACATAAAGAAATAGGGTTAGAGAGAGAAACCGAATTTTGAGAAGAAGAGTAATTATTAGAAGTCGGAAGAAGAAGATGACACCCATTACATCTTCCGCTGTTAATCAAGGTACGTCATCGTAAATAATAAATCATATTAAGTTTTGTTTGTGAAATATTTGGTATTGGTGATCCTTGGGCTATTACTTGAATTGTTCATCATTAATCATGAAAAATCAAACAGTAAAGAATATCTAACATTTGGTATCAGAGCCACCAATCAATAACTGAATATTTCCTATGATTGCAATTGATCTGTTCTATGCTTTACTCATGATGTTTAATCAAGTATGTGTTATAAGTCATTTATGCACATGAGATTTATGATTTTGTTAATCACCAAAGTGGTCAAAATCAGAATAATCATTTAGTGCATAAGTGACATAATGATTATTGATAGAAATTGTCAGTTATAATAATACCAATTAAAAACTGGCGTCACTAATGATAGAACCTGAGAACTTACCCAAAGGAAAGTCTTGTTCTATAACTAGTTGACATGATGAGGTTTAATAGATATCTTGATTAAATAAATATTGATCATCCAAAGTTTGTGGAAGAGCGTTTTCGTTCAACTGATAAGTCACTCGCTGGTACTCTTATGGCAGAACTCATGACCATGAAGTTTGATGGGTCGCGAACTATGCAAGAGCACATTATAGAGATGACTAATCTTGCAGCAAGGTTAAACTCCCTTGGACTTACAGTAGAGGATTCTTTTCTTGTCCAGTTTATCCTGAACTCGCTACCTTCTGAATATGGACCTTTTCAAATTAACTATAACACTATAAAGGATAAGTGGAATGTTAATGAATTGGCCAGTAGACTTGTTCAGGAAGAAGGACGTTTGAAAAATCAAGTGAATCACTTAGTAAGTTTTGTGAGTAATAAAGCTGGTAAAGAAAAGAATGGAAAATCAAGTCATTTCAAGAAGAAAAAGGCACCTGCTAAGAATGGGCAGGATAAGGAAAAGAAGGAACTAAAGGATGTTCGATGTCATTTCTGTAAAAGGAAAGGACATTATCAAAATGACTGTCCGAAAAGGATAGCTTGGTTCGAAAAGAAAGGTAATCATCTATCTTTCGTATGTTTTGAATCAAATTTAGTTGAAGTTCCTATTAATACATGGTGGCTTGATACTGGTGCTACAACTCATGTCTCCAATAATATGCAGGGATGTCTTATGATCCGAACCATAAATCCAAATGAAGATCGTTTTCTCTTTATGGGAAACGGAATGAAATCCACAATAGAAGGCATTGGGACTTATCATCTAATTCTAGAAAGTGGATATGTATTAGACTTATATAGTACCCTTTATGTACCTTCATTATCTAGAAACCTTATTTCCGTAATTAAGTTGGATATTTCTGGTTTTAGATGTACGTTTGGATCTGGTTGCTTTGATTTATGTAAGAATAGTGATAATGTTGGTTTTGGTATTCTAATTGATGGTTTATATAAATTGAAACTGAATGACACTTATGTGAATTACTTGCTGAATGTAATAAATAATGTTGGATGCAAACGTAGCATGTTGAATGAAAATTCTGCTTTCTTATGGCATAAAAGACTAGGTCACATATCCAAAGAAAGAATGATGAGATTAGTAAGTAATGAAATTTTGTAAAATTTGAACTTTAGTGATCTAGAATTATGTGTGGATTGTATTAAAGGTAAACAAACCAAACATAATAAGAAAGGAGCCACTAGAAGCAGCCAGCTTCTTGAAATAATACACACTGATATTTGCGGACCTATGGACACTCTAGCCTATAATGGAGAAAAGTATTTCATCACTTTTATTGACGATTTTTCCCGCTACGGTTATGTCTATTTGCTTCATGAAAAATCTCAATCTGTGAATGTCCTTGAGACGTTTGTAAAGGAGAGGCAATTAGATAAAAAGGTGAAAATCATAAGGTCTGATAGAGGTGGTGAATATTATGGCAAATATAATGAGTCAGGCCAGTATCCAGGTCCATTTGCAAAATTCCTCGAAAGTCATGGCATATGTGCGCAATACACAATGCCAGGTACACCACAGCAAAATGGTGTAGCAGAAAGGCGCAATAGGAAGTTAATAGATATGATTAGGAGTATGATGTCAGATTCTACACTACCTAAGAATTTGTGGTCGTATGCTCTCAAAACCGCTAATTATTTATTGAATAGGGTTCCTAGTAAAGCTGTTCAAAAGACTCCTTTTGAATTATGGACTAACAGGTACCTAGCTTAAGACACCTGCATGTTTGGGGTTGTCCAGCGGAAGCGAGAATTTATAATCCATATGAAAAGAAATTAGATTATCGAACGATTAGTGGGTATTTTTTTAGGTTACCCTGAAAAATCTAAAGGATGTGTGTTTTACTGTCCTAATCATAGTCCAAGAATTGTAGAAATTGGTAATGCAAGATTCATTGAGATTGGTGAAGTCAGTGGGAGTACTAGAAGAGAAATAGTGGAAATAAAGGAAACAAGGGTAAATGTTACATTGCCTAGAATAGTTCCTCATCTACTATTACTCCAAATGTTGTTCCAGCTGTTGGAGAACAACATGATGATGAACAACATATAAATGAAGAAGTACTTCCTGAAGGAAATGACTTACATAATGCTGATATGCATGAACCACAACAAGTAGCATTAAGAAGATCTCAAAGAGATCGTAGGTCAGCTATTTCTAATGATTATATGGTTTATATGCAAGAATCAGATTATGATATAGGAATCAATAAGGACCCAGTTTCGTTTTCACATGCTGTAGAAAGTAAAGAGTCAAAGGAATGGATTAATGCCATGAAAGAAGAACTAAAATCCATGCAACAGAATGAAGTTTGGGATCTCGTTGAGTTACCACATGGCTATAAAAGAGTCGGATGCAAGTGGGTTTTTAAAACCAAACACGACTCTAGTGGTAATATCGAACGGTATAAAGCTAGACTTGTTGCTAAGGGTTACACTCAGAAAGATGGTGTTGATTACAAGGAGACATTTTCTCCTGTTTCGAAAAGGGACTCACTAAGAATAATAATGGCATTAGTAGCACATTATGATTTGGAATTGCATCAAATGGATGTGAAAACAGCCTTTCTGAATGGAGATCTTGATGAGGATGTTTATATGGATCAACCTGAGGGTTTTTCTGTAAAAGGTAAAGAACAATTGGTGTGTAAACTTAAGAATTTCAATATATGGGCTTAAACAAGCATCCCGGCAATGGTATATTAAGTTCAATACCATTATTACATCTTTTGGTTTTAGGGAAAATACGGTTGATCACTGTTTATACCAAAAGATCAGTGGGAGCAACTTTATTTATCTAGTCCTTTATGTTGATGACATCTTGCTTGCTGCAAATAATTTAAGCATATTGCATGAGACTAAGGAATTTCTCTTAACGAACTTTGAAATGAAAGATATGGGAGAGGCATCCTATGTGATTGGAATAGAAATATTTCATGATCGATCACAAGAAATATTGGGATTGTCTCAGAAAGGATATATCGAAAGGATTCTAGAGAGATTTGGAATGAGTAAGTGTTCACCTGGGAAAGTTCCTATACAGAAAGGTGATAAATTCAATCTCATGCAATGTCCTAAGAATGATGTTGAACGAAAGGAAATGGAATCTATTCCATATGCATCTGTAGTTGGTAGCCTAATGTATGCTCAAACCTGTACTAGACCGGATATCAGTTTTGCGGTCGGTATGTTAGGGAGGTATCAAAGTAATCCAGGAAGGGAACATTGGCAAGCTGCAAAGAAAGTGTTGAGGTACTTACAAGGCACGAAAGATTACATGCTCATGTATAGTAGATCCAATGAATTGGAGGTGATTGGATATAGCGATTCAGATTTTGTTGGATGCATCGATACTAGAAAATTGACTTTTGGTTACCTGTTTATGTTTGCTCAAGGAGCCACATCATGGAAAAGTGCGAAACAAACTATCGTTGCTTCATCTACTATGGAGGCAGAATTTGTGGCATGTTATGAAGCCACAATTCATGCATTATGGTTGCGGAACTTTATTTCAGGACTTGCGGTTGTTGACACCATTAGCAAGCCGCTGAAAATTTATTGTGATAACTCTGCAGCAGTGTTTTTCTCAAAAAACGACAAGTACTCTAAAGGTGACAAACATATGGAACTGAAGTATCTTGTTGTGAAAGATGAGGTTCATAAACAAAGAGTGTCAATCATGTACATCAGGACAGAACTTATGATTGCAGACCCGTTGACGAAAGGGTTACAGCCAAGACAATTTAAGGAACATGTTCAAAGAATGGGTCTTAGTTGTATTAATAATAATTGATATGTGACATTCTAAGCTCCATCGTGTGTTTCTGATATACAATTATGTGTCTCTTATTTTAATGTGGTAGTACGTACTTTATGTAATTATAAACAAGAAAGAGTCTTATAAAGATATTATGGTTAATCATTATGATATAAGACACTATGTGGACCATTATGCTGTTTTATATATAAATTATGAGTATAAAATGATGGATTGCTGGTATTGTAGTATATGGAAGGGAATGCATTGAATTAATAATGCACAACCGCCAAAACTCTCAGCAATTTATCATAGTATGATGTTCAACACTTGATATTATGAATAATCGGGTCAAGTGGGAGAATGTTAGAAATCAGCTATTAGAAACTGCAATCGTTTCATTTACTTTTAACGTTATTCAGTTTCTAATCTTAATGTGACCCTATTAATTAGGTCATAAATAGAACGTTTCATTTACCTTTAACGTTATGTAGTTTCTAATCTTAATGTGACCCGATTAATTAAGTCATAAATAGACCGTTCTATAATTAGAACATTAGGTCTGTGATTAATCTTAAGCGTTGAATTGGTATATGATGGACGTACCAGATTTAGAGTTAAATGCTATATAAAGGATTGGGTCCTCTCTCCCAAAAAACAGATGTATTCTTCTCCATCAAGAAACACATAAAGAAATAGGGTTAGAGAGAGAAACCGAATTTTGAGAAAAAGAGTAATTATTAGAAGTCAGAAGAAGAAGATGACAGCCATTACATCTTCCATTGTTAATCAAGGTACGTCATCTTAAACAATAAATCATATTAAGTTTTGTTTGTGAAATATTCGGTATTGATGATTCTTGGGCTATTACTTGAATTGTTCATCATTAATCATGAAAGATCGAACAGTAAAGAATTTCTGACATAATCAGCCAACAAAGCCAACTTGTTACTGTTCATCCTAGTGAAGATAATTATCTCCTCTAGAAGCTACAAGTTGAACCAACCCTTCAAGGATATGGTCTTGAAGGATATACTCAAGGAACCATACCAGTACCTCCAATGGTTATCACTGATCAACAAAATAAAATAATCAGCAATGAGGAATATGTTAATCACCACAAACAAGATAGGCTTATATGTTCTTGGCTACTGTCCTCTATAAATGCAAATCTTTTAACTCGTGTAATAGGCTGTAAAAAAGCAAGTGAGATATGGTCAACAATAGAAAGAGTGTTCAATTCCCAGTCTGCAGCAAAAGTGTTGTTCTACAAAAGACAACTTCACAATATCAAAAAGGACAGTCATAATATGAGGGAGTATATCTTTTCAAAATTAAGTCAATCTGTGACGCTTTAGAGGCTGCAAATCAAAAGGTATCTGACTCAGAACAAATCATGACAATATTAAATGGACTCAGTGATGAATATGAAGCAGTGGTAGCAGTTTTAACATCTCAGAGAAATCTGCCATCTATTGATGATGTACATTCCATCCTACTATCTCATGAAGCAAGAATTGACATCAAGAAACCACAAGAAACTGATTTCTTGGCCAACTTTGCTGCTAATTACAGAGGTAAAGGTCAAAACAATAACAGAGGAGAACAACCCACTCAGAGAGGTGGCCATTCTAACAGATCAAGGGGAAGAGGCAAATGGAATAACAACAATAGGCTAAAATGTCAAATTTGCGAGAAAATTGGACACATAGCAGCAAAATGTTACTTTTGATTAAATCTTAACTATGTTCCAGGTCAAGGACAAAATGCTCAAAGAAATTCAAACTACAGTGCAAACATGGAACACTTGCAACCTGAATCAAGCAATCAATCAGAGGCAAAAAATCCTCAAATAGAAAATACAAAGTCCGATCACATTCAAGATGAAGATTGGTATCCTGACGCAGGTGCAACTAATCACATCACAAATAACTTAAGCAATTTAAATCTTGGAAGCAAGGAATCCAAAGGTATGAATTCTATACACATGGGTAATGGCAAATCTATTGAAATTACACACACTGGTAAGTCATATATTATGGGAAGAACGAAATTATATTTAAACAATCTATTGAGAGTCCCACATATCAAGAAAAACTTACTAAGTGTGTCGCAATTTGCAAAAGATAACAATGTATATTTTGAGTTCTATCCATACAACACCTTAGTTAAGGACATCCTAACTAAGGAAATACTTTTATAGGGTAAACAGTGTAAAGAACCGTACAAGTTCAAAGTGGATAATTCAAGAAACTCAGTTTTTAAAAGAAAGTGGTGTAATAACACTGAATTCAAATGGCAAGAAATGAGTGAGACATTTGAGAAATGGCATTATAAACTTCGGCATCCAAATGTCACTGTTGTCAAGCATGTATTGAATGAAAACAATATTCCTTTCAATGATGTGTCTTTACCATATATTTGTGCTTACTGTCAAATGAGCAAGAATCACAAATTACCTTTTTCAGATTCTGAAACTTATTATAGTAAGCCTCTTGAATTAATTGCCACTGATTTATGGGGACCTTCCCCAATTCATGCTGACTATGGCTATAAATATTATATATCTTTTGTGGATGCTTTTTCTAGATATGTATGGATTTTTTTTTTTTGAAATCAAAGTGTGAAACTCACTTATGTAGTTCATAGCACAGGCAGAGAATCAAACAAATGGCAAAGTTAAAATCATGCAAACAGATGGTGGGCTGAATACTTGCCCTTAAAGGAGTATTTTCTAAAAAAGGGAATCAATCACAGGACAACATGTCCCTACACTTCATAGCAAAATGGACTAGTTGAAAGGAGGCACGGACAAATTGTGGAAACTGGTCTTACTCTTCTAGCACAAGCATCTATGCCACAAATTTTTGGCCAGATGCTTTTGCGACAGCAGTCCATTTAATTAATAGACTGCCTTCTAAGGCTCTAAAATTAAAATGTCCAATAGAAATATTAACTAACACTAGTCCAGATTATCATAATCTCAAAGTGTTTGGGTGTCTATGTTTTCCATATATTAGACCTTATAATACTCACAAATTAGATTTTAGATCTTCACCTTGTACCTTTTTAGGATATGCTAGAAATAAAAAGGGCTACAAATGTTTAGACAAAAATGAAATAATATTTATTTCTAGACATGTGGTATTCAATGAAACAATTTTTCCATTTAGAGAAGAAAATATCAAAGTAAACAGTAAAGTGTATAATGCAAAAGAATCTATACCATCTATACCTATTCCATCTGTTGAGATAATTCAGGCTCAAGGAGAGCCAACTCAAGGCATCAACAATCAGGGAGCAACCTGCTCTGACTCTCAAAGTACAGATTCTAATATCAGAATTGATTTAGCATATGATCAAGAAAAATCAACTAGTGTACCTGATCAAGTATCTCAACAAAGAACTACTGAACAACTAACTCCTCATCATATTCAAAGCAGTATGCAAAGCACAGACTCAAACATACAATCAGAAGGTGAAAGAGCTACTCAACAATAGATCACTAGCAGAACAAGTCATCACATGATAACCAAATCTAAGAGTGGCATATTCAAACCAAAAATCTATCATGCTGTTTTAGATGCAGAGGAGCCAATCACATATGATTAAGCCATACAAAATAAAAATAGGAAAACTGCTATGGATGAAGAATATAAGGCCTTAATGAAGAACAAGACATGGGATCTTGTTATTAAACCAAAAGACAAAAATGTTGTAGGGTGCAAATGGACCTACAGGTTAAAAAGGAATGCTGATGGTACAATATCAAAATATAAAGCAAGACTAGTAGCTAAAGGCTACACACAACAGAGTGGTTTTGATTTAAATGAAACTTTTTCACCTATTGTGAAACCTACTACTATCAGAATTGTTCTTACAATTTCCTTACATAGAAATTGGATCATCAGACAACTAGATGTAAACAATGCTTTTTTAAATGGTATTTTACAGGAAGAGGTGTATACGGAATAGCCTCAAGGTTTCAAACAGAAAGGAAATGAAGATCATGTGTGCAAATTACACAAAGCAATCTATGGTTTAAAGCAAGCTCCAAGAGTGTGGTTTGAGAAACTAAAGGAAACAATGACCAGATTTGGTTATCATCCAACCAAATCCGACAACTCTCTATTTACAAAGTTTAGTAAAAACATAACAATGTATGTACTGATTTCTGTTGATGACTTTATTATTACAAGTAACGGTCAGCAAGAGATTAACAGTCTAATAAAGCATCTCAATCAAGAATTCAGCATTAAAGATCTTGGCAACCTAAGCTATTTTCTGGGCATAGAAGTAAAAAAGAATATCAAATGCAAGGATTCAATTAAATCAAAGGAAGTACATAACAGAAATTCTACACAAAGCAAAAATGCATGAAGCTAATTCCATCTCAACACCTATGGTCAGCAATTTGCATCTGTCTAAATACAAAGGAGAAGCAATATTCAATAACAGTCAATATAGAAGTATTGTTAGGGCACTTGCTACTATTACCAGACCTTATATCACATAAAGTGTAAATAAAGCAAGTCAATATATGCAAAATCCAACAGATGATCATTGGAAGGCAGTTAAAAGGATATTGAGGTACCTTAAAGGGACTCTAAACTATGGTTTAATTCTAGAGGCAAGTAAGTCAATCAGCATAAGTGGCTATGCTGATGCTGATTGGGCCACTGACCCAGATGATAGGAGATCCACAATTGGGTATTGCATATACTTAGGTAGCAATCCCATTTCTTGGTGTTCAAAAAAACAATCCACTGTCTCTAGATCTAGTACTGAGGTTGAATTTAGAAGCGTAGCAAATGCTACTGCAGAACTCATGTGAATTGAGTCACTACTTGGAGAACTACAAGTCAAAACTGAATGCAAAAGAACTATCTGGTGTGATAATCTAAGTACTGTACATCTTACGGCCAACCTAGTATTACACTCAAGAACAAAGCATGTTGAACTAGATATCTACTTCATTCGTGAACAAGTAGCAAGAGGAAAGTTAAACGTAAATCGAATACCTTCCACTTACCAAACATCAAATATATTGACAAAGCCCCTCTCAATGAATGACTTTAATCGATTCAGAGAAAGGCTGAAAGTTGGAAGCCTTGATGATGATTCATATACTAGAAAGCATATGAACAACCATGCCAGCTTTCCAGACAATCTCAAACTCATAAGTCAAAATCACTGAAGTATCAAAGTACTTGTTGCTGAATCTCTGATCGGTTGCCATCTCTCACACTAGAAGGCATATGAACAGCCAAGATGCCAGCTTTCCAATTAATCTTAAGCTCATAAGCCATAATCACTAAAGTATCGAAGTATTTGTTGTTGAATCTCTGATCGATTGGCATCCCTAGACAACAATTGACCAGAGTTTTGATCTTTCTGCTCACGGTTGAGTCTAATACTCTTGCATCTCTTGATCCACTATGGAAATTTCATTAGGTTCAGTGAAATTGAAGCAAAAGAATATTTGGGAAGAAATCGTTGCAAACTCTAGCCGCATTAGGTTTTGAGGGGGCGTATTGGAGAATAATGAAAAGTGGTATGAAGTATTCTCAGGATATAACAACCGAAAGCTATTCATTGCTATTGATTCCAGATCCAAGGGCTCACATTATTTCCTTCATTCTGAAGCGGGTCTGGGCTGAATCACTCTAGCCCAACACTCACTTATTACATATATATATATAAATTGCAAATCATGTACAATGAAATATCAATATCATTCATGTACAATCCTCTGTATTTTGATCAAGCAATAAAAGATCAAAATCATTTCTTTCAAATTCTCAGATTTATACAAATTCTCTGCAATTTCTAATAGTACTATTTGTTTTCTACTAAGATGTGATCTTTATTTAATTTTGCGTGCATAATATTCTTGTATTATGTGACAGAAAGCAACTGTTAATTAACTAAAGTTGCTTTCATGGTTTTGCACATTAATTCATAATCGCCGCGCAAACTGCTAAATTCAGGGATACAAAATCACATTTAGAAAAGCAACTGGATACAAAAACAAAGAAAAGAGTAAACTTGGACTTTCGCAGTTAATAAGCATATATGGATATGCATACCTCTCTCTTTAATTGGATTAATCAATTTATATATTACCATATATATGTTGACTTGGCCATGAAGTAATTAATTGCTATAAATATAGTTTAAAAGAGAGTCCAAAAGTGTTTCTCTCTTCTTCCCTCTTTGTTTTTATTCTCCAAAAACTAAGAAGCAATTGACACGTAGATGATGGCTCCTCTCTTAATTAGGTTATTGATTGTACATTTTGTTTTGTTTATATTTATTTGATATATTAACTATAAACAATTGTTTTCTTAGATTTAATATAAAAGGTGGTCGGTTGTAACCCGTGTGTTGGATCTTTACTATTTCTTTTGTGTTTTGGAATTATTATCATTGTTGTTTGTGTTTAAATATCATTATTTTTTTCCAATATCATCCCTTTTTGACTTGGTGATATATAAGATCATAAGATAGGATTATGCAACTTATATATCTTTTAGTTATGTTTTGCGCAATAAAAATCCAAACAAATTGGTATCAAAGATTGATCAACGCAAGGCTTAGAACAACTTTGGATTTAGATAACTGTTGACATGTTAAAATAATTTCTTTCTTAGATTGCTCTTTGAATGGAAACTATTGGGGTATTTGAAAGCCTAAGATAGATGTTGTTTTATACTTCAATGGTCTCATGAGCTGATTGAGGATGATGGAAAGAGGCCCTCAAATATAGAGGAGGGAAAATGGAAGAAGATGAACAAGAAGGCGATTATGTTGATTCACCAGTATAACGGTAAATCAATTTTCCACCATGTGGCTAGTTTTGAATCCACAGAGGTTTTGTGGGACTAGTTTGGTATTGAGTTAAAATTATTCAACTTGTAAGGCTTCTTGTTTGGAAATTAGTTCAACTCAGGCTCGATGTAGAGAAGTATATGACAGAGCATTTGAACAAATTTCAAGATGCAATAAATCAGTGGGTAAGTATGGATGTCAAATTTGATAATGAATTATACATCCTTTTGTTGTTGAGTTCACTTTCAGAGAGTTGGGAAACATTGGTTGTATCATTAAGGAACTTTAATGCTAATGGAACTGTCTCATTGGATACTGTTCGGATTAGTCTCCTAAATGTACAGCTTAGAAAGAAACGGTCGGGTGTGAAATTAGTTCGAGATGAGGCTATAGTAGCAAGAGACTTGAGTAGGGTGTAAAGTTAAAGAAAAATGTCATTAATGGTAAACCTACGTTGAAAGATATCGTTTGTTATTATTGTTATAAAAAAATTATATATGCCACTAATGTGAAGCGTATAAGAGGGTATAAGAGGGTATACGTAGCGACAGTGATAGCAATATACAGACTGGTATAGCTAAAGGTAGTGACAGTGATACTTCTTATGATGTCCTCATTAGCGATGTTAAGCCTTGGAATACAGATTCGAGTGCTAGTTTTCGATGTGAGGTGTTTTTTCTTTTTATGAAAAGAATGTCGACATAATTAAACCACCAATAGAGTAGCGTTACTAGTTTGTGGTATTTCATCTATCATGTTTCCTATGCATGATGATGTGGTTCGAGAGGTCTCGGATTTGAGATATGTACCTAATAATTCGCATAATATCACTTCTCTAGGTCAGTTAGATCGCCATGGTTTGCACTTATCAGACTCGAGGTGGAGTTTTGAGAGTGCTAAAAAAGGTCATATTATGATGAGAGTAATATTTAATGATGGAAACATTTATAGATTGATTGGTCATGTGCTCGACAATAGGAAGTGAGTGATAGTTGGAGAGCCTAGTCTATAGGTAGCAAGGTCGGCCCTTAGGCTGGGTAACCAGGGCGACAGCCCAGGGCCTAATATTGAAAAGGGCCATATTGTAGGTTATATTAACTATAAAGTTATATTATTTGTTATATTGCTTTAAATTGAAAATGGCCCTTAGGCTGAGCAACCAAAACTATGAAGTTGAGAAGCCCAAATGACAAATAAATTTAGCTACAACTCATTATTCAAATTTTGGAACAAATTGCTCCTTTGTGAACAGTGCATCTCCTCAAACCTGGACCCTCTTCATATCCTTGGCTTAAAATGCTCTTTGACTTCTTATAGTTCTTGCCTTTTCTCTTTCTTTCTTAATCACATGTTTGTTTTATAAATAATTGGTTTCTAATTTCTACACGAACCTATTACCTGCATATAAGACTTTTGATAAAGCAAGAAACGGGGTGTAAGGTATTTCCATTGTTCCGTTTCTATTTGAATTCAATATTGATTTTTGCTTGCTATTTCAGGTTTTAACTGATATAACAAGAATGGTCGTTGATTTTTAGTCACTTATTACTTTTCAGTTCTAGTTAAAAAATAACTTTAAAATGGAAAAGTGGGTAAAATATTTCAAACTTATTTACATCAGACTTAGTTCATAAAAAATGATATTTCTAGTTATTAAATTTCATGGTAGGTAAAATGTTATCAATTATATGGCTTGAATTCTACTTTGGAGATGATTGGAAGCAACTGTAGTTAAAATGTACAGAGTACAAACCTAGTTATTAAAAATATAGAAATAATCAATTCACACGAAAAATATAACTTATTCAGACAGCATTAGTTCAACATTTTTATACATAGTGCTTTCAATAATAATTTCTAGTTACATCTTTCCTCATTTTATAGTAGATGCCACTCTATGCATTGAGAAACAATAAGAAAGAATGGAAAGCATTTAACATGCTAGTAAATTTACTGATATTGTTGTTTCCTCTGTAGTTGAAATGTTGTATGCTACTTATGTGAACATGTATCTTTTTTCTACTGAAAGTTTAATTTGCTGAAACATATTATATATTATTTTTTTATGTTACTTACTTACTGTATTTGTTATTTTATTATGGCCCAAATGAAGAATTTGTCGAGGGTCCAAAATAAGTTTAGACCGGCCTTGATAGATAGGTGGAGAGGTTAATTTATGCACTACTTGTGATGACTCTATCAGTGATCATATTTTTGATAGGAATCTTTATGTTGATCATGCTTGAGGTACCAATGGTGATCGTGTGGAGAGCTCAGTTCAAGTGGTAGATGAATATCGAATTGGAAAATCCACAATGACTTTACAGAGGTTTTTATGATATTACAGACGCTTTTGGGGGCCAGGATGAGCGGTGTATCTCATAGTGGAAATGCATCATTTATGAACGGTCATACCAATTTGCGATTTGGTATGATTTAGAAGAAGGAATTTGTGATTGATCTAAAAATGACAAGCTTGGTGTGTTGTTTTATTCGATGGGGTCACTTTCTTATTTTTCGTTTTAAAGATGCAATTTGGTTGAAGGTTGAGATCGAGTGTATATTGGAGATATGTGATTTTACATCTTGATGGAGTACTAAATTTAGGTGATACAAAATCATATTTAGAAGAGGAAATAGATATACAAAAGATGGAAAGAGTAAATTTGGACTTTCCACAATTAATAGACATATATGGATATGCATATTTCTCTCTCTAATTGGATCATTCAGTTTATATGTTGCCATATACATATTGACTGAACTAAGTAATTGATTGTTATAAATATTGCTTAAACAGAGAGTGGAAAAGTGCGAGAAAGTATTTGGTATTTCTGGAATCTTTCATCTTTGTTTTTCTTCATCAAACACTAAGAAGCCATTTTTATAGAGATCAAAGCTTTGTTCTTAATTAGATTATTGATTCTAATTTGTTTATTTATATTTATTTGGTAAATTAACTGTAAATAATCGTTTTTTGAGAATCAATATAAAGGATGGTTGGGTGAAATCTTGTGTGTTGGTTTTTTTTTTGAGTTTTGTAATTAGCATTGCCAATATGTTTAAATATCATTGTTTTTGTCCAATATTATCCTTTTGTGACTTGGGTGATATAAGATCATGGGACAGACTAACGCTATATATAATACACATGCGCGCGCTCCCGCACTTCTGTTTGGATTTGCGCAACAAAAATCTTAACACAGAGGTAATCTACAAAAAAGCTATAACAACCCGCACCTTAATATCGCTAAATCGAAAACCCAAGTCCACTAGAGTACGAATCATTGGTGCTGGTATCCTGTAAATAAATAAAAGTATATCAGAGCACCATCGATAAAAACTCACAGCGGAATAGTAAAGTATAATAAAGCACATAATTAATGACCAAGGCTAATACCTCTGATATCTAGTACCATTGTCAACGCCAAGCATGCATAACGAGATATGTCCTTCCACCATTCCCGCCTTGTACCAGTACCTATCCCTCTAAATTTATCCAGTGGGTTATAATGAGGAGGGGATCAGAACAACGTTCTGAATTGTAAATTACATACTTTATCCATAACACTAATTTATGCCGATTGCTTTCATTACGTGTTATGTCTATTATTTAAAACCTCGGTCATCTTGACTTCATGTACGCGTATGATACGCCTCATCTACTTAAGGTACACAATAACTACATACGTTTATATGTGTCTATATATTTATATGTATATATATAAGTACCACAGTCCCCCCATCAATCAGGATACATTCCCCTCTAGTATCCATAACTCTGCCCGTGTTAGGTATCCACCATCTATGTCTAGGCCGAATTGTAAACGGGAGGATCTTCCTGTTAGTGCCTAATAACGGCATTACAACTATTTAGCCATATTCCACCTCGTCCTAAAGACTCATCTAGGGGTTACCTAGCCTTGTCTCCTGAGTACAAACTAACTAACAAACAACTTTGAGGTGGTGCATGTCCTATACAGAACCTACACTAGTAGGAGGTGTAGTCCATTTAGGCGTAATCCTAGTCTTTCTAATGACTGCTGTAGGATCGATGACGCTCTCAACCTACATGTACAACCCTACTCCTTGTATATGTGGTACCAACCTCATTGATATAGCACCGAGCCTACGCTCATCATCCTATTTATATTGCCTAATGCAATCAAGGAAATGCCTACTTCTCGCTTGATAACCCCTATATGGATTGAAGTAGACTTAACTTGGTCGTTTAAGACTTCAAACCGAGGCGAACCCACTTGGTATATTTCCATCACCTATACCCGAACGTATAATTCCACGGGGTCCTACAGTTGGAGATGTCTCACATTAGTACAATGTATACACAACCGTTGGTAGCCCTTTTTGATTGCAGATGTGACGACCCAACTTTCCACTACCGGAAAATCACGCCGTTTTTAAGAAAAGAAAGAGGTGAGAAAGTAGAAAAGAAAGAGAAGAAGAAGAAACAACATCAGAATCTCAACAGCGGAACGAATAAAATATAATATATCACATAGATATTACATAATATCATATACATCAGAGTACACAGACAATACCTCACATACTAGACAGTTATAAACACCTGTCTAGTTAATACAACTCACACATCACAGAGATACAACACAGCGGAAATACAGAATAAACACTAACACAACGAAACCACCTGTATATCTATACGCTGAAGCCTCCTGCTCCATTGCTCCTCCAGAATTCGTCAAAGCTAACCTGAATCCCTTGGCTACCCGTAAAAATTTGGGTACCCGAGAGTTTAAGAAAAACAGGAAATAAACTCCGGGTCAGACATGGGTCTGGTATGAGTAACAGGTTAAGGTTGTTTAACTTTGAAAATCATTTGAAAACAAAAGGTATCACGTAAGACTTCCCACACATAAACATGGAAAAGTTTTTACCTTACGCTAACCAAAACATTTTTAGGAAATCCAGTGATATTATAATAGTGTCTAGGGTTTTCAAGTAAATAAGAAATAGCCGAAATTGTTACATTCATTAAATTCCAGCATACTAGGTTTACAATCAAATTCGTTGGCACTTATTGGATTTTGGATTCCATACAATGGCTGGGCTACTGGGGTACTTCCCGTCACAGTACCTGGCCTAGATCAGCGTACCGAGAACCCACCCTAAGTTCCCTGCAACACAAGACCGGAACCATCCCTTACTGGACAGTCCCGAACAAGACAACCCCGGCAGTTGGAGCTCAAAACTGCCCACACAGCCGAAAATAAAAGGGACATCTAGACAGGGGTATATCTCGCTCTCAAGTGGGTGCGACCCACGAAGCCTTGCTGCACCTCCCCTGTTTTAGCCATTCCCGGTTGATGAGGCTTGAGGTCACGATTACCTTGTCAGAACTCATCACTTAGAATGCTCATCGTCCACCTTACGATGTGCTGAAAGCATTCAATCCATACAAGTTCGTTCCGTGTTCGAACGAAACCGAAGGCATTATCTCGTTACACTCATTTTGGAATCACCCTCAGAGTTAACGACAATAACCCTTGCACTCTAAATCTTCATCTTCACTTGAGATTCACGACCTATCGTTATTTTGGATCGATGTGGTATTCGGGTCTCCAGACCTAGAATCCCGGTATACGGAAACCCGATCCCGGTCTCATCGTAATCCAAACCGTGTCTTTTAAGGCCAAGTTGTTTTAAAGTTAAAACAATTCATTTTAATTATCTATATACACATAGATAGATAGTTCACAATATCACAGATAGATAATCTACAATATCACATAATGGACAATCCATATCACACAACATTAATTATCTCCTATCAGAGAATTCAAACCATTCAAGGAAATCAATGTCATCCATCAATACATAAGCAATGATTCATAAACACATCATTTATAATTAATTTAAAATGAATTAAATTAATTACTTAATCTCTAATTAATTTAAAGTAAATTAAATTAATTACTTCATCATTATAAATCTTGCTTACTTAACCATTAATTAATTACAAATCAATTAATTAATCATTCTCTAGATTTCCATCTTAATTAATCATCCTGGATTAATTATCCTTTAATTACATTCAAGTAATTATCTTCCAATTAATTTCACAAATTAATTATCTTTAACCAAAAACAGTAATTAACCTTTAATTACTCTTTTCATTAATTAACCATAATTAATTATATTTATCCTTAATTAATTATAATTAATTAATTACTCAAAATCACTTATTATTGATTAATTAGTTTTAATGAATCAATTCTTAATCAATTATAGAAATTAATGATCCCTAATTATATTTCAATTAATTATTTCATTAAAATTAATTTATTAACTAACTACACTTATTAATCAGTCTTGATTAATCTCATTCAGTAATTAATTACTCTTAATTACTTCACTTAAGAAATTAATTACTCCTTTAATTAATTATCTCAATTAATCCCTTGATTAATTTTACAAAGTAATTTAATCCAAATTTCTTTCATTATTAAATCATCTTCAATTAATTACATATAGTAATTACCATTAATTACTTCATCCCATAATTATACTTCATTTATTATATTTAAGCAATTACTTATCAAATCATTCAATGATAAATTTAAATTAACTAAACTAAATTAATTAACTTAAACAAATCAAATTAAACTTAATTAATTATATTAAGTAATATTCCTTTAATTGCTTCACTTAAGTAATTATACTTAACTATTTTCACAATTGATTCTCTTAATCAATTTATCTAATTAATTATTAAAATTTATCACATAAATACATTATTTAACAAATCTTAAGTTAATGACCTTCATTAACTAATTACAATTCTTAATTTCCTTTCTTAAGAATTTAAACTTAGATTAATCATTTTTAATTACAAGTTAATTTATCTTTGATAAACCATTAATTAACCACTAATTATTTGTGATATCCCGGAAATTTGGCAATATCAATTTAATAATCTTTATTAATAATTAAATTGATTTGTTGATTTATTTTATAAATTGACAAGTTTATTCATTTTAAAAGGTTAATAATATTTTAAATTGGCAAATTTATTTCTTTTGAAAACTAATAACATTTTAATTTGGGAATATCTTTTCTAAAATTTTAATTAGGAAGATTTATCTTACTAAAACTAATATAAGTGTTTATATTTATAATGTATATATATAGGTATATAAATTATAAATAGGGAGTCTTTAATTTAATAAAAGGATAAGTTATCAAATTATAACATATATGTAACGACCCGAAATTTTTGAAGCCGAAAATTCCAGATAGTTATGAAAAAGAAGAAAGAGGTAGAAGAAGAAGAACAGAAACATCAGCATCTCACATTCGCAGCGGATAAAATATAATAATAAATAAATACAGTTTACAAGAATACTATATCTGTTGATTACATTTTTATACATTAGAGTTTTACATATACACAGTCACTGAATATATACAGTAATCATGTTTCAGTACTACAATAATATACTGCAGCGGAAATACTCTACACGTACTTGCCATCTAGCTCGTCTCCTGAGCTCCAGAACGTCCTTACCTGAAAATCTGTAATACTCGGTCTGACCCGAGCATTACACCAAAGTAACACCCGGGTCAGGCTGGAAACCAGCGTGAGTAAACCCAACTACATGGAATACCAAACAAACAACTTATATAAACCCGGGGTAACTTATCTAAATTTAACCAATTCACAATTTGCTATAAACAATGCTTATTTCACATATAGATTTCTAAGTACCAAACTTAGATAAAATAATCCAATTCACTCGAATCATTTCATTCCAACCTATTGATTTCACAAATCAATTTATAAAAATTCAAAGTGGTTTCGGGTATTTCCTAATACCCGACCCCGGTCTCTTCGAAACTCATGTCGTCCTAACCCAAGTTATCCAAAGCAATACACAACATGTTATATCAGAGATATCAATTCATCCAAAGCAACCAATACCAATCAATCATTCATAACAAAGCTTAATCACATGCAAATCAATTCAATTAATTCTAATTGAATTTCAAATCTCAATCACTTAGATTCTTTCATTTATTAATTTCAAATCAATTAATTAATCAATCAACTCTTCCATATCCATTCATCTTAATTAACAACCCTGGATTAATTATCTTCCAATTCCATTCAAGTAATTCTCTATAATTAATTTCGTGATATTAATTATTCTTACCAAACGATGAGTATTCTTTAATTTCTTCACAAATTAATTAACTATAATTAATTATACCAGTTTTAATTACTTATATTAATTGACTTCTCATAAGTCACTTATTATGAATTTATTTACCTCAATTAATCAAATCTTTAATTACTTAATTAATTATATAAATAAATTATTTCCAATTATATTCACTTTAGTTCGACCCCAATATTAATCATTCTCGATCACCCTCAACCTATAATTAACATATCTTCTGATTTACTTTATTAACAAATTAATTACTCCGTAATTTGTTATTTAAATTAATCTCTCGATTAATTACACAAAGAAATTTTATTTTATTAATTACATTAAGTAATTACTTATTAAACCACCCAATGCTTATTCTAAATCAATTTTCACTTCATTAGTTAACTTAAACCTTCATTAATTAATTCAAACCCTTAATTACTAAATTAATCAACCCAAATCATAAATTAATTTAATTAATTCATTACCCATTTTAATTACCCTACTAATTTGATTAATCACGAATTATTAAGCCTTTAGTAGCTTTTTAAACGGAAACATTTTCTTATTTATGTTTCAAGTTTTAAACAGCTTTAAAATTCCCAATACTTCGAGTTAAGCAACCATCAACTCGAGAACCATCCAAAACCGAAATCACCAGATCATCAATTTCACATTGCATATCAAATCAATTCAATCATTCAACCACATATTTAAATTTAACCATTTAAATTTAAATAGAAATCCAACAGAGTGAGATTTACTCACCTTTGCCTTTATTTGCAATCCACCTCAAAATTGCCTTGGTTTCCTCAAATTTAAACCTTGTATAAATAGTTATGTACTTAATTAATATTTGAATCGATCCAAAAATTTATTACCACTTGGTTAACTAACAATTTAATTTAACTAAATAAATTTAATAACTAATTAATCAGTTCACTCACTCTAAAATTTTTTTTTTTAACCTTACTGCAAATTCAATTTTGTGTTATATTTACGAAATCAAGACAGAACTAATTTGTATTTAAATTAAATTTTCTATGAATACAAATTTGAAAAGGGAAATATACCTCACAGCAAGATAACCCTGGGTTCGAACCATCACATCAAAACTATCGACACGCCTCGCCAACATCGCCATCTGACTTCGAAGCATCGTAACTCCCTCCCTTCGAGCTGCCGCACTTGCTCTAAGGACTCGAGACCATCGGTAAACCCCCAATCTCTCCACATGAATGCGACAACCACGAATCCCCTAAGCCCTCCACGCAAGCGCGATACGATGTCAGGACAAAAATCGACCTCCGAACGAGCTCGGCCAACATCTCCTGCCGCGAACCCTCCTTCGATGCTCGATTCGAGCGCTGGCTCTTCTTCTTTCCCCCTTTTTTTTTGAACTAGCAGACGAGAGGGATGATAACGAAACCGGCGACCATTGTTTCAATTCGATTTTGGGTGAATGTATTTGATTCTTTAATTTGGATCGATTGAAAAAAAACTCGGCTTGATGAATCTAAAAAGAAACTGCGGTCATTTATTTTTTTCTTCTCCTCTGAAGATTTTTTTTTTTCTTTCGTGAATTTGGTTTTCTGTTAGAAGGTTAGAGAGGGGACGGGAATAAGATAGAGATCTGGGGAAGCTTCTTGAATACGAGTGTTAAATAAATATTTAAATATTGAAAATATCTCTCGTTGTTTAACGCGAAATCCCGAACCCCTAATCAGATATGCCGACAGACGTTAACAAGGTTCTACCCACATTCCGAACAAAATGAAACAGGTCTCGCAAGCTAATTCGATCGTATGTGCGAGTTACAGAAGAAAACGATCAAATTTCAATTAAATCGATTAAAATAAATTCTAAGCGTTTTGAGCTGTCCGGGTCGAACGACAACTCCGATTGCCACGAAAATTGAAATCCGATAATAACTAACTACTACGGATCCAATGGAATAGGTTTCGTCGAATTCCGAGACTGTGCCTCGGAAGGCTATTTTTAAAATATCGTTTAAACGATATATTATTAAAACTGAACAAATCATCTTTAATTTAAATTTCAACCATTCTATTATCTTCAGTATCATCATTATAAATTTTATAAGCCTTTAAATTATTTAAACAGGCTTAAAACTCCAGATTCAGCATTTTACCCAATTTCAAATTATTAAATCCAATAATTTAATTATCAAGTAAATACTAATATCTTGAATTCAAGTTAAAATTAGTTTTTAGATGTTTAAAAATCAATTAATTAGTCTAGTTTAAATTGTTAAAATTCTGGGTCGTCACATTCCTTCCCCCTTAAAAGAATTTCGTCCCCGAAATTACTAGTTAGGAAGAATGGTCCAATACCCGTTTACCTTTCCCAAAATCCAACAGTTCAACATCTTACCAATTATCTTTTATAAAAGACCTCTTATCATTCTTACTGATTTCCCAAACTCTCCCACAGTTCCCAAACAATACCCTTTTCTCAATTATTCAAATTTAAATTTAAATCAAATTTTGAATTATCAAATTTTTTTCAAAAATTTTCTAACTCTCTAAATTTTCGAAAAATTTTGCCAGCGTCTCCTTTGCGCGGCTAGCTCGGTACGACTACAAAAGGCCTCTACGGGCTCCCAAACTCTCAAAAAGAAACAAAAGCCAAGTGGCTTTATCAAAAACCCAATCCAATCTCATATAGATATTTAAATACATACCTTTTTGTCGGGCAATTCAAATTTATCTTTTGGAATCAAATCCAATTTCCTTTTCCCTTTAATACCTGCATCATCCACTCAGCAACCATAATCCAATCATAACCCTTCAAATCGTTTTATACCTTTCCTTATATAGGTTTCATATTTATTTCACATCTACTTCTATGCCAATTAGTTTTCCTCTTTTCATATGATTTCAACACGATTTCATTTTCCTTCAACCAATTCATATACCATTTTGTTCAAATTTTAGAAACAAGAAGGATCATAAGGAATTTTAATCAACTAATGCATGAATATATAGCTACACTTAGTTGAAGACTAAACTGATACTTATCTTGGTTTACAATTTAAGTCTCTCCTTATATACTGTAAATCTAAACTTATAAATATAAGTATATGTGGTTTTAAACTAAGGAAAAATCTAGTTTTAACAAAATGTAATATGTTTTGTAGTTAAGTTATCGTTATACATTAGAAAGCATATCACCAATTTAAAGGCTGCTAATAAAACATGCACTAGGTCAAGTCATATATATTAAAGACCTAAGCAGTACATCCTTTATATGAAAGGAAAATAGGCAACTTAAATAAAGTCCAAGTCAAAGGGAAAAAAATAATAATTCACATATGGTACTTTGCTATTACTTAAAAATGCCAGGCTATTAGTTTACACATAATCATAAACGAGGCTTTATTACACATACAAAAGTATGGACAACACACTTCCTTTTTAAGTATTTGAGAAATGTAGGTTGCTAATAATAATATGTACTAAGTCAATGTATATGTATACTTTGTTATTATTATTTTTTTTATAGGCACTGTCAGATCAAGATCTAGATCATGCAACATTTCAAAACTCATATATACACTCTTTTTTGAATTATAACTTAAGATTATTATACTGTCCCAAACACTTATGTGAGCAAACATAGTTTCAAAATAGAACTTCAAGTGTACAGACTAAATTACTAGTTCGAGCCTAGGGGCAATGGTCAAATCAAAACAATCTATTAGTCTAAAAACACAAGACCCAACTCCAAATAAAGCCCTGATTAAATAAAAAAAAAATTTACTTACCTTATTTTATTTGCAACTCAAACCATTTCTATTATAATTTACTTCCATTTCATTCGACCACACCTCCATTATATCTAGTTTGCTTGCAAATTTCGTTAATTATCCAAATCACACTTGAATTTTATTTGAAATTCAATCCTTCACTATTTCAATCCAACTCTATTTTATTTTTATTTTTACAACATCTCTTCTTATTTAATTCATTATCAAATCCCAGTCGAATTCTATTTACAACTCAAATCCATTCCCAAACTCCCTTATTAACTCACAATCCATTTATTTAACCGAGTTAAATTTTATTAATATACTCTATAAAATAATTATTTAGCTAATTAGCTTACTTCCAACCTTTAAATCAATATTCGATTTTATTACACAAATTACTTTATTAAATTTTCCTGAGTTCAAAGTTTATAAATTCAGTTTGGATTTCCTTTCATTTTCCAAAATTCCAACACTTTTATTTTAAAATTTAGAAATGCTTTTAAATTCAAATAATATTATTAAAATAGCTTTTTATAAAAATACTTTTTATAACTCGATGTCTCAACCAGTCCATCCTTGTTCTCACATAAATTCGGTCATACGTTGATCAGACGTAGGACTGAAAATCTATAAGTACTTTGCAGACTCATTTTCGACATCCAGTGAAAATACTTCGAAAGTAATTTTACTTGAAAATATCGAAAATAGTTTTTGAAAACAGTTTACTGAAAATATCTTTGGTGAGAATGCTCTGGAAATCATCACACCCATCCATGGTCACAGTTACATCCTGGGTTACGTTGCCGTCGCAGCAAAAGTCCATGTAACTGATTACACCATAGAACCCACGACAGATCGCAGTTACATCCAGGGTTACGTTGCCGTCACAGCAAAAGTCCATGTAACTGTTGGCTCTCAGCGGCCTCACGATTACGCTGTCGAAATGAAACTTCTCCACTCCTACATAGGTCGCAGTCTACCGATGTAAAATCAAACATAGACTGTTGGCTCTCAGCGGCACACACGACTTTCGCTATGTTACCATAGTGTCACAGTCTACCGATATAAAATCAAACGCAGACTGCTGGCTCTCAGCGGCACACACGACTTTCGCTATGGTACACTACTCATAATCCTCAGGAACTAGTTTTGTCCGGACTCCTCACAGGATCAAATTTAGAACCTCCCCCTTAGAGGCTCAAGGCAGTACCACCCAGTGGCACTCCTGAGAAGCTCATTTCAAGGGAGCGTCTTTTTTCCCAGAGCCAATCTCAAAACACTTTATACTATACACATATAGTATTTTCAAATCATACACCTAGTATGAATTTCACATAGGTACCTTTACACAAAATCGATTCCCAAAATCGATAATTCACAAATCAGGCTTTTCCAAATTCCAATATTGATTTTACCCAAAAATCAAAAGCCTTTCAAATTCACAGGTTCCCAAAACCTTTTCCAAAATTCTCATAAGATCCTTTATATATATATAAAGATATATATAATTTTTAAAACTTTGGATCATTTTCAAGCTTGTATAAAACTTCTTTTATACTTCAAACACTTTCAAAAATCCTTTTCTATTTACATTCACTTGAATTTCCATTCACATACTCACAATTGCTTTAATTTCATGGGATTATCACTTCAATCCTTATCTCAATTGAGTATTTAACCAATAACAGTTTGAACTCCGACCGGTTTATATTTAGAAAATAGCTTGAAATTTTTAAAACAGATAAGTAGTTGAAAATAAGTATTAGTTTATAAAATAGCCATAAAATAATTAACTAGTTGCAAAATAATTAGAAAATAGTTAAATAGTTATAGAAATTTTAGATAATTGCAAAATAGTCGTAAAATAGTAATTAATTTATAAACCAGTTGAAAAATAGTAATTAGTTTAGAAACAGTTGAAAAATGGTTAAATAGCTCCAAAAATAATTGTAAAACATGTATAAAATAATTTGTCTTAAGGAAGGAAGGTTGTATATATTTAATAGCTTGGAAAAAAAAGTTTATATCGAAACAATTTATATTGAAAATAGTCTAGAGTCAAAACTGTTCACTTTCCCAACCATTCCATTTAAATTTCCACTGAAATTGATTTAATCTCAATTCAAGTTGAATTAATTCTCAATTCCCTTCCGATTTCAAATCATATTCCATTTGATCTTTAAACTTGCACAACTTTAATTATAATTTCAATTTTACAACTTCTATTTATAATCAATTACATTCGCATTTTGCTTTTAACTTGGAATTATACATTTTATTTAGCCAATATATTTTTATTGTTCCATAAACATTTTAATCAAGATTCTAGAGTTTAACAAATTTCCAAAATTTCAGTATCACCTTAGAATTTAACTATATCCAAAATTCTTTGGCAAATTCAATTATCCCCTTTGAATTTCAAAACCAAACCCAGTTCACAAACAATTCCAATTTAAAACAATCTGTTAGCAATTTCACTTCTGGAAACTCGAAAATGAACATCGACGATGCTGCAGTCATCACCGACGTTATTTTCCAGTGACCAAAAGAGTTCAATGCTTTTATCTTATTAAAACATTTCCAAATATTTTTAATTTCAAATCTTCCAGATTTCAAATTCAACACAAAAATATTTTTGAATTAATACTATTATTTCTCCAAAACCTTTGGAAACCACTTTCAAATCCAAGGAATTTTATATTTTCTCAAAAATTCCAAATTCCCAATCCATCCAATTCGTATTTAAACATTACTCTGGAATCTCCATCTTACTTTATTTTCAAATATTCTCTGAAATTCTATTTCAAATTATAATCCCATTTATTTCAATTTATAAATTACATTTACTATCTATATTTCAAATTCCAATCAATTTGGACTGATACCACCCACTTCAGTTCCAATCACTTCAATTTAATTCAATTCAAATTGTCCATTTGAATTTTTAAACTTATCCATCTTCAATCACAAATCCAATTAATTCCAACCGGATTCAATTTAAATGAATTCAATTCCAACTTCAAATTTTAACCATCTCGAATTATATAAATTCGAGTTAAATTCTCAAAGATTGGTTTAACTTTTTAAACCAAATTAACCTTGTTCATTCAAAGTTTTTAAACAATTTAATTTTTGAGTTCTAATTCTAGAATTCCAATTTAATCAATTTAAATCTTAATTTGGTTGTATTTTCTGTTACCACTTAATTTAATTTCAATTTCAAGTTTTCAATTAGGTTGTATTTTATATTACTTCTTAATTTAATTTCAATTTAACAACCAATCACCTAAATATTTATTGGAAGGAAATATTGCTTTATATATCAAAATATATTTTTATATAAAATCATTCAAAACCTTTATATAAGAAAATAACAAGTACGCTCTCATATAAATATATTCAACTCATTCTAGAGTACTACAGACTCTATTAAATGAGTAATTCCCACCAGAGCCAAGGTTCTCGCTTAACCTTTCAGCTCTGATACCAAATGTAACGACCCGAAATTTTTGAAGCCGAAAATTCCAGATAGTTATGAAAAAGAAGAAAGAGGTAGAAGAAGAAGAACAGAAACATCAGCATCTCACATTCGCAGCGGATAAAATATAATAATAAATAAATACAGTTTACAAGAATACTATATCTGTTGATTACATTTTTATACATTAGAGTTTTACATATACACAGTCACTGAATATATACAGTAATCATGTTTCAGTACTACAATAATATACTGCAGCGGAAATACTCTACACGTACTTGCCATCTAGCTCGTCTCCTGAGCTCCAGAACGTCCTTACCTGAAAATCTGTAATACTCGGTCTGACCCGAGCATTACACCAAAGTAACACCCGGGTCAGGCTGGAAACCAGCGTGAGTAAACCCAACTACATGGAATACCAAACAAACAACTTATATAAACCCGGGGTAACTTATCTAAATTTAACCAATTCACAATTTGCTATAAACAATGCTTATTTCACATATAGATTTCTAAGTACCAAACTTAGATAAAATAATCCAATTCACTCGAATCATTTCATTCCAACCTATTGATTTCACAAATCAATTTATAAAAATTCAAAGTGGTTTCGGGTATTTCCTAATACCCGACCCCGGTCTCTTCGAAACTCATGTCGTCCTAACCCAAGTTATCCAAAGCAATACACAACATGTTATATCAGAGATATCAATTCATCCAAAGCAACCAATACCAATCAATCATTCATAACAAAGCTTAATCACATGCAAATCAATTCAATTAATTCTAATTGAATTTCAAATCTCAATCACTTAGATTCTTTCATTTATTAATTTCAAATCAATTAATTAATCAATCAACTCTTCCATATCCATTCATCTTAATTAACAACCCTGGATTAATTATCTTCCAATTCCATTCAAGTAATTCTCTATAATTAATTTCGTGATATTAATTATTCTTACCAAACGATGAGTATTCTTTAATTTCTTCACAAATTAATTAACTATAATTAATTATACCAGTTTTAATTACTTATATTAATTGACTTCTCATAAGTCACTTATTATGAATTTATTTACCTCAATTAATCAAATCTTTAATTACTTAATTAATTATATAAATAAATTATTTCCAATTATATTCACTTTAGTTCGACCCCAATATTAATCATTCTCGATCACCCTCAACCTATAATTAACATATCTTCTGATTTACTTTATTAACAAATTAATTACTCCGTAATTTGTTATTTAAATTAATCTCTCGATTAATTACACAAAGAAATTTTATTTTATTAATTACATTAAGTAATTACTTATTAAACCACCCAATGCTTATTCTAAATCAATTTTCACTTCATTAGTTAACTTAAACCTTCATTAATTAATTCAAACCCTTAATTACTAAATTAATCAACCCAAATCATAAATTAATTTAATTAATTCATTACCCATTTTAATTACCCTACTAATTTGATTAATCACGAATTATTAAGCCTTTAGTAGCTTTTTAAACGGAAACATTTTCTTATTTATGTTTCAAGTTTTAAACAGCTTTAAAATTCCCAATACTTCGAGTTAAGCAACCATCAACTCGAGAACCATCCAAAACCGAAATCACCAGATCATCAATTTCACAGTGCATATCAAATCAATTCAATCATTCAACCACATATTTAAATTTAACCATTTAAATTTAAATAGAAATCCAACAGAGTGAGATTTACTCACCTTTGCCTTTATTTGCAATCCACCTCAAAATTGCCTTGGTTTCCTCAAATTTAAACCTTGTATAAATAGTTATGTACTTAATTAATATTTGAATCGATCCAAAAATTTATTACCACTTGGTTAACTAACAATTTAATTTAACTAAATAAATTTAATAACTAATTAATCAGTTCACTCACTCTAAAATTTTTTTTTTTAACCTTACTGCAAATTCAATTTTGTGTTATATTTACGAAATCAAGACAGAACTAATTTGTATTTAAATTAAATTTTCTATGAATACAAATTTGAAAAGGGAAATATACCTCACAGCAAGATAACCCTGGGTTCGAACCATCACATCAAAACTATCGACACGCCTCGCCAACATCGCCATCTGACTTCGAAGCATCGTAACTCCCTCCCTTCGAGCTGCCGCACTTGCTCTAAGGACTCGAGACCATCGGTAAACCCCCAATCTCTCCACATGAATGCGACAACCACGAATCCCCTAAGCCCTCCACGCAAGCGCGATACGATGTCAGGACAAAAATCGACCTCCGAACGAGCTCGGCCAACATCTCCTGCCGCGAACCCTCCTTCGATGCTCGATTCGAGCGCTGGCTCTTCTTCTTTCCCCCTTTTTTTTTGAACTAGCAGACGAGAGGGATGATAACGAAACCGGCGACCATTGTTTCAATTCGATTTTGGGTGAATGTATTTGATTCTTTAATTTGGATCGATTGAAAAAAAACTCGGCTTGATGAATCTAAAAAGAAACTGCGGTCATTTATTTTTTTCTTCTCCTCTGAAGATTTTTTTTTTTTCTTTCGTGAATTTGGTTTTCTGTTAGAAGGTTAGAGAGGGGACGGGAATAAGATAGAGATCTGGGGAAGCTTCTTGAATACGAGTGTTAAATAAATATTTAAATATTGAAAATATCTCTCGTTGTTTAACGCGAAATCCCGAACCCCTAATCAGACATGCCGACAGACGTTAACAAGGTTCTACCCACATTCCGAACAAAATGAAACAGGTCTCGCAAGCTAATTCGATCGTATGTGCGAGTTACAGAAGAAAACGATCAAATTTCAATTAAATCGATTAAAATAAATTCTAAGCGTTTTGAGCTGTCCGGGTCGAACGACAACTCCGATTGCCACGAAAATTGAAATCCGATAATAACTAACTACTACGGATCCAATGGAACAGGTTTCGTCGAATTCCGAGACTGTGCCTCGGAAGGCTATTTTTAAAATATCGTTTAAACGATATATTATTAAAACTGAACAAATCATCTTTAATTTAAATTTCAACCATTCTATTATCTTCAGTATCATCATTATAAATTTTATAAGCCTTTAAATTATTTAAACAGGCTTAAAACTCCAGATTCAGCATTTTACCCAATTTCAAATTATTAAATCCAATAATTTAATTATCAAGTAAATACTAATATCTTGAATTCAAGTTAAAATTAGTTTTTAGATGTTTAAAAATCAATTAATTAGTCTAGTTTAAATTGTTAAAATTCTGGGTCGTCACAATATATGTATATATATATTGTTATTTGAAGTTATGTATTAAAATTAAATATGATAATTATAAAGCTAATGTTAAAAGTATTTTCCATTTAGAATATATATATTTGTATATATTGGAATGGAAAGAATATTGAATTTGAATTTAATAAGATGTTTTCAAACTTTAATATATATATAATTTGTAATTTGACTTAATACCTTTGAAAATGATATTTGAGATTTAAATAACAAGAATAATTTCTTATTTATTTTAAAGATAAATTTTAAGCTTAAGTTTTATTTAAGATTTAATTTAAGAAATTCATTTGTTTTAATATTCTTTTCTCTTTAAAAAATTCAAATATAAGTCAAAATGGATTTGTAAAAATATATATATAGTTAAAATAAGTTTCTCAAGCATATAAAAATATGTTATATTTAATTTTATCAAAGCATAAGCTATTATAAATAATTGTTTTCACATTTGTATATTTATTAAAATCTAAAGCTTAAATTATAAAAGGATAAATACATTTTTATACATATAGATATTTTATAAATAAACATGTAGGATTTAAATAAATCAAAATAAAAAGAAATTAACACTTGTAAATCAATAATAAAGCATTTAAAACACTTGTAAACATTTGGAAGCTTGGAGTGTTTAGGTGTAAGTTAATTAACTCGTAAGAGGACAAATGTCCACATTTCCTTTTGATAATTAAAATAAGTAAATTAAAATATGAAAGAGGGAAAGATCTGATTTCACTTTTCAGCTGAAACTCTTGTTCTCTTCATTTCAAACAAAAAATTATAATTCGAATCTAAAAATAAATAAAAGACTAGAAACCAAATTCAAAGAAGATGAAAATCTGGAAATACAAATCAGTGGAAAAGAAGATCAAAAACAATACAACATCAATCTCAAGATTTTCAAATACAATTAGCAATTTCAAATTCTTCAAACAACCTGAAGACATGCAATCAGTTTCAAGGATCAAACTGCAAGTTTAAAATTCAACAAAGTATAAACAAAAGGAGTTTAAAATCAAAATCAGTCTGGAAATCAACATCAGCCTGGAAACAGAAAATGTTCTCTGTTCTCTGATTTTAGAGTCTGGAATAAGCCTAGAAAATCATTTCTATCTTCTGCTCTCTGTTCCCTGGTGAGTAAATGGATTTTTAAAAACAGTTTTAAACCCTGGTTTCAACTTATTTTTGTGAATGAATATCATGCTATTATTTGAAATACTTGAATTAATGCATGTTTGGATAGGGATGCTTGAATGACTGTATAGTTGTAATATAGTTTCTGTATAGTGATAACAGTTTTGATTTCTTATAAAAACCAATATCTCATCATTTAGTCTCTGGTAGTTTTTGATTTGTAAATGAAAGATGTGAGAAATCATATAATATTACTATTAAAAATAAGTTATGAAATTTATATAAATTATCTGACTCGAAATTTTATAAATAACAGTGAAATGTAAATTGGGTCAAAACTTAATGAATTAAATTTTAAGATTTAATTATATGGTTGAAATCGTGATAGGAAACTATGAATTTTAATGGCTATATCACGTTTTATAGCTTAGAGTTTGTCGAGTACTTCTTAGATGAACGGGAAAGTTATGCTGGGCAAATTCAGGCGATCAAGCGAATGGTGAACCACGGGGTTGTGGCCAGAGGAGGATGGAAGGTTGCTGGACATCAGAAAAATGGTCGTGGATTTTATAATCCATCGTGATGATCATACGAAGTCTTAATAGGGTTTTTAGTTAGTTTGAAATCGATGTCGAAGGTTGGATTTTCACGGCGACGACAAGCGACCGGAAGCGATCGCACGTGGTTCTGTGGGTTCGAGGCGAAGTAGGGAAGCTTCGACGAAGGTGGCGAGGTGTCTCGAAGTGTTGATTGCCGTGGATGATGGTTTTTCTGATGATGGTGTTCGAGCAGTTTGGGTTCGAAATGTCGAATTCGAGTCTCGTACGAATCGAGTAAATTTTGATGCTCGATCGTGATGTCGTGGTTGTAGATGACTTGCCGGAGGACAGATCGTAGTTCGTCGACGTCCAGCGTAGTCGTGCACGTGCACGTACATGTTGCGTGTATCTGGAAGTTTTATTTTGGGGAAGAAAGGGGTTACTCGGGTTTCATTCGGGGATATCTGGGTTTGACTCGAAGTATGGTAGAATGGGAATGAACTCGTGAGTTTCTTCGAGTTTCTAGGCGTTTTACTCGGTTTTGATAAAAGCAGTTTTAAGGCATTTGGTAAAAGAAATGTTTTTAAGTTTTAAACAAAAGAAATTTTGTTTGTAATATTTTCTGAGTTTAAAACAAAGTTTAAACAAGTTTATATATTTTATAATATTAAGTTTCAAATAAAATAAGTGAATTTTAATAATAAATTTTGTATTAAATTTTGTTTGATAACTTTGGAAAAGTTTTAAAGATTTAAAGGTTTAATTTAAAATGTGTTTAATGTTTTATTGATTTCTAAATCTTATATTTTAATTTAAGTAAGGTTTAGTGGTTAAGATTTAGTAATCAATTAAAATAAGAATGTTCTTAAGTATTTAGAATGTTGATTTAATTTAAGATAATTAATTTGAAAAGGAAATTTAGATAATTAAATTATTTTAATTATCAAGTGTTACTGGTAAATAATTGATTTAATTAAGATAATAGTTTCTTAATTAAGAACCTTTAATATAGTAAGTTAAGAACCATTTAATTAAATTTAAATGATTAAGTTAAATTAATTAATTAATAATTAATTAGAGATAATCATTTATAAATTAATTTAGTATAATTACTTGATGAAGTAATTAAGGAATAATTACTGGATGTAATTAAGTAAAGGTAGATTATTTAATAAAGTAATTAGAGGATAATTAGTAAGAAGTGATTAAGAGTTAATTACTTAGTGTTATTAATTAAATAATTAATTTAATTTATTTAATTAAAGGATTAAGAATAATTAATAAGATAATTAATTATTGGTTAAGATAATTAATTAAAATAATTAATTAAGGGAAGTAATTAAGGGAAGTTAATTACTGGATAAGATTAATCAAAGGTGATTAATAATTGTGATTTAATTAAGATTAATTAATTAATTTATTTAAATAAAATAAATAATTAAAGATGTAATTAGAGATCATTAGTTTATAATTAATGATGTAATTAAGAGTTAATTAATTAAGATTAATTAATCAAATGATAACTAATTAATTGTAATTAATTAAGGATTAAAGTAATTTATTATAATTAATTGATTAATGAAGTAATTAAAGGTTAATTACTGTATTTAATTAAGGATAATTAATTTGTGAATTAATTAAAGATAATTACTTAAATGTAATTAAAGTATAATTAATCAAGGTGATTAATTAAGTGGATAATTAGAGAAGGTTAATTAATTTATTTGTAATTAATTAATGATTATATAAGTAAGATTTATAATAAAATAATTAATTTAATTTACTTTAAATTAATTAAGAGATGAAGTAATTAATTTAATTCACTTTAAATCAATTAAAGATAGAGATAGTTAATTTAATTCATTTTAAATTAATTATGTTGTGATTAAGTAAATCATTGCTTATATAAGAATGGATGACATTGATTGTCTTGAATGGATGTAATCTCAGAAATGAGATAAGATGTTGTGTGATATGAATGCTTGGTTGCATTATGATGATAATATAGATTAACTATTGTGATGTTGATATGGATTACCTATTTGGTTATGAATCATCTGTTTAATTGATAATGTGATTATCAGTTGTGAATTATGAATTATCTATCTGTATGAATATAGATAAGATAAATTGTTTAAACCTTTAAACAACTTGGCCTTAAAAGATACGTTTTGGATTTCAATGAGACCGGGATCGGGTTTGCTACAGTACAGCATGATAGGGGGTTCTCGCTTCGTGGTTTTGTGGCGAACGGGAGACTCTTACCCCTACATGTCCCATTGAGGGGTTGGTTGCGAGTCGAGAGGCTGGCCGTAAAAGCAAATTCGAGGTACCAATGTAAGCCACGGTGGGGCTGGGATGGTTGAAAAGCCTACCAGTTGAGGCCGCTGTCGATGGTTGAAAAGCCTAGACCGTTACATTTGGTATCAGAGCTGTAGGTTGAGTGAATACCTAGGCTCTGAAGTGGTGTCTATCTTGAGAGCGCGTAATTGTTAATTATATAAAAATGGTTTTATATTGTGTTAATTGATCGGTTGAGTGGTATATGGATTCTGGTCAATACGAGTAGCTAACGTTATTGATAGGGATCTCTAAACACTTGAACCAGGCCAACGGACACAATATTGTTTTAAAGAGGTAGATGAAATAATTTTACCCAGAAATAATTTCTATATAAAAAGTATCATTTTAAATATATATATATATATATATATATATTTCTACCTATTTGTTGGATTACCTGTTCAGGTTTTCCAATATAAGTTATAAAGGTAGATAGGGTAGTAGTGTGTGTAACACAATTACCAATGGTTAGAGTTTGAGTGTTGAGATTGGAAGTGTATCTGTCGAGACTGTAGATCTAATACTGTCTCGAGTGAACTTTGTTATGGTGTATAGATTTCATCAATCTCCGAAGGAACTGTTAAGGTTCGGAGTTTATCTTTGAAGTTGGATGAATAGAGTAGATCTATTGGATGAGCTGAAGCGAGTGATGGTATCTTGGTAACTTCTGGAAGAAGTAGCTGTGTGGTGAGACGTAGTGACTATGGACGTTTCTGAAGATGTTTCTTCTGGAGCAAATTTAAGGAAGTAGATCTGTTTCGGTGTTGTGGCTGAGTCCAGCAGGGTGTTTCTGTTGCTTTGAAGTCCGAATTTCTCGAGGAGTTTCGGATAAGAAGTCTTTGGTTTGTGGCAGCAGTGCGACTCGAAGTGTTCTGTGTTGGCAGGAAGTTTCTGTCTGAGCAGTTTTTCTAGAGATGGAGTCTAGAAGCAACTGAGTGAATCCATTTCTTCGATGAATTGGATAGATAAGTGTAAGCTGTTCTGATTAGTGAAGAGAGAACAGTTATCTTTGGAAATTAAGCTGGGCTGATCGCAAAAGTGACTTGCGATTGTTTGAGTATTTTTTGGGTTATTGAAGATTGAGATTCCGTATCGACTTGATTCATGAAGTTACCGGAAGTTCAGCTTAGTAGAAGGATGTCTCCGAGAGAAGAATTTGGTGAAGCAGCTCAGAATTCTTTGGAGAGGGATTGATCACACCGAGTTTTTCTGGAGAAGTTTCTGCGAGATGTTTCTGACCAAATGGAATGGAGTCGCTAAGATTTTATGGTCTAATGAACTTTGGATGATCAAGTTTGTGCTCGAGTTTCTCCGATGGCATTCTCATCTATTCAAGATCAGAGTTGTGTAGCAGAAGCAAGATAGCAATTGTTCTAGAGTGGAAGCAACCGAGAGTTGTAATTTTCTTGGAGTAGAGGATTTCTATAGGAAATTCAAGTGTATCTCTAAGTGTGAAGGAATTTTCAAAATTTGGAGATAAGATTGTCAAGTACAACTGTTTGGCTATTCCAGAAAGGAGAAGTAGTTCGAAGTGCTCTAATGATTGTGGAGTAGAGTTATGTTCTGTATTTCGGTGTATTTTTGGAAGAACCATTTTGTTGAGTAGAATCCAGAAATTTGTTTGATATTGGTCTGGTTTGTTTCAAGAGGCATCAGCAAGAGTTAAGCTGACCAGGAAGAATGAAGTGACTCAGGATTATCAGGAGAGTTATGCAGTTAAGAATTGATGAAATTTGGAATTTGAAGTTGAAATTTGGATATTGTTTAAGTTTTCTCCGATCAAAGGAGATATAAGATTTAGTAAGACTGAAGAGTTAGCTCCGGAAGTATTATGAGATTTTTCTCTGTCTCGTGAGGAATAGTTCTTCGATCTATAGGATTGAGTTGCCAGTTCGGACAACTGGAATTCATTGTATTTCACGTATCTCTGAGGAATATGTGTATGATTCATCGAGGGATGAAATCAGCAGTTCAGAAGGATTTGGTAGTTGGGATGGTTTTGAGTTTAGTCTGATATCTTGTTCAGATTGTGATCTAGAAGGGAAGGAGTTCTAGATTATTGTAGATAGTTAGTTAAGATCCTGTAGAACGAGTATCCCGGTATATATATATATACTTGGGGAAACTCGAGGAAATTCTATCCAGATTTTGACTGGATAGTTAAATTTGTTTGATTAAATTGTTTGCTATGGTTGTTAGAATATGATTGATATCTATGGTTGCTGTTTAAAATAAAATTTTGCTGGGTTATTAAATTATCTTTGCTTTTAAATTTCGGGGACGAAATTATTTTAAGGGGGGAGGAATGTGATATCCCGGAAATTTGGCAATATCAATTTAATAATCTTTATTAATAATTAAATTGATTTGTTGATTTATTTTATAAATTGACAAGTTTATTCATTTTAAAAGGTTAATAATATTTTAAATTGGCAAATTTATTTCTTTTGAAAACTAATAACATTTTAATTTGGGAATATCTTTTCTAAAATTTTAATTAGGAAGATTTATCTTACTAAAACTAATATAAGTGTTTATATTTATAATGTATATATATAGGTATATAAATTATAAATAGGGAGTCTTTAATTTAATAAAAGGATAAGTTATCAAATTATAACATATATGTATATATATATTGTTATTTGAAGTTATGTATTAAAATTAAATATGATAATTATAAAGCTAATGTTAAAAGTATTTTCCATTTAGAATATATATATTTGTATATATTGGAATGGAAAGAATATTGAATTTGAATTTAATAAGATGTTTTCAAACTTTAATATATATATAATTTGTAATTTGACTTAATACCTTTGAAAATGATATTTGAGATTTAAATAACAAGAATAATTTCTTATTTATTTTGAAGATAAATTTTAAGCTTAAGTTTTATTTAAGATTTAATTTAAGAAATTCATTTGTTTTAATATTCTTTTCTCTTTAAAAAATTCAAATATAAGTCAAAATGGATTTGTAAAAATATATATATAGTTAAAATAAGTTTCTCAAGCATATAAAAATATGTTATATTTAATTTTATCAAAGCATAAGCTATTATAAATAATTGTTTTCACATTTGTATATTTATTAAAATCTAAAGCTTAAATTATAAAAGGATAAATACATTTTTATACATATAGATATTTTATAAATAAACATGTAGGATTTAAATAAATCAAAATAAAAAGAAATTAACACTTGTAAATCAATAATAAAGCATTTAAAACACTTGAAACATTTGGAAGCTTGGAGTGTTTAGGTGTAAGTTAATTAACTCGTAAGAGGACAAATGTCCACATTTCCTTTTGATAATTAAAATAAGTAAATTAAAATATGAAAGAGGGAAAGATCTGATTTCACTTTTCAGCTGAAACTCTTGTTCTCTTCATTTCAAACAAAAAATTATAATTCGAATCTAAAAATAAATAAAAGACTGGAAACCAAATTCAAAGAAGATGAAAATCTGGAAATACAAATCAGTGGAAAAGAAGATCAAAAACAATACAACATCAATCTCAAGATTTTCAAATACAATTAGCAATTTCAAATTCTTCAAACAACCTGAAGACATGCAATCAGTTTCAAGGATCAAACTGCAAGTTTAAAATTCAACAAAGTATAAACAAAAGGAGTTTAAAATCAAAATCAGTCTGGAAATCAACATCAGCCTGGAAACAGAAAATGTTCTCTGTTCTCTGATTTTAGAGTCTGGAATAAGCTTAGAAAATCATTTCTATCTTCTGCTCTTTGTTCCCTGGTGAGTAAATGGATTTTTAAAAACAGTTTTAAACCCTGGTTTCAACTTATTTTTGTGAATGAATATCATGCTATTATTTGAAATACTTGAATTAATGCATGTTTGGATAGGGATGCTTGAATGACTGTATAGTTGTAATATAGTCTCTGTATAGTGATAACAGTTTTGATTTCTTATAAAAACCAATATCTCATCATTTAGTCTCTGGTAGTTTTTGATTTGTAAATGAAAGATGTGAGAAATCATATAATATTACTATTAAAAATAAGTTATGAAATTTATATAAATTATCTGACTCGAAATTTTATAAATAACAGTGAAATGTAAATTGGGTCAAAACTTAATGAATTAAATTTTAAGATTTAATTATATGGTTGAAATCGTGATAGGAAACTATGAATTTTAATGGCTATATCACGTTTTATAGCTTAGAGTTTGTCGAGTACTTCTTAGATGAACGGGAAAGTTATGCTGGGCAAATTCAGGCGATCAAGCGAATGGTGAACCACGGGGTTGTGGCCAGAGGAGGATGGAAGGTTGCTGGACATCAGAAAAATGGTCGTGGATTTTATAATCCATCGTGATGATCATACGAAGTCTTAATAGTGTTTTTAGTTAGTTTGAAATCGATGTCGAAGGTTGGATTTTCACGGCGACGACAAGCGACCGGAAGCGATCGCACGTGGTTCTGTGGGTTCGAGGCGAAGTAGGGAAGCTTCGACGAAGGTGGCGAGGTGTCTCGAAGTGTTGATTGCCGTGGATGATGGTTTTTCTGATGATGGTGTTCGAGCAGTTTGGGTTCGAAATGTCGAATTCGAGTCTCGTACGAATCGAGTAAATTTTGATGCTCGATCGTGATGTCGTGGTTGTAGATGACTTGCCGGAGGACAGATCGTAGTTCGTCGACGTCCAGCGTAGTCGTGCACGTGCACGTACATGTTGCGTGTATCTGGAAGTTTTGTTTTGGGGAAGAAAGGGGTTACTCGGGTTTCATTCGGGGATATCTGGGTTTGACTCGAAGTATGGTAGAATGGGAATGAACTCGTGAGTTTCTTCGAGTTTCTAGGCGTTTTACTCGGTTTTGATAAAAGCAGTTTTAAGGCATTTGGTAAAAGAAATGTTTTTAAGTTTTAAACAAAAGAAATTTTGTTTGTAATATTTTCTGAGTTTAAAACAAAGTTTAAACAAGTTTATATATTTTATAATATTAAGTTTCAAATAAAATAAGTGAATTTTAATAATAAATTTTGTATTAAATTTTGTTTGATAACTTTGGAAAAGTTTTAAAGATTTAAAGGTTTAATTTAAAATGTGTTTAATGTTTTATTGATTTCTAAATCTTATATTTTAATTTAAGTAAGGTTTAGTGGTTAAGATTTAGTAATCAATTAAAATAAGAATGTTCTTAAGTATTTAGAATGTTGATTTAATTTAAGATAATTAATTTGAAAAGGAAATTTAGATAATTAAATTATTTTAATTATCAAGTGTTACTGGTAAATAATTGATTTAATTAAGATAATAGTTTCTTAATTAAGAACCTTTAATATAGTAAGTTAAGAACCATTTAATTAAATTTAAATGATTAAGTTAAATTAATTAATTAATAATTAATTAGAGATAATCATTTATAAATTAATTTAGTATAATTACTTGATGAAGTAATTAAGGAATAATTACTGGATGTAATTAAGTAAAGGTAGATTATTTAATAAAGTAATTAGAGGATAATTAGTAAGAAGTGATTAAGAGTTAATTACTTAGTGTTATTAATTAAATAATTAATTTAATTTATTTAATTAAAGGATTAAGAATAATTAATAAGATAATTAATTATTGGTTAAGATAATTAATTAAAATAATTAATTAAGGGAAGTAATTAAGGGAAGTTAATTACTGGATAAGATTAATCAAAGGTGATTAATAATTGTGATTTAATTAAGATTAATTATTTAATTTATTTAAATAAAATAAATAATTAAAGATGTAATTAGAGATCATTAGTTTATAATTAATGATGTAATTAAGAGTTAATTAATTAAGATTAATTAATCAAATGATAACTAATTAATTGTAATTAATTAAGGATTAAAGTAATTGATTATAATTAATTGATTAATGAAGTAATTAAAGGTTAATTACTGTATTTAATTAAGGATAATTAATTTGTGAATTAATTAAAGATAATTACTTAAATGTAATTAAAGTATAATTAATCAAGGTGATTAATTAAGTGGATAATTAGAGAAGGTTAATTAATTTATTTGTAATTAATTAATGATTATATAAGTAATATTTATAATAAAATAATTAATTTAATTTACTTTAAATTAATTAAGAGATGAAGTAATTAATTTAATTCACTTTAAATCAATTAAAGATAGAGATAGTTAATTTAATTCATTTTAAATTAATTATGTTGTGATTAAGTAAATCATTGCTTATATAAGAATGGATGACATTGATTGTCTTGAATGGATGTAATCTCAGAAATGAGATAAGATGTTGTGTGATATGAATGCTTGGTTGCATTATGATGATAATATAGATTAACTATTGTGATGTTGATATGGATTACCTATTTGGTTATGAATCATCTGTTTAATTGATAATGTGATTATCAGTTGTGAATTATGAATTATCTATCTGTATGAATATAGATAAGTTAAATTGTTTAAACCTTTAAACAACTTGGCCTTAAAAGATACGTTTTGGATTTCGATGAGACCGGGATCGGGTTTCCGTATACCGGTATTCCAGGTCTGGAGACCCGAACACCACATCGATCCAAATTAACGATAGGTCGTGAATCTCAAGTGAAGATGAAGATTCAGAGTGCAAGGGTTATTGTCGTTAACTCTGAGGGTGATTCCAAAACGAGTGTAACGAGATAATGCCTTCGGTTTCGTTCGAACCCGGAACGAACTTATATGGATTGAATGCTTTCAGCACATCGTCATGCGGACGATGAGCATTCTAAGTGATATGTTCTGATTAAAGGTAATCGTAACCTCAAGCCTCATCAACCGGGAATGGCTAAAACAGGGGAGGTGCAGCAAGGCTTCGTGGGTAGCACCCACTGAGAGCAAGATAAATCCCTGTCTAGAGGTCCCTTTTCTTTTATTCGGCTTAGTGTGTGGTTGGTCGCGCCAACTACGGGATTGTCTTGTTCGAGATTATCCAGTAAGGGATGGTTCCGGCTTTGTGTTGCAGGGGAGCGGGCGTACTCCTCGGTACGGTGATCTAGGCCACGTACTGTGACGGGCGGTACCCCAGTAGCCGTGCCATTGTATGGAATCCAAACTCCAATAAGTGCCGTACGTATTAGTTGTGCCCAACTATGTTGGAATGTGAGATGTAAGCATTTCAGCTATTTCTGTATTTTACTTGAAAACCCTAGACCCTATTATAATACAATCAGATTTCCTATCAAACGTTTTAGTTAGCGTAAGGTAAAAACTTACCCATGTTTATTTGTGGGGAGTCTTACGTGATACTTTTGTTTTCAAAAGTTTTCAAAGTTAAGCAATCTAACCGTTTACTCACACCAGACCCATGTCTGACCCAAGTGTTTATTTTCTGTTTTATTAAACTCTTGGGTACTCAATATTGTATTGAGTAGTCGAGGGATTCAGGTTAGCTTTGACGAATTCTGGAGGAGATTTGGAGCAGGAGGCTTCACCGTGTAGATATATGATGATTCCGCTGTGTATATGTTGTGTCTGTATCTGTGATACTTGAGTTGTATGAATTAGACAGATGTTTATAACTGTCTAATATGTGTTGTATAAGTTGTGTAACTCTGATGTATATGATACTATGTAATATTTTATATGATATATTATATTTCATTCGTTCCGCTGTGAGTTTCTGATGTTGTTGTTCTTTCTTCTTTTCTTTCTTTTCTTCTTCTATCCCTTTCTTTCTTCATAACGATACGACTTTCTGTGGAGAAAAAGTCGGGTTGTTACATTATTAAATTAATTTAAGTTCTAACTGTAACTTAATTAACTTTTAATTACTTGATTAATTAATTCTTAATCATTAATTAACATCCAATCTTTATCCATTTAATTATCCTATTAATTTAATTTAAGATAAAACTTTACTCTTACTTATAAATTGAATTATCTTTAACAAAACATTTTTAACACAATTTACCTTTAAACTACTCTTTTAAATTTCATTTTAAATTCGAATCATTTAAAATACACTTAGCATTTAAAAATTGTTAAAGAATTAAATTTATAACTTAATTCAAATTTAAAACTAGGATACAAAAAAATTCAGTTTTGAATTCTTATTTTTAAATTAAGTTTAAACTTACATTCAAAATTTAAAATTGAATTTAAATTTTGAAACTGTCAGGTTATAGAAGCCTGACACAACCGAAGTCACCCCATTTACTACGAGTCACACCCCATCTTGCTTCGAGTAAATCATGGGTTCTACTCGAGAAACTCAGACTCATCTCTCCTTCCTTCTAAAAATTGTTTAAAGTAGTTAAAAACAATTTAAGTTTAAAACTTTAAATATTTTTAAACTGTTATTCAACTAACTTGAAACCAGATTGAAACTTAGATTTAAAGCTTGTTTTAAAACTTTACTCTCCAGTTAACTTCAGTTTAAATTTATTTTAAAAATTTAAGAAACCAAAACAGTTTCCCCTTAAGCCTGTAAACGAATATTAACCCGAGACAACCCTTGATACACTTCGAGCCTGATACGCGAAACACTCGAGAATGTCTCGAGACCAAACTTTTACCACCAGAACCCAAACTAACTTCCCCAGTACAACACTTCACCGTGCATATGCACGATCGCTCCGGCCACTATTGATCATCGACGATGATCACATCCCACCAGAAATCACCTCAACATCCCACCTCGATCATCAAAAGGCGCCGACAACTAGAAATCCAGATCGAGCCCCACATCCCAAACCTGGAACCAAGAACTGTACCATCACCCAAACCTGAAACAACTTCGTGTTCGCGACTCCGACCACCGGATCGTCAATGCCTCCGGTCACAGCCTCAACTACCACCCCTCTATCACCTCCCCGAGTTGCAGTACACTCGAACAACTACACGCGCCGTGGTGGTCAATCCATTCGACCCAGTAAAAACTAGGTCACCAGACTTCATCAACCTCCCATCGCCACCACAGTGACCTACCGTTGCTTCCACCATTTTTCCACCAATCTCCGGTCATTCCTCCACCTTCACGAGGAATTCCAACACTCAAATCCAAGTAGATCATCAGAGAAACCCAGATTTCATGTTTTTGAGAAACCCAGAACTGCTCATTCATCCCATCTCTAAAAATTATAATTTTAGTTGTAAAAATCATGGTTTCATTTGAGTATTCGATTTATAACCCTGAGTTTATAAACTAAGAAGTTTGAAATTTTCACAAATCTCAAACTTTCCTGTTCTTAGAGTTTCCAGAGTAGAATTAAATTTATTTTAGCTTAAATAAAATTTTAAAAACTTACCCTATGATTCAACAACAAATTTTGTTTAGAACTTAAACCCTACCAAGGTTTGATCAGGAGATAGAGTGTTTTTTTTTCTTTAGTTTGAAACAGGAAATAGAGATGTTTCAGGCATACACTCAGATAAACATTCACAGCACATTACTCTTATATATATGCATATAAACACCAAACATATATATCACAGAAACAACAGGCAACCATAATCATACTTATATTTGAAAATATGATGTTACTCACCAGACTTTGAAAATTGAAGAACAGAGCACATTTGTTTGAAAACAGGCTTTGAAAACTGCCAGTTGAAACCTTTAATTTGATCTTCATATTTGTTGAGTTGCTTGTTGATGATAAATAGAAGATTTGATTAAACTGTTGTTTTGATTACTGAAACTTTGTCTTGTTAAAAACTGGAATGCTAAGTCTTTTGTAGACGAAAATGAGATAAGGAAGGTATAGAAAAGAGTTACAGGGTTGTACAAGATTTTTATAAATTTGGTCAGAGATTTTTTTTTTAGTGTTGGGGGCTGGAATGATCTATGCATGTACTAGGGGTGTTTAACATTTAATGAAGATGTCCTTAAGCCTACATATATTTATCTTCGTATGTACTACTATGATTTTTCTATTCAAGTGAACATAGTTGATGATACTTCCTATACAAGCATTCATAAAGATATTTTTCCTGTTATACTTAGTTTTATTCTTGCCCTTTTTACTTACAGCCTTGCAACTAAATGCCTTTTCCAGAATTATCAAAGTGTTTAATTTTCTCTGACTTGCCTTGTAAATTTAATTTATAGGCAACATACATATTCTATGTTGATATATTTTTCTTCTTTTATTTTGTTCTTGCCAGTAACTACTTCACATATACAATTTACTTGCTTAACTTACTTTTATTTTATGTACATAACATCAAGTGGTTTTAGCCATTTTTATAAATTTTTAACTTAAGTATTTATCTTAGTTTTCTTATGTTTATAACCATATATTTATTTTATACTTTTAAATTCCTTTTGAGAGAAAATAAAATAAAACTATTTATATATATATATACCAATAAAAGCTTATGCAAATATCTTTAAAAATCCAATATTAAATCAAGTTATATATATATACATATATAACTACATATTAAATTTGAAAATAACACTTCTATTTTAAAGTCTATGTATATTTATATATAAAACAATACACTACTAAATGTTATTTGAAAACAATAATTTGTCAAATTAAATAATTATAAAAGAGATTATAACTTCCTATTATTATTTAAATGAATAAATGTCTCATATTTATTAAAGCATATTTTTAAAACAAACCTTTTTATTTAATTCTTGAACTTAAGCTAAGATATATATTTAAATCAATTAACATTTACCCTAACTATTTTAAAACTATATATTCTATATTAACTCCTAATTTCCAAATTACCAAAAATATATTAGAATTAGAAAACAAGCTTTATTTATTTATTAAATTCAAATTCAAGATTTCTATCTGTAATATATATACAAATATATATACATTATAAATAGAAAACAATTTATTGGCTTTTTAAAAGATCAGTTATCAGTTAAATATCATTTAAAAGAAGATTATTATATCAATTCTAAATTTATCAACAAGAATTTATCAAATCAATTTAATTTTAAATGCAGATTATTAAATTGATATTGTCAGAAATTCCGGGATGTCACAGCAGACTTCTATTGTGCAACATTACTGACCTCGCATTCCAAACCTTATTAGTGACTGCATCATCCTTAATTAATTTAAGTAATTGGCTAGACCAAATAATTCACACCCATCATTAATGCATACTTGAGGTTATATAATTTTAATGGAATTACTATGCCTCTTGTGTTCAACTATTGATATTCAGTTATTTTTACATAAACTTACCTCTTGTTTCAATAATGCCATTTAATACCATTTACCGCTTATATCTAATTTAATAGATTAAATATCTTGTTACTGCTTGACTTCCATTTAATACTATTAAATATAGTTTACTGTTCTGTTTCAAGTATTAATTATATCTTTCTTTAATTACTATAACTTTCTTAATTCTCGTTGTTGTATTTATACTTCATCGCTTATTGTTTATTCTGTAACCCATCTTAAATCGCATATATTAGACTGACAATTAAATTGTTGTTATTATATCTACTTACAATGCTTTGGTTTATACTTAGAGATTTCTATATTTTAAATCGTTGTAATTATATCTTCACCAAAAGGAAATGTTAACACTGTAATTTCCCATAAATTATAAAGAAGGACCTGTGTTATGTTTGGAACTATAGGGACTTATTTTTTCTGTTATTATTGAAATAGATGGTACAAAATACGGTAAACATCCATATTTTGTACATCTCTTTCTTTTAGGCACATTTCATATTATGTTAAACAATACACTATTATACATAATTATAAAATTGGATAATTTATAGAAATTTACATTCAACACACTTCATTCCAATGAATTAAAATATTACTTAAATCCCATCCAATTTGTAACAACTTTCAACTCATATTTAATAACATATAACATTCAACTAAGTAACCTGGAATTTACATCACATCTTATTAATGAACCATCTCATAACTTTTAGGGACTACTTTCACCCTTACCTGTACAGTTAATGCCCCCATATTATCCCTCTATAACCCTGCTATATCTCATAGCGGATTTATACCGCTATGATTTTTCCATATAGCCCCAGATATAGCCTTTCCGCTTTAAGCCCCGCTATTTCTGTTATATCCCGTTATTTCTGCTATATTCCGATATTTCCGCTATATCTTCTTTAAAAGAAATGATTTGAAAAATGACATTTATACATTATAAAAATTATGAAATTGATTTATTTAATTGAATTTTTAATATATTTTCAGAAATGAAAATACTCTAATATTCTTACTAAATTCAATTATGTTATATAACAGTTTACGTTTATTTACAGTATATTCGAACATGTTTTTATTTAAAATTATTTATGTAATAATTATAATTCAATTGAATGTTAATTTTTCATTTAATTACCATTTATATATTTGTAAAAACATGAAGTACGAGTTTTACATGCTATTTTAGAGTCATCCGCTATATCCCGCTATATCCTCGCTGTATCACTGCTATGACTTTTTGCACCTCCACCGCATTGAATTTGCCGAACGCTTTAACTGCACAGACCGTTACTTTCCAAATTTAGGTATCTACAGTATTTAATCAGAGTTAACAATTCATAGAATATGTAAGCAAGGTTCTCAAATTCATTGCATATGTATATTTAAACCAACAACCCCCAAACATACATTTAGGCATACACGGAAGAGATTTACAATGATATAAATCCAATATTATATAAAAATATGTAATTTTCCACTCACCTTTAAACTTACAAATATCCATATCTAAATCCGTTATTCCTGATTGACTCCCTTTCTTTCTACAAAAATATATATCAAAAGCATATACATATTTATTTGAATTTTAGATTCGAGAAGAGATTTGAATTTAATATAGATTTGGATTTAGACTTATAATTTACCTTTGCATTAGTGATTCGATTCGACCTTATTCTTCATTTATATTATTCTCCATTATTCTTTACTTATATGTATGTGTATATATATATATATATTATAGTTTATAAAAAAAATTAGAATTTGTGGAGAAAAGAAAATGCTAGAGCTTCGTCGTTGCTTTAGAAAATATGAGAAGAAAAGTGAGGGGCTAGGCATGTATTTATAGGGATTTGAATCAATTCCAACCATTAGATAAGATTATATCAAATTTGGGCCGCTCAGCCTACGTTCAATACATAGCCGTCGGCTTACCACCGGTCAATCGCTCCACTTCTACCGGTCGATTGCTGGCGGTCGACCGGTTGAACTTGTGTGTCGATCGGTTAAGTTATTTTGTTAATTGTTCATTTCCTTCCTTTTAAACATTATATGATACGGTCTGGTGTGATCTGATTAACATTAAACTTATTTAGACGTTAAGAATTCGTTAACGCTATTTAATAAAATTTATTTCCTTAATTACATATATAATTATTTTGATCTGAAATCTTCAAACATTAATAACTTTTGGTTTTAACTTCGATCGTAAAACTTTACTTATGAAAGTTGATCAGAAAATCGCCATGAACACAACGGTGCAAGTTTCATGACGTTTGTAAAAATTCCATTTTTGGATTTAATAATTATTAATTACTTTCTCTTTAATTAATTATCGTTCAATTTACGGTTTATTAAATTCTTTTCCCTTAAAAGAATTTTATCCCCTAAATTTCTCAAGAATTGAATTATGTAACATAATGCACAACCATTCTACACTATCCAGTCAGTTAATGTGCAACCAATTTTACAACCAAACGTGTACAAGTGCACGGTGTATCACAACACATATGATATGCATGCAAAAGAATACTAAATCAGTGTCGCCTATATGAATGCATTCTTTAAAAATAATTTTGAAATATGGTGCAAACAACCTATATATATATATACTGGCAATTCTATATGTATGCAAATTTTCAAAAATCAAACATCCTTTGAACACAACAATTTCTTACACTCCTATAAATAGGGTATGGTTCAACCAATTTTGCATCTAATCTCTACTATCCAATACCTACCACACCATTTCTAACATTCGAATTTTTTGAAAATCCAGTTTTCTAAACCTACATTCTTATGCCTGAAAAGGGGTTTAGATGGAGAGTTCCATATTTCCATCCTTTTCTTGTATAACACATTTCGATGTACCTTGGAATCATCTCTTTTGTCCCCGATTCTTTTCCAACTTTCCAAGTAAAGTCAGCATAAGGAAATTTATTTTTTAAATTTTAAATTTTAAAACAGAGTTATTTCCAAACAAGTTTTTGTTCCTCTACCAACATGGTGTGAAAAAGGAAATTTCAAAGCTAAAACAGCTTTTTTCCCCGTCGTTAACTATATTTTACATACTGTCATTTTTGCAGAACTATAATGTTCATATTTACTAACCCGTCAACTTTTCCTATGCTGAGCATGTGGCATTTAAGAAAAAATCAGAAAATTTTCATTTTCGTTCAAAATCGTTTTCAACTTAATGTTTTTTGAGATGGTTGGAAAATTTTAAAATAAAGCTTTACTTTTCAAAACTTTTACAAAAATATTTTATTTTTAGAAACCAAAGATTTTTGGACAAAATTTTCAAAAGTAAAAAAATTCAAAACAAATCATACCACATCCAATGCAATCAAGATTCAGTCGATGGGTTAACGCATTTGATTGATCCTAATTTATTATGCAATCAATATTGAATTTAAAAAACTCTTCCTTTTTATTTTGGCACAGCCATAACATACAAGTATATTTATAAATTTCAGCTTTTAAGATATAGGGAGAGTAACCTGTGGTTTTGCAACAACCTTTCCCTATTATCCGCTCGTTAAAATTTATCTTCCTAAATTTAATACTTTTTGGGACTTAAATTTTCTTTTTCTTTTGGTAGCTAATTTAATAAATTTCCTCGTTTATTTTATAAACTTCAAGTCTTTTATTTTATTATTTTTTTCGTTTGCATTAGTTAAGTGTCTTTTATGCGATTTTCTTATTTATACTTGTTTCAGTAAATATATTGGTCGATCCAGAAAAAAAATAAAGCGGAACATTTCTTATAACATTATACGCGTTTTATACAAACAAAGACAACTAATGCTTACAACCCAAAGCTTAGAAAAAACAAATGTTGGAAGGAAAATAACAACTGCTACCGCTAATCCTACTACTACCTATGAGCTGCAGGATGGTCCTGCTCCTCCGCGAGAGCCCAAACCACTGCAATTACCTCTGAATGATCGGAGCATGGTAGCTATGCATCCAAGCTCACGAGCCTTACACTACTTCTTCGTTCGTATCTCCCGCAGCTCAGCCTTGATCTAGATCTGGGAGTCTTGGATCATTATATACTCAAGGCCTTGTGGTTTTGGCTCTACAGCCTCCTGATCTAGTCATGGAACCCACCGCGCCTGAGCCTGCTCTGCCCCTCATGTGCTCCAACTCCTGCAGGTGCCCCTTTGATCTCTATTCTCCTAAGGGAGGACATATCCAATAGAGCAAGCTCCTTCATCTACACCTGCTCTCCTTGGAGACTAACTCCGTACTATCGGATGACGTGAGTGAAAAGATGACAATACGGAATATATCTCCTCCATGTCCCAACTCCTGGACCTACATGATCGCACATAATGGCCTTGAACAAATTCACCTCAATACCGCCTATAATAGCGTAGGTGGCATTCTGAACTAGGGGTAGATATGGTCAAAACTCCCCATCTTATGGACGATGTTATGCTAAATTATGCGGGTGACCAAGCGGGCTTGGTCTTGCATGTTGTTTGAGCACCATACACCTACTTCCCTATGGAAGATCTGCTGCAAAATCGCCGGATTGGAGGTCTCGACATCCTCCAAATCCTTCCCTCCTACCGAGATGTTCAAAATACCTCCAAACTTCTCATCGGTCATCCGAATCTCCATCCCCTTCAATTCGAATATAAAGCCATTGCCGTCCTCGACAAATGAATACTCCAGATTACTGTCGAATAGATGCATACATTGCGGGTAGCATTCCCAATCAAACATCTCATAGCTAAGGCTCAACAACAATCCTGTAGTCGTGAACAAGTCCTCCAAACCATAAGCGGGAAGTCCCAAAACTTCACCAGTCGTTCTTATAGAAATGCAAAGTTTGCCATCGCTTTATAGCTTTTTTACTTTTCTTCGTCATTGTGGAGCCAGGCAATTTTTTATGGGGCTAGATTTGGATGGCGTGAGGAGATGCTACTTTAGGGAGGTGCCATGATTTGATTTGAGGGACAAAATTTGGATTAAGATATGGATCTGGAGATTGATTTTGGTGGAATGGCAGTTGTCTTTGGGTTGCTGGAGCCATCGCAGTCATCGCATGGAGTGGAGGTGATGGGGTCGCTCAATTTATAGGGGAAGAGGAGGAGGTCAAAGGTGAAAAAATGAGAAAGTTGAGAGGAAATGGGTGAGGTGTAACGATTTTCCTTTCTTACACCTAAAGACGACACTTAATACATCCACGGTATTCATGTAGCGATCATTTAAGTGTCCGTAAGACAGGTCGTTTGGGGTGAAGAGAAAAGAAGAAAGAACAGAATCTCATAAAATGTGACGAGTAATATATAATACGAACAAGTCTTTACAAAAAGAAATCATCTTTATTATACACAACGTCAGAGTACATTAACCTATTATAAGTCTGGACAGTTATAACAGCCTATCCTTACAATTTCTGATAAATACAGACATAAAACAAAACAAACAGAATAGCGGAAGAATGTAAGATACATGAATATGTCTTGGAGAATCCAGCTCATCACCTGAAAGCTCCGAAGCATCCAGCTAAATCTAGAAAATATGCTCTGGCCGACCCGCGCATTATAAGAAAAGTAACGCCCGGATCAGTCTGGTAGAACCAGTGTGAGAAACTCATATCACAAGGAATTTTATTTATTTAACATGTAAAACCTTTTAAAATCAAAGGTATCTCGTAAGAACATAGCGCACATAAACACAGACAGGTTTTTACCTTACGATAACCAAAACATTTTCTAAAAAAAATCTAGTGATATTATAATAATGTCTAGAATACAAATACATATTAATCATAGCCGAAATTGATACATTATTAAATTCTAGCATAGTAGGTATACAATCAACTCCGAAGGCTCGTATTAGAAAATGGATTCCAACTATGAAAGGGTAAGGGTCTACCCACTGAATCTGTACACCTCTACATAAAATGTACATGAGGCTAAAACTCGTTGCATTTCTGCTACTCTAGACCGGCCCTACCCCTTACTAGATAGCATCGAATATGATTACCGCATGGTTGATAAACAACCATAATGGGCTCGGAAGCATACATAAATATCGACTCTAAATAAGGGATCATCATACCCTAATAGGAGCAACTCATATAGCCTTACTGCACGTCCTTACTTTAGTCATTTACCGATTGATGAGGCTAGAGGCTACGATTACCTTTTTATAGAGCTTCCCACTTGGAATGTTAACGCGGCCCTCTAGGCAGAAATGCAATGCCAGCATTCATCCATACAAGTTCGTTTTGGGTCTGAACGAAACCGAAGGCACTACCTCTATTACATCCATTTTGGAATCATCCTCATGATTAGTAGCAAATAACCCTTGCACTTCAAAAGCTCCATCTTCAATCATCTTTAAGATGTCATTAGTTCGAAACGCTTGAGTTGGATCGAAGTAGTTTTCGAATAATTTATACTTTTTCGATCCCAGTATCTCTGAAACAACATTCGATAGTTCTGGTGAACTCAACCTTGGATCTTTCAGAAATAAATAGATAATAGATAAGAGCGGAGGTCGCCTCCTAATCATTGAGTGAATAGATTTCCTTATCGTTTGTTCTAGAAGAACAAAACAAGATTTATACGTATAGTATAACATCATCGAATATGACTATGCCATATAACTCGCGTGTTTCTCCTAGATATTTTCAAAGTTATATTTTGGTCCAGATTTGATAGTTGGTTATTTAATTATCAAATAAACAAACAAGCAACAATTCAGAGTTTTAATTACCCATAATAACCACTAAGCCTCAAAATAAATCCTTCATTTATTTAAATCTCTTTCCAAAATATTTATCAAAATATTCATATATTTATCTTACTGGCCTAAGTATATTCACAAAACATTGTGAAAGATTTCTTATTTCAAAATCATATTAAAAAGGACAAAAACAAGTGTTATTTAAAATAGAGATAAGGATAACCCCAAACACTATTCCTTCGGTATTAAGTGTGGAATGAATGTCCATACCATCAAAATTAAGTAAGTCGGTTAAAAGAAATATCATCTCATATTTTTTTTATAATTTACGTCTATATATGCTTTTAATAAGTCTCTTTCATTTACGAAATCTCTTTTACTTAAATTCCAAATCCATTTATAAAACACTTTATAAATCTCCAAGTTTATTTGTAAAACTCCTTTATAAATATCCAAAATCATTTATAAGAATTCCTTTATAAATATCTAAAATCATTTATAAAACAAGAAAATAGGCACAAGGACAAACTTAGAAAAAAATTTAGGCTGAAGGACAACAAGTTTGTTTTTTAATCTGAAGGGCAATGCTAGTTATAACTAGCATTTTGTATAGTGTAAAACTGAATATAATGCTAGATATAACTAGCATTTTGTATAGTGTAAAGTTGAATATAATGCTAGTTACAACTAGCATTTGTCCTTCAGCCTAAAAATGAAACTTGCCGTCCTTTAGCCTAATTTTTTTTTCAAACTTTGTCTTTTTTCCTAATTACCTCTTTATAAAACTTCCTTATAAACAAAGCAATTATTTAAAACAAATTTACATAAACAAGTTATTATTTAAAACATTCTTCATTTAATTATCTTGAAACCATATTAAAAAAATAATGATTTTTATACAATCATTTAAAAAGTATTAATTTACTTCAAAATATCTTTAATAAAATAATTGCTTAATTATTCTTTAAATATCATATTTTAAAATGGAAATAAACCTTAAGCAATATAAATGGGTAATAACTTTACTTTAAACCATTATTAAAAATATATTTAAAATGATTAATTTCACAAAAATCGGAAAGAGGCTTAGTGACCACAATGATTCTTATTTAATTCAGTTTAACATTCCAGTTATAACATGGGTATTTACATAACAAGCAGATACGCAAAAGAGAATCAGTAACATCCGGGGATTTTCGACCCTTGAAAATCGACACTAATACATCCTTGGTATTCACGTGCCACAAATCCAAGTGCCGGAAACCCCGATTGTTAGGGAAAAAGAAAATAAAGATTGAACCGAATCTCAAACAAATGGAATAATATATATTATTTCAACAATAATCTTTACAGCGGAAAATTTTGAATACAATATTAGAGTCTAACCTAGATTCAGCCTGGACAGTTATAAATCCTTTGTCCTTACAAATGCTGAAAAATAAAATAAATACAATAGATGCAGCGGATAATAGAATACGTTCATATGTAGATGAAGATCTACAGCTCTCATCTGGAAACTCCAAGTGTCTTCAATTAAACCTGAAACTACTCAGATCTGACCCATGTATTAAAAATACCCGAATCAGGCTTGATAAACCAGCATGAGATACTAGAAATTTTAAATGTATAGATCATGCTAATGTCAATCAAAACCTTTGAAAAGAAGGGTATCTCATAAGACCATGCTCACACATAAATACGGATGAGTTTTTACCTTATGATAACCAAAATAATTTGATATTATCTTTAATGACATTCCTTTGAAAACACTTTTAAAATAATATATCAAGATAGCCAAAATTATTACATTGATTAAATTTGACAGCTTACTAGCTACTTTTTAGAAGTAGGTCATATAATCAATATCGTAAAGGCAACGTATTGGAATTGGATTTCCAACATGATAGGGAACTAGTGAACATTGAGACCCAAAAAATCCACGCATAACACATAGTTTCTACATGGCTGTACACGATCTCCATCAGCCTCCGAACTACGCTGTTATACTACTATGGAACAGAGTATTACTTAGCTAGGCTTTACATGGTCTCCGTCAGCCTCCAATATCTGTCCATTCATATAATAAGGCAACAAGTGCCTAAAAGGACATGTTTCCCCAATAATAGCGCGAAATATGTCCTTCTGACCACATAGTATCCCGTACCATTCCTGGGATGTGAGGCTCATGAGGCTACGCTCCACAAAGCCATGCTTTGCTTTTCGCAAAGCCATGCTTTGATCATCACAGGTTCCACTTTGAATGCCACATTTCCATTCCTTCGATCACTATTGACTTTCACAAACATACAACCTCTGAGCTCGTATGTCTCAGAGAAGGGTGTTAGGCTAAGGGAAGTTGTCTTCTCGGCCACCAAACAGATGTACATTTGTAAAAGTCAACGTTAAGATCTCAAAAATGCAATGTCAGACATTCGTCCATACAAGTTCATTCTGGGATTGAACGAAATCGAAGGCACTCCTCCTACTACCATTAGTAGCGAGTAGTCCTTGCAATCCGAAGATTTCAAAACACGATAGGACCAATGCTATAATAAATGTCTCTACATAGGGGGGCTACCCAGAGAATGTCAACAAGCATTCCTTCTGCTATGAAGGTCTCTGGTCTTCAATACAACATGGATTTCAGAATGTAGACACCAATGCCATATAAATATAATGTGGGGGTAAACCCCGGGACTCGTGGCAACAATCCCTACATTCTGAAGATCTTGGGTGTTCAAAAATCATCAAATTCAACACGTCTTCATTTCCGAACGTATACATTGGTTTGAAGTCGTTTTCGGATAGGAATTACCCAAATCTGACCCTGGTTCCTCTAAACCAATCATCGATAAAAGGCATTTAGGTATATAGGTGAATATCACATAACATTCAATTAATTAACCTTTTTTTAAATCAAATTTCTCTTAGAGATATATACATTAAATCATTTCTTTATCTTTTTCAGAGTATGGAATCATTAAGTCTCATTTATCAAATCATTTGATTAATTAAATCTTTTTGAATCTTGGAATAATTCCAAATCATTTCATGTTTTATTTCGGAAAATAGTTCTAAATATTTTATTTAAATATTTACAAAGATTTCCAAATCATAACTTTTAAAACGGGTCAAAAACAATGTTATTTAAGACATAGTTTACTGCAAACCCAAAACAATTAATTTTAGGTATAGGAATTAAAATAATTCCTAATCATTTATTTAAATCTCATATTGGAAACATTATTGAGTAAAAAGGATCATGGAAATTATTCTAATTCTACTCGATTTCAATTTCTGTATTCAACTTTTACTATCCGTCGAATGTCAGTGAAATCACCATTTAAATTCATACGGATAGTATGAGTTCCCTCCTTGGAATTTAACACCAAGTGTAAGAAGATTATCTCCATGCAATCCAAGTTGTTTAAATTTGGAAAATTTAATCTTTTATACTTAACTCGTTTCTGACATTTCGACCTTATCTGTCCCTCGCCCAGGAGAGGCTGGGTGAGCCAGGGCACTGGTTGCTTCTGAATATCTCCTTAGTTTAAGCACCTCACCCGGATCTCACGAATAGAAAAATCAAGTCTACTCGTCGGCTTTTAGAGCCAAGATTAAACCATTAGCTTATAACAGCTTTTCTTTAGATCATTTGTTTCAACTCTTTTAAAATAAATTATAAAATCCTCAAATCATCTCTAAAACTCTTAATTATTTATTTTAAAACTTTTATAAAAGATTTGGAAACGAATACTTAAGTTTAAGTTCATATTTCAAAAGTTATTAAAAAGCGCTGCAAAAAGTGCTGCGAATAGTGTTATAAATAGTCTTTTCAAAGCTTATTTGATTAAAACAACTTTTCAATCATTTATAAATCCATTTTTATAACTCAAATCTCTCTTAAAACATTTTAAAGGATTTATAAAATTTATTCCATATTTTTAAACATTTTAAAAATATATATTTAGAACATTTGCTGCTTTGGCCATCGAACTACCAAAGCACGATTTTATCGAAAACTTGATTTGCTCATATTTTAAAATCTATTAAATGAAATCTTGATCTTTTTATTTTGTTTGAATAGTATAATCATAAGAGTTCGGAAAATTCTTATTGCAAAGAAATCCGACGCCGATTCCATCCTATAGAAGGATTTAACTTTTACGGCGTGAAATCGTGAACTGCCGTTACGCAACGCGTCTATTTTTGACTCTAAATTCATTATTTGTAAAAAATTCTCCAAATTGAATTTTAATGTTAATAAAACATTTATAAACCATTTTCATAAACGAATATTTTCCATATTAAATCTCTTATTCACTTTTAAACCATTTCATAATATTATATTATTATAATATTCATTTTCAACCTTTTTATATTTTTAAAACCGTTACGAGGCTAAATAACTTCATATACACATCCATATGGATTTATTTTTCATGAAATAACTATGGTTAATTACTTAACCATTTCAATTATGGTTTTCTTTTCATCATTCATCAACCAAGTTATCAACCATCTTAACATCCATATAATCAATTAAATAAACATCCAAGCATTTAAATTTATAATTTAAACCTTAATATAATTATTTTCTAAATCGAGTACTCACCTTAATCCAAACTGATACTCTTCCTACCAACATTCTTATCCAAAGAACACTTCCCTAAACTATCATATACTTCACTAAACAACTCCACCTCCCATCTAAGTGCTCGGCCACCACCCTAAAATGCTCCATGCTCACGGCCCTTGCCTCCATCACCTCCACTCCCCTCCTCCTTCCCCACGACCTAAGGCCTTTAAATAAGAAGAGAAGAAGAAGAAGTTTAAGAAGAAGGAGAAGGAGTGGAATGAATGGCGTGTGTATGTATATATTTACTTATATCTACTTATTTCTTTTCTATATTTTTTCATTATTATTTCATTTAGAGGGAAGCCATTAAAGAAGCTCCATAAGAAGGATATGTATGTATGAATTTGTGAGAGAATGGGATGGGTATTTATCGCCTTTTTCAAGCCTTAACTCTTAAATAAAGTGAAAAATATCTCCACACATCATCATGCATGCATCACCCACCCTTTATGTCACCCAAGTGTACCTCTTTACACGTTGAAACCACCCCCATGTGCCACCATCTTCTCATATCACATCATGTCCTAATTATTGCCTTATGCAAGCTTATGGGTGAAGTTTCATAAAATATCTTAGATATTTTTAATATATGTGTATATATATGTATATATGTTATATGTATGTATATGTGAGTATGCGATATGTATACATGCATATAAATATGTGCTAGTGTCACTTGTAATGTTGTAACAACTTCGAATAACTTTCGTTCGTTAAACCGTTGAAAATCGGGAAACCGATTACCAGTCACATTTTCACTTATAATTTAAACTGCATATATATGTAAAAAAAATTTGAAACTTTTTTTGTAATCGTTATTAATTAATTAAAATGATCTCATTTGAATTATAGAACAATATAAATCAATATAAATCAATATTAAATGATTATTTACCAAAATTGCTATTATACCGATAAAGCGATATCAATTTCCCTTATATTTTCAAACCGATCATATATCTTTATAAAACTATTATAAATTATTTATTATCACTTTGTAATTATTTAAAATGAACTATTATCATTTAAAAACAATTATTTGAATAATTATAATAATTATTAAATCATTAAATCTCAATTATTAAATATAATGGCATCACTAATGAAATCATAATTACATTAAATTTCCAAAAATAAAATAAATAATTTTATTTCATATTCTTGTTCAATTAAAAAAATAAGTATATGTATCCAGCTTCATACTTGACGTTTTAAGATTATAGGTCTGTTTATCGATAAAATGGTTTTTGGTCATTTTATCACTATTTTTCCAAAGTATATATTTTTGCAAATGATTATTACCATTATTGCTTATCGTTCAAAACATCATAACCTATGTTAAAAAAATTAATATTTGAATATTTTAAAAATGAATATAATTTATCAAATTGATAAATTTGCGGGTCATTATAGAATCAGCCAGTAACAATCAATCAACATATATGTCAATGTCCAAATTACCGCAATAGCAAAACTGGGTTTCATTTTTGCTTAATAGATGTCAATATAATCTATTGGGTAAATCATGGCAGAACTGTGATTTATTCTACCAACAGATGTTAAATACAGATTAATTAGCAGAATGAGATTTATTCTACCAACAGATGTCAAATACAGATTAATTAGTATAACGATGATTTATTTTGCTAAACAAATGTCAACTATAATTTAATTAGTAGAATGGTGTTTTATTCTGCTAAACATATATCCTTGGGTTTCATATTCAATTGGGGTTACTTAAAGATAATCGACAAAGAAATCCCTTGAATTAAAACATTCTTTAAAAAAGAGTTGCTTTAAAAAAAACTGATCTTTAGAAACAAAGTGGTTTAAAACTTTAAAACTTTTATTTAATAGTTAAATAACATTTAAACCTTTATTTAATAATAATTAAGTCTTTAATTATTAATTAAACAATAATTAACTTTTAAATGAATAATTAAATAATTATTATCCTTAAATGAGTAATTAAATAATAGTTAGCTTCAAAATAAGTGATTAAACCATAATTAATCTTTAATTAATTATCAAATAATAATGTAAACTTTTAAATAATAATTACATAATGATTAATATCAGTTAATTAATTAAAGACCTGAATTAAAAATTAAATAATAAATTAAACCTTTATTTAAAATAATTAAATTATAATTAAGTTTAATTAAATCTTAACCTACATTTAACTTGATTAGTAATTAATTAAACCAATTTTTAATTATATAATTAATTAATAATTAACCTTTAATAATTAATTAAAATAATATTTAATCAAATAATAATTAACCTTTTATTAATTAACTAATTATAATAAACTTACTTGATTAATACTTAGTACTAATTACCTTGTTAAGTAATGATTAAGAACTAATTACCTTAATTAATTAATTAATTATTATTTTTAAATACTTAATATAAGATTTGAAAACATTTTTCAAAAGGATTCTTAAGTAAAAACAAATTAAATTTGCGAAAATAATTTGTTTTCACGAATTGCATTTATAGCGACTATCGCTATAGGATCCAAAATTTTCAAACTTGTTTTAATATATCAAATGACTTTAAAATTTCTTAAATTTCATATACTAAACATTTTTTTCTTTATAACCTATTATAGGATTTTGAAAAGGAAAGGTTTTGGAAACTAAATCAAAGTTTAAAACTCTTAACCTTTTAAAACCAATTGTTAAGTAAAACTAGTATTTTTTTGGTTTTTTTTCAAAACAAAGGATTTCTATGCCGTTACTTAACAAATTCAAGTGTTAACTTTCCTTTTAGTATACCACAACAAAAGCAGGATTCTAAACATAATATACATGCCATTATTAACACATACAAGCAAGGATTACAACTTGCAAACTAATTAGATTTATAACTTTTAAACCCAAATCTATACATCATCACACATAAGCACTTATACATACATACAAATAAATATCAATATCCAACCAACAAGCAATGATTTTACCAACAAAGTAAGCATCATATATAAGTAATAACTTTAGAAAAGGGGTGAACTTTAACTCACTTTAAAGCTACCAAAATAACCCGAACTTCAACTAAACTTGAATCGGACCTTGGCCTTAGCTTTGCCTTTACACAAAATGGATTTTTGGAGGCCTTAAGAGCCAAGGGAGGTTCGGCCATGAAGTATGGGGCTCGGCCTAGTGGGGTGTAGGCTCGGCCAAAGTAGGTGGACGGGTTGTGTGGCCTTGCTTTGGAGAAGAGGTGGTGTTTGAATGGATGGAAGGCTTTAAACAAAGTTTTAAAAAGTTAAAAGCGGAAAAGAAATGTGATTTTAAAACTTAGAAGCCATGGAAGTACTTCACAAGAAGAAGACGGAGTTTATAAAAATGAAAATGGGAATAATAAAACGACAAGGAAAAGATAAAATTTGCTTTTATATAAAAAGGAATATGCAAATTACCTAAACGCCTTAGGTTCTTTACCCTCCACCTCCTTTGCCACCTCACCAAGTCCCCCCTTCACCTTGTACCTCACACCCACACTCATGTTCCCCCTCTTTTCCTTACATCAACATGTTTAAATATATTTTTTGTACTTAATTGTACTTATGTTTGCCTATGATGTAACATCTACCTTTTTTTATTACTTAATTATATTTTTAAACCTTATATACCTAAGTATAAATACATATGTATATATATACTAACACACACACATAGATATATATATATATCCTAACTTATTTATAAATGTGTATATTTACACTAAAGAGTTCACAACATTTCCTATAACTTTTAGCTAAAGAAAAGTTGAAAATTTGGAAAACGAATTCCAGTCACATTTTCGATTTTTCTTCGTACTATATATTTTTGTAAACATATTTGGAAAACTATTCCACCATCATTATTTACTATTTAAAAGGGTTTTATTTTAATTATAAAATATATTATTTGAATATTTAAAATTAACTAAATATTTTCAAATCTAAGCGGTGAAATTCCGGGTCATTGCATAAGGGCTCGACCTGGACGCGGTTTTATGTCGCGTTTGAGGTTTTGGTCATGCCTAAAACCCGCTAACCGATCGAACAGTTATTTTGGGGCAGCCGACCACTATCGCTCGAATAGTGGATCCCTAATGATTAACTGCTCCTGGCCTATTCGAGCTAGGTTGAACCTGGACCCTTTTAGGGCAGGGTCGAATAATAACTATTATTTGTGTCTAATGTTGTTTTGTTTTGCTTCCGCCTTCTTCATTTTCGTTCTGACCATTTTGAAAAATTCCTATCCACCCATAGCGGTACACTGGCCTACCGCTTTATTTTTGGGTTTTGTCTTCTTTTCACTCTTTTCACTCCATTTAAAACCCATACCCTTTTCTATTATCCACCTTCTTTAAAACAATTTTAAAACTTAAATTTCAAAATCAGAAAAATCGATGAGCTATAAATATGCTCTATATTTTTTCTCTAAAAGAAAGAACTCTTTATTAAAACCCATTTTTAACTAAATTTTTTAATTTCTACTGGAAATTTTGATTTAAATAAAAGACCTTTTATTTTGCAAAAATCAAAATAGGTTTTTATACTTTTAAATAAATCCTTTGAAAGTCGTCTCATATCGACACACACACACACACTCATATAGATACATATATATGTATGTATGTATGTATTTCAAACTTTATATTAAATTCTTTCAAATGGGGTCGGACTTAGAGTGGATTTTACTTGTCCCTTCTTTTGGACTTTTCTTCTTTTCCATTCACTTTCTGATTTATCTTCTTTCATAATATTAAAAATCCGGCTACCATCTTACAATGGTTACTACACACCTTTCTTCAGAAACTTATTTAATTCTTGGTAACTACACACCTTCCTTCAGAAACTTATTTAATTCTTTCTTCCAGATATTTGCAACCTAAAGATTCTTACTTTCCACTTATATGGATCTAACATACATCCTCAATTGGCAATCCTACGGTGATCTACTATCATAAGGCAATCTAGGCCTAACATGGGAGTCGAGTATTATCCAGCTTCAAAAAATCTTCTATATGTTGCATTCATGCTCTCTTAAGTCAATGCCTTTCGATACAACCTATCTTCCATGGGGCGATGGGGATATGTTTATGTTTTTAACTCTATTTATTATCTCAACTCATAGTTGATTTATCCATCTTTTTAGAATATGGCTGCAACTACTTTTATAGTTGAAATTTGTAGAGTTTGACGTATAATATATATATTTATAGAGAAAAATACAGATACTTTCACTCAACATATTTTAATTCTTACGATCGATTAACCTAAGCTATGATACTAAATGTAACAACCGACGTCTAAATAGGCTTGAATTTTCTCTAAATCAAAAACCCAAGTCTTGTAGGGTATGAACCATCGGTGTTGGTTCCTGTAAATAAACAAAAGTATATCAAAGCACTATCAATAAAAATTCACAGCGGAATAGTGAAGTGTAATAAAACATATAATTTTGACCAAGGCTAATACCTCTGGTATCTAGTACTTTTATCAGTTTCGAGCATGCATATGGAGATCGGTCCTTCCACCATTCCCGCCTTATACCAGTACATATCCTTATAAATTTACCCTGTGGGGTGTAATGAGGAGGGGGTCAGAACAACGTTCCGACGATTAGTAAATTACATACTTTATCCATAACACCGGTTTGTGCCAATTGCCTTTTATTATGGGTTATGTCTATTATTTAAAACTTAGTCATCTTGACTTTATATACGCGTATGATGCACCACACCTATTCGAGTTACTCAATAACTACATACGCATATATATATATGTACATATATAGTCATCTAATGGACCATGATACATTCCCCGCTAATATTAGCAACTTTGCACCGTGGTATCCATCATCTATGTCTAGGCCGACTTGCCAACGTATACCGAGGATCTTCCCGTTAATGCCTAATAATGGCATCACAACTATTTAGTCATATTCTACCTCATCTGAAAGACTCATCTAGTGGTAATCTAGCCTTTCTCCTAACTACAAATAAACAAACAAACAACTTTGAGGTAGTGCATGTACTATATGGAACCTACACAGGTAGGAGGTGTAGTTCGTTTAGGTGTAACCCGAGTCTTTTTATTGACTGATCTAGGATCGATGACACTCTTGACCTATGTGTACAACCATACTTCTCACATATATGGTACCAACCTTGCTGACATAGCACCAAGCCTATGCTCACTATCCAATTTAAATTGCCTAGTGCAATCAAGGAAATGCCAAATTGTTACTTAATACCCCCTATAAGGATTAAAGTAAATCCAACATGGCCATTTAAGACTTCAAACCGAGGCGAGCCCATTTTGGTATATTCCCTTCACCTATACATTAATGTGTAATTGCACGAGCCATACTGTTGGAGATGTCTCATATCAGTACAACGTATACACATCCGTTGGTAGCCCCTCTCAGAGGGAAAACTTCTTTTGTGCAACATTACCGACCTCACATTCCAAACCTTACTAATAAACGTTTCATCCTTAACTAATTTAAGTTATTGGCTAGACTCAATAATTCCCACCTGTCATTAACACATACTTGAGGCTATATAAATTTATTGAATTACTATGCCTTCTATGTTCAGCTGTTGGTATTCAGTTATTTTTACATAAACTTACCTCTTATTTCATTAATGCTATTTAATGTCATTTACTACTTATATCTAATTGAATAAATTAAATATCTTGTTACTACTTTACTTCCACTTAATACTGTTAGATATAGTGTACTATTTGTTTTCAACTATTAATTATCTTTCTTTGGTTACTATAACTTTCTTAATTCTCATTGATGTATTTGTACTTCATCGCTTATTATTTATTCTCTAATTCGTCTTAAATCACGTATGATTGATAGTTAATGTGTTGGAATTATATCTTCCCCAAAAGGAAATGTTAACACTGTAATATTTCATAAATTATCTAAAGGAGGACTTGTGTTATGTTTGAAATTATAAGGAACTATCATTTCTATTATTACTGAAATAGAGGGTAAAAAATATGGTAAACATCCTTATTTTGTACATCTCTTTGTTTTATGCATATTCCTTGTTATTTCAAACAATACACCTTTATACATAATTATAAAATTGGATAGTTTATATAAATTTACATTGCAACACACTTTATTCCAATAAATTAAAATATTACTTAAATCCCAATCTAATTTGTAACAACTTTCAATTCATATTTAGTAACATATAACATTCAACTAACAAATCTGGAATTTTCATCAAATCTTATTAATGAACTATCTCATAACTTTTAGGGAATACTTTCACCCTTACTTTCTAGATTTAGGTATCTATGGTATTTAATCAGAGTTAACAATTCACATAATATGTAGGCAAGGTTAGCAAATTCATTATGTGTGTATGTGTATAAACCTACAACTCCAAAATTAACATTCAGGCATACACATAAGAAATTTACAATGATATAAATCCAATATTATGTAAAATATAATTTTCCACTTACCTCTAAATTTCCAAACCTCCAAATCTGAATCCGTTATTTCTAATTGACTCCCTCTATTTCTACCAAAATATGTATCAAAAGCATATACATATTTATTAGAATTTTAGATTCGAGAAGAGATTTGAATTTAGATTTATATTTGTAATTTACCTTGGCTTTGGCGATTCGATTCGACTTATTCTTCTTCTCTGCTATTCTCTGCTGTTGTTTACTTATATATTATAGTTTATACAATTTTTTATAATTTGTGGAAAAATAAAAATGGCAGGGCTTCGTCGTTGCTTCATAAAATATGAGAAGAAAAGTAAGGGGCTAGACCTGTATTTATAGGGGTTCGAATCAATCCCGGCTGTTAGATTAAATTGTATCAAGGCCGTTCGACCTAGGTTCAATACACAGCTGCCAGCTTACCACCAGTCGACTGCTCCATTTCTACCGGTCGACCGATGATGGTTGACCGATTGAACTTGGGTGTCGATGGGTCGTTTTTTTAATTTCTTTCCTTTTAAACATTATTTAATATGATTTGGTGTGATCTGATTAACGTTAAACTTACTTAGAGGTTAGGCATTCGTTAACATTAATTAATAACTTTTATTTCCTTAATTACATATATAATTATTTCTGATCCAAAATCTTCAAACATTAATTACTTTTCGTTTGAACTCTGATCATAAGACTTTATATATGAAAATTGGTCAGAAAATCACCATGAACATAATGGATTAAGTTTAATAGCCAAATTTTGATGTTTGTGAAAAATCCATTATTGGCTTTAATAATTATAAATTAAGTCTCTTTAATTAATTATTGTTCAATTTACGTGGTGTTACAAAAGTAATCCTGATGACATTCTGAATTTTGATGTATTTGAACATTTAAAATTCACTGGAATCCAAAGGGTTGTTATAATCCAAAGACCCTTATTTTATTACCATGTTCTGCAAAATTGCATATTATTATATTCATAATATTTTCAAAATTTTGAAAATGTAAAGCATTGGACTCATAATAATTTTAACATTTTGAATTTGTAGAGCACTTTGTTCAAAAAAATTGAAATTGTAGAGCATTGGATTAAACTCAAACCATCACAACAACACCATCGAACCAAAAAAATCAACAACAAAATAGAATTGTTAAATTAAACTAACATTATATGAATAATATACTAATGTATTCATTTTTGCAGTCTAAAAAATGCTAGTTGTAACAAGCATTAAACAATCAAACGTTATTATTTTAATTTAAAAATCGGTAGCTATAACTAGCATTTAAAAGTTAGTACAATATTGACTTTTACAGTACAAATAATGCTAGTTATATTTAGCATTTATAATTGTTACTTCACGCCATCTAGAATCACTACAACATCATTACCATTAATGTCCACCGCAACATGACCAAAAACTTGTCATTCCTTCCCAAAAACAAAAAAAACCATAAATATAGATATGATCCTCGCTACCACCACTTCCCTTTATCATCGCTATCGCAACCCATAGTAATCAACATCTCCAACACCACTACATGGTCTGCACCAGTCACCAATTATATTATTTTTCTCAAATAAGTGAAGGGAAGAGAAAAACAAGCAGTTGGAAAAATTAAGAAGTGGGTTGAAACAAACAATTTAAATGATGTTTAAGTAATCAACTTTACTATCGTTATACCATAATTTTGGCTCTATTATAGTCGACACTTAATCATTAGGAGATTGCAACTCCTCGGCTTAAGTTCAAAAGCCCTATTGTGTATATAATTTCATATAAAATTTAAGAAGACGATGTCCAAAGATAATAGTCTACAAACTGAAAACACGGTAATGGGATTTAAACCGAGGACTGTCTATATCACTCGTATTGAATACAATGGTTACCTACCTAACCTTGAACCTAAAGCATAGACCTCAAGGTAGGCCTTCAATTAGAAGACGAAAACATCCAGGCATGTTACAATTTTGAAGCTGCAAGCTGCCCTAGGATTATATCAAGATTTTACAAAGATCACAACCTAAAGAAGCGGCTCTAACTTGCCAAAACTAAGTATACAGGCCGAGAGGGCGTAACATAATTGACAAGATCGAAGATGTCTCTATTCAAAGCCTAGAATGCCCTAATATGAAACAATGATCAATAGCTAAGATAAATACCTTCCACGTCAACGGCTCCGACCACCTAAAACTTATACAAAGCATACGAGTTATATACCCAAAGCTATATATATATATAAGTACCACAACAGCAATCCACGTCAATCTGTAGACAATCAGATAATGACACGTGTCTAAATCTTAGCATTATATATGGGACAAGTTAGCAGTTATGAGAAGCGTTTTACACTAATGACATAGCTACAAATCATCTATAAATACAGGACTTATACCTAAAATGATTCAAACTCTAAAAGCCTGATTGCATACTACCCAATTCATTTTGTACTCATCATAATTTCCTATACTTAAGTTTCTTCTAAGAAGTCATTAATGGCTAATAGAGCTCATTAGACCTTGTACAACTACTTACAGCTTAATTGATAGTAACAAAAGTTTAGCTTTAGTGGATGTAGGGATCCATTATTAAAACACTATTCTCTATGTCCTTTACTTTTGGCATCTTATTCACTTAAGGCATTCCATCATTAGTGGAACCTTGCTATTAAATCATTTCTTTTAGAATTCGCTTTTGGAACTTTAGGGTGTTGGCTTATGACAATAAATCATGGTAGCATTTTTAGTACTAGAAGGAGGGCATCAAACCTTCGATTCATCATACTACTTTTTATCCCTTAATTCCAGTCGACTTGCTATTTTTAAATGAAATCAAGGTCTTCTACAAGAAAGAATCTTCAATCCTCAAAAATTGAGAAGATGTTATGGAAACTCCAGCCAAACTGTTTTATTCGACTGCTATTTGAGGATCTGCATCTTCACTCTCTACCGATGAGAAATTAAGGCAAATGATATTTTCTTTTATTGAAAATATAACCAAACGGTTGGATGATTATCAGGCTAAAATAGAGAAAATTATCAAAGGAATGGAAAGAATAGTTGCCGCTACAATTGGTGAAGAAAGTCAACCCCCGTTACTCGGCCGAAACCCTGGTAACATATAAATAATTAGAGAAGAGTTCAAAGCTGAGCTCATAAGTGATAAGAGATGTTACTAACAAAGCCAGGGTAGAAACTTCCCAAATACAAACCGAAAGGCCTCCAAAACCAAGCCATGAAAGGATATGCCTCGGTTGGCCATCTATAGTTCAAACCCAAGAATATACGTATTAAGGTTGAACCCAATGAACGTCTGAACATTGGTGGTGATTGAAGCATGGGAGAATTACTATTCAAATTGTTTAAAGTTCAAAAGCTCCAAGAAGAAAGGGGCGTTTCTTATGCGGAGCCAAAGGTTAAAAAGATTCAGCCATTTTCCGTAGATATTATGAGAGCATCCTTGCACACGGGATTTCGTTCTCTTATGATGGGTCATCTAACTCGAAAGACCATATTATTGTGTGTGAAATACAAATGCAGGCCATTCGAGCTTCAAATGAAGTCAAGTGTAGGTTTTTACCATCCACTTTTATGGGGCGGACATTATAATGTTTCCAAATTTATCCTTTGAATTCGAAACATTTTTGGGATCAATTAACAATAGAGTTTATGACTCAATTCATTAATTTAAGTGGCACCCAAGCTAGGATGAGTTTGCTTGCAAATACCAGATAAGGGAGGGGTGATCCTTAAAAGATTACTGAAAAAGTTTGATGTCATTGTTGATAGAGTTAGGCGTATACCCTAGGGGCAATCATGCAATTTGTTACATATATTTGACTCTATGCCCAATCTTGTTCAAAATAAATGTGTTTTTCTTTCTATTATATACTTGTTATATAGTGATTAAAATAATTAAGTAATTAATTTAAAGTATATAGATGGAAATCCTTAAATGATATGTTATGTGATAGCAATTGCAAAGTGTTGTAATCATTGGAATTTTATCACATCGAAAATAATATATTATTTTAAATATTCTTTGTTAAGATGTTTCGAGAAATGATATCGATTCATCTGTTGAGACTATATTAGGTTATGCTCTCCAAATGTTAGGCAGTGTATTTCTCATAGCTATTGGAGGTACCAAGGGGTTATGTGCTGGTAGTTATTGGATAACTATGGAATGAATCACTCGAGAGTTCTCGGTTGGTTAACATAACTAAGGTCAAATAGAAAATCTCGAAGTAACGATGTTACATAGTCCCTCGACTTGAGATTACTATGGAACTTCATGTTGACATTCCACTTTGATTATAGTTAAATCATGGTATAGCATCCATCGAACGACTATAGTTGAGTCTGAGTTGAAGCTTTGGAAGTGAAACACCATTCAATAGAGAATTCGTCTCATCAGCTATATAGGTTAGTATCATTCAACTATAATCAACTATAATCAACTCAAAATCAAAGTCTTTGGCCAATGCAGTATAACTAATAATAATAACAATTTTTATAAACTAAGGATTTTGTGTTCAGAATTACAAAGATGAATGAGGACGATGTTGGAGTTTTTGACCAAAACCAAATTCCATAACTCCTAATATGATTTATTTTTGACGAAGAGAATTGGTGTAAATAATCATTACTACACGGTACCGATTATAATAAGTAAAATTAGTGTAAAATATGTGTAAGCGATAAATTCAGCCAAATGTCACACCACTAGCTAAGGTGATGTACGAACATTAATATTCGAATTGTTCGATATTAATCTGCCAACTAAATTTAGACCTTTGAGTCGTAAAATCATAATGATGAATCCTTTGAAAAACAATATGATTTAATTAATTTATAAATTGTTGTAGATTAATTAAACTAATTAATATTTAATAAATATTAGTTATAGTTGATGTTTGGAAGTTGTTTGTAATTATTTGAATGCGTTATAAAAGTTGTATTTGCGCGCATCGATATACGATATCGATGTAATTTTAAACAGGTGTAAATAAAAGATAACTGGATGAAGTGATTTAAAAATATTTATGTCATTTGATAGCATGTAATTTCAGCTATACCATGTGAAGGGAGAGGAATGGAGAGAGAGAGATAACCAAAGGAATTAATTAGGGAAGTTTTAATTAAAGAATGGGAAAGATTTCATTCTTTCAATTAAAACAAATCCACTAGTTCATTTCCTAAATTCACTTTTCTCTTCTCTCCTCCTAATCTTCCATGGTTGAAAATAAAGTAATGATTTTCAACTTTTTATCAACTCCAAATCAAATTCAAATATCAAAAAATAATGGAACATAAGTGGTTCATCCATCTATTACAGGGGCTAGGTGTGGATCTTGGAGATCCGAGGAGATATCTTCACTCAAGGTATGATTTATTGGCCACATCCAAAGATAATTCTTTGATTTAAATTCATCTATGTATTTATACCATTGATATAATTAGACTTTGTGCGATTCACCTCATGTTTTAGTCATTCGTTTTGCTACATGTAACCTAAACCTCCCTTATATATGTTTTGATTAAAATATGTTTGTTGTATTGTTTTGGTTCACATCTATATTTGTTCATCATCTCCTTTTTAATATATGTTCATGATAAATTAATATGTTTTAGATCTCATGTTGCTTTTGATAACTTGTTATTATACCGTGTATTGTTTAAATCTATAAGTTCTTAATATAAATTTTTATATGCCTACTTTATCCAAAAAAATATTTTGTTTTGGAAATTTTATGAAATTGAAAACTAATTTTGTATGAGATCTTTTTTTATAATTATATAAGATTTACATATACAAATGCAAATGAATTGTATAATTTAAAATATTTATTGTTCTTTGGAATCAATCTTTAATTTTATTTAGTAAATATTTGAATATAATTGTTCCACTCATTGTTTATAATAAAAAATTGATTTACCATTAATGAATGAAATTTAGTGTAAATTATGATTCTTTGGTTTTTTAAATTTAAATTCCCATGTAAAGTCATAAACTCTTGTTTCATTCCTAAATTAAAAGTTTAATTAAAACTACAACCTTAAAGTCAAACTTATTTGTATGTATGTGTGTATGTGTGTATCATATGCTATAGTGCTTGCAAATATATGTTGTTTTTGATCTAAATTTTTATAATCTTGTATATGGAAATATACTTGTGTAGTTTAATTCAAATTTGTAAGAGAATTTTGTATAATAATGTAACTTTTTATTGTCAAACATTTCTTTAATCGAAATCATTTTCGTTATTGTTAATTTTAGATCTCAAATTATTTAAAACAACTAATAGGTTATATATATATATATTTATATTTATATTTATACACACACATACACACACACCCCTATAACTATTATAGATATACACGTACATTTTATTAGTCAAGAACTTGGACAGTAAAAAAATGTGTAAATTTAGTTAATAGGTTATAAATGTCATTTAACATATCAATTATTAAAATTAGAAGAAAGAGAGAGAAATGAAAGGTTTCACTCTCTACGTAGATTGTCACATCTTCCATTAGTTAATTGTATAGGTTAAGAGAGAAAAACAAAAGGTTTCCTTCTCTAAGTTCCTACATGTTTCATTTACACATATATACACTACTTACTTACTATACACACACTTCACACAAATGAATGTATTTTATACATTCATTATAATACAAACAAATTAATGTCAAATTAAACTAATTTTAAACAATTGTAATAAAATAAAGATTTTATTTAAAGGAATATTTTGAAAAGTTCTAAATAAATTTAGATTATGTATGCCTAATAATGATCCAAAAGGATTTTTTTTTGAAATTTACCCAATTACTCCGCTTACGATTGGCCCGGTTCCTACAACGGTATCAGAGTCAAATAGTCTATGCGGTCTAAAATAGTTATGTTAGGACTAATTAATTAAGCCTACCAATTAACTAGGGTGTCTAGAAAAGTAATGTCTTGGCTTGGTTTGGGTAATCAAGTAACCTTCCCTCCCTAGCTATCAGCCTGGCATAAAAAATGAAGTGTGCCCAAAGGTTACCCCTAATATAAAAGGCCCTATTTGAATTGGACCTTGAGCTAATTTTTAAAATTGAAAATTGAAGATGAAATTTTAAATTTAAAAGTTAAATTTAAAATAAGAATTACATTATAAATGCTATAATGTGATATCAATTTTTTTGAAATTAAAATAATATTTAAAATATAAAAGTTAAATTTAAAATTAGAATTACATTATAACATTTGTATTCTGATTTTCAAAGGTTGCTCTGAAATGAATGCATATTATAAATGTTATAATATAATTTTCAAAACTGATTTGAAAATAAAATAAACATATTTTGATAATTTTAATATTTACTAATAAGATCAATAAATTAATTACATAGTTAATTAATTAAAGTGTACACATGTACAATATATGTAAATATATGTTACATTATCTTGAATTCTTTAAGATGATTTAAGTATATATGTATATACATAAGAAAATTTTGAAATTAGTATTTAATTAAATTATCTAATTAAATTATCTAATTAAATAAGTTAATTAAAATCAATTAACAAATAATAAAATACATACACACACATACACAGATATATATATATATATATATATATTTGTCTATTTGTGTATAACCATAAATGTTATGGTATACGTATTCAATTAAAATGTTTAATTGAATGACATAAAATTAATTAAAATGTTAATTAATTAAATTAGTTAAATAGGATTTAATTAAAGTAATGTACATAAGACTGTTATATAAGCTAATTAAACTATAAAAGTTATATATTAATTGAACCTACATAATATGAATGTATAAATTAAGTGGAATAGAAGAAAAAACCCAAATAGACTTAAGGGATAGATACATGCTTATAGTATGTATACCATGATTTCTGATGTGTCCTAGACTTGTATCATGAGGGTATTTAATAAGAAATACATTATTCCATAAGACAATATCACCAGATATAATATATTAAAGATTATGAATCTTTATTAAAGTTGTTCTCCATCATTTATATATTAATAGATTGCTTGCATACTCTCTAGTTGTTGATATTCCTCAAGCTAGAGATGTTATGCGTAGCACCATTAGTATATGGACTAGACGAGGTAAGATATATGCACGTATTATTTGATATTCCTTAAGGTACGTGCATTAATATTATACTTAGACCATCATGAAATAGTGGGTATAAGTGAATAATCCCTTTCGATTTGTTGATATTCCTCAAGGTCGAGATGATATTATGATAAAGACCACAATTTGGGAGTTGTATTTGATACAACTGGCAAAGTGTTATCCATTGCTTGTGGGCCTATAATTTTTGATATTTCTCAAGATCAGAATCCCAAGGCAAGCGAGTCCTAACATCCACTAGAAAAATCAAATGATTTCCAAGTTTTTCTTCGGGTTTTGATTAACATAAAATCTAGTGGGAGCCTTATTAAAAAAATGAAATGGTAACATTTAAACTTTCTAATATTGTAAAAACATTTTCTATATAAAGTTATAATATCTACATTGACAAATTTGTGCAAATAATATAATTGATAAAATGTTATCAATTAAGAAACACAAATGAATTGAATTAAAGGTTGATAAAAGGATTATAAAATATACTTACTAATAAATATTTTATGCATGTTATTATTTCAATCTAGTGCAAGCGCCTAATTTTATAACTACTAAATACATTTGTAATTGGTCACTTAGCTGTTTATTTGCCTGAAATCGTGTGTTGTCCTTTATGAGTTTCAAACTCTAAAAGTAATACTTGAATATGGATATTTGATCTATGTATGTTCACATATTATTGTTATATGGTGAATGGTCGCAATTCATAATGTACGAAACCCCGGTGAAATTGGTTGATTGGAAATAAGCAAGTAAACCATAGTGTGAGATCGTATAATTAATATGATTGATTACAATAATGAACTTGTCATGTTAAATGTAAACTAGACTGACTACAAGATAGGTATAAGACTCGATTACTGAAATGTCATTTTGATCAATTTAAAATTTTTGATAACTTAAATTTTGGCGATGATCAAATGCAATTTTGTAAAAGGTTTGTTACAATATTATAGAAAGGACTTCTTTTTGAATGCTTCAACCATTTAGAAAGGAAAATGAATGTACGTGGGTAGATGTAACTTAAGGTACAGTTGGGATGAAGAGAATGAATAGTAACTTCCTGCTTCATAAAGAAACATCGGAAATTAGAATTGTAAAAAAGTAATTGATACTTAACATTGGAACGAGAAATATGATTTATATTCCAAAATTTATTTTCATATGGAAAATTGTTTTTTATGAAATTTATTCATTTAACTGCAAGATATTTGATCTGAAAACCGTTGATCGTAAAATGGTTATAGTAGATGGATTAAATAGCCTATATCAAGTGGTTGAATGGACCTTTGTATTTCATACGCTATCATAGTACTAGCAGAAATAGCGGGAGACTGCCATATAGAATTTATTGGTCGCTTCAAGTTATGAAAATTGTTTTCGTAAATCATACCAAACATTATTTATGAAATAGCAATTATTTTTCATTATTGACTGAAAAACAGACATAGTTTTATTTCAATACGAATATTATGAATATTCATTATAAAATAAAGCTATAATAGTGGTATTTGTTTCCATAACATTTGTGATGCATTGAAAAATACAGAAGTATCTAAATTTATATGCAATTATTTTAGAATTCTAGACTAAGCCACAATTTTGAGAAATAATTTATCTTTATATGATTATGAATCATATTATACTAGCAAATTATACCTCAAAAAATTAACGGCAAAGCACCTATTCAGTGGGAGCATTATAAAAGTTGATGAACTCTACAGATTAATACATATAGGTGTATCTAATCGAAGGTTCCAAAATAGTTCCACGTACTTTGTTGTATTCATCGACGAATTATCACAAATATGAACATGTATATATGATACACATGTGATATGTTAATTATAAGTTCATAGAATATAAAACAGAAGTAAATAAAATAATGTGTGATAGAAACTAAAATGATTCAATTTGATCGAATATGTGAGTATATTGGAAAGAGTTCTGAATGTACCTAAAAATGAATAAAATTTCAATCTTAAAAGTCACTCCTCCCTATGATACATAATGTATCGATAAGGAATAATTGAACTTTGTTGAATGAAGTACGATTAATTATGAGTGAAGTTGAGTTAACTTCTTTCTATAAGGTCATGACTTAGGAGTAGTACATAAGGCTAAAATTAATTTCATCTAAAGAATGGTTTACAAAATCATACAAGATAAGAGTTTATAAGAAACCTTAGCATATCCTAGGAATCTCCATAAAAGAGTTTGGCAAAGATCGTCATTGGATTACCAATTTATGTTTTGAACCTAACTATCGTAAACAAAAACCAAATTAGTTTTATGTAATGCAGTTCATAAGATTTTATGAATACCTATTCGATTATACTGAGAAGCAATTATTATTTTAAGAAATACTAACTTCGTAGCGAAGGAATTTCTTCTAGAAACTATTGGTAGTAAAATGGATTTGGATACAATCCAAAGATGAAACTGATTACGAGGGATGAAATAAAATTAACCAAACCTAAGTAGACATGACACATTCGAATGTTTAATGATACATCTCACACATTATAAAGAAATTATGAATTTTATTAATGTTGAGAAAAGAGATTTCTCAGTCTTAAGTAAGCCATTAAGTGTATTGACTCTACCATGTGGCACGATGCACAAATCCCAAATGAAATCCAAGTACATTATAAAAATATGATTTTGATATTAGTACTCATATGGATATGATCCAATGGCTGCAAAAGTGTTTTAGGAAGAAGATCAATGCAGTTGGAATTAATACAAGTCACGTCGGTAAGAATAACATCGTAAATTTCAGTTGTTGAAACTAATGTAATAGATTTGTCACTCAACAAGCTATATTTAATTCGGAGTTACTCATAAAATTATTGCTTGGCATGACTTTTATTTTTTACATATGTGTTGAAATAGAAAAACCTAAATAAAGATTTAGAATAGACGTTTACACATAACAACCAAAATGCCTCGAAGTCAGTGGGAGAAATATTGAGTTGGTGGGTTTTCAGATATAATCCAAGAACAGATAAGAAAGTATCATTCGATAAGCATCAAAGTTGAACAAATGTTTTGATAGAAATATCAAATAGTTTGGTTTTCAGTCAAAATGCAGAGGAAACGTGTGTCTATAAGAAAGAATACTAAAAAGGTATGAAGATATTTATTAATTATAAGTAAACAACATACTACCGATTGTTAATGATGTACTTATGCTATAGTCAGTTCTAGTTTGGTTGTTTAGTACTGGATATTGGATTTGTAAATTATATCTTCTATAACAAGTATAACTGATGTTAGGAATGTCTCTAACGATATGCAAAGACGCCTTATTAAAATGTTTAATATGAAACATGTAAGATGGATTCCTTATGCATTGTAAGAGGAATTATCATACATGTTGTATTTTCTACAATCGTATTTTACATTTGTATTTGATGCATGAAACAAATAACAAATCCAAATTAATAACAATAGATGAAAGTTTAAATTGTTATCAAGTATTTATGAAATATTAGAGAATTGTTTATAGAAACAAAGAACTCTAAACAACGAACTCCATATGAAGGAGTGCACGAACTTGAACTTCAGTAGTGATGTAGAGTATAGTATATCAAACCTTAAATTCATGTTCAAACTTAAGTTAAGAATTTTAAGTTGGAATTGTTACAAACAATAAGTAGTGGTCGATTCAACCACCACTACAATGTAAGAAGCATAAGTAAATGCATAAAATTACAACTGAGCTACGGGTGATTCCAAATGTTGAGAATCCCCTGACATTGTTATATGATAACAATGACATGATATAGTTTTTAAAAGAACCTAGAGCTCACTAGAAGTCGAGAGACATACTCCGAATAGTTCCACATAATAAAGGCAGTTTATCAACGTCGAAGAGAGTTAGTTGACATAGTAGATGATTAAAACAAAATAGTATACCCATTCATTAAGGAACCATGTAACACCCCACCTCTATACCCATATTATCCAAGAGTACTACAAGGTAATACTGTCAGATAATGTAGAGAATAAGCCTATATGGAGTGCACATGTGAATATAACCTTGGGGTGACATTGTTACATATTTAAACATCAAAAAAGCAACTAACCAATACGTACACAGTATCGTCACAAAGTAATAAATATGTGTGCCTCATAGATATAACAATACATGATGCTTAATAAATACCATAGAGCATAGAGTCAGAGTCACAACAATAATATGTAGTACCAAAAATATACAAGATATGTCCAATATACAACACAAGGATATGCATACTTGAGTCAATATAATACCAAGATAATATACAACAATACTATATATTAGTCTCCTTTATGTCTCAAAAATACAAGCTGCTCTCATCATCCTTGGACCTGTAATGTCTTGGACTGACCTGAGTATTACACAAATAACACACGGGTCAGACTATGTCTAAATCAAGGGTCAATATACATATTACCTCTGTATAAGCAGGGTACAATAATATGATAACACCATCACGACAATAACCACAATGTCAATAGATAAATATACGGTAATCTATGCACGGTGAATAATTATAATATCATATGCAATCCTCAAAGAATCACATAACATCACATAAAGATGTCATCACATATATGGAAGCACATCAGATTAGAAATCAAGGCATCAATGTCAAATGGGTGAATCACCCATATCAACAAATCATCGTCAAAATCCAAAAATCATCGATAAGGGAGATATCATCAAGTATAGTCAGGCCAGAACTAGCAATGCCCAAATACATCTTTCAATCTCAATAATAAGAACATCATCATCATTATATAAGATATAATCAAATAAAATAGGACAAATACAGTTGATTAATGATATAGTCACATGCCTATGAAAGTATAAGAGTCAATACATGCCTATAAAAAATACAAGTGGCAACACGCCAAAGAAGGACAGACTGTAAAAACCCGAAATTTAAGCTATAGTAATTAATTAACGAATTAATTAAATAATAAAATAACTTTGTGAAATTATCAGAATTGGACCACGGGAGTTGCACCATTGTGTCCGTGGTAATTTTCTGGTCAATTTTCATATATAGATTGTCAAAATTGGAGCTAGAATGAAGAAGTTACGGAATATACAAGAAACGAGAAAACAAAAGGAATATATATATACATACATACATATATAGGAAAGGTCGACACTAGGGTCGACCCTCACCATGGCTAGGTCGACCTTAGCAAGTGGTAGGTCGACACCTAGGTCGACCCGCGTGCATTCTTTTGCTGGCTTTATCCAGTTCGATTTCAACATGTCATTTTGCTATTTTTACTACATCTCGTGCGTCTGTGCTTCTATCTAACGGTTCCCATCAAGATTATGACATGGTTGCACCAGATTTAATCTCCAAATCCAACGGTCTGAGATCCATAAGTGACACTATAAATAAGACCCTATGCCTAGCTATTTTTCTCATTCAGATTTTCTCCATCTAGGTTCATTGCCTGAGGCTGGACCTTAAAAGGAATATTTTTTCGAGGAGAAGATCTTTTTAATTAAAATATTTTATACCCCCCAAGTGGATCCGGGAATGCCAAAGGAAAGAGCTAAGGACCACAGGTGAGTGTTTAAGTAATTATTTTAGATTTTTAAGTAATTTAAAATAATAAGGTTTCCAATAGTTGTAGTTTTTCTACAATTTTGGGATAACCTTTATGCAAGTTTATTTACAGTTTATTTTTAAGTAAATTTTAGACTTGTTTTCTATTCTATTTTCTTTTAGCTATTCTATTTCATTTATTTGCAATTATTTACTGTTAATTATAGCTTTTCCAATTATTTACAGTTATTTACAGTATTTACAGTTATTTACGTTTTATTTACATCTATTCTACGTTGGGATTTCTTCTATAAATGTCAGTTTCTTTTTAATTCCCTTTTTACGCGAATGGAATAAATAGAAGAAAATAATTCATTAATATGGACTAAAATATAAGAACACTGAATTTACATAAAAGGATGTAAAATAAGAAGAACTGTAATAAATTGGACTTAGATTGAAATAGGCAAATTTAAGACATTTGCAAGCATAGTTATAACATGTAATTATTATTATTTTTTTGGCAAAGCCAGCGGGGTTAACTGGGCCCCTACCAGTTTTATTGCAAGATAATAAAAAGGAGTACAACATGAAGAAAAAAGAAAAAAACAAAAACTACAAGAACAACAAACTCATCCCCAAGCATCAACAATTGAAAGTGGGAAACCATTAGCACAATATTTCAACTGAGACTGAGTTTGAGACTTGACTTCTTTCCAAATTAAAGCATCAGTTCTTCTAACATTATCAAAAACCATGGAATTCCTCTCTGCCCAGATTACTGACATACTAATTTTCAATACAACAGCTAATACTCTTCCTTGTAACATTCTCCACCTAGTTGCTTTAAAGATAATATGCCAGAGTGCACTTGTAGCAGAACCAGTTAAATGATAACCAGTAATACAACTGATCTTGTCTAAAATGAAGTACAAAGAAGGACAGTCAAAAAAAAGATGATCAGTAGATTCATCATGAAGATGACAGAACAAGCACAGCTTGGAACAAGTCATACCATAACTACTAATAACAGTTCTAGTTAGTAATGCCTGATTGATGACTTTCCATATCATTAAATTTTATTTTGGAGTTGAATCAGAATTCCAAATCACATTTACCACTCAGCAGCTGGAAACGGAACACAAGCAGTAACATTATTGTAAACAGTTTTAACAGAGTGAGTTTTCTTATCCCATGAAACACAAGCATCCTGTAGCACACTATAATGATGTTGTTGTATATCACCCCACAACTGGTGATCACTTGATTGCTGCTGGATGGTAACAGAATTTTACCATTATGCAAAAAATCATTTGCTAATGCATTCTGGTGTATACCAGACTGTATTATCTGAGTATGATCACAAACATTGTATAGGATAAGACCAATACTGACCCATGGATCATGCCAAAAGCTAACAGCTTTTGAAGAATTTATAGGATATTGTATCATTGGTAGGAAAACATGCCGAAGTTTCAACATACTTCTCCAAATCCAGCTGCAGTTCTGCGTTGCTTCCATTGTCCAAAAATGCTTGTTCTTTATACTGTGATTCCATGTCCATCTAACCCACAAACTATTCTTCTTATTAAGGAGGGCATCAAATTGTTTACTAATAGCAGATGAATTCCATTTCCTGATATCAATTACTCCCAGCCCCCCTAATTTCAAAGGAGTCTCAATTTTAGAAAAGGAACAAGGCACAATCTTTCTGTTGTGTATATTTCCAGTCCAAAAAAATCTAATCATGGCAGACCTAATGAGTTGCAACATTTTAGCAGGAAGGATAAGGGTTCTAGCCCAGTAGACCAGGGAGGGAAAAACAACAGATTTAATGATAACCAGCCTACCACTCTGAGACAAGCTCCTATTGTCCCAACTTGTTAAGGCAGAGGTGATTTTATTGAAAAGGGGAATGCAATCAGCCTTAGTTATTCTTTTTGATATTAAAGGTAGACCAAGATACCTCATATCATTAGTCATGCTAGAGAAACCAGTATGGTTATGAAGAGTTGCAGCCTGCAATTGACTAACACCAGAGACAAGAAGAGAAGACTTGCCATGATTTATGGAGAGCCCTGTCATACTGTGAAATTCATGCAAAACTTCCAAAACACCATTCAAAGAAGGCAATTCTGGTTTGGTAAACAACATAACATCATTAGCAAACATAATAGAGGTAATCTGAAGGTCAGAGCACTTTGGATGATACTTAATGATTTTATGATTGTACCTATCTCTGAGAATAACAGTTAACACTTCCATGACCATCAAGAATATGTAAGATGATATAGGGTCACCTTGACGAATTCCTTTACTACCTCTGAAACTGCCAACAGGTCTGCCATTTATAACAACAGAGTAGGTAGGGGTGGATATACAAACATATATCCAGGACACAAATACTTTAGGAAAACCCATCACTGCCATTATCCTAACAATAGATTCCCAATGGATAGAATCATATGCCTTGGATATATCAAGTTTAAGTGCAGCTGCAGGTACCACATTCTTTCTGCCATATCCCTTGAGCAATTCTTGAGCAAGGAGAACATTATCAATTATGTCTCTAGATGGAATGAAAGCAGATTGGTTATTGGATACAACAAAAGGCAGAACTTTGACAAGACGAGAAGCTAGAATTTTTGAAATACACTTGTAAACAACATTACAACATGAGATAAGTCTGAAAGATGTAACACTAGTTGGTGGAGACACCTTAGGGATCAGGGCAATGTTGGTGCTATTGACTTCCCGTAGCAACTTACACTTATTGAAAAAGTTGTGAATAGCTTCACAAAATTCAACACCTAAAACATTCCAGGTTGATATAAAGAAAATGACATTTAAACCATCAGGGCCTCCTGAAGATTGCTTGTTCATAGAGAAAAGGGTGGCTTTGATTTCTTCATCTGTTACAGGCAAAATAAGAGAGGAAGCTTCCATAGTAGAAATGTAAGGAAGATCAAGATTGGATATGAGGTTCAAGTCAGGAATGAAACCATTAGTATTGCCAAACAAATTGGTGAAGTATTGAATAAATGCTTGATCAACTGTGTCTGCAGTAGTGAACAGAGTTCCATGCTCATTTTTAATACTAAATATATTCTCTCTAGAATGCTTAACCTTAATAGAATCGTGATAGAATTTAGTATTTCTATCCCCCTCATCTATCCATTTTTTGTGCAATTGCTGCCTCTTCATACTAGCCTCCAAAGTGAGCGCATTGTGAACTTCCTTGTGTAATTTTCCCTCTTCAACAGATGCTTGGATATCAAGAGGGTGATCCATCATGTATGCTTGTTTGATCTTCAGTTGCTCTTTCAGAGTAGTGGACAGCAGGCTACCAGAACCAAATGTAGTTGAAACCCACAGTTTGATTGCTAACTTGATACTTTTTAATTTCCTACAAAATTTATACATAGGGTTAGCATAACTAAAAAAAAAGAGTTAGCTTGATTGACAATGCTCAAAAATTGTTCATGCTTAGACCAGGCATTAAAAAACTTAAAACTTCTTTTTTCCTTTCTCAAATGGTTCCCAAAAGATAGAACAAGGGGGGAGTGATCAGATAGAATGGGCTGAGGAAGAAAGACAGAGAGACAAGGCCATTGATTGAGAGATTGAAGGTTACTAAAAGCATGGTCAATAGTTGTGAAAATACGAACTCCACTTCTACTTCTATTATTCCATGTAAATTTAGCCCCAGATTTGTTAACCAATAACAATTCAGAATCATAAACAGCAAGATTGAGAGATTCTATGTCTCTAGGAAGAAGAGGAGATCCTCCAGATTTATCATCATAGGCAAAACAGGTGTTGAAATCACCTAGAACAAGCCAGGGGTGAGATGCTTGTCTTAAAGGTGGCATTGATTTGAGGAAATCATTTCTTGAGATGACAGAGTTATCAGCATAAACAAAAGTTAAGTAGAAAGAAGTTAGAGATTGACAAACAAGGACATGAAAGTGAATATACTGCCTAGCTGACAGCATAGGAGAAAGAGTTATAACAGTAGGATCATAAATGACAAGAATTCTACCATAAGCAGCAGCTTCAAGATTATGATGTATTGACCATTTTGGATTAATGTATTTTGCTGCTTTTTGAGATAAAGTACTATTGAGCTTAGTTTTGAGAAGGCCAAATATACAAATGTTATGCTCTGATATATAGCTTTTCACTTGATCAAGTTTCAAATTACTATGTGCTCCTCTTATGTTCCAAGATGCAATGTTTTGTAACATTAAAAATTATTGATTTAGGGTGCTGCTATTCCTCCTCTGAGCTGACAGAGACCTTGTTTCAATTTTCCTTCTTGGCACAGACCGAGGGGAGGACGGTTGAGATTTTGTTTGAGAAGGAGGGACATTATGTGTTGCTGTTTGAGAATGATTGATAGAATTGGATAAGGGCCAACCAGGCAGCTGAATTGAGAAATTGTAATGAGGAGGGGTAGGTGGTTGATTTTGAACAGAAGCAGAATGCAAAGAGGTTATAAGTTGATAGATTTGTGTTTCAAAAGTTTGACACCAACTTCTTTCAAGATCAGATGCAGATACTGGTGAGAGAACATTTTCTTCATTTGCAACTTTTTCAACCCCCTTGCTACTCATTATTGGAGTGGAATGTTTAATCTCACTTTCCTGCACACATGGTTTAGCAACCTGAATTGGTGAACATGTTTCATTTTGGTCATCAATTGTTTCAGTCTCTTTAGGATACTTGGTTGACACATTGGCTTCTTGTCTACTTTTGTCTTCAACTGTAATCTCTCCTTCCTCCTCATCATACCTTTCCAAAATATAACATTCATTGTCTGCACTTTGTAGCAAGTTGTACTGGTTTTGTGTGTTAACTGCGCAACTTTGCTCAACACTGAGTTGAAAACTCTCCTTACCATTTTCCTTATTGCTTTGCTCAAGTCCATCTTGTATTACAGTTCCATTCACACCTAATTTCTTCAGAGCATCTTCTTCTTTCTGTTCACAAGATATAACTTTTTTCCCCTTATTCGTCACAACCTTCTGCCATATCTGTTTCACTTTTTCCTGCCTAACTATGCCTTGCCCTTTCTTTATCTTATTCATTCCTCCATCACTTTTAATCAGCTGCTCTTTTTCTAAACATTGCTCTACAAAAACTTCACATTCAACTTTCTTGCAACTTTTAACAGTATGACCAAACTCTTTACATACAATACATATCTCAGGTTTCCACAAGTATTCTACTTTTACTATCTGCTCAGAACCATTTAACAATCTAACTGAAAAATCATCAGGTAAATCTTGATTTGGAGTCACTTCAACTAAGCATTTCGCAAAAGAAATGCGCTCAAATTTTTCAGTTGAGGCATCCAAACAAAGAAGTTTCCCAACTCTTGAAGCTAACCAGTTAATACCCAACAGTGACCAAGCATAAAGTGGAATATTGTAAAGTTTAATCCAAACTGGAACTGATTTTATACTACTACAAGTATTACCAATGTTCTCATCCCATGGCTTCACTATAAAAAGCTTGTTTCTCATTATAACAGGATCAGATTCAGCGATTCTTGTTCTATCTTCATCATTAGTAAATTTGAATAGAAAATTTTGAATAGAAACAAAAAACCATCAGACTTTACCGAAATTGAACCACTAAGTTTCCATACCTTCTTGAGATAGTACACCACAGTAGCATATGGGAGAGGGCTATCAAGGAAAAATCCAACAAGATACTCCTTCCACATAGAATTGCCAGCCTGAACAACATCAGGGGATGGCACAATTGAGTTACCAATATAGTCAAGTTGAAAATCACGAGGTACATATTTCCCTGCATTGCCGGGTTTAGCTTTAAAGAGAGAGTTCCAAGAACGAAATGGAGAGTGAGAAGGTTGAGGTAGCAATGGAGCAGAAGAAGGGAGAATAGACACAGGGAGACGAGGAGAAGGATTAGGAATAGCATCTGCAACAGTTGCAGGCACTAAAGTTTTACTGACAAGGGAAGTAGAGGGGACTGACACAGGGAGATGAGCAGAAACTGACGGTGGTACGAGAATCGGTGAAGAAGGATAGGGTTGGAGAGAGGAACGGGGATGGGACTGAATAGCGGGAAGAAGATTAGGAGATGGAGGGAACCCCATTTTTGAAAGGAAAAAAGATTTTGCTAAAAGTATAACATGTAATTATAACTAAAAAGAGAAAATAGAAGAAATAGCAGAAGTAACTTATTTTTAAACTTAGTCCTAGGGTTAAGTAAATAAGCAAAGTTGTAATACCTAGGTTATAATTAGAGACAAAACAGAAAAGGCTTATTTTAAAGACTTATACTAAGTTAATAAGCAAAGATAGAAGTAGGATCCATACCGGCAGCATTTCCCTTGGGACACGCTTATGCTGTTTAGGGTAGATAAGTGGTCAATAATTAGAAGTTCAAATCAGGGGATTTGGACAAGGGGCGCAACTAGATTTTGTTTATTAGGACCCGTATCGGCAGCATTCCCCTTCAGTTTGGAACTGGTGGTCTCACAACACACGGAGGTGAGGCTGGGCACGCTTATGCTGTTTAGGGTAAATAAGAGGTCCAAAGAGGGAGCAACAGGTAGCGTGAGCAACAGGTGCGGCCACGGTGCAGGGAGATAAGTCGCTATTGAGTTCAAGACGCTAAACATGTGTCTTGCTGTGGGACCCACAGGATAGGACTAGCCCGCAGTAGGCACAACAGAGATAGAAGGCCGATCAAAGGGTAGAATTAGGACTTCAGCCTAATTAAACTAGGATTGGGATTACAGCCTAATCAAAGAAGTTTTAGAAAAGTGCAAACAATCCAATCGAACTATCTAAGCAAAGCAAACAGTTAAACCGTATTTTATTCCAGATTCATCTTTTCCTTTATTTCCTTTTATACTAAAACTGTTGTAAAGCCTATTATCTTTACCTTGCTTAAGAATACTAGTAATTACTTTCATTCACCAGACTTTTTGTCTGACTCACTCCTTTATTTCCCCTTTTCCCCCATAGGCCAACAGTGGCAGGGACAGTAGATTTCATTTTTTCTTGGAGATTCTGCTGCAGAGTTTTTCTTCATGTATTCTTCTTCTTCTTCTTTTCAGTTTTATTTTCATGTACTGGCACTTGTTGAGAGGGATGGTTTTATGTATGTACTCTGATATTGTGACTGAGATGATGTTTTCCATAAGACGTGTATTTGGTATTTTGAGACTTATTTTGGTTATGACTTATTTTATGAAGTTTGATTTTTAATAATTATTGTTGTTAAATGTTTCCGTTGTTTTATTTATTTTGTCTTGTGAATCTTAGTCTCTGTAAGTTTTTAGCTATACCTAAAATGCACAATATTCTTTAGTGTGCCCTTTTTGGGTATATTAAGCGGTGTGGGGTGTTTCACAGTATTAGGTATAATCATAGCTCATCATCTCAAGTAGGAAGAAATAGTATATGTCTATTTGCCACACACACCATAACTTGATGGGAGACTGACAACACACACTCATTCTAGAAGACTATACACGTGCCCACCTGACATGGCTCGTATAGTCTTTGGTTACCTCCCTCGGTATCATGACTAGATCCACCAGTGTACTTGTCAACGTGAGGACTCTAACATTTGCTGACACATGGCAACTCGATCATGACCCAGCACATGCCCTTTAGGTAATAGACTGCTGGCCCAGGTGACACAGGGGCGAACACACAATATACATATGCTAACACACGGTAATAGGCCGACACACAACCACATATATAATGGTGTCACAGATTTGGGGTGCCACCCCACAATCAGGCCGCTAGGGTGGATACTGATCTAATCTGGTTCACTTTTGCATTATAATGGAAGTTGGACAGTGATAGCCAAATAATTACTATATATATGTGTATGCGTGTGTGTGTCTACACACACACACACACACACACATATATATATATATATATATATATATATATATATATATTGTAACAACCAACTCTTCCCGACACATTGATCCAAAGCCTAATATGACTTACGAACTCGTGTCATGCCAAGAAATACAAGCTGTTGGGTTTTTTAAACATTACAGGGCATAATTATAAGGGTAAGTTCTAAGTCCTTCTACACTTTTAGATCTCACAACGGAAGGAATTAAAATATAAGTACCAAAAATTAGACATTTCAAAAAATAGACTCTCAAATACTTTATTTGCCAAATACACTGTTTCAGGGTATAATATATTTTTACAGAATTTTAATATAGTAAGTAACTACATGATAAACAACAAAGAATACGAGAACTCTAATGTGAAGGTCCTTTCTCCATATACTATGTCCATTCAACTGCTAACCTGTCATGCTGTAGTGAGGGAAAATGGAAAGGAGGGAGTGGGTCAAACAAAAGTCTGGTGAATGAGTACAAGTTTAATATGTGATAATCATATGTAGTTATTTCAATACTACTCTAGATGATATAGGGTGTGATACAAGTGTCCATGAATTCCAAAGGTCTGTTACCAAAATGTTCTTGTCTAATACATTCCTACACTACAATTTGTATATGCTAATACAATGGATCGAACTAAGGATCAGATCTCATGTCTACGATTGGCTAACGCTCCTAGAGCTACTCAATGTAAACAATGCCACTAGGCTACTAAAACATGTAAACACCACCATAACGCTACTAACCATAAAAACCCACCACTAGGTTGTTTGCCCACTACTATCATCGCCACTATGTTATTGTGGGTTAAATTTCCACTACTATCATCGCCACTATGCTACTATGGGCTAAGCTCCAACTACTATCACTACCACTAGGCTACTAGGAACGTTCCCTCTTACTAGCAGGGAGAGAAAGAACCCAAAATGCCGACTTATCACAATGTCTCATCGCCTACATTCGCTTCCACCTCTCAATCATAGCGTTGGCTTCTTATTGCATGCTCTAGGTCTTTCTCCCTAATTGTATCATGTGCGCTACGATAAATACTAGGACCTCCCGTTGTGCGGAACCCACTGTATCAGGCATTTGCGCCGGCTGCACACCCACCGTTAGTACCTCCTGTGAGTGCTATTTATGAAAATACATCGCATCCAATTGACTACTATCCTAAATTGGGTAAATATTATTAACCCAACACTGCCATAACCTAGCATCCACCTTTAGGGAACTAGCTTCCATACAAGTCCTAACATTCATCCAATTGCCCTTAAATAGGCCCACAACAATTCATGTTTTTATATATTTTTATTTATAAATTTTGGGACTTTGGTCGAGGTTCAATTTGCTAGTTTTTATTACAAAATGGTCGACCGCTGTTCGTATATGGTCGGTCGACCGTTGGGGGTCCAGGGTTGATCGTTCACGAAAAAAATTAGGATTTCTTTCAGTTTCGTTGTCGGTTGTTTCACTGCTTAATTATAGGCATTAACAGCATTTGATTTACCCTAATTACAGCTAAGCACCATTTTGCAATTTATACAATCCAATCTATGATTTACCGATCTATGGTTTTCAATTTTAAGTGAAAAAAGGGGTAAATGCATAAATCTCCAATTAACAATTTGCTGACAATTTAAAGTTAGGGTTATAGATTCAAATCTGGGGCTTATCAATTTAATCACAAGAGGGGTATGCTAGCATCAAGTTAGGTTTAGCAGTTACAGTAATTTCAATTTCCATATAGGTTATAAGTTCCAATTTAGGGTTTCTAACATCATCCTAGATCATAGAGAATAGATCAATTTTAACTATGATTAACCATATAATTAAATTAGTTCTCACTCAACTTTTGTCCTAGGCTCTTAATTAAGAATTTGGCCTCCAATCGGTAGCTCCTTCCTTAGATCTCTTTAGTCCCTCTTGATTGCTTGCTCTTGCCTCTTAATTTGATCAGAATTTGATTTTTAGGGTTTTAAAAAATTAGGGTTTGAGAAAAATTTAGCAAAGTGTCATTACTGTAAAGCTTCAACAATAGATTATGATTTCTCTAATGATGAATTTATAGGGTTAAAGTTAGGTTTAGGGCCATTAGATTAGCCTAGGGAAGATCTGGTCCTCTTATCCTATACTTAGCATCCAAACAACTCATCTCGTCCATTCATTTTCGTTATCAGGAAACAATAATTCCATGATTTAACGTATACGCGGGTCGACCACCCGATCCTTTGGTCGATCGCTACCAGTCGACCTAGGATGCTCATGGGTCGATCAGTAGCTATGTTGATTTTTAATTATTATGTTTTAAATTCTAATTTCGTTCTAACACCCGTAACTCCTAAATACTAATTCTGATTACGAAGCGTTATATATGAAAATTTTCCGGAAAATCACTACGAATACAATGGTGCAAGTTTTGTAGTTAAATTTGGACATCTGTGAAAATTTGCTTTTAAGTTCTTGTTTTCGATGGAAAAACGTAACTCATACATACAACAACCAATAGCTAAAATCATCCACTCATCTATCTTCCACGAGAAATCACCGTCCTTATAAATTTTCTAATGCAACATGTACGTATATATGCTACATGAAATGCATGTGAATTTATACTAATGTGAAAGTAGTCATTCTATTCATCCAGTCGACCTCTTGTCATTCAAATCTTCATGCCACGTATCCGAATATATGCAACATCCTAAGTAAATATTTACTTGCAACTCTATATGTATACGCAACCACTTCATTCGTATGCAACATCCATATGCACGATAAATGAAAATTAGCATCCATAGGTATTATATAAAATAAGCCAGACGATAATAAGGGATGGCGTAAATGTGTGTACTATGTTTAACGACTAATTTTCTATCGGATTAGAAAATAGCCGATAAATTTCAAATTAAAATAACTGCAAGCGCACGGCGTACGAAAGTTAGTACGTGGCGAGTACGGGTCGATCCGCAGGGAATTGTTAGATTTTAAAAATCAGTTCAATCAAACTATACCAAATGGAGAGGAAATTGTTAACTACAAGCAAAATGAAGCTAAAACTAGAATTAAAATGAGACTAAAAACTATAAGATTAGAGAACAATTTAGAGGCAAATCCACTCTCATATTTTGTAAATCAACAAACCAATAATTTATGTTCTCTAGTTTTGATATTAAGTGAAATAATTGTTGCTTTTATCATAAGTATGGTTTATTTATGTTATTAATTAACATAACTTAAACCATCAAACTATAATACAACAAATAAACCACTTATAAATTCTCATGAAAATAAAGCCAAAGCAAAAGCTATTTTAAGTATGATCTATTTACTATTGTAATTAGTAATATAGATAATCAAATTTTGTTTTCACTTCCATTTAAAAATCAAAAATCAATTGGCAAATGGTGATGTAAATTGTGTTTATGTTGAATAAGAATAGCTCATTTGCATATGCAACATAAGCTATCAAACCCACTTGTATAAACTTACATCAAAATTCACTTTCATGAAGCACAAATAAAAGAGATCATAAATCATAAAAATGTTGAAATTACATAAAGTTAGAGAGCTTCATTACCCCTAAATTGAAGGGGTTTAGCTACTCATTTGTGTTATCAAGTCAACACTTGTAAATTTCAACATTAAAAAGTAAAGAAATAGAAACTAAGCAAAGGATGAAAAAGAGTATTTGCATAAAATTAAAGCTACACTACTTGCATGAATGTAAATCTAATCTAATAACAAAGAAAAGAGAAGAGCATAGAAATAAGCATAAGCTTAAAAGTAAAGAGAAGCATGTAGAAAAGAGAAGGCTTAGGAAGCCATTTTTATTTCATGAAACATGGTGTTTACAACTTGCTAATTTCCTAAGTAAAATGAAGAGTAGGAAGATATTTACATGTACATAAGAGGGCTATTTTTACATGCATAAAACTCTAATTCAATTTTTAGGCTGCTTCCCAAAATGCCCTTTAGGAAGTGTGGCCTCCAAGTAACCATTAGCCTCTAATTAACCCATCGTTAAATATGCATGAAGCCTTAACCTCCACTTAGTTGTCCATTAGCTTCTAATTGTAGATTTAGGTAAGTGGATGGGGTCCTCCATGATCATGAGCTTGAATTATTTCTACTTCATTCCTTTGTATTCCCTTGTGCACGCATATATCTTCATGAAACCCTCTTCCATATGCATCCAAATTCCTATAAAAATTATGAAAAATGTCCAAGTAAAAAGTCCCAAATTAACACATGCACAAAAATGACTATTTTTCCCCTGTATGTAGATGAATGTATAATGATTTGAAAATAATTTAATTTTGGTTTTAAACATGTTAAAATATCCAAATATGACATTTATTTAAATAAAAATAGATAAAATATGGATGTAAATATATGCACATTTACGTGCACATCAAATACCCCCACACTTATCTTTTTATTCGTCCTCGAATAAAGAAAAACTAAGATAAATCCGTTTTCGTAGGGAGCATGATTGCATTGAGCATATGCAATAAGCCGTTAAACCTCTGGGTGTCTCCAGTAGGACGAGTGTTGTCTCGTGAAGGTTTTCAGCGGATACTACCCACAAAATCCAAATGCAAAGTGAATATATTTACAAAATGCAAGGTTTATTTACAATGGGATGAGTGCATGTTTTTTGAAAGTATTTACAAAAGAAGAATTTACTTTCAAATCGACACTAATAAGTTAAATATAAGTTCTGGTCATTATCAAGAAATTTAAGTCCTTTTACATATCAAAATTTCCAACAAAAATTAAGTTGTCATAATAGATAAACTATAGTTTGGCTAGTTGTTTCAGTTGATAACACAATGTAATTATGAAATGGATCCTTAGTTGATTATCAAAGTTTGTCAAAGTGGTATTTTCATTTCTTTTCAATAACAAGTTAAATCAAACAAGTCAAAATAGTGTTTGGATTTCAATTGCTTACTCTCTCTTATTTGAAAATTTTATTGATATTAACAATATTTACATATGCCTAACTCAGATAAACTGAGGCCAGATATATTACCCATGCACTACCTTTTAGGCTTACATGAGGGGAATACAGAGCGTGGCGAGTGAACACACAAGTGTGAAAACTTATTGACTGTAGGCGTTATTAGTTAAAGAATTTTTATATACTTACACCTAACTCAGATAAACTGAGGCCAGATATACCGATCGTGCACTGCCTTTCGGGCTTACGTGAGAAGGGTACAGAGCATGGCGATTGAACACACGAGTGTGAACACATGACTCTAGGTGTTAAAAATATATACATATATACAAATGTTTTTTTTACTTACATATTTTTTTGTGTTTTTTTCTATTTTTTAGAAAGAGAGAGTTTTGCAAAATCATCTTGGCACCATTTAACTTAGAAGATAAAAATGTTATATCCTTTACTTTAAATTTACCACTTTTAAACAAAGATTTTCAATTAGAATATACTTTATAATTAACACATATGAACCTTCCTATATACTAGTTAAATCATTGTTATTTGTAATTAAACTCCATTTTTATTTTTGTTAAGACAGATTTTTTTTCAAAAATTTCAATTTAATAACCAAAACTTATACTTATCCTATTGTGTTTCTTCAAAGATAAATCAAAATGCTAAAAATAAAATGTTTTTGAGATTTAGAAATTTTGAGATTTTTTTTGAGTTAAAAGAAAATGAAAATAAAAAAAATGCCATGAAACTTTAAAAAAAATGAAAATGAGACTCCCCCCACACTTAGTTTTTACTGTGTCCCCACAGTAAGTGCATGATATAATGAGTCTAACGGGGAAAAATATGTACATATTTATAAAAGAGGGTTAACATTCTCACTAGACGTAGCTTAGCTCATGAAGAATCATGAGCACCTCCTCTTGGTTACTTGGCAATTCCAGGAAAGGTTTCAAACGATGACCGTTGACTTTGAAAATCGATCCATCCCTAGGGTTTTGTATTTCTATTGTTAGAAATTCTTTACTCATCGATCTTTCATGATTAATGATGAACAATTCAAGTAATAGCCCATGGATCACCAATACCGAATATTTCACAAACAAAACTTAATATGATTTATTGTTTAAGATGACGTACCTTGATTAACAGCGGAAGATGTAATGGATATCATCTTCTTCTTCTAACTTCTAATAATTACTCTTCTTCTCACAATTTGGTTTCTCTCTCTAACCCTATTTCTTTATGTGTTTCTTGATGGAGAAGAATACATCTGTTGGTAGGGAGAGAGAGGACCCAATTCTTTATATAACATTTAACTCTAAATCTGGTACGTCCATCATATACCAATTCAATGCTTAAAATTAATCACATACCTAATGTTCTAATTATAGAACGGTCTATTTATGACTTAATTAATCAGGTCACATTAAGATTAGAAACTGGATAACGTTAAAGGTAAATGAAACATTCTATTTATGACCTAATTAATAGGGTCACATTAAGATTAGAAACTGCATAACGTTAAAGGTAAATGAATCGTTCTATTTATGACCTAATTAATAGGGTCACATTAAGATTAGAAACTGCATAACGTTAAAAGTAAATGAAACGATTGCAGTTTCTAATAGTAGATTTCTAACATTCTCCCAATTGACCCGGTTATTCATAATATCAAGTGTTGAACATCATACTATGATAAATTGCTGAGAGTTATGGCGGTTGTGCATTATTAATTCAATGCATTCCCTTACATATACTATACTACCAGCAATCCATCATTTTTATACTCATAATTTATATAAAACAGCATAATGGTCCACATAATGTCTTATATCATAATGATTAAACATAATATCTTTATAAGACTCTTTCTTGTTTAAAATTACATAAAGTACATACTACCACATTAAAACAAGAGACACATAATTGTATATCAGAAAGACACAAAGCAGCTCAGAATGTTACACATCAATTATTATTAATACAACCAAGACCCATTCTTTGAACATGTTCCTTAAATTGTCTTGGTTGTAACCCTTTCGTCAAAGGGTCTGCAATCATAAGTTATGTCCTGATGTGCATGATTGACACTCTTTGTTTCTGAACCTCATCTTTCACACAGTTCCATATGTTTGGCACCTTTAGAGTACTTGTCATTTTTGAGAAAAACACTGTTGCAGAGTTATTACAATAAATTTTCAGCGGCTTGCTAATGGTGTCGACAACCGCAAGTCCTGAAATAAAGTTTCGCAACCATAATGCATGAATTGTGGCTTCATAACATGCCACAAATTCTGCCTCCATAGTAGATGAAGCAACGATAGTTTGTTTCGCACTTTTCCATGATATGGCTCCTTGAGCAAACATAAACAGGTAACCAAAAGTCGATTTTCTAGTATCGATGCATTCAGCAAAATCTGAATCGCTATATCCAATCACCTCCAATTCATTAGATCTACTATACATGAGCATGTAATCTTTCATGCCTTGTAAGTACCTCAACACTTTCTTTGCAGCTTGCCAATGTTTCCTTCCTGGATTACTTTGATACCTCCCTAACATACCTACTGCAAAACTGATATCCGGTCTAGTACAGGTTTGAGCATACATTAGGCTACCAACTACAGATGCATATGGAATTGATTCCATTTCCTTTCGTTCAACATCATTCTTAAGACATTGCATGAGATTGAATTTATCACCTTTCTGTACAGGAACTTTCCCAGGTGAACACTTACTCATTCTAAATCTCTCTAGAATCCTTTCAATATATCCTTTCTGAGACAATCCCAATATTCTTTGTGATCAATCACGAAATATTTCTATTCCAATCACATAGGATGCCTCTCCCATATCTTTCATTTCAAAGTTCGTTGAGAGAAATTCCTTAGTCTCATGCAATATGCTTAAATTATTTGCAGCAAGCAAGATGTCATCAACATAAAGGACTAGATAAATAAACTTGCTCCCACTGATCTTTTGGTATAAACAGTGATCAACCGTATTTTCCTTAAAACAAAAAGATGTAATAATGGTATTGAACTTAATATACCATTGCCGGGATGCTTGTTTAAGCCCATATATTGACTTCATAAGTTTACACACCAATTGTTCTTTACCTTTTACAGAAAAACCCACAGGTTGATCCATATAAACATCCTCATCAAGGTCTCCATTCAGAAAGGCTGTTTTCACATCCATTTGATGCAATTCCAAATCATAATGTGCTACTAATGCCATTATTATTCTTAGTGAGTCCTTTTTCGAAACAAGAGAAAATGTCTCCTTGTAATCAACACCATCTTCCTGAGTGTAACCCTTAGCAACAAGTCTAGCTTTATACCGTTCGATATTACCACTAAAGTCGTGTTTGGTTTTAAAAACCCATTTGCATCCGACTCTTTTACAGCCATTTGGTAACTCAACGAGATCCCAAACTTCATTCTGTTGCATGGATTTTAGTTCTTCTTTCATGGCATTAATCCATTCCTTTGACTCTTTACTTTCTACAGCATGTGAAAACGAAACTAGGTCCTTATTGATTCCTATATCATAATCTGATTCTTGCATATAAACCATATAATCATTAGAAATAGCTGATCTACGATCTCTTTGAGATCTTCTTAATGCTACTTGTTGTGGTTCATGCATATCAGCATTATGTAAGTCGTTTCCTTCAGGAAGTACTTCTTCATTTATATGTTGTCCATCATCATGCTGTTCTCCAACAGTTGGAACAACATTTGGAGTAATAGTAGATGGAGGAACTATTCTAGGCAATGTAACATTTACCCTAGTATCCTTTATTTCCACTATTTCTCTTCTAGTTCTCCCACTGACTTCACCAATCTCAATGAATCTTGCATTACCAGTTTCTACAATTCTTGGACTATGATTAGGACAGTAAAACACATATCCTTTAGATTTTTCAGGGTAACCTAAAAAATACCCACTAATCGTTCAAGAATCTTATTTATTTTCATGTGGATTATAAATTCTCGCTTCCGCTGGACAACCCCAAACATGCAGGTGTCTTAAGCTAGGTTTCCTGTTAGTCCATAATTCAAAAGTAGTCTTTTGAACAGCTTTACTAGGAACCCTATTCAACAAATAATTAGCGGTTTTGAGAGCATACGACCACAAATTCTTAGGTAGTGTAGAATCTGACATCATACTCTTAATCATATCTATTAACGTCCTATTGCGCCTTTCTGCTACACCATTTTGCGGTGGTGTACCTGACATTGTGTATTGCGCACATATGCCATGACTTTCGAGGAATTTTGCAAATGGACCTGGACACTGGCCTGACTCATTATATTTGCCATAATATTCGCCACCTCTATCAGACCTTATGATTTTCACCTTTTTATCTAATTGCCTCTCAACTTCCTTTACAAACATCTCAAGGACATTCACAGATTGAGATTTTTCATGAAGCAAATAGACATAACCATAGCGGGAAAAATTGTCAATAAAAGTGATGAAATACTTTTCTCCATTAAAGGCTGGAGTGTCCATAGGTCCGCAAATATCAGTGTGTATTATTTCAAGAAGCTGGCTGCTTCTAGTGGCTCCTTTCTTATTATGTTTGGTTTGTTTACCTTTAATACAATCCACACATAATTCTAGATCACTAAAGTTCAAATTTGACAAAATTTCATTACTTACTAATCTCGTCATTCTTTCTTTGGATATGTGACCTAGTCTTTTATGCCATAAGAAAGCAGAATTTTCATTCAACATGCTACGTTTGCATCCAACATTATTTATTACATTCAGCAAGGAATTCACATAAGTGTCATTCAGTTTCAATTTATATAAACCATCAATTAGAATACCAGAACCAACATTATCAGTATTCTTATATAAATCAAAACAACCAGATCCAAACGTACATCTAAAACCAGAAATATCCAACTTACTTACGGAAATAAGGTTTCTAGATAATGAAGGTACATAAAGGGTACTATATAAGTCTAATACATATCCACTTTCTAGAATTAGACGATAAGTCCCAATGCCTTCTATTGTGGATTTCATTCCATTTCCCATAAAGAGAAAACGATCTTCATTTGGATTTATGGTTCGGATCATAAGAAATCCCTTCATATTATTGGAGACATGAGTTGTAGCATAAGTATCAAGCCACCATGTATTAATAGGAACTTCAACTAAATTTGATTCAAAACATACGAAAGATAGATGATTACCTTTCTTTTCGAACCAAGCTATCCTTTTCGGACAGTCATTTTGATAATGTCCTTTCCTTTTACAGAAATGACATCGAACATCCTTTAGTTCCTTCTTTTCCTTATCCTACCCATTCTTAGCAGGTGCCTATTTCTTCTTGAAATGACTTGATTTTCCATTCTTTTCTTTACCAACATTATTACTCACAAAACTTACTGAGTGATTCACTTGATTTTTCAAACGTCCTTCTTCATGAACAAGTCTACTGGCCAATTCATTAACATTCCACTTATCCTTTATAGTGTTATAGTTAATTTGAAAAGGTCCATATTCAGAAGGTAGCGAGTTCAGGATAAACTGGACAAGAAAAGAATCCTCTACTGTAAGTCCAAGGGAGTTTAACCTTGCTGCAAGATTAGGCATCTCTATAATGTGCTCTTGCATAGTTCGCGACCCATCAAACTTCATGGTCGTGAGTTCTGCCATAAGAGTACCAGCGAGTGCCTTATCAGCTGAACGAAAACGCTCTTCCACAAACTGCATATATTCCTTAGCACTTTCCGTTCGCGGAATTGTTGACTTGATGTTGTTAGCAACAGTCATCTTAATAAACATAAGGCTCAATCTGTTACTGCATTCCCATGCTTTATGGTGTGATTTTTCTGTCTCAGTACTAGCTGTTGTAAGAGCAACAGGTTTATCCTCAAGGAGTGCCAAGTCAAGATCCTGAACACCTAAATGGAAATTGACTTGTTCTCTCCATTCGGAAAAATTAACACCAGTGAACAATGTAACAGATGAAGCATGTGTATTCATGGGAACTACTGCAAATTAAATTAAAAAAAATTGAAATAACTATAAGCTCATAGCTAACGTCATTCAGATATGTACATAATAGTATAATATAGCACTCCTTTGGGTAGATACTATCTTATACTTAACATAATTAAATACCAAAACATAAGTAAGTAATAAATATATTCAATTAAATAGAACTGACATCTTTGGATGATCAATATTTATTTAATCAAGATATCTATTAAACCTCATCATGTCAACTAGTTGTAGAACAAGACTTTCCTTTGGGTAAGTTCTCAGGTTCTATCATTAGTGACGCCAGTTTTTAATTGGTATTATTATAACTGGCAATTTTTATCAATAATCATTATGTCACTTATGCACTAAATGATTACTCTGATTTTGACCACTTTGGTGATTAACAAAATCATAAATCTCATGTGCATAAATGACTTATAACACATACTGTAATGACCCTGAAATCGGCCTTCGAAAATCAGCACCCGTACTTCACTGGTACTCAACCAAATCTGGTTCACCGGAGCTTATAACATAGTAAGTATAACAACACAGCGGAAGAAAGAAATAGATGATATCATATACAACTCAAATGAATACAATATCCAGAATGATATACAATAATGATATCAATAATACACAGCAATATCAGAGATATGATACAATGCTACAGCGGAAATAATAGAACTGATAACTCCAAATGATCTCTAAAAGAGAATGAATCCAATAACTCCAATATCAAGCTCGAACCACCATCACGATGCAAAACGGTAAGTAAGTACAGTCCATGAACTCCAAACACTGAACTAGCTCCAGATAATCTACTAAACCTGAATATTTGAGAAAACCCAACTCTAGACTGCCCGTGTGGAAAATTATGGGCACCCAGAGTTTAGGAAGGGAACAATAAACTCCAGGTCAGTCATGGGACTGGTGTGAGCAACAAAAATAGTTTATCTTTAAACAAACACAAAAGGATTTTTTAAACATTGAAATCTGCAATGCTTTTGGAAAATGAAACTACCAAAAGACCTCCCACCACACACACAATGCAATCGCAGACTTGGAGGAGATTTCTTCTTATGATAGTCAAACATGCTTACTACGCAAAAGAAAACTCTTTTGATATTATTACTAGTGCATAGTGTAGAAAACATTTCGAAAGTATAATATTAATCTTAGCCAACATACAGCCATTATTGTATTCCTACTATAGCTACCATCTAAACAGTGGTGACCACCATAAGTAAATGGTAGGTTCTACAACTAAAACCGTACAGGGCGCGTATTGTTTCTTTGGATTTTCCATCAAATGGTCAGGCAAAGGAACTTCCTTACACCAAAATGGAAACGCCTCTGGAAAGACGCCCCGAGAGTCAACCTGCTCTCTGTAAACACAAGGCCGACGCTACCTCACGCTGTACAGCTGTAACTAGGTAACTAACACACTGATGCTACCTCACGCTGTACAGCTGTAACTAGGTAACTAACACACAAGTATGCCATCCCCAGGTCGTTACCGACCTTTATCCGAGGATCCTCAACCACAAAGCAACAACCACAAAGTATAATAAATCTGCGGCATCAACATAGGTAAAATATCTGGGCTCCATACCATGATATCACCTTTTATCCAGAAGGAAATGACATACCCTAGGGGCGCGACCCCTAAAAAAACCTTGCCGCAACATTCCTGTTTCGACCATTACCGGGTCGTGAGGTTCGACGAAGTCTCGTCCACAAAGCTACGTTTTTTCACAAAGCCACGCTTTTTCACAAAGCCACGCTTTTTCACAAAGCCACGCTTTGATCAACAAATGATCAACAACACTTCGTATGCCACATTACCAAATTGGGAATGTATCACTAGTAACCATCAACTACATAACCTCTGAGCTCGTACGTCTCAGAGAAGGGTGTTAAGCTAAGAGAATAAATTCTCCGCCACCAACAGAAATGTATTTGATAGAAACCAGCTTTACATCTCAAAGTGTAATGTCAAACACACATCCATACAAGTCCGTTCCTCGATCGAACGGAACCGAAGGCACTTCTAAAGTAGCCCTTGCAAATCCAGATAATTTCTAATCACGTCCGGACTTCCCATCACAAAGGGTGCTAAAATCTCTATACCGGGGATCAGCCGATGCAGAGACAATCGATGGTAATCCTTTCGTTTTCGAAAGTATCCGGTCTTCACTACCGGTCTTCAAATGCTACCCATATACATCGTATCATTATTCAGAATGGGTTATATGACACAAAGGTCCTCTCCCGGCTAAACTGAATAACGAGCGCAATTAAATCATATGGATACTGGGGTCTCAGTTAAATCACAGCTTAAAGCCCAAAACTTTTCATTCGAATGGTTAAAAAAATTTACCATTTCCAATCTTTAAACAAAAAGATTCATTTCAACAACCTTCAATGGTTTAAACAAATTTCCATACTTCTAATCTTTTAAACAAAAAGATCCAATCCACAAAGTTCACCCATTCACAAAGATCCATTCATGGATTTCAAAACAATTTCCATTTTAATTGAATAGGTTTACTCGTTAAATCTTTAAATCAAGATTTAACTTATAGCTTTCAAAACTAGTTTCCAAGGATTCATTCATAGTCTTTCAAAACAATTCCATTTCATGTTGGATTAACTCGTCCGGTCTTTGAATTAAAGACTCATTTCATAGTTTTCAAAACATTTCAATTCCATTTCAAACTTGAAACCTTTCAACACAATTTAGAAATCCTTTCTTAAAATGAAAGCTATTATTATTTGAAAACAAATAGTTTTCGTTTCGGAAAAATTCGATCTCATTTATACAAGTTGAATCTTTGGGTTAATTCAAATTCTCAAAACCCTACTTTTAAAATGGTTTAAATTCATATAAACACATTTATAACTTGTATAATCTTTTAGACCAAAATTTCCAAATTATTGAATTCAATTTCAAATATTGAATTCAAATTTAAATTAAATTATTTAAATTGGAAACTTTACCAAGTTATTCAAAATAACTTTTATCTTAAAACTCCCTTTCAAAAGCTTTGACATTTAACCCAAATTCATTTCCAAAATCAATTGAAATTAAAATTTTAATTTCAAAAACATTAATTTTAAATCATCTGTGACTTAACCGATTTCCACGTGAAATCCATATTTGTGTGTGTAAGAGTGTGGTCCAGGGGTTTCACACAGTAGTGCAACATCATCCAATCATCACAGATCAGAATACAGAAATATAGTTGATAGCGGTATAAACTATAACGCTTATCTTTCATTCACAGATCACAGATATATAAATTACAGATAGTATATTTCATTCATCCCAGATAAATAACTACCGTACAGATCACACACAAATCATAATATATCACACAGCATCACAGATCAGAGAATATCAATAATTCAACACCCAATAAAATCCAAACAGCCATAAGTAGGATCAATTTAGTTATCTGATTAATTTAAACCAGATTAATTACCCATGAATTCAATTACTAATCTTGGTTAATTAATATTAATTAATTACAACCCATTTAATTAATGAAATTAATTAATCAACCTTAATTATCCATCTTAATTAATTATTCTAAATTAATTAATTATCCTTAATTAATCACATTAATTCAATAACCTTAAGTTAATTACATAATTAATTAACCACTAATAAAAGTAATTATCTTTTAATCATAAATTAATTAACCTTTAATTAATTCACCTTTAATCATTAATTAATTAACCTTTAATTAATTCACCTTTATTCATTAATTAATTAACCTTTAATTAATTCACCTTTAATCATTAATTAATTAATTTCACCAAGTAATTGTACTCACTTAATCACACCCTTTAAGACTTATAAGTAAAACAAATTATCCTTAACAATAAATGAAATTTTAAAAACCTTTAATCTTTGAAACAAAATCATTATATCAATCCATAAATCAACTTAGATCTTTGAGTTAATTAAATAAAACATTTGGTCTTCACGATTAACTCCTTAATTTTAACATTAAGTTTATTTAAAAATAAACCTTTAACTAGCCAGATCTGGCCGATCTTATTTAGAGCCTTTTTCTTCAGCTCGCAACTTGGTGTCGAATTCGACTAGCCCTTCTGAGACAAACTGTAATTTGAATCTTGCTCTCAATCTAGATTCTTCTTCGACTCATGCCTTTCCTCTGTCAGGTATTGCCACTGTTTCTCCATCCTCTCCTATAACACATTTGGTTGCTGCTGATGGTAATTGGAGTGGGGAAAGAGTAGTTTGTTCTCGAATTGAGGGTGTAAGGCTCTGTGCCGATCTCTTGTCCCCCGTTGTGAGTTGTAATTTGGCAAACGAGGAACACTGTGTTGTTTCAATTCCTATTGTCTCTGCAGTTATGCCAACAAGTGAGGTTGTTCCTTCTGGTTCTGCAGATATGCCAAATATTGAATCTCGAGTAGTTCCAGTTCCAAATGTTTCGATTGTCTGTAGTGGCATTGATTGCGAGCAATCTGTTGCTAGTGGTGGCCCTGTTAAGGATATAGAATCAGTCACTGCTATGAACCTTAACCCTCCTGAGTTGAGTGGTATTGTTGCATCCCATCGGAATTATTCGATCCCTTCCAATCCTGGTGAATTTTCATTGCAATCTTCTCCTGGCATCCCTCCTGATCCCACAGTTGTTTCCAGTGAATTACCAAATGTTAAAATTCCTACATCTAATGCTGTTAACTCTCCCAATGTTAGTGTTGGCGTAGATACTGTTGTTAGGCCTGCCTGGTCTTCTTTGTTTAATAAACTGCCTCGTAACGCTGGTGCATTCGCCCCTTAGAAATTTTGCACCCAAGTAATTGATGGGATTAGTGTTCTCCCTCCAGAAGTTGTCCTTGAAGCCGAAAATCAGTGGTCTGATCATCTTGTAGGTTTCTTTCTTGATTCTGCCGCTTCATACTCCATTGTTCGTGAGAGTTGTCGGCGCGCATGGAAAATGAGAGGCTCTCTTCATGTTCAAGTTATTAACTCCTTTTTCTATTTTAAATTTGGGAACATCGAAGACAAGCTTATTGCCCTTGAGATGAGCCCTCTAATTATTGAAGGTAAACCATTTATAGTGACTCCTTGGAGTATTAGTATTGACAAAGCTCGTGAACAGGTTCTCTCTATTCCAGTTTGGGCCACGTTCACTAATATCCCGTCTGTCCTTCAACCCCTTCTAGGTCTGAATTGGCTTGCGAGCCTTATTGGTGATTTCAAATGTTTTGATGCTAATACTGTCGCTCGCAAGAATTTACTTTATGCTAGAGCATTGATTGAAATTACCCCTCTGAATCCGCTTCCGTCGTCTCTGAAAGTAAGAATTAAAGATGGTCATGAGATGGAGATAGGAGTCAATTACACTTGGAAACCCGAAATATGCACTATTTGTCAGTCTTTTGGACATTCTGAGGATAAGTACTCTACGTCTGCTTCTCTTCCTCCTGCTCCCAAAGTCCCCCTCCTCCGGTCGGAATTGAAATGGGTCCCCAAGATTACTCCTATTGCTGATAATGAGATTCCTGTTTCTCCCACTGTGGACTTCGTTTCTGAAGCAGTAGATAGTGATTATGTTGATGAGATCATTTACTGGGAACCAGATGAGGGTGCTTGGGTTCACCCGGCCACGGAGATGAGGTATGACCTGCGGTCTCACAGTTATCACATGTTTCTTGGTGGCGCTGATGAGTCTAGGCGGCTTATTTATCATGTTGAGGGCGATAGTCTTTCTCTTTCGTCCTCTGGTATTGATGGTGCTTGCAATTGGTGGCAACTCTTAGATCCTACTTGGGACAGGATTCATCTTTACTCAGCACTCTCGAGATCTTTTGATCCATTATTGGCTACGTCCTTTTCTGTTGTTCAGCATGTCAAAGGGCCTGGTACTGATGCTGATATCAGTAACGACAAGGGGGGTTCTGGTCCTTCCATGTAGTCTAGACTCTCTGTCTGGCTCCAGTTCTTTTTATTTTTTCTGTATCAAGTGGTCTGCCCACTATAAAAACAGTCATAGTTGCTCTGTGAATATGCAGAACACCTGTTATTCTCTTTATATATAGTGGCACGGCCCACTATAAAGCTGGCTAGCTTTGCTAAAAAAAAATAAACCTTTGAAAAATAAGGTTACATAAAATTTTAAAACAAAAAGTCTGAAACAAGTTTATTTAAAAATCTGAAACTTGAACCCTATCAAAATCAACCCGAGTTAAATACTAAAAAACCCGAGCATACCAATCAAAATCACCGAGTCACTCACGATACATTCACGAGCCTTACCCGAGCCAGAATCTTCTTCCCCAAACTCGAACGAACGAACCCAGATATCACGATACATCGTGCACGTGCACCAGCGAACTACATCGCTCCGACCAACCATGATGGCTCCAACACATCGCTGACACTCCTACAGTCCCTCTGACCACCCAGATCCGAAGATAATAACATAAATCAAAATCGAGCAACTCGATTGAAACTGGAACCAACACAAATCGCTAAAACCTCTCGCCGTCGACGATCCTTCCACCAGAGATCACGCCGACCTTACCGAAGCTTCGCCTCAACCTCCAGCAATGGCGCCCCCCATCGCGATCACCTCCGGCACCTTCACGGTGGTGCATTGCCACGAAAACACTTCGGCCCAAACCTGCTTCCAAAAACCCTACTCCGACCCTCCCTGGCCACCACAGTCACCAGAAAATTCCACTACCATTTTTCCTGAGATCGACCACGCCCCAGCCACCTCTAGACCAAATCTTGACACTCACCTCAACGCCGATCACAGGCAATCGACAAAAATGTCGATTCTATTCAACACAGATTATCTCGACAATCTCTCAACTAAAAATCATGATATCTTCACCTAAATTCATCATTTTGCAATACTAATCTGGATATATAATCAAAACATGAAATTAACATGATAACCCATTTTTGATTTTCACTGTCTTTTATAAATTTTTGAGACAACATTCTAATATAAATTTCTGGAACTAATTTTATAATTAACATTACACTACTATAATCATTTTTCATTCACAGATCTAAGCTTAAATTTTATTGGATTAGGAGATATGAATTTTGTTTTGTTATTTGGAACAGAAATCATCATAGGGACCAGATATATACATACAGGCATATACATTCATATATCCAGAGCCATTCATATATATATATATATACACACACATACACATGCATCTACATCCATGAACACATGCAACCATATTCTACAGAGATTCATCACAACATTTAAGCATAAACACAGGTTTAAAAACTGTTTTTAAATTAAATTGTTTACTCACCTTATTTTCAGAGAAGAACAAAGCATTTCTTTTTTATGCTTGAAGCAGGTTGAAATTTGCAAGCTGAAACCTTTCTTCTTGATTCTCTGGTTTGACTTGATTAAATTTGTTGTTTGTTTAAGTTTAAGTTGATGTTTACTTTATATTTTTCTCAGTGAAAATGAACTAAATTGAAGTGAGGAGGAGATATAAAGAAATGAAGTTTACTAGGTATAATATTTTGTACAGGGTTATTATTTGTTTGTACAACATAAGCCAGGGATATTTTTATGTTTGGAGGCTGATATACTTGAACGTGATGGCTTCATTAATTGACATGTACAAATGAATATTTTTTCTTCATTTCGGTGGTTGGTGATGTTTTCCTTATGTACTAAGGAGGCCAGCATTTATTATCATGTACACACTTACCATTATTTGCTTTATTTTATTTTGTACCTTGCTTTGTCTTCCTTTGCAAGCCATTTCATATGGATATTATTTTTCTCAAGTGTTCATACTTAGATTTATTTGTTCATACTGAATGTATATGTTTGTTTTCTTTTTAACTTGTCTTTATAATGCTACTTTATAAATAAAGCTTTGTTGTTAGATTTCATTTAAGTGTTACTTCATTTTTTATTTCTAATTTAAATTATTATTGTTAGTTTTTACTTCTATATTAATTGTCTTATATTTATTTTATAAATTCAAACCATTATTAATCATCAATTCTAATATTTATTATTATCATTTATTATTAAACTATTTATTTCTAACCCATTTATTTAAGTTTTAAATTCAAATCAAATATATACATATATATTAAATTTTACTCATATATGCTCAAATACATATATATACATTCACATATATACATATATATACAATATTTTAAATTCAAATGATTTATACAGAATTTATTTGAACTCGGGGAAACTCACATCACTTCATCGATTAATTTCACAATTTTAATTCAAAAAGTCAATTAATTATAAATTTAAATATATATAAAATCTGGGGTCGTTACACATACTTGATTAAACACCATGAGTAAAGCATAGAACAGATCAATTGCAATCATAGGAAATATTCAGTTATTGATTGGTGGCTCTGATACCAAATGTTAGAAATTCTTTACTGTTCGATCTTTCATGATTAATGATGAACAATTCAAGTAATAGCCCAAGGATCACCAATACCGAATATTTCACAAACAAAACTTAATATGATTTATTGTTTAAGATGACGTACCTTGATTAACAGCGGAAGATGTAATGGCTGTCATCTTCTTCTTCTGACTTCTAATAATTACTCTTCTTCTTAGAATTCAGTTTCTCTCTCTAACCCTATTTCTTTATGTATTTCTTGATGGAGAAGAATACATCCATTGGCAGGGAGAGAGAGGACCCAATCCTTTGTATAACATTTAACTCTAAATCTGGTACGTCCATCATATACCAATTCAACGCTTAAGATTAATCACAGACCTAATGTTCTAATTATAGAACAGTCTATTTATGACTTAATTAATCGGGTCACATTAAGATTAGAAACTGCATAACGTTAAAGGTAAATGAAACGTTCTATTTATGACCTAATTAATAGGGTCACATTAAGATTAGAAACTGCATAACGTTAAAGGTAAATGAAACGTTCTATTTATGACCTAATTAATAGGGCCACATTAAGATTAGAAACTGCATAACGTTAAAAGTAAATGAAATGATTGCAGTTTCTAATAGCAGATTTCTAACATCTATGGCATTGTATGAAAAACAGTTCGTACCACAAATGGTCCGGTTCATCTCGATTTAAGTTTCCCATGGAATAAATGAAGTCTAGAGTCATATAAAAGAACTTTTTGGTTAGGAGAAAACGTTTTTCTGAGGATTGATTTGTCGTGAAAAACTTTTGTTCTTTCTTTGTAAATTTTATCGTTTTCATATGCATCGTTCCTAAGTTCTTCTAGTTCGTTGAGTTGTAATTTTCGGTTTTCGCCAGCTTTATCAAGATCAAAGTTTAAGTTCTTTATTGCCCACAACGCTTTGTGTTCGATATCAACCGGTAAATGGCAAGCTTTCCCGTAAACCAAACGAAATGGAGACATCCCAAGTTTAGTTTTAAAAGCAGTACGGTAAGCCTAAAGCACGTCGGTCAATTGCTGTGACCAATTTTTTAGATTTTTTTTGACAGTTTTCTCCAAGATTTGTTTTATTTGACGATTTGAAACTTCAACTTGCCCAGAAGTTTGAGGATGATATGGAGTGGATAACTTGTGGGTTATCGAGTATTTCTTCGTTAATGTTTCAAAAGATCGATTGCAAAAATGGGTTCCGTTATCACTAATTATTGTGCGAGGAGTATCGAACCTCGAAAAGATGTTTTCTTTCAGAAATTTCACAACATCGTTGGTTTTGCAAGAAATTGCTTCGACCCATTTTGAGACGTAATCGACAGCGAGAAGGATATACAAGTTTCCAAAAGAGTTGGGAAAAGGTCCCATAAAGTCGATACCCTAGACATCAAAGATTTCGATCGTAAGAATGGGGTTTAGAGGCATCATATTTCGTCGAGAAATTCGTCCAAGAATTTGACATCGATCACAAGTTTTTCAAAATTCGAATGAGTCTTTGGAGAGAGAAGGCCAATAGAAACCCACTGAAGCACCTTTTCCGCAGTTTTTCAAGGACCGAAATGTCCACCACACGCTTGATCGTGGTAAAACAAAAGAACACTCCTGATCTCATTATCTGGAATGCAACGTAGGATTATTTGGTTGGGGTAATATTTGAACAAGTATGGATCGTCCCAATAGAAATATTTCACTTGGGACATGAATTTGTATTTGTCCTATTTGGACCAAGATGAGGGAATTTCTCTAGTGACTAAGTTCACTATATCAACGTACCATGGATCGATAGAAATTGAAAGAAGTTGTTCATCGGGGAAGTTCTCATTGATTGGCAAAGAAGATGGTGCGTTCGGAAGACGAGATAAGTGATCGGCTATGACATTATCGGATCTTTTTTTGTCCTTGATTGTAAGATCAAACTCTTGTAATAAAAGGATCCAACAAATTAAGCGAAATTTAGCGTCCTTTTTAGCAAAGAGATATCGAAGCACAGAATGGTCCGTGTACACAGTAATGTGTTACCCGATCAAATATTGTCGAAATTTTTCGAGAGCAAAAACTACCGCTAGAAGCTCTTTTTCAGTGGTTGTGTAGTTAAGTTGAGCGTCAGTCAGAGTCATGCTAGCGTAGTAGATAACGTGAAGGATCTTGTTGATGCGTTGTCCTAAGACAGCACCAACTGCAAAGTTCGAAGCATCACACATTATTTCAAATGGGAGATCCCAATTGGGTGCGCAAATGATTGGAGCTCAAATGAGTTCGTTTTTGAGACGTTCGAAAGAAGAGATACAATCCGAGTTAAAATTGAAAGGAATGTCTTTTCCAAGAAGAATTGTTAAAGGACGAGCGATTTTGCTAAAGTCTTTCACAAAGCGTCGGTAAAATCCAACGTGTCCTAGAAATGATCGAATGTCCTTAACAGATTTGGGAATGGGTAGGTTTGCAATTACGTCAACTTTCGGTTTATCTACCTTAATGCCTTTATTTGAGATGATATGTCCAAGGACTATGCCTTGTTTGACCATAAAGTGGCATTTTTCCCAATTTAAAGTCAAATGTTTTTCTTTACATCAATTTAGAACCAACTCGGGATGGTGTACACATTCGAAAAAAGAATTGCAAAAGATAGAGAAATCATCTATAAAAACTTCTGGAAAGCGTTCAATCATGTCGGAAAAGATGTCAACCATGCATCGTTGGAAAGTAGCAGGAGCGTTACAAAGTCCGAATGGCATACGTCGAGAAGCAAAGGTACCGAATGGACACGTGAAAGTTGTTTTCTCTTGATCTTCGGGAGTGATTGGAATTTGGTTATAGCCGGAATAACCATCAAGGAAGCAATAGAATTCGTGGCCAGCTAAACGTTCGAGCATTTGGTCAATGAAAGGAAGTGGGAAGTGATCTTTTCGTGTTGCATCATTTAATTTTCAATAATCAATGCAAACACGCCAACCCGTTTGAGTACGAGTTGGAATAAGTTCGTTTGAATCGTTCTTGACAACGGTTATCCCAGACTTTTTCGGTACAACGCGAATTGGGCTAACCCATGAACTATCAGAGATTGGGTAAATGATTCAGTTGTTGAGAATTTTAAGAATTTCATCATGCACCGCATCTTTCATTTTTGGATTAAGCCTTCGTTGCGCGTCACGAACAGGCTTGGCATCATTGATTAAATGGATGCGATGTTGAACAAGAGCGGGACTAATTCTCTTTATATTGGAGATTGACCATCCCATCGCTTCCTTGTTTTTGGACAGAATTGAAAGTAAAGAAGTTTCTTGATTGAGAGAGAGAGTCATAGAAATTATGACTGGAAATGTTTCGTTATCACCTAAGTCTGCGTACTTAAGGTGATCGGGAAGTGGTTTGAGGTCCAACTTTGGGAGTTGCTCGATTAAAGAATTGGGTTGAGATTCGAACTCAACTGGAAGCGATTCAAAGGGAAGAGTGTATTCAATTTCATTGGGAATTTCATGAAACAATTTTTCATACTCGGCTTCGCGTTCGTCGTTAAGGTCAAGTGTCTCGTTTTTGAAGTTTCGTGAATGGCACTAACTTCCAACGTTTGGTCACGAGGTTCGTTCGATTGGCTTTCAAGATTGAAAATATTAAGATCCAAAGTCATGTTTCCAAAAGAGATTTTCATCGAACCGTTGCGACAATTGATTAAGGCATTTGAGGTGGCTAAGAATAGTCGGCCTAAAATCAATGGAATTTGACTCGTAGGGTTTGTCACGGGTTGTGTTTCGAAAACGATAAAGTCAACGGGGAATATGAATTGTCCTACTCTAATAAGCACGTCCTCGATTTCTCCCACGGGCTTCTTAATGGAGCGATCAACGAATTGAAGCGTGACTTTTGTGGGTTTGAGCTCACTTAGCTTAATTGTTCGTACACGGAGTATGGAATCAAATTGACACTCGCACCTAAGTCTATAAAGCATTTGTTAATCGTCTTGTCTCCAATTGTACACGAAATCGTAGGGCAGCTAGGATCTTTGTATTTGATGGGCATGGATTGGGGCAAGACTTCGCTCAAACTGGCGGCTAAGAAGACTTTTTTAAGCACTTGAGTGTGTCGCTTTTGGGTGCACAAGTCCTTAAGAAATTTCGCGTACGTGGGGACTTGCTGAACAATGTCAAGAAGCGGAATGTTAACTTTGACTTGTTTAAAAATTTCCAACATCTTTTCCATTTTGTCAAAGTGTTTCTTTGGTTGAAGACGATGTGGAAATGGGACACGATACTCGGTAGGCGGGTCTACTCGAGTAGAAGAAGAATTTTGATGGGCATTCGGTTCAATGTTTGGCTCCACGTTCTGTTCTGATTCGTTTGTTGTTTTAGAAGTGTCGAGAGAGGTTTCCGGTAAATCATTTGGATTAACGACTTGATTATCGATTTGTTTACCGGATCGTAAAGTGGTGATAGCACTCAATTGGCTAATGTTGCTATCTTGAACAACATGGGCTTGATTTGAATTTGCATTTTGATTTCTAGGATTTGGAAGGGGATGGCTTGGGAATGTGCATCGTTCGCGTTCACTTACAGACGTGGCTAATTGACTCATTTGCATTTCAAGTTTTGCAATTGATTGGTTTGTGTTTTGCATATATAAGGTCAATAAATTTTGCAAATTGTTGTTTGATTGAAGACTTTGAGTAGTTGCTTTAGCCAACGTTTCAAGAGTTTTCTCTAGCAAAGTTAAACGTTTATCGTCTTGGGGAGGGTGAGCAGAATTTGGTTGAAAATTTGATTGTTGCGAATGATTATGAGACGGACCCATAAAATTTGGTTGAAAATGATTGGGTTGAAAGGGAGGATTCGAAGCATTATTTGGAAATGCTTGAAAATTAGGACGAACCGTATTCGTGTTAGGATTGTTTTGGTTCCAAGCAAAATTCGGATAATTTCTCCAACCAGGATTGTACGTTGGAGAAAACAGGTCATTTTTGGCTTTATTGAAAGCATTGATTTGTTCGATAGAATTAAGGCATTGATCGGCTACATGATTAGGATCGTTGCATTTATAACACATGGGTTGGGAAGCTTGATTCATTTGATTTGATAAGAAAATGTTGTCGAATTTGTTAATCATTGCGTCGATTTTTGCTTCCAAGGCCAAAGATGATCCTATCGAGTGTGCGCTCGATCGTGAGTAAATCGATTTCTCGTTTGAACGTTCCCATTGGGACAACTTTTCAGCGAGGTTTTAAGAAATTTCCAAGCATCATCGTGATGTTGGGCAAGAAAGTTGCCTTGGCACATTGATTCGAGCATGGTTCGTGAGCTGTTTTCGAGTCCATCGTATAAGATTTGGCAAATCATCCATTTTTCGAAGTTATGGTGTGGACATTTTATCAAAAGCTCTTTGAATCTTTCAAAAAAATTTCCAAATGGTTCTCCCCTAAATTGATGAAAATTGACGATTTCGTTTCAGATTTTACTTGTTTTTTCCAAGGGGTAGAATTTTTTTAAGAAAGCTTTTACGAATTCTTCCCAAGTTTTAATCGAGTTTGACGGTAAGCTGTACAAACATTTTTCAACGTAATCCGTAAGAGCGAATGGAATTAAGCGAAGTTTGATTCGATCATTGGAAAGTTGTTGGAGTTTAATGGTTGCGCAAACTTGTTCGAATTTAGTCAAGAAAATGTATGGGTCATCGTGCTCGAAATTGGCAAATTTTGGAAGCGTGGCAATATGATTCGAATGAATTTCGAAATGGTTACCCGTAAGGGCGGGTAACGTGATGCAAGATGGAATAGAAACTCTATCGGGAAAGATTCTATCCATAAGAGTTCGAGGGGCGTTCTCGTTCGCCATTTCGGGAGGATCGTTTGTTCGAGTTAAACAATTAGTTGTTGAGTCGCGAGTCCAACGATTTGTTGTTGTGTCACGAGTCCAAGTACTCATGCACAAGTGAAATTCAAGAAGAGAATGAAGTTAGAATCGAGTTTGGAAAATGAAACAAGATTCGGAAAATGAAATGAAAAATTGTTTTTTTTTAAAGGAAGAAAAATATTTACCAAGTGAAATTTATTTTTCAAAAGAGAAGATTGATTTTTGTTTGTTTCTAATTTTTTATTTTTCAAATTTTTATATGTTTTTGTTTTTGAATTTCTATTTTTGAATTTTCAAATTTTTAAATATTTACCAAAAGGATTTTTTTTAGAAATTGGGAATTTGATTTTTTTGTTTTTCAATTTTCAATTTTTTTTTTGAAAAGACCTTTTTTTTTGGATTTTTTTTTGATTGAAAACTTTCAAAGGAAAGGAAAAAGGATTTTTTTTGGATTAAAAACTAACTTAAGTAAAATTTACAATTTGTTTTTGGATTTTGGATTTTTTTGGTTTTTAAATATGCATGAACTAATGCAACTAAATGAATGCAAAGGACTTAATTACAATTTTTTGTCCTTAGTAGCTCCTAACCCAAAATTGTATAATCACACTTTGTCTTAAACCAACAAAAATATTTCTTAGCCAGGTAACAGGCAGGGGTTATCGGTGCACCACGAATCACCGTAGCAATGCAACCGAAGGTTTAAGTACCATCAGAGGAACAACCACAATAATATTTACAAATCACCGTAATATTTATAAATGGTTATTACTCTACCGTAGCCTAGACACCAAGAAATAAACTTGTTCAAAGAAGACAATTGTCAAGAGCCAATTAAGCCCTAGGTGAGCTCACGACACCCTTAAGTCGAATGTCTAACCTTTATTATTAGTCAAATTCTACGATGAAATTCGATTTGTGGGCTAAGGAAAGGGTGATGAAATCCCTCACCTTATGTGAATTGGGGTATTGCCCTTAGAAAATAAAACAAGATGAGAAGAATGCAAAGCAGAAATTAAACGTGAATTTACAATGCAACTAAAATGAAGTTTGTTTTTGTTTTTGGATTTTGAAATGTTTTTTTTGAAATGCAAATGCAAGCAACCAACAATGCAATTCAAAATAAAACTAGAGATGAAAGCACGATACCAGAGCGTGTAGAATTATTAGCAATTTATTTTTTTAAGCGGCGATTTTTTATATGCAAGCAAAGCAAAGCGATTCTTTTTTGTAACCGGTTCTTCCTTTTAATTTGCTTTGGCAACTTGAAAATAAAAAAAAGATATATACAAGTTTTTTTTTAAAAAAAAATGAAAACAAAATAGAAATGAAATTAAAGCAAAACAAATGAAACTAAAACAAATGAAAATGAATTAAAACAAAAAACAATTTCTTTTTTATTTAAGAAGGAAACTAAACAAGTTTGTGAAATCAAAATAAAATGAAAACCAAACTAGTGAAAAAAAACAAAACAAAACAAACTTTTTTTTGTAAATAAAAAAAATGAACTTAAAACAAATGAAAAACAAAAACAAATTAAACTAAAACAATCGAAAACAACTTGTTTTTTTTTTGTTTTTTTCCCTTTTTGCAAGGTTTGAAAGGAAAAAAAAGGAAAGCTTTATCACAAAATTTTTAGAGATTTAGGGCCCGGCCCAAACACAGGTTATCTAACACACTCCCAAATAAAACGAACACAACTAAATTAGCCAAACACATAAAAATCAAAATCTCGAACAAACTTTCTCAGCGAATTTCTAAATCAAAATTTTCAATCCAAAAACTTGTTCAAATTCGCCTTTGATTAGTTTGAAGGTCGCGGTTTCTGGTTTCGGTGTGGAGTTATGATTGAGGAATCATGATTTGCGTAGTGATTTGGGAAAAATGGTAAAGTTTTTCTAGTTGCGGTGTTGATTTGAAGTGTGGTGATTTGTGGATGATTGGCGGCGACTTGATTGAGGTGGGTGAAGTCGATTGGATTGGAGGCTGGTCGGTGGGAAGTCGTGGTGATTTCGTGTTCTGGTTGCAGTTTGTGGTTGATGTAGCGGTGGTGGTTCAGTTATCAAGTAGTATCAGCGATGTCGAGTTCCAGGTTGTCACATTGGAATGATGTCGAGTTCGTACAGAGGGATGATGTCGAGTTCGTACTGTGTAGATATTGAATTTGATAGGGAGTGTCGGATGTGGTGAAGAAGGTATGGGCAATGTGTTCTTGGTGTGAAGTAGTATGGTGGTTGACTGGTAGTGGTATGAAGGTTGCAAGAGTGAGTGATGGTCACAGAAGTGGTCTGTTGTTGGTGAATGTGATAATGTTGTGGTTGTTGTAGTGTGTTGTTGCAGGTATATGGTTTGTGGAGTGACAGGAAGGGTGTATTGTTTGTATGTTGTGGTTGTGTTGGTTTTGTGACAGTGGTGGTTGAAGGCAAGCAGTAGAAGTGGTCGAATGGGATGATGGTGAGGAAAGTGAGGCAATGATTGTTTGTTTGCAATGCATAGTGATTGCAGTTATGTAAGTATCTTTAGTAGTGGTATAGAGCACGACAGATGGTGGAAAAGTGCAGATGGTGTAGTTCAGTGAATGAAGAGATGATTAGGGTTTTGTATAGGTTTGTAGCAGTCAGTGGATAAGGGTGGTGATTTGAAATGTTAACTTTGTTTTGATAGTGGATATTTGCAACAATAGTTAATGGAGATGTTGTGCACTGGTGATGCATCGAGGTGTGAAGATGCAAATGGTTTGATAGGGTTGAGGGGCTAATGTTGATGATCTGAATTTGATGGCAGGAGAGAGATGAAGACAGTTTTGAAATGAAATGGCTGTGATTGTTCTAGTGATGCAAGTTTGTTAACAGAAGCAAGTTGAAGTTTGTTAACAAAGGCTTGTTTATGAGGTGTGCAGGGGGTTGTCAGGGTAGTGTAAATGAACTATGGGGGAGACTGGCCAAAGAAGGAGAAAGCGTAGGCTTGATGGAAGGATGGTTGAGCAGCAGCAAGGAAGGCAGTAAATGAAGTGTTGTACGAGAAAAAGAGGATGGTTTTATTGCTATGTTGCTGTGCAGTGAATGGCTTGATGAACCAAAAATGGTGGCAGGAGTTTAAGTGGTTGTGTGCACTTGCAAGGTTGTAATGTGGTCAGTGCTTGATTGTTTGTATGTAGTGGTGGATTTGTGGATTTTTGAAGTTCAATTGTGGAGACCTGGGCTGTGGTGGTGGATTTGTGAGAGATGATGAGAGTGTACAGAGTGTATTGTGAATGTATTGTAGGAGCTGAAGTTTGTAACTGAAGTGTTACTGGTATAGCACTGATTTTTTTAGAACAGGAGGAGTTGAAAGTGGAAATGTTAGCAGGGACAGTTAAAGAGGATGTTAGGGTGCTATGTGGATTGGCAACAGTAACAGATGATCAGGGGTGAACAGAGAGGGAGAGAGCAAATAAGCAGTGAACAGTTGCACAGATATAAACTGTTCCCTTTTTTTGTAAATTGTAAAATAAAAACTTGTAAATGAAATGGAAAATCGAATGGAATAAATTTTTTTCTTTTTGAAATTGTGTATGCAATTTTTTTTTAAACAATGAAAATGCAAATGAAACTAGAAAATGAACACACAAGCAATTGCAACAAAAATCAAACAACACACAACTCAATTTTTTTTAAATACAAACAAACACAAAAGAAAATCACAGAAAAATCAAACAAAAATAATTCGAAGAATAGAAAATCAAAATCAAAGCAATTCCCCGGCAACGGGGCCAAAAACTTGTTTAACGGCTAATTTTTTATCGGATTAGAAAATAGCCGATAAATTTCAAATTAAAATAACCGCAAGCGCACGGCATACAAAAGTTAGTATGTGGCGAGTACGGGTCGATCCGCAGGGAATTGTTAGATTATAAAAATCAATTCAATCAAATTATACCAAATGGAGAGGAAATTGTTAACTACAAGCAAAATGAAGCTAAACTAGAATTAAAATGAGATAAAAAAATGAGAATAGAGAACAATTTAGAGGCAAATCCACTCTCATATTTTTGTAAATCAACAAACGAATAATTTATGATCTCTAGTTTTGATATTAAGTGAAATAATTGTTGCATTTATCATAAATATGGTTTATTTATGTTATTAATTAACATAACTTAAACCATCAAACTATAATAAAACAAATAAACTGCTTATAAATTCTCATGAAAATGAAGCCAAAGCAAAAGCTATTTTAAGTATGATCTATTTACTATTGTAATTAGTAATATAGATCATCAAATTTTTACTTCCATTTCAAAATCAAAAATCAATTAGCAAATGATGATGTAAATTGTGTTTATGTTGAATAAGAATAGCTTATTTGCATATGCAACATAAGCTATCAAACCCACTTGTATAAACTTACATCAAAATTCACTTTCATGAAGCACAAATAAAAGAGATCATAAATCATAAAAATGTTGAAATTACATAAAGTTAGAGAGCTTCATTACCCCTAAATTGAAAGGGTTTTGCTACTCATTTGTGATATCAAATCAACACTTGTAAATTTCAACATTAAAAAGTAAAGAAATAGAAACTAAGCAAAGGATGAAAAAGAGATTAACTACTAACTATTTGCATAAAAATTAAAGCTACACTACTTGCATGAATGTAAATCTAATCTACTAACAAAGAAAAGAGAAGAGCATAGAAATAAGCATAAGCATAAAAGTAAAGAGAAGCATGTAGAAAAGAGAAGGCTTAGGAAGCCATTTTTATTTCATAAAACATTGTGTATACAATTTGCTAATTTCCTAAGTAAAATGAAGAGTAGGAAGATATTTACATGTACACAAGAGGGCTATTTATACATGCATAAAACCCTAATTCAATTTTTAGGGTGCTTCCCAAAATGCCCTTTAGGAAGTGTGGCCTCCAAGTAACCATTAGCCTCTAATTAATCCATCATTAAATATGCATGAAGCTTTAACCTCCACTTAGTTGTCCATTAGCTTCTAATTGTAGATTTATGTAAGTGGGTGGGGTTTTCCATGATCATGAGCTTGAATTATTTCCTCTTCATTCCTTTGTATTTCCTTGTGCATGTATGTATCTTCATGAAACCCTCTTCCATATGCATCCAAATTCCTATAAAAATTATGAAAAATGTCCAAGTAAAAAGTCCCAAATTAACACATGCATAAAAATGACTATTTTGCCCCTGTATGTAGATCAATATATGATGATTTGAAAATAATTGAATTTTGGTTTTAAACATGTTAAAATACCCAAATATGACATTTATTTAAATAAAAATAGATAAAATATGGATATAAATATATGCACATTTACGTGCACATCATACTACCTAGTGGATATATCGCTCTAACCGTTTAAAAGAATAAAATCCAAACAATACGTCCAAATACATTCATTAGCATCCATCATCCATAACGCGTCCTATTGATGTATTTATAACCATTCCTATCATCCAATGGTCTCTACCTAAGCTTGAAACTACTTGCAAAAATAGTATTTTCTAACAAAACTGGAAATGCACCAGAAAAGAGTTCGGGTTGGGTAGCTCGGACATTCTCCTCAAGCTCCCATGTACTCTCAACTGGATCGTCTCCATTTTGGACTCTAACAGTTTAATTATCTAATTACAGAGTCCATTGGCCCATGGCCAAAAATACGGGTAGGTGCATAGCGAACAAGGGACTCACCTATCCTTTTAAACTTCCCTAACCAAATTTCACCACTGGCCAAAAGTTTCCAATTCATTATATGTGCATCGGTAACCTTCAAAAATCCTTGCTACTAACCCAAATGGTGTCGTCTTATACCACGTTATATAACCTAAGAGTAAATGTGCTATTGCTAACTGTAGCTCCATAAAATCTCCAATGCATAACATACCATCTTAACTCTTCCAATGATATATGTAATCACTCCAACTCTTAAAGATCAAGTGAGATAAGTCAAACGTGGACAGTGTCTCTTCCTACTTAGCTCTTTGCTATATTTTGGTTTTCCTTATGGCTACCCAAACTGGTGATTTCCCAAATATCAAAAAGAACATAACTTCTTTTCCTATTCAGCCCAACCTAAGTCATTTTTCTTTACTTTTGGACAGTTTCCCAACCTTCCAAAATCATGGTACCTATGTATCATGTTTATGGTCTACATGGATCTAACCCAAGTTCTACAAGTGAAAGTTTGATTTTTCTTCCCATTTAACTTTAAAAGTCCTTAAATTAATTAGAGTTATAATCTAAAATCATTCTAGCTAAAATAATAACCACTTAAGGGATACTTAAGGCCCCGGCGGTTGCTATGCACACGGCTATATATTCTAAGTTAGTCTTTCATAAATTTCCTTAAGAAAATAATCTTCCTTAAATCCGAGTGATGTTTGAGAATAATATTTTTATTCCTTTCTTCAAATCTTACCAAAAATTTCCCGTTTTCCTTCTTCTACGAAAATCGCCTACCTATTCTCAATGCATGCAAATAACCATATTTTTTCTTAACGGAGACCCAAATTCTTGAATTAACCACCCCTTGCACAATCTTCAATAAAATCTTATCTATGATACATTGTGGTTTGAACTTTCAAAACTTTTACCATTTCTTGATGTCCTTCCATAATTAAGACATCTTTACTGAACATAACCTCTTGTCATTTCTTTCTAATTGTTTTCAGGATTGAGATAACTCAATATGAAATGATGCTTTACCATTTTAATCCAATAAACATGATGACCAATCTTTGGTTTATACTTAGGAATTTTCGCATTTTAATGCACTGAAACTACATTTATCCCAAATGAAAGGTTAACAATGTAAATTTCTACATCTTAACCAAAAGGGGAATTAATGTCACATTTGGAATTACAAGGAATTATCTTTTTCTTAGTTATTGAAATAGACATTTCTGAATATGGTAACTGTAACGCCCCACCTCTATGCTCATAATAACAAAGAGTATTAAAGGAAATACTGTCTATTATTACGAAGAATAAGGCTGGATGGGAGCGACCATCCGTAATTGGCCTTACACTAATATTGGTTATCTCGATAGGAGTGGTACATTCTTTTTATTTTTCTTCTATTATTTATTTACTCCCATCGACACACCCAATACTAGTATAAAACGAACTACGACGGTTCATAATAGTTTAGGACATTAGATATAACAATAACACAGATAATATAAATGCGGAACACAGATAAAAACAAATGTCTCAGATATATATAACTGATGTCAGTTAATACATAGTTGACACTATACATATGATACAACTACAACTGTCGACTCTAGAAGTTATATATACAAGTACATTATCGACTAATATACATGAATACATATCATTCTATACAATGACACGACTACTACAAAATGACTCTGACAACTTCAGAAGATGTGAAAAGTCTTCAATCTCGAACAGCAACTCAAAGAAAGAAATCTACAACCTGAAATACTCGGGTCTGACCCGAGTATTACATTCAAAAGAAAATAATACACGGGTCAGTCTAATTCAAACTCAGTTATTAATGCACAGAAGCAATACTAATCAAACAGTCAAATAGATGACAGTCACAGAAATCTCGTGTATCCAATCTCTCGATACGAGAATTGGATAACGGCAGATATAACACTAAACAGTGTAAACCAATAAATCAACAATCCAAAAAAAAAGATCAATCAAATCAAATTTCTGTGTGGCTGCAGTACACGCACGCGTGCACTGCCTCGCCACACAGTACGTGAAATCACCACGAGGGTGAAAACTAATCAGCAATCAAAACTGTAGAAATCAACATAAATAAACTTACAGGGTCAAACCCTCGTCTTTGAGACCGGATTCAACTCGCTGTAAAATTTCACAAATCAACTTGAAACAATCAAGAACCAACCCACCAAACTCGACCAACTCAAGCAAAAAGGAAGCAGTGAACAAGTTCACGCTTCAGATCAAAACTGTGATATCGAACAAGCCATGACCGTAGCCAATAGCCAAAGCAACTCGAACAAGCCTGGTCAAGAAACCAGACCCAGGATCACCAGAAAGAAACATACATGGTGACGCAAATCAATGCATATCAATTATCGAAAAGGGCAGACTTCACAGTGCTAGTACAAGTGAAGTGTACAACCAACGTAGACAATGCAAGTGCAGGCTATATGTAGCACCGAGTGAAAAAGGAGATAACCAGTGCATAAAGATTTCACTGTGCAATCCAGTGAATATACAATATGTACGCAATTGAATGTACATACAGACTGCACAAGACAAAATGAATCAGAGGGTGACTGTGAAACTGGACAGTATACTAAAGGTAAGGTAACACATCAACGAATTCTAGCAATGTCGAATTGGAAAACAGACTGCAGGATGTATGCAACCAATAGGCATGAAACCACTGTTGCAACATGTGAAATCTCCAATATATGCAGTACAATGATTGTGACAAATAACTGAAGTTACAATATGAAGTCATGCAACAGCAATACAAATTCAAGTGTAGACATTCATGTCTATAACAATTGAAATCAATGAACAATTAAGTGTCAGTAACCATATAGGAAGACAAGAATAAGATAACCAATGCACCAGTATGAACCAGTGATACTAGTGACTGCAAATGTAAGCAGGTAGGTACCATATAATGCAGACTGGAATAAAATAGTGGACCATACAAGTCTGCAAACTTGCCTCATGAAAATAGAATGCACAACAACCATCAAGAAGCCCAGACTAGACAACCACATGAGAGACAGCAATGCAAGACCACATCACAACAGTTCATTAACGACACTGAGGTGCTCAAGAACAAGGATACAAACTGGATAGTGAAGTATCAAAACCAGAGCTGCCAAAATGTCAGGGGAGAACACAAAAATGCTCAGAGCAAAAGTCAGGAAAATTCGAAGTTAAACAGATGCAATTTTTACATGTATGCATATATATATATATATATGTGCATACACATACATACCTATCTCAAATGTAACAGTACTATAGATCAAATTAGTTCAAAATTGAGGTCGTAAGCAACCCACCGAAATCGAATGATAGTTGCAACTCAAATACAATTGAAAGCCTCAACAACAAATATAGACGAAACACCAATACCAACCAGTCCTAGCAGTCTCGAACAAAAACAGAGGGAACATCCACTATCAGTGATACTGCCGAAGTCACGGATGAAAACAAAATTTGAGTTAAGGCTGAAGACAACAAAGCAATTGAAGATCAGGGTACAGTTTTAACAAAATCGAGTGGCCGAAGAATGGCCAAAGTCGACAACCCAAAAATCATCAACACTAAAATATACTCGAATGACCGAGATGAGATCGAGCAACGCTCAATCGAACTAGCACTAGTCAAGAACAATGAAACAACGGTATTTCAAAGCGAATGTTACAATGTAACTCAAATCAGCAAAACCCAAAACAATTCAGAAAATCATATGAACGAGAACAAGAACTCAACTCAGAAATAACATAAAATTGAACTAGATGTGAGCGAGATTATCACTCACCTATTTTCGACGAACCACTTAGATTTGCTGTCGAGCGACCTCAAAGGGACAATTATCACTTAGAGCAAGAATCAAACTCGAACGACACGAATTTGAGGATTGAACACCTCCGAGTTGAAGCTATGGCACCTCTCAGTCGATCGAAGCCAAGCTCGAATTCCCCTTCGATGGATTGGAGCAGCCGAACGCGCTCACGTGGATGAACGATTGACGAGGCTCCACGCGAATACTCACTGATTCGATTAAGCTAAGCCAGTACTTCGAGATATCAGGAAGCCCTAATTTTTGGGGACGAACGAGGTAAACGAGGCCGCCACCATTTATAATTCTTTCGTTTGTTTTATGGTTGCTAAAAGAATGAATCAGGGGGAACAATTATGCCCTAGGTAATAACCACGGTCAGGGCAAACAAACAAAATGGACCCGTTTACATCTAAAGGCCCAAACAATTCTTTTAACAAATTTTCGAATGAATTTAAACTTGAATCAAATCTGCATTAGCAGTTAAAAATGATTTAATCATCATTTAAAAACTGACGCGAAAAACCGGGTTGTTACAGACTCCCCCCTTTAAAGAAATTGCGTCCACGCAATCATAGGGAATAAATGGATAAAAGGTAACAACCAAAAGAGCATGGCAATGTCGAATGTATAAGCAAAGCAAGTGTCAGCGGGGAGGTATTAGATAAGAAATCGAAAGGTTCGACTGCTTCAAATCAAAAGAATCAACATCGTGGGAATCAGGGATCAAAATCAAACGACTAACAAAAGCAAGAACAATCGAGTTCCAGCAACTAAAAGAGAAGGAAAAACAGAGCAGAAATCCCATACAGAGCACGAATTGAATGTGAGTAAATCAAATTACTCACCTGAATCGCCAGAGAAAAAGACGAAGCTCAAATCTCAAAAATCGCAAATATTCACTTATCTCAAACGATAATCAGAAGACAAATCAAATATCTGAGTATCTCAAACGATAATCAGAAGACAAATCAAATATCTGAGTATCTCAAACGATAATCAGAAAACAAATATTCGATTATCAAAAGCAATAATCAAATTTCAAATTCAACAAATATTTGATTATCTCAAGCGATAAGCAAATTTCAAATTCAACAAATATTCGATTATCAAAAGCGATAATCAAATTTCAAATTCAACAAATATTTGATTATCTCAAGCGATAATCAAATTTCAAATTCAACAAATATTTGATTATCTCAAGCGATAATCAAATTTCAAATTCAACAAATATTCGATTATCAAAGCGATAATCAAATTTCAAATTCAACAAATATTTGATTATCTCAAGCGATAATCAAATTTCAAATTCAACAAATATTTGATTATCTCAAGCGATAATCAAATTTCAAATTCCACAATCATTCGATTATCTAAAGCGATAATTAAATTCGAAATCAGCAAATATTTAATTATCTAAAGCGATAATTAAATTCCAATCAACAAATATTTAATTATCTCAAGCGATAATTAAATCTCAATCAACAACTATTTAATTATCTCAAGCGATAATTAAATCTAAAATCAACAAATATTTAATTATCTCAAGCGATAATTAAATCTAAAATCAACAAATATTTAATTATCTCAAGCGATAATTAAATCTAAAATCAACAAATATTTAATTATCTCAAGCGATAATTAAATCTAAAATCAACAAATATTTAATTATCTCAAGCGATAATTAAATCTAAAATCAACAAATATTTAATTATCTCAAGCGATAATTAAATCTAAAATCAACAAATATTTAATTATCTCAAGCGATAATTAAATCTAAAATCAACAAATATTTAATTATCTCAAGCGATAATTAAATCTAAAATCAACAAATATTTAATTATCTCAAGCGAAATCAACAAATATTTAATTATCTCAAGCGATAATTAAATCTCAAATCAACAAATATTTAATTATCACAAGCGATAATTAAATCTAAAATCAACAAATATTTAATTATCTCAAGCGATAATTAAATCTCAAATCAACAAATATTTAATTATCTCAAGCGATAATTAAATCTAAAATCAATAAATATTTAATTATCTCAAGCAATAATTAAATCTAAAATCAACAAATATTTAATTATCTCAAGCGATAATTAAATCTAAAATCAACAAATATTTAATTATCTCAAGCGATAATTAAATATAAAATCAACAAATATTTAATTATCTCAAGCGATAATTAAATCTAAAATCAACAAATATTTAATTATCTCAAGCGATAATTAAATCTCAAATCAACAAATATTTAATTATCACAAGCGATAATTAGAAACAACAAATATCTGATTATCAAAAACGATAATCAGAACTCATATCAACAAATATCTAATTATCACAAGCGATAATTAGAAACAACAAATATCTGATTATCAAAAACGATAATCAGAACTCATATCAACAAATATCTAATTATCACAAGCGATAATTAGAAACAACAAATATCTGATTATCAAAAACGATAATCAGAACTCATATCAACAAATATCCAATTACCTGCAGATAATTGGAAGCAACAAATATCTAGAAATCAATTAAGAAGACTAGAAAATCAACATAAAAGCTTGGATCGATCCCATCAGATGGCGAGTTTTTAATTCACCGCACGTGCATCTCAGAGTGGCCGAAGCCTACCAAGTACTCAACAAAAATTTTGGCGCCCATCAGATTGACCCGAAGGTCCGCAGAGTGACCCGAAGGTCTAGTACTGGTATTTGACCCGAAAGTCCGTAGAGTGGCCCGAAAGCCCAACAAATGACCCAAAGGTCCAACAAATGACCCGAAGGTCCTCATAGTGGCTCGAAAGCACACGAAAGCATCAAAATGTTTCAATTAACGAGTCCGGAATTAACCGAAATAGCAAACGCACATGTCCCATACCACGTGTTTTACTAAATCGTTTGATTCTCTTCATCGTTTCCTTGAAAGTGTGAAATCATCAAATTCATCAAAACAACAGATATTCAATTAACGAGTCCGGAATTAACCGAAATAGTAAAAGTGTGGTTCCATACTCCGCACTTTTGCTAAATTGTTTAAATCACTTCATCGTTTCCTTGGAAGTGCAAAATTGTGTATTTTGTAAAAATACACTTTACATTCTCAAACGGACAAGTCCGGAATTAAGCGAATCAGTAAAAGAAAGGGGTCATAGTCCTCGATTTTGCTGAAACGTTTAAATCACTTCCTCATTCTTTTGAAAGCGTAAACTGTTAAATTTCTGAAACAATTTTATTTATTTTGTAAAAATAACAATTCACCTTCTCAACTGGACAAGTCCGGAGTTAAGCGAAACAGTAAAAGAAAGGGGTCATAATCCTCGATTTTGCTGAATCGTTTAAATCGCTTCCTCATTCTTTTGAAAGCGTAAACTGTTAAATTTCTGAAACAATTTTATTTATTTTGTAAAAATAACAATTCACCTTCTCAACTGGACAAGTCCGGAGTTAAGCAAAACAGTAAAAGAAAGGGGTCATAATGCTCGATTTTGCTGAATCGTTTAAGTCGCTTTCTTATTCTTTTGAAAACGCAAACTGTTACAATTTTATAAAACAATTTCCATTTTAAAACAATTTTCCAATCACGTGATTAAAATAGCAAATCAGTAACAATTTCGATAAGGAAATTGTACTTCTCAAAATACCATAAAAATGGTTACACATCAGTATTGCGGAATAACCGCTTGAAAATCCACTTTTAAAAATTTGACTATTACTGAAGCCAAAGCGACAGTAATTTTAAAACATCAGATATCTCATCAAAAGAATTCACATCAAAATGTGACATCAGTGAATTTTCATTCATTAAAATTGCCGACAAACACCGTGCCTTAAAAATTCAGCATTGGTGTAAAAATCCCGTTATAAAAATAACGGCAACAAAATACGTATCATAACCAAGCATCGGTTCAACGCAAAATAAATGCAATGACGTGCAACTCAAATTTTGCACGTTCATTACAATATAAACAAAGAAATCATTCAAATATCTCTTCAACGAGAATAATTCAAAACAGCCAAAAAATCTAATCAATATATGATTAGTACAAAAAGAAACTCAGCGGAAATTTCAATAAAAATCACATAACTGTAATTTCTTCGAATCCTCAATTCGGATTCAAAATTCTCAAAGAAACAAAATAATTACAGCTATGTGAACAACAAATGAAATTCATATCAATTTCGTATTTTGATTTTTTTTATTTTTTTTTTCAAAAAAATTATCAGTTGTACTCAGCGAAGACAGTTTCACTGTTTCCGCTGCGCACTCTGATAAACAGAACACAAACCAATCAAATCATCAGAACACAATTTTACTATTATTTTCAAATAAAGATATTTAAAAATTTCATCCATATTTCAAAACTTTAGTTTTGACTCAAAGCACAAGTAAAACATCGACCAATAGTTGTAACATATGTTCCATCCGAGTTAAGTTTTATATTATGTCCATAAACCCCAAGCTCTGATACCAATTGTAACGCCTCACCTCTATGCTCATAATAACAAAGAGTATTAAAGGAAATACTGTCTATTATTATAAAGAATAAGGCTGGATGGGAGCGACCATCCGTAATTGGCCTTACACTAATATTGGTTACCTCGATAGGAGTGGTACATTCTTTTTATTTTTCTTCTATTATTTATTTACTCCCATCGACACACCCAATACTAGTATAAAACGAACTACGACGGTTCATAATAGTTTAGGACATTAGATATAACAATAACACAGATAATATAAATGCGGAACACAGATAAAAACAAAAGTCTCAGATATATATAACTGATGTCAGTTAATACATAGTTGACACTATACATATGATACAACTACAACTGTCGACTCTAGAAGTTATATATACAAGTACATTATCGACTAATATACATGAATACATATCATTCTATACAATGACACGACTACTACAAAATGACTTTGACAACTTCAGAAGATGTGAAAAGTCTTCAATCCCGAACAGCAACTCAAAGAAAGAAATCTACAACCTGAAATACTCGGGTCTGACCCGAGTATTACATTCAAAAGAAAATAATACACGGGTCAGTCTAATTCAAACTCAGTTATTAATGCACAGAAGCAATAATAATCAAACAGTCAAATAGATGACAGTCACAGAAATCTCGTGTATCCAATCTCTCGATAGAGAATTGGATAACGGCAGATATAACACTAAACAGTGTAAACCAATAAATCAACAATCCCAAAAAAAAGATCAATCAAATCAAATTTCTGTGTGGCTGCAGTACACGCACGCGTGCACTGCCTCGCCACACAGTACGTGAAATAACCACGAGGGTGAAAACTAATCAGCAATCAAAACTGTAGAAATCAACATAAATAAACTTACAGGGTCAAACCCTCGTCTTTGAGACCGGATTCAACTCGCTGTAAAATTTCACAAATCAACTTGAAACAATCAAGAACCAACCCACCAAACTCGACCAACTCAAGCAAAAAGGAAGCAGTGAACAAGTTCACGCTTCAGATCAAAACTGTGATATCGAACAAGCCATGACCGTAGCCAATAGCCAAAGCAACTCGAACAAGCCTGGTCAAGAAACCAGACCCAGGATCACCAGAAAGAAACATACATGGTGACGCAAATCAATGCATATCAATTATCGAAAAGGGCAGACTTCACAGTGCTAGTACAAGTGAAGTGTACAACCAACGTAGACAATGCAAGTGCAGGCTATATGTAGCACCGAGTGAAAAAGGAGATAACCAGTGCATAAAGATTTCACTGTGCAATCCAGTGAATATACAATATGTACGCAATTGAATGTACATACAGACTGCACAAGACAAAATGAATCAGAGGGTGACTGTGAAACTGGACAGTATACTAAAGGTAAGGTAACACATCAACGAATTCTAGCAATGTCGAATTGGAAAACAGACTGCAGGATGTATGCAACCAATAGGCATGAAACCACTGTTGCAACATGTGAAATCTCCAATATATGCAGTACAATGATTGTGACAAATAACTGAAGTTACAATATGAAGTCATGCAACAGCAATACAAATTCAAGTGTAGACATTCATGTCTATAACAATTAAAATCAATGAACAATTAAGTGTCAGTAACCATACAGGAAGACAAGAATAAGATAACCAATGCACCAGTATGAACCAGTGATACTAGTGACTGCAAATGTAAGCAGGTAGGTACCATATAATGCAGACTGGAATAAAATAGTGGACCATACAAGTCTACAAACTTGCCTCATGAAAATAGAATGCACAACAACCATCAAGAAGCCTAGACTAGACAACCACATGAGAGACAGCAATGCAAGACCACATCACAACAGTTCATTAACGACACTGAGGTGCTCAAGAACAAGGATACAAACTGGATAGTGAAGTATCAAAACCAGAGCTGCCAAAATGTCAGGGGAGAACACAAAAATGCTCAGAGCAAAAGTCAGGAAAATTCGAAGTTAAACAGATGCAATTTTTACATGTATGCATATATATATATATATATATATGTGCATACACATACATACCTATCTCAAATGTAACAGTACTACAGATCAAATTAGTTCAAAATTGAGGTCGTAAGCAACCCATTGAAATCGAATGACAGTTGCAACTCAAATACAATTGAAAGCCTCAACAACAAATATAGACGAAACACCAATACCAACCAGTCCTAGCAGTCTCGAACAAAAACAGAGGGAACATCCAATATCAGTGATACTGCCGAAGTCATGGATGAAATCAAAATTTGAGTTAAGGCTGAAGACAACAAAGCAATTGAAGATCAGGGTAAAGTTTTAACAAAATCGAGTGGCCGAAGAATGGCCAAAGTCGACAACCCAAAAATCATCAACACTAAAATATACTCGAATGACCGAGATGAGATCGAGCAACGCTCAATCGAACTAGCACTAGTCAAGAACAATGAAACAACGGTATTTCAAAGCGAATGTTACAATGTAACTCAAATCAGCAAAACCCAAAACAATTCAGAAAATCATATGAACAAGAACAAGAACTCAACTCAGAAATAACATAAAATTGAACTAGATGTGAGCGAGATTATCACTCACCTATTTTCGACGAACCACTTAGATTTGCTATCGAGCGACCTCAAAGGGACAATGATCACTTAGAGCAAGAATCAAACTTGAAAGACACGAATTTGAGGATTGAACACCTCCGAGTTGACGTTGTGGCACCTCTCAGTCGATCGAAGCCAAGCTCGAATTCCCCTTCGACGGATTGGAGCAGCCGAACGCGCTCACGTGGATGAACGATTGACGAGGCTCCACGCGAATACTCACTGATTCGATTAAGCTAAGCCAGTACTTCGAGATATCAGGAAGCCCTAATTTTTGGGGACGAACGAGGTAAACGAGGCCGCCACCATTTATAATTCTTTCGTTTGTTTTATGGTTGCTAAAAGAATGAATCAGGGGGGACAATTATGCCCTAGGTAATAACCACGGTCAGGGCAAACAAACAAAATGGACCCGTTTACATCTAAAGGCCCAAACAATTCTTTTAACAAATTTTCGAATGAATTTAAACTTGAATCAAATCTGCATTAGCAGTTAAAAATGATTTAATCGTCATTTAAAAACTGACGCGAAAAACCGGGTTGTTACAGTAACCATCCCTATTTTGTACATCTTTTCCATTTAGGTATATTCCTTGTCATTTCAAACGATACACTTTTATTTATAAATCTGAACTTGATAATCCACAGGAATTTGCATTGCAACCCTTTACATTTCATTAAATTAAAATACTACTTAAATCTCATTCCTATTTTATCACTACTTTCAGTTATGTCTACTACCATGTAACGACTCGTATTTTCGAGTCTTCAAATTTAAATATTTTAATTTATTTAAATATTCAGATTTGAATTAAATTATAATAAAATCTATGTTTCAAATTTAGACCTGATTTTTGATGACGTATTTTTTATTTAATTTCTAGGATTTTTCCTTAATTTTTAATTCGGAAAATAATTAAATTTTTATTTGATGCTTTTTACTGTTAACGTCGGTACTTTTGAAACTTAACATAATAAGTTAACTTGTCTATTTTTTTATTGTTTTATAATCGTCTAATATTGTTGTGCGCGATCCTATTTTCGTTTTTGTCGTTCGCGGCTCGTACGCGAACGAGAGATGGTGTAGCGTCGTACCCCAATACTTTTAAAATAAATTATCTCCACAACACCACCGATCTCTTTTCATATTTTATGTGCTTTGCTCATGGCTTGCATTAAATGTTAGATGGCTTACATTAAATTTTTGTACTTCCATCCTTAGCTATGAAGTAAAATCTAGTTTATATATATGTACGCATGAAATAAAGGAGGGACACAACTCATTTTTCTATTTTTATTTTCATTTATCCAATATCTTTCTTCTTTCATTTTTCTTCATTGGAAACTCAACTCCATTTTGAAAAAATATATATATGTTGTTGTGTGGTGTGCATTCGACTGTGTTGTGTGAGTGGGTGCGTTTGGGCTTTCTTTGATTGTGCCGTAAGTTGCATGAAGGTAGCGGGTTTTGGATTTTAATAAGAGGAGGAGGCACATGCATGTAGAGTGGAGTTGTGGGCCATCTTTGGGGCTAGTGTATGGATGTGTATGTACTTGTGTGTATGCATGGTGGCTTGAGTAGGTGAGAGGATTTGGATGATGAACGTAAAAGGAAGGATGCAGGGCTCAGGTCAGGGAACTAGCAGGCATGCAATTGTCAAAGGAACTTGGAGATATTGTTGTAAGCAAATGATTTTTCACTTTAGCCCTTCATATTTTGTTCATTTTCACTCGGTTGAAGAAGAAGGTATGTAGTGGGCTACACATTTGGGTTTGGGAGCAGATCTAGTTTGGATGTTAAGTGGGCATTGGGCCAAGTGGGTGAGGTTATTTTTGTTTGTTTTAGTTAATAATTTAAATGTTTAAACTTTAAGAATTGATAAGTAACCCATACGAAGTCCATTTAACCTAAAAACTTCAACGTTAGATTCGTACGAATAGAATACACTAGTGTAGTTTATTGACACGTTTAGATAAATATAAAATATTGATAAAATATTTGTGACATTTTATTAGCAGAACAAATCCTCATTCTGCTATTATAAACTGTGTAGATTTATTATTATTCGATAATTGATCTGTTTGATATTGATTGTTAATTATTTAATAAATAGATGTGTTGCTATTTATTGTTGTTGTTGATTGATTGTATGATTGTTTGGATTGCGCACGGCCAGTCTTTTGAGCACTGATTATTATTTATTAATTTTTGACTTTGCTCGACCAGTTTATGAGAAATTAATTATTCATATGCATGGGTGGGGTAGAAAACAATTGTAGGCTAACACTTTGTGATTTATTTCACGATTTGACTAAAAGGTGTTTAGCGATAATATTGGTTCATTTAATTGTTATAATTAGTTATAATAATTTGACGTCAATGGAATTGTTTTCAAAGTTGGTTTTCATAAATGAAAGTTTATGAAATGTTTAAAGAAACATAAATATTTGGAAATGAATATTTTGAAGTTATATTATATAAAAGTGATTTGTATAAAGAAGTTTATAAAATGTGTTTTATAAATAAAGAATTTCAAGAACTTAAAACCGGTAGTTTTAAAATGACTTTCAAAAGGTTTTGGGAAGTGAAAATACTATGATTGAAAGTATTTGTGAATATTAGTGAAAATGATTTATTGCTTTGAGATATAAAATGATTTGTTATGTTACCGATGATTCGGGTAACCCGTAACTAGAAAGTGGGCTGTTAAGGGTTTCTGCAACCCTTAGTATAGGCTGCTCTTTGATAGAGAGATATACTTTGTTTATTTATTCATTTGTAAAGAGGCTTGAATCCAGTTGCCTTGTTATTGGGAGAAACCTCCTGATCTAGTTGCACATATTTTGATATGCTTTTATACTAGTATTTTGGGCTTCCTAATTAAATATTTCAAACTAATTTGTTTTAAGATCCCGAAGTAAAGAATAGTTTGATATAAAAGATGTATATATTATTATTTCAAAAGATTTTGAAATAAAACTGGGAATTTAGTTCGAAAATAAGTATTTTCAAAGGCGATTATTTTTTGAAAATAATAAAGCTAATTAAATGTAAAGAGTAAGCCTAAGTGGGTAGTTTGGGAATTGCATATTTATTTGTTGCATCGTAGGCTCCATGAGTCTTATTTGCGGTAGGAGAACTATGTTGGCTTAATCCTGTATCTAATTGGGTACCCAATTAGATAAGGGTACGTAGGCAGTCATAAGTGGTAGTGATGCAGCCCCAATAATAATATAACCCTTTCCTGTTTATCTGTTTATTGGTTGTTATTTATCTTGTGTTGTGTTATCTTTTCTACTTGCTATATTATTCCGCATTAGACATTTTTCTTGTGTTGTGTTATCTTCGTCAGAGTTGTGCAGCGGTAGATTTATTGAATATTGAGTCCTCTTTGTATTTAAACACACCTGTAGAATAAATGATTACTCTGATAACTTGTATAAATTAAAGTTGTATCCTATGCATTTAGTACTGTTGAAAATTTATCAAATAATATTGTGTATTAAGTTGGTAGTTTCATTCATAGTTTTAGAACGGACGAGTTTTTAGCGATTTTGATTGGTTCAAAAACCCGGTTCGTTATAGATGGTATCAAAGCTTAGGTTTGGTGCCTAAGTAAAATTTTCCTAAGGTTAGTAAATCAACCTTGGAATTTTAAAATGAAACTACCTTAATATGATAAATAAAAATGGATAGGATAAGGCACCGTACCTCCGACCGGGATTATGGGTGATATTATTTTTAGTATGCTAGTTTTTGTTAATTATTTGTTTTTCGTTATATTTTTCAATCATGGGAATTTTGGGGACGAAATTCTTTTAAGGGAGGAAGAATGTAACGACCCGTATTTTTGAGTCTTCAAATTTAAATATTTTAATTTATTTAGATATTCAGATTTGAATTAAATTATAATAAAATCTTTGTTTCAAATTTAGACCTAATTTTTGATGACATATTTTTAATTTAATTTATAGGATTTTCCATAATTTTTAATTAGGAAAATTATTAAATTTTCATTTGACGCTTTTTACGGCAAACATCGGTACTTTTGAAACTTAACAGAATAAGTTAACTTGTCTATTTTATTGTTGTTTTATGGTCGTCTCACATTGTTGTTCACGATCGTGACATGGTGTAGCGTCGTACCCCAAAACTTTTAAAATAAAATATCTCCACAACAACACCGATCTCTTTTAATATTTTATATGCTTTGCTCATGGCTTGCATTAAATGTTTGATGGCTTACATTAAATGTTTGTACTTCCATTCCTTCGTTATGAACTAAAATCTAGTTTATATATATGTACGCATGAAATAAAGGAGGGACACAACTCATTTTTCTATTTTTATTTTCATTTATCCAATATCTTTCTTCCTTCATTTTTCTTCACTGAAAAACTCAACTCCATTTTGGAAAACAAATATATATATATATATATATATATATATATATATATTGTTGTGTGGTGTGCATTTGATAGTGTTATGTGAGTGGGTGCGTTTGGGCTTTCTTTGATTGTGTCGAGAGTTGCATGAAGGTAGCAGTTTTGGATTTTGATCGGAGGAGGAGGCGCATGCATGTAGTGTGGACTGTGGGTCTTCTTTGGGGCTAGTTTATGGATGTGTATGTACTTGTGTGTATGCATGGTACCTTGAGCAGGTGAGAAGATTTGGAAGATGAATGCAAAAGGAAGGATGCGAGGCTCGGGTCTGGGAACTAGCAGGCATACAAATGTCAAAGGAACTTGGAGATAAGTTGTAAGCAAATGATTTTTCACTTTAGCCCTTCATATTTTTTTTCATTTTCACTCGGTTGAAGGAGGAAGGAATGTAGTAGGCTGCGCATTTGGGTTTGGGAGCAAATTTGGTTTGGATGTTAAGTGGGCCTTGGGCCAAGTGGGTGAGGTTATTTTTGTTTGTTTTAGTTAATAATTTAAATGTTTAAACTTTAAGAATTGGTAAGTAACCTATACGAAGTTCGTTTAACCTATGATCTTCGACGTTAGATTCGTATTAACAAATAGAACATACTAGTGTAGTTTATTGATACGTTTAGAGAAGTATAAAATATTGATAAAATATTTATGACATTTTATTAGCAGAATAAATCCACATTCTGCTATTATAAACTGTGTAGATTTTTTATTATTCGATAATCGATCTGTTTGATATTGATTGTTAATTATTTAGTAAATAGATGTGTTGCTATTTATTATTGTTGTTGATTGATTGTTTGGTTGTTTGGATTACGCTCGGCCAGTTTATGAGCACTGATTATTCTTTATTGATTGTTGACTTTGGTCGACCAGTTTATGAGCAATTAATTATTCATATGCATGAGCGGGGTAGAAAACAATTGTAGGCTAACACCTTGTGATTTATTTCACGATTTGACTAAAAGGTGTTTAGCGATAATATTGGTTCATTTAATTGTTTTAATTAGTTATAATAATTTGACATCAATGGAATTGTTTTCAAAGTTGATTTTCATAAATGAAAGTTTATGAAATTTTTAAAGAAATAGAAATATTTGGAAATGAATAATTTGAAGTCATATTATATAAAAGTGATTTGTATAAAGATATTTATAAAATGTGTTTTATAAATAAAAAATTTCAAGAACTTAAAACCCGGTAGTTTTAAAATGACTTTCAAAAGGTTTTGGGAAATGAAAATACTATGATTGAAAGTATTTGTGAATATTAGTGAAAATTATTTATCGCTTCGGGATATAAAATGATTTGTTATGTTACCGACGATTCGGGTAACCGTAACTAGAAAGTGGGCTTTGAAGGGTTTCTATAACTCTTAGTATAGTCTGCTCTTTGATAAAGAGATATACTTTGTTTATTTATTCATTTGTAGAGAGACTGGGACCTAGTTGCCTTATTATTGGGAGAAACCTCCTGATATGGTTGCACATATTTTGATATGCTTTTATACTAGTATTTTGGGCTTTCTAATTAAATATTTCAAACTGATTTGTTTTAAGATCCCGAAGTAAAGAATACTTTGATACAAAGGATGTATATGTTATTATTTCAAAAGGTTTTGAAATACAACCAGGAATTTAGTTCGAAAATAAGTATTTTCAAAGGAGATTATTTTCTGAAAATAATAAAGTTAATTAGATTTGAGAAATCTAAATGTGAAGATTAAGCCTAAGTGGGTAGTTTGGGAATTGCATATTTGTTTGTTGCATCGTTGGCTCCATGAGTCCTATTTGTGGTAAGTGAACTACGATGGTTTGATCCTATATCTAATTGGGTGCCCAATTAGATAGGGGTATATTGGCAGTCATAAATGGTAAAGTTGCAGCCCCAATAATAATATAACCTTTTCCTGTTTATCTGTTTATTGATTGTTATTTATCTTGTGTCGTTTTATCTTTTCTCCTTATTATTTTATTCCACATTTGACATGTTTATTGAGTTTTCAAGAATAGGATATTGTTGTCTTTCTCGTTAGAGTTATGCAGCGGTAGATTTTTTTGAACATTAAGTCCTCTTTGTATTTAAGCACATATGATAGAATACATGATTACTCTAATAACTTGTATAATTGAAAGTTGTATCCTATACATTTAGTACTATTGAATATTTATCAAATAATATTTTGAATTAAGTTGGTAGTTTTCATTCGTAGTTTTAGAACGGACGGGTTTTCGGTGATTTTGACTGTTTCAAAAACCCGGTTCGTTACATACCATATTTACTATCCAACAAAATCTAGGATCACCTAAATCCCAACAATTTACCATGATAATTTAATTTACATTTTACGTGCACACGTCCTTCAAATCTACAAATCTAGAACTATCACATGATTTATAATTTCTAGTACTACTACTACCCAACATTTCCCAGATTCAAATATATGCCAATTCTAACCTTACAACTCCAAGGTTTACTTAGGTTTACTTAGGCATACTTGGAACACATCTACAATGATAGAATCCAATAGGGTAACACCACCCGTAAGCTACTGTGGAAACCAACTTCCACTGATACCACTGCATAATGCAACTGTGGGGACTACTCCCCCACTAAAATGACTTCTCACTCATTTCAACCTGGTCCTCCTGTAGCCTCCAATGAAACAACATATTACCAAGATTGTTTGTAGCCTACATGTATCCTATCCTTACCTTTGAGGTACCGACCAATACTCGGACCATACCTTTTTGTCAATAACTTGCTATATAAGAATTGAAGTATACCCCACTTGGCCCTCTTTACACTTCAAACTGAATAAAACTCCTTGCATATAAACTATAAAGTATCCATTGACAAAAACCATCTTGGCTTACTTTTTCCTTATTCTAGAATATGATTTACCTAAACCATACTTTCCAAACTTCCTTACTCATATATTCAACAATTCAAACCTAACTTTGGTAAAAAGATACATAGTGGTGTTTACTCCCCACTATTTTAGGAAGTTTGACTTAGCACTATATCTTTCCAGTTTCAACCGTTGATTGAAAAGATCATTAAATTTCCATGTTTCTCTCTTTACTTCTGACCCAACCATCTCAATACTTTCCAGTTCAATATTCAGTTTTTTCCTAGTGGGCCATTTAATCCTATTTATCTTACTTCATTGTATTCCTTTCGTTTTTAAATTTAAGTGATAGTCATAATATTTCACTTTACTTTTCTAAGTCAAAACCTTTGATTTTTGACATCATTTCCAATGGACTAGCAAGTTTTTAAAATTTTAAAATCCTCTCTTTTATTTTTAACAACTGTTTCCTTCTTATCAAACTCATGACATTTTCTTTAATTAAATTAACAAAATAGTTGAAGCTTAATTTAACAAAATGTAATCAAAACACTTCATTTAACATTTTCCTTCATAAATAAGAAATTTTCACAAAAGCGTATTTTCAAAGATAATGTGGTATTTTTAACTTATTATTATTATTTTAGAGTTTGATAAAACATTGATAGGAGACATTTCATTATTAACCATTTCTTATTTATAAAAGAAATTCAAAGGTTGAATCTTACACACTTCTCAAATTTTATTTTTATTTTCTCAATGTTCTATTATCAAAAGCATAGTGCATGTCGAGGGTAGTACAACAATGTGACAAAACAAAGGCTTTGCAAGCAATTATTAATAAATCGCTTTTTATAAAATTTTGAAATTTTACTTTGTAAGCAAATTCCATAAAGTTAGTCTGATTATTTTATAAAAAATCATAAATCAATTTCTTTTCTATTTAAAATATCAGACCTTTACTATTTCTAACTTTTAGAAAGCATTTTCACTAGTTTATCACTTAAATCAGAGTTGACAATAACAACCTAATTACCTAATCCTACTTATACGTAACCATGCTTAAATGCATATGGTTTTCATCCTTCTTTTCAAAGATGGTTAACTAAATTTTATTTTCTAACACATTGTCCAACTTCATATATTCCAGCCATACCTTTAAATAATCAGGAGTCCTTATGGCTACTACAAATATTAGAATAGGGTTTCTGCTATAATTGGGAAAGATGCCTTTAATTTATAAAGTTCTCCTTTATGCTATCAATATCATATTTCTATTATAGTGGCTCATGGCACTAATCGTATTTACTCACCTTTACGTCCATAATTTACTTGCTACTACTGGTTGGTATATAAATCCCCTATTAGCCTTTCTTTATGGGATAAACTCCAATAAATGTGAAAGCTTATTTTTCACCTCAACCGTTATAACTCTAACACTTATTCTAATCAACAATTGTTTGCATTTATAAGGGATAAGCCAACAATTACCTTATGAGTCAAATTGTATATGTTTTTGTGTATTAATATACATATCAAAAAGTTATAATTACACTCCTTTAGTCGGGCTAGGCACATTTTGTAACAACCCGCATATTTATCGACTTTATATTTAAATATTTTATTTTAATATTTTATCGTTAATCGGATTTTGGTCCGAAAAGCTACTTTTTGCATACGGTGAAATTAGGACTCAAGACCACCTCCATTGAGTTCAAAATGACGTTTGCAGTCTTTTTAAGTGTAAACTTCGATATGTTTGGAGATAGTGAAATTTTCGCCACTTTTTGGCTTAGGACTTTGGTTTGGGCTGAACACACACTAACTCAGCCCAACCCCCTCTTCTCTTCATTTATTCACAAACACTTCAAGCTTCTTCAAAAATGGTGGAGGGAATGGGAAATTAAAATTCCTAGCTCAAGTCTTCATTGCTAATCCAACATCTACTCCAAATTCCAGTGAAGAACATAGATTCAAGCTTGTTGTTGCTCTTGCTTAACTTTTAAGCTTCTCCATCATCAATTTCGTGGAAAAGGTGAGATTTTTATCTCACATCTTGCCTATAACTGTCATTGGGCTGTTGGGAATGATTCCCTATCACTTGTGCACATGTATTTGCATTTGGTTTGGATTGGATTGGCGAAAACTCCAAATTTTAGTGTTTTGGTGAATTTCCTGGAGTTAGGTCGTTCTGCCTTGGAACTGGCTCGTCCCACTTAGGTCGTTGGGCCATAGGTAGCTCTGGCGTGAAAAAGACTCTGCTGGCATTTAGCTCGTCCTGGACTTAGGTCGTTCGTCCCTAGGTCGTAGGTCGTTGGCCTTTAGGTCGTTTGACCTTTCTTCTTTAGGTCGCTCGGCCACCTTTAGTTGCTTAAGTCGTTCGAGTCTAATGAGACTCGCCTGCATTTAGCTCGCTCTGGACTTAGGTCAATAGTCCCTAGGTCGTAGGTCGCTCGATCATCTTAAGTCGTTCGCGTGCTTAGGTCGTAGGTCGCTTGACCATTATATTGCTAGGTCGCGCATTTCCTTTAGGTCGCTCGACCTCTCCACCTTAGGTCGCTTGGACCTTAGGTCGCATCTCCTATAGGTCGCTAGTCCTATTGCCTTGATAGGTCACTCGGCCACACTGAGTCGCTTGGGTTGATAGGTCGCTCAACCTCCATTCCTTAAGTTGCGAGCTTAGGTCGCTCACCCCCTAAGTCGCAACCCATTAGGTCGTTTGACCTGCTCTCCCTTAGGTCGCTTGGCCTTGATTTCTTTAGGTCGTTAGACCATAATTTCTTTAGGTCGCATGACCCCTTAAATTGCTCGACCACTGGGTCGTAGCACGTTAGGTCGCATGGCCTCATCACTGCTTAGGTCGCTAGGTCGTTTGACCTGCTTGCACTCCTTAGCTTGACTCTGTTAGGTCGCGTAGCAGCTTAGGTCGCATCACTTTTAGGTCGTTCGACCTATATTTCCTTAGGTCGCTCGGCATGTTAGGCCGCACTTCCTATTTTTTACTTTGATGCATTTTGAGCTGATTTCCTTGGATTTCATTCACGTCTTCGAATGTGAATTTTGTGAAAGATTGTTCTACAATCGTTTTGTGGTTTGTCACTTTAAAAATATGAAGGTTTCAATACTAGTAGTAAATATCAAAACTCTTTTACAAACTCGATTTCAACACTTTTTGACTACAAAGCTCTTTTCCTCAAACCGTTTTCCAATCTACTAGTATATACAAGCCTTTACTTCACTCGATGAGAAATCGAATTAAACGACTTAGTAAAACGAGTGGTATGAAACGCTCGCGTTCCCTTCGTCGGTTAACTCTTGGACTTGTTCGATTGAACCGTTTTGCGACAATTTTCTAGTGAAGACCTACAACTTGTCCGTAAATATTTAAGTTAAGCAAGTGGTTATGGGACATGAAGCTAAACTCATATATTTACTAGCTTGGTGTGATTGACACTTCTTGATGATCATGATGATCATTTTTGTGATTTAGACTAGCAATTGTGCGATGTCTCTTTGTCTACGAGGGAGACTAAACCCCGTTTGTGTGATGTTTCACCATCACATATGTGGGGTAGCACCCCATGGTCTTCGGGCCGTTCGTGTGTCAAAATTTAATGGATAGCTTCCATGAGATAGCTTCTCGTTCATGTGTTACACGTGTTGGTGAGTTTTCATCCTCCCGTTCTTGTGATAGGCCTCCCCCTTTTTTATGTGATTTCTGGATTTCGTGTGTTGATTTCTAGAATTTGTGCTTCACCAATTTTCATGATTTTCATTGATATGATATCAATTTTTGTGCATTGGTGAATTTGTGTGTCATTGACTTGTTATGAATACAAGTTTAGGGTATGATACCCTATTTTATCTTTGAGAAGATTCTTGTGATATTGATTAATCTCTTGTTGATTTTCAATTACATACTTATAGTAGTATGCCACGATGGTTATTACATGTTCATGCCATGTCTTTTACTTTATACCATATCATCTTATATTTATAGCTAGACTGAACCATTTATTATTTTCATATAAATAATACTCGGGTCAGACCGAGATGTTACAGGTGCTTCTGCTTGACATCTCTTCAGGATTATTCTGACTTTTGGCTAACTACATAGATTAGTAGTTTTTGGATGTACACATTTGAGATATAGACTCTATGTTGTGTACTTATTCTTTTGTATAGCACGTGTTGCTATTCTTTTGTATTATCGTGGATCTTTCCGACCACTACTCTGATGTACACTTTCATGTGTTATATATATTCATATCTTTTTCCGCCTTTGTGATATGGATGTCTGTGACTGATTTATGTTATGATTACTTCTATGTTTGTTTCCGAAGATTATATATAGCCATTGTGTGATAGCTTTGAGTTTGTATCGGTATGTCGGATTTCCTCCTTAAATGATATGCATTCTATTCTATCTGACATATCGGTGCTCTCACAAAGAAGTTACATGGATGGTCGCTCCTCCACAGCCTTATTCTCCGTGCTAATTGACAGCACTACATCGTAGTGTTCTTGGTTAGCGTGGGTATAGAGGTGGGGCGTTACACATTTAGTCTCCTCCCTTTAGATATTGGTGGAACAATATAGGGATGTTCACGCTCGGAATCTTAGCTACCTTTTTAGAGCCATTCCTCCAAAAGTTTGTACTCATTCTCACTATCTTGTGGTTGGGAATTATTTTAAACTTTTCCTAAAGATAGTACTTGGCAAGATTACTTAACATCATTCTTCCTTGTTATACTTATATATATGTAAACCTTTGAAAACTTTTATCTGTACATACATATACATTCCAAAAGTCAATTTTGAAAAACCTTTCGAAAACCATTTTTTCCAATAACTTTTAAAGTACGTTCTCTCAAATGTGCCTAAATCCTAGGGGATCTTTAACCTAACTGATACCAAATGTAACAATCCACACATCTCAACACCCCGATCCAAAGCCTAATGTAACTTTTGGACTCACGTCATACCAAGAAATACAAGCTGTTAGGTTTTTTTAACATTGTAGGGCATAATTATAAGGGTAAGTTCTAAGAAATTCTACGCTTTCAGATCACACAGTGGAAGGAATTAAAATATAAGTACTGAAAAATAAAAAATTTAGAAAACAACCTCCAAAATACTTTATTTACCATATACTCTGTTTTAGAGTACAATATATGTTTTACAAACTTTAAATATAGTACATAACTACATGATAAACAACAAAGAATATGAGAATTCCAATGTGAAGCTCCTTTCTCCACATACTATGGCTAATCAACTACTAATCTATTATCTTATGGTGGGGAAAAATGTAAAGGAAGTAGTGAGTTAGACAAAAGTCTGGTGAAAGAGTACAAGTTAGTATGTAATGATCATATGCAGTTACTTCAATACTACTCTAGATGATATAGGGTGTGATACAAGTGTCCGTGAATTCCTAACGTCTGTTACCTAAATGTTCTAGTCCAATACATTCGTACACTACAATTTATATAAGCTAATACAATGGATCAAAATAAGGATCAGATCTCATGTCTAATGATCGGTCACCGCTCCTAGAGCTACTCAATGTAAACAATGTCGTTAGGCTACTAAAACAAGTAAACACTGCCACCACCCTACTAGCCATGAAAACACCGCCACTATGCTACAATGGGCTAAATTTCCACTACTATCACCACCACTATGCTATTGTGGGCTAAGCTACCACTACTATCACTGCCATTAGGCTACTGGAAACGTTCCCTCTTACTATGCCTAGAGAAGAAGAAGATGAAATACCATTTTATTGCAATGTCTCATCATCTACGTTCGCTTCTACCTCCCGATCATAGCGTTGGCCTCTTATTGCATGCTCTGGGTCCTCCTCGCTAGTTGTATCATGTGTGTCAAGAATTTGCGAATACTAGGACCTCCCATTATGCCGGACCCACTCTACTAGGCATCCCCGTCGATTGCACACCCACCGTTAGAACCTCCTGTGAGTGCTATTTATGAAAATACATCGCCTCGAATCGACTACTATCCTAAATTGGGTAAACAATATTTGCCTAACACTACCACGACCAAGCATCTACTCTTAGAAAACTAGATCCCCTATAAGTCCTAACATGCATCCAATTGCCCTTAAATAGGCCCACAACAATTCACGTTTTTATATATTTTTATTTATAAATTTTTGGCCTTAGGCCGAGGTTCAATCTATCGGTTTTTATTACGAATGGTCGACCGCTTTTCCTCTATGGTCGACCATTGCCGGTCGATCGCTGGGGGACCAAGGTCGGTCGTTAAAAAACAAAATTTAGGTTTTCTTTTAGTTTCGATTATCAATCCTTTCACTATTTAATTCAGGTCGTTAACAACATTTGGTTTACCCTAATTACAGTCTAAGCACCAATTTGCAATTTTTACAATCCAATCTATGAATTGCCGATTTATGGTTTTCAATTTTAAGTGAGAAAAGGGGTATATGAATAAGTCTCCAATTAACAGTTTACTGACAATTTAAAGTTAAGATTTTAGATTCAAATCTAGAGTTCATCAATTTAATCACAAGAGGGGTATGCTAGCATCATGTTAGGTTTAGCAGTTACTGTAATTTCAATTTCCATGCAGGTTACAAGTTCCAATTTTGGGTTTCTAACATCATCCTTGATTATAGAGAATAGATCAATTTTAACTGTAATTAACCACCTAATTAAATTTGTTCCCACTCTCCTTTTTGCCTAATCTCTTAACCTCCAATCGGTAACTCCTTCCCTAGATCTCCTTAGTCCCCCTGGATTGCTTGCTCTTGCCTCTTAATTTGATTAGAGTTTGATTTTTAGGGTTTTAGAAAATTAGGGTTTGGAGAAAATTTGGTAGAGTGTCGTTACTGTAAAGTTTCAACAAGAGATTAGGATTTCTCAAATGATGAATTTATAGGGTTAAAATTAGGTTTAGGGCCATTAGATTTGCCTAGGGAAGATATGGTCCTCTCATCTTATACTTAACATCCAAGCAACTCATCTCGTCCATTCATTTTCTTCATCTTCATCATCAGAAAAAGTTAATTCCAATTTTAACATAGACGCGGGTTGACCACCCCTATCCATGGTTCGACTACTAGCGGTCGACCTAGGATGCTGATGGGCCGACTTATACCTATGTTGATTTTTAATTTTTAAGTTTAAAATTATAATTTCGTTCTTAGCCCGTAACTCCTCCATACTAACTCAAATTACGATGTGTTATAAATGAAAATTGTCTGGAAATCGCTACAAACATAATGGTACAAGCTTTATAGCCAAACTTGGACATCTATGAACTTTTTTTTAAGTCCTTGTTTTTGTTTAAATTAATTATCTTATTAAATTTTAGTTTAAATTTTTGTAAAATTTCAAGGGTGTTACATATATACATACATGCATGCATGCATGCATACATACATACATACATACATATATATATATATACATATATATATATATATACATATATATATATATACATATATATATATATTGGCCGACGCATAGTCGTCTAAATATGCCAACATACGGTAATAGGCACATAGCCACGTAAATAAGCCAACACACGACAAAGGCACGAAGCCTACATCACCGCGGCAAGATCCACATCATGCTAATCCTTGTATGAGTGTCATCTATGAGCAAATAATAACCGAATAAATATCATTATGGCATCCCATACCACAAGATGTTACTAATGCATTTATTTGCTACTTATATGCTACACCCAATGTAACGACCCCGAATTTTATATATATTTAAATTAATAATTAATTGTATTTTTGAATAAAAATAGTAAAATAAATTTGATTTAGGTGATGCGAGTTTCCCCGATATCCAAGTATATCTGTATATATCATTTAAATTTAAATTTTTTTGAATATATGAGAATATATATCTGTATTTGAACATATCCGACTAAATTTGAAATAATATAACATATATTTGACTTGAATTTAAATTGTAAATAAATGGTTTTAAAAATAAATATAGGGTTAAATAATAATAGAATGTCTTTATAAATGAATTCTTATTTTTAAATAGAAATTGTCATTTCAAATTACTTATAAAAATATATACAAATATGTGTGTTTTGAAAGGAGCTACGGTTTGAAATAGTAATAAGTAAATTTAATAATTGATAATTAAGGTTAAAATAAAAGAGTAATAAATAAACAGGATATGCAGGTAAGTATAAACGCCAAGCAAATAGCAAGTAAAGAAATATATGTAGACGAATATGAAACAAATAATACAAATATATATGATAAATATATATATACATAGTTTTATTCAATCTAAAGTAAATATATGTATCTTAGAAAAATCAATACGAAATAATACCAAGTAATAAAACAAACAAATTTTGATACAAAAAGGCAAAGAAAATAAGTATAAAAGTATCTTTGTAAGCCTACAAAATAGAAGCCACCAGATTCTTGCTAATGCAATGTATAACATAGAATTAAAACAAAAATAAAATACAAGTGGTACAAGGCAATTAATGCCAATATCTTAGTACACAATAACTTATCATCTCAGCCAAAATAGTAGGGATTATTTCAGCCACCACTTAAGAAAGATCACTGACCCAAACAAATAAAAATCCCTGCTTATAATTGTACTAGAGAAGAAAATTGTATCATGTTGTACAAGCAAAATAATATCACCAGTACTCTTCCTTTCTATACACCAACCAACCTCATTTCAGTTCGTTTATTCTCAAAATTGAGTAGAAAACTAAAGCAATATCATCTCATATTCAAACAAACATTAACTTTAAAACATCAAAACAATTTATCCAAAGTCTGAGATCAAGAGGAAGCTTCAGCTATCAAGTTCAAAACCAGATTTCATCTTCAACTTAAAAGACTACAACTTCAACTTAAATCTGAAACTCTGGAAATAAAGGTGAGTAACTTCATATTTTTAATAACTTAAGTTTTAATCTAGTTGCATGATAAATATCAGAGATTTTGTTTGTGTGAAAATATATGCATTGCACTATATTTTGGTGAGATGAAGCCTGCATACTGTTATCTGGATTTTGCCTCTGTTTATAGGTTTCAAAACTATAGGTTAATTCAAAATCACTATTGCTCAATCTATTGATTGTTAGGACAAAGCATCTAAGCAGAATATGTTTGGTTGATTTAAAAGTAAATTTTAAAATTTGAATTCATGCTAAACAAAGTTGATCTGCTCTGGAAAACCTTAAGAACAGTTAAAATTTAATACAAGTGACATTTTCGAATATCTTGAATTATCAATTCAAGTTTATAAACTGATTACTAAATCAAAATTTGGATTTTTGAAACTTAAATCACATTTTTTAGTAATGGGTGGAGTTTGCATTGCTGGGTTGATCAATTTGGGAAGTTTGGATTCCCTCGGGCAATACACTTGATCGGAGTGATGGAGGTTTGTTGGGGAGGTAGATGAGTGATCGGAGAGGCCATGAAAAATGGTCGGAGGCACTTGCGATCACTGTGGCGATGGTGGTTTTCGATTTCAGTGGGTAAACCTAATTTTTGTTGCGATTTGTATTTGGTCTCGTTCCTCATCAATAGGTGATCGAGTTCGACGTGGGCTTCGGAGTTGGTGGAGGAGGTGTTGAGGAGTGGATGGCCGAAGATTCGCGGATTCCGGTGGTCTTGGTCGTGAGAACGATGAATTTCCAGGTTTTGGGGTGGTAGTTGTTTTCCTGTTCCAGTTTTGGGTTGAACTCGAATTCGACTTCGAGTTATGGGATGAAGGATCTGATGCTTGCGTTGGGTTGTCAGGGTGGAGGTCGACTTGTCAGAGGCCGGAGGGGAGTTCGTCAACGATCGGCGTCGTTGTACACGTGCACGAATTTGGGGGTGTCAGCCTGGGAGTTGCCAGAGAAGAACGCGATTCTTCTCGCGTGTGACTCGGGTAAATCGAGTACGTTACTCGAAGCAAATCGTCACTGTCTCGGGTAGGACTGTTTTTTTTAGTTTTGACAATGCCCAGTTCTACTCGAGTTCGTACTGAGGTAAATTGCGCCCTGGCTCGGGAAATACCCTGTTTTTCTCGAGGTAAATTCGTGGAGCTCGGGTCAAAATTTTGTACAGGCTTTCAAACCTGAAACTGTTTTGTTTGGAAATTTTAAAACCAAAAATTAAATTATGAAGCAAGGTTAGAACTAAGATTTCAGAAGTAAAGTTAAATACAACTTCAAATTCAGCTTGAGATTTAGTCTGGGAAATTTAAGTTAAAAATTTAAATTGTTTAAAAACTTAAAGGTGTAAAAGGAAAAAAAAAACCTGAACTTAATTATAATTTGAATTGAATTCCAGATATTGAAAGGAAATTATGTTTTATAAAATTTAAATCATTAAATAAGTTAAATGTTAAGGTCTTCTTTTCATATGTGAAATTTAAAGTAAATTAATCTTTAACTTTATTTAAGTTAAATAAGAATTCATTGTAAATCTTGAAATAGAAGTGAAGTTTTAAATGAAAATTTGGAACGAATGGCTTCAACCATTTTTTTTATAAGTGATGATTAAATCATGAATATAAACGAGTTGGCTTTAAATAATGAAGATAATTCATTGAGAATGAATTCTTAATAGCTAATCAATTTATCATCAATAATGATTTAATGTAAGTAAGTTTCTTTAGAAAAGTAATTAAAGGAATTTAAGTAGTTGATAAAGGTTATTAACTAAGATTATTTAAATAAACAATCAATGTGATAAATTTTAACAATTAATCTAGAATAATCACTTGATAATTTGGGGAATTACAATTACTCAGAGAAGTAATTAATAGTTAATCATTGAATGTAATTAATTGAATGATGATTTAAAATTTGAGTATAATTATCTGTTAATGAATTAAAGGATTATTTAATAATGGTGATTAATTAAGATTAATTTAGTAATTAAAGATTAATTGATTCATTAATTAAGAATGATTAGTTAATAATTACTGGTTAACTAATAAATTTGAAAGGGGATTTATTTCAAATAATTTGTAATTAATTAATGATTAATTAACCCGGATTAGAAATTCATAAGTAATTAATCTAATTTGAATAAATCAGATAATTAACTGACCTTACTTATGAATATTTGGATTTGATTGGATGATTGAATTGTTTGATATTTCCTGATCTGTGATGCTTTGTGATATATTCTGATTGGTGCGTAACCTTTACTGCAGTTTATTTATCTGAAATTTATATATATCTGTGATCTGTGAATGAACGATAAGCGTTATAGTTTATACCGCTTATCAACTATATCCTGTATTTTGATCTGTGATGATTCATCGTATTGCACTATTGTGTTAAACCCCTGGACCACACTTTTACACACACAAATATGGATTTCACGTGGAAATCGGTTAAGTCACAGATAATTTAAATTTGATGTTTTTGAAATTGAAGTTTTAATTTCAATTGATTTTGAAATTAGAAATTCGGGTTTAAAGTGAAAAGCTTTTGAAAATAGGATTTCAAAGATAAAAGTTATCTTGAATAACTTAAACGAGTTTTGAAGATTTAAATAATTTGATTTAAATTTGAATTCAAGTTTGAAATTAAATTATATGATTCGAAACTAGGGATTAAAGATGATATAAATGTGTTTGTATGAATTAAACCATATTAAAAGTATAAGTTGGGAATTTGAATTTAAACCAAGGATTTCCACTTGTATGGATAAATCAGATTTTCTGAAATAAAACTGTTTGTTTTCAAATGATAAAAGCTTTCAGATAGGAGAAGAAATTCCAGTTTAATTAAAGGGATTTCAAGACTGAATTGAAAAATGGTTTTCCAAGTTATGAATGAATTCTTTTTGAAAGCTATGAATTAAATCTGTTTATTTTTAACAGATTTAAAATGATGAATTGTTTAACCATTTGAAATGAAATTGTTTCGGAAACTATAAGTTAAATCTTTGATTTAAAGATTTAACAAGTTAATCAAATTGAAATGGGAATTAATTTGGAAAATCTGTGATTAAATCTTTTATTTAAAAGATTAAAGTGTGGAAATTGTTTAAACCATTTAAGGTTGTTAAAATGAATCTTTTTGTTTAAAAGATTTGAAATGGTAATTTGTTAAACCATTTGAAAAGAAAGTTTGGGTTTAAGTTGTGACTTAATTGAAATCCCAATATCCATATATTGTTAAATATTGCGCTCACTATTCGGTTTAGCCGGGAGAGGACCTTTGTGTCGTATAACCCATTCCGAATAGTGATACGTCGTATATGGATGGCATTTGAAGACCGGTGTTGAAGACCGGATATTTTTCGAAAATGAAAGGACAACCTGTCGAATGTCTCTGCACCGAGTTGCTCCGGTATAGAGATTTATATCACTTTTTTGTGACGGGAAGTCCGGACGTGATTGGAAATTATCCGGATGTGCAAGGGCTTCGTGAGAAGTGCCTTCGGTTCTGTTCGAACCCGGAACAGACTTATATGGATACATGTCTGACATTACACTTTGAGATATAAAGCCGATTTCTTTCAAATACATTTCTGTTTGGTGGCGGAGAATTTATTCTCTTAGCTTAACACCCTTCTCTGAGACGTACGAGCTCAGAGGTTATGTAGTTGAAATTTATCAGCGATATATCCCAATTTGGTAATGTGGCATGCTGAGTGTTGCTGTGTGATGATCAGTGTTTGATCATTTGTGATATGATCATTTGTTTGATCATTTATCTTTGTGATCATAGGTTGATCATCTGTTGACCCAAAGCGTGGCTTTTTGAAAAAAGCGTAGCTTTGTGGACGAGACTTCGTCAGAGCCTCACAACCCGGAAATGGTCGAAACAGGAATGTTGCGGCAAGGTTATGAGGGTCGCGCCCTTTAGGGTATGTCATTTCCTTCTGGAAAAGGGTGGTGTTATGGTATGGAGCCCTGATACTTACTCATGTGGATACACTTATTTATTATGTGTGATGATGGTTACCGAGCGCTCGGATAAAGGTCCCAAAGGACCGGGGGGTGGCATATTCGTGAGTTACCTGTTACAGGGGTAACCCGGCCTTGTTTGGCAGAGAGCAGTTTGTCTCTCGGGACGTCCCGCCAGAGGCGTTCCCATGCGGCGGAAGGAAGTTCCTTAGCCTGACCATTTGTTGAAATCCATCTTCCAAATACGAACCTTGTACGGTTTTAGTTGTAGAACCTGCCATCTAATATGGTAGCTATAGTAGGCATAGTATAATGGTACCTATGCTGGCTAAGATTAATATTATACTTTTGAAATGTTTTGTTCACTATGCACTAATAATAATATCCAATTGATTTTGCGTAGTAAGCATCTTTGACTATCATAAGAAGAAATCTCCTCCAATTCTGCGTTTGCATTGTGTGTGTGGCGGGAGGTCTTATGGTAGTTTCATTTTCGAAAAGCATTGCGGGATTCAATGTTTAAAATTCTGTTGTTGTTGGTTTTAAAGATAAACTGTTTTTGTTGCTCACACCAGTCCCATGACTGATCCGGAGTTTATTGTTCCCTTCCTAAACTCTGGGTGCTCATAATTTTCTACACGAGCAGTCTAGAGTTGGGTTTTTCAGATCTTCAGGTTTAGTAGATTATCTGGAGCTGGTCAGTCCTTGGACGACTGACCTTGCTTTTCGCTAGCTATGGATTGGAGCATTCTATTGGAGATATTCTATCCGCTGCTGATGTTAGCTATTTTCTTTCCGCTGCTATTTGTTGTATCGTATCTCTGATGTATATTGATATTCATTGTATCACTCTGTTGTATCAGATATTGTATATCAATGTATTATTCTTTTCTTCCGCTGTGTTATTTACTTAATTGTGTTATAAGCTCCGGGAAGCCAGATTCGGCGTTTGAATCTACGACATTTTGAGTACAGTTGTAGTACGGGTGTCGATTTTCGAAGGCCGAGTTTTTGGACTCTTACATTTGGTATCAGAGCTAAGGTTGAACTTTAGCTCAGGAGTGTAACACATTAAGTAGCTCATTAGAGAGAGTGAAATATACTCTAGAATGAGTATTCCTCAGATATCCGTTCGAAAACCTCAGTAAATTCTCTTACTATCCACTGATAGTAGATATGAGTGCAAGAAGAGGACGAGATAGGGGACAGGGAAATACGACTATAAATGGTCAATACTCTGTAACAACGAGGAAGCAATCTTTTTGTCTATCCATCTCTTTGTTCGTCATCTTTTCTAGTTTCTGGTAGATCCAGGAAGGAATTCGATATATTTGTATGGAACATAAACTCCGGATGGACCAAAATTGTTTGTTTGGATGAATTGTTTGCTTTGATTGTTATGGTTGATAGGTATACTTTAGCTTCTAAACTAAAAAATTTTGAAATCGTATCCATATATCTATCTATTCTTTGGGTCCCAGTATATTCTACGAATGGTCAGTTATCCTTCGAACTAACCGATGCCACTGCATATTTCGTAGATCTGGATAACCCAAGTATCTTCTGAAGTGTTAAAATAGATTCGTTCTTGTATCTGTTATTGATATTCTGATTTGGTAAGCCAAATGCAGAATAGCTGTTCAGTTTGATTTGATGAGACTTTCTTCATCTATCTTTGTGTCTCCTTGGTAATTTCGAGGACGAAATTCTTTTAAGGGGGGAAGTCTGTAACGACCCCGAATTTTATATATATTTAAATTAATAATTAATTGTATTTTTGAATAAAAATAGTAAAATAAATTTGATTTAGGTGATGCGAGTTTCCCCGATATCCAAGTATATCTGTATATATCATTTAAATTTAAATTTTTTTGAATATATGAGAATATATATCTGTATTTGAACATATCCGACTAAATTTGAAATAATATAACATATATTTGACTTGAATTTAAATTGTAAATAAATGGTTTTAAAAATAAATATAGGGTTAAATAATAATAGAATGTCTTTATAAATGAATTCTTATTTTTAAATAGAAATTGTCATTTCAAATTACTTATAAAAATATATACAAATATGTGTGTTTTGAAAGGAGCTACGGTTTGAAATAGTAATAAGTAAATTTAATAATTGATAATTAAGGTTAAAATAAAAGAGTAATAAATAAACAGGATATGCAGGTAAGTATAAACGCCAAGCAAATAGCAAGTAAAGAAATATATGTAGACGAATATGAAACAAATAATACAAATATATATGATAAATATATATATACATAGTTTTATTCAATCTAAAGTAAATATATGTATCTTAGAAAAATCAATACGAAATAATACCAAGTAATAAAACAAACAAATTTTGATACAAAAAGGCAAAGAAAATAAGTATAAAAGTATCTTTGTAAGCCTACAAAATAGAAGCCACCAGATTCTTGCTAATGCAATGTATAACATAGAATTAAAACAAAAATAAAATACAAGTGGTACAAGGCAATTAATGCCAATATCTTAGTACACAATAACTTATCATCTCAGCCGAAATAGTAGGGATTATTTCAGCCACCACATAAGAAAGATCACTGACCCAAACAAATAAAAATCCCTGCTTATAATTGTACTAGAGAAGAAAATTGTATCATGTTGTACAAGCAAAATAATATCACCAGTACTCTTCCTTTCTATACACCAACCAACCTCATTTCAGTTCGTTTATTCTCAAAACTGAGTAGAAAACTAAAGCAATATCACCTCATATTCAAACAAACATTAACTTTAAAACATCAAAACAATTTATCCAAAGTCTGAGATCAAGAGGAAGCTTCAGCTATCAAGTTCAAAACCAGATTTCATCTTCAACTTAAAAGACTACAACTTCAACTTAAATCTGAAACTCTGGAAATAAAGGTGAGTAACTTCATATTTTTAATAACTTAAGTTTTAATCTAGTTGCATGATAAATATCAGAGATTTTGTGTGTGTGAAAATATATGCATTGCACTATATTTTGGTGAGATGAAGCCTGCATACTGTTATCTGGATTTTGCCTCTGTTTATAGGTTTCAAAACTATAGGTTAATTCAAAATCACTATTGCTCAATCTATTGATTGTTAGGACAAAGCATCTAAGCAGAATATGTTTGGTTGATTTAAAAGTAAATTTTAAAATTTGAATTCATGCTAAACAAAGTTGATCTGCTCTGGAAAACCTTAAGAACAGTTAAAATTTAATACAAGTGACATTTTCGAATATCTTGAATTATCAATTCAAGTTTATAAACTGATTACTAAATCAAAATTTGGATTTTTGAAACTTAAATCACATTTTTTAGTAATGGGTGGAGTTTGCATTGCTGGGTTGATCAATTTGGGAAGTTTGGATTCCCTCGGGCAATACACTTGATCGGAGTGATGGAGGTTTGTTGGGGAGGTAGATGAGTGATCGGAGAGGCCATGAAAAATGGTCGGAGGCACTTGCGATCACTGTGGTGATGGTGGTTTTCGATTTCAGTGGGTAAACCTAATTTTTGTTGCGATTTGTATTTGGTCTCGTTCCTCATCAATAGGTGATCGAGTTCGACGTGGGCTTCGGAGTTGGTGGAGGAGGTGTTGAGGAGTGGATGGCCGAAGATTCGCGGATTCCGGTGGTCTTGGTCGTGAGAACGATGAATTTCCAGGTTTTGGGGTGGTAGTTGTTTTCCTGTTCCAGTTTTGGGTTGAACTCGAATTCGACTTTGAGTTATGGGATGAAGGATCTGATGCTTGCGTTGGGTTGTCAGGGTGGAGGTCGACTTGTCAGAGGCCGGAGGGGAGTTCGTCAACGATCAGCGTCGTTGTACACGTGCACGAATTTGGGGGTGTCAGCCTGGGAGTTGCCAGAGAAGAACGCGATTCTTCTCGCGTGTGACTCGGGTAAATCGAGTACGTTACTCGAAGCAAATCGTCACTGTCTCGGGTAGGACTGTTTTTTTTAGTTTTGACAATGCCCAGTTCTACTCGAGTTCGTACTGAGGTAAATTGCGCCCTGGCTCGGGAAATACCCTGTTTTTCTCGAGGTAAATTCGTGGAGCTCGGGTCAAAATTTTGTACAGGCTTTCAAACCTGAAACTGTTTTGTTTGGAAATTTTAAAACCAAAAATTAAATTATGAAGCAAGGTTAGAACTAAGATTTCAGAAGTAAAGTTAAATACAACTTCAAATTCAGCTTGAGATTTAGTCTGGGAAATTTAAGTTAAAAATTTAAATTGTTTAAAAACTTAAAGGTGTAAAAGGAAAAAAAAACCTGAACTTAATTATAATTTGAATTGAATTCCAGATATTGAAAGGAAATTATGTTTTATAAAATTTAAATCATTAAATAAGTTAAATGTTAAGGTCTTCTTTTCATATGTGAAATTTAAAGTAAATTAATCTTTAACTTTATTTAAGTTAAATAAGAATTCATTGTAAATCTTGAAATAGAAGTGAAGTTTTAAATGAAAATTTGGAACGAATGGCTTCAACCATTTTTTTTATAAGTGATGATTAAATCATGAATATAAACGAGTTGGCTTTAAATAATGAAGATAATTCATTGAGAATGAATTCTTAATAGCTAATCAATTTATCATCAATAATGATTTAATGTAAGTAAGTTTCTTTAGAAAAGTAATTAAAGGAATTTAAGTAGTTGATAAAGGTTATTAACTAAGATTATTTAAATAAACAATCAATGTGATAAATTTTAACAATTAATCTAGAATAATCACTTGATAATTTGGGGAATTACAATTACTCAGAGAAGTAATTAATAGTTAATCATTGAATGTAATTAATTGAATGATGATTTAAAATTTGAGTATAATTATCTGTTAATGAATTAAAGGATTATTTAATAATGGTGATTAATTAAGATTAATTTAGTAATTAAAGATTAATTGATTCATTAATTAAGAATGATTAGTTAATAATTACTGGTTAACTAATAAATTTGAAAGGGGATTTATTTCAAATAATTTGTAATTAATTAATGATTAATTAACCCGGATTAGAAATTCATAAGTAATTAATCTAATTTGAATAAATCAGATAATTAACTGACCTTACTTATGAATATTTGGATTTGATTGGATGATTGAATTGTTTGATATTTCCTGATCTGTGATGCTTTGTGATATATTCTGATTGGTGCGTAACCTTTACTGCAGTTTATTTATCTGAAATTTATATATATCTGTGATCTGTGAATGAACGATAAGCGTTATAGTTTATACCGCTTATCAACTATATCCTGTATTTTGATCTGTGATGATTCATCGTATTGCACTATTGTGTTAAACCCCTGGACCACACTTTTACACACACAAATATGGATTTCACGTGGAAATCGGTTAAGTCACAGATAATTTAAATTTGATGTTTTTGAAATTGAAGTTTTAATTTCAATTGATTTTGAAATTAGAAATTCGGGTTTAAAGTGAAAAGCTTTTGAAAATAGGATTTCAAAGATAAAAGTTATCTTGAATAACTTAAACGAGTTTTGAAGATTTAAATAATTTGATTTAAATTTGAATTCAAGTTTGAAATTAAATTATATGATTCGAAACTAGGGATTAAAGATGATATAAATGTGTTTGTATGAATTAAACCATATTAAAAGTATAAGTTGGGAATTTGAATTTAAACCAAGGATTTCCACTTGTATGGATAAATCAGATTTTCTGAAATAAAACTGTTTGTTTTCAAATGATAAAAGCTTTCAGATAGGAGAAGAAATTCCAGTTTAATTAAAGGGATTTCAAGACTGAATTGAAAAATGGTTTTCCAAGTTATGAATGAATTCTTTTTGAAAGCTATGAATTAAATCTGTTTATTTTTAACAGATTTAAAATGATGAATTGTTTAACCATTTGAAATGAAATTGTTTCGGAAACTATAAGTTAAATCTTTGATTTAAAGATTTAACGAGTTAATCAAATTGAAATGGGAATTAATTTGGAAAATCTGTGATTAAATCTTTTATTTAAAAGATTAAAGTGTGGAAATTGTTTAAACCATTTAAGGTTGTTAAAATGAATCTTTTTGTTTAAAAGATTTGAAATGGTAATTTGTTAAACCATTTGAAAAGAAAGTTTGGGTTTAAGTTGTGACTTAATTGAAATCCCAATATCCATATATTGTTAAATATTGCGCTCACTATTCGGTTTAGCCGGGAGAGGACCTTTGTGTCGTATAACCCATTCCGAATAGTGATACGTCGTATATGGATGGCATTTGAAGACCGGTGTTGAAGACCGGATATTTTTCGAAAATGAAAGGACAACCTGTCGAATGTCTCTGCACCGAGTTGCTCCGGTATAGAGATTTATATCACTTTTTTGTGACGGGAAGTCCGGACGTGATTGGAAATTATCCGGATGTGCAAGGGCTTCGTGAGAAGTGCCTTCGGTTCTGTTCGAACCCGGAACAGACTTATATGGATACATGTCTGACATTACACTTTGAGATATAAAGCCGATTTCTTTCAAATACATTTCTGTTTGGTGGCGGAGAATTTATTCTCTTAGCTTAACACCCTTCTCTGAGACGTACGAGCTCAGAGGTTATGTAGTTGAAATTTATCAGCGATATATCCCAATTTGGTAATGTGGCATGCTGAGTGTTGCTGTGTGATGATCAGTGTTTGATCATTTGTGATATGATCATTTGTTTGATCATTTATCTTTGTGATCATAGGTTGATCATCTGTTGACCCAAAGCGTGGCTTTTTGAAAAAAGCGTAGCTTTGTGGACGAGACTTCGTCAGAGCCTCACAACCCGGAAATGGTCGAAACAGGAATGTTGCGGCAAGGTTATGAGGGTCGCGCCCTTTAGGGTATGTCATTTCCTTCTGGAAAAGGGTGGTGTTATGGTATGGAGCCCTGATACTTACTCATGTGGATACACTTATTTATTATGTGTGATGATGGTTACCGAGCGCTCGGATAAAGGTCCCAAAGGACCGGGGGGTGGCATATTCGTGAGTTACCTGTTACAGGGGTAACCCGGCCTTGTTTGGCAGAGAGCAGTTTGTCTCTCGGGACGTCCCGCCAGAGGCGTTCCCATGCGGCGGAAGGAAGTTCCTTAGCCTGACCATTTGTTGGAAATCCATCTTCCAAATACGAACCTTGTACGATTTTAGTTGTAGAACCTGCCATCTAATATGGTAGATATAGTAGGCATAGTATAATGGTACCTATGCTGGCTAAGATTAATATTATACTTTCGAAATGTTTTGTTCACTATGCACTAATAATAATATCCAATTGATTTTGCGTAGTAAGCATCTTTGACTATCATAAGAAGAAATCTCCTCCAATTCTGCGTTTGCATTGTGTGTGTGGCGGGAGGTCTTATGGTAGTTTCATTTTCGAAAAGCATTGCGGGTTTCAATGTTTAAAATTCTGTTGTTGTTGGTTTTAAAGATAAACTGTTTTTGTTGCTCACACCAGTCCCATGACTGATCCGGAGTTTATTGTTCCCTTCCTAAACTCTGGGTGCTCATAATTTTCTACACGAGCAGTCTAGAGTTGGGTTTTTCAGATCTTCAGGTTTAGTAGATTATCTGGAGCTAGTCAGTCCTTGGACGACTGACCTTGCTTTTCGCTAGCTATGGATTGGAGCATTCTATTGGAGATATTCTATCCGCTGCTGATGTTAGCTATTTTCTTTCCGCTGCTATTTGTTGTATCATATCTCTGATGTATATTGATATTCATTGTATCACTCTGTTGTATCAGATATTGTATATCAATGTATTATTCTTTTCTTCCGCTGTGTTATTTACTTAATTGTGTTATAAGCTCCGGGAAGCCAGATTCGGCGTTTGAATCTACGACATTTTGAGTACAGTTGTAGTACGGGTGTCGATTTTCGAAGGCCGAGTTTTTGGACTCTTACACCCAATCACCACAATATTCCAAATAATGAGTCCGAAGAATAACCTAAGGAATATTACTGAAAGTCTTATACCAAACGGTATTATAACTCCATTTATTCAGATTCATCATCACATAGAATTAAAATATCTTGAAATCATACAGAAATATGTCATCACCGTATTACATTAAAACTACTAATCAAATCAATATCAACAATGATACTTCATATCATCCAAATCAATATAGGACAAATCAGAAATCAGAAATAACGTAATAAAAATTCGTTAATCAATTATTTATATTAGTATATGAGAACAAATATTTTTAATTCAATACACAATCTTTACCTACACACAAAGCTTCAGAAATCACTTACACAACAAATATAACTTATATAAGCTACTTTGGTTAAATTTTACTTTAAAATAATTTATAAACTACCAGAAAATTCCTTTTTATTACACTCCACAAAATATAATTAATATCCATCATTTAGTATTCAAAATATTTTATAATTCGATTTAAAAATCTTTCAATAATACTTTTAGAAATTAGTTCACATTTTATGTATTTTTAATTTTTTTTAAGACAACATTGGGTGTTCACCGGTCTCCAGCACCGGTCGACGGCTAGTTGTCGGCCGGTATAACCCACCCCTTTGTGTTTTCTAAAGCAACGTTCAGATCATATCCCTATCAAATTCCTCCCTATCCTCTACTTATTTCTCCTCTAATTCAGTGCACACAACATCATACATACATTCACCTATCCAAAAAAACAAACATATATACATAAATATATAATTATATATCTTAAACATAGATGCATGTGTAGAATACTCACCTGCTCCTTCTTCTCTCTCTGTTTGCAATTCCAATACACCAGAGAATAATCAAAACTTGATTTTTGCAAGTTCCTATAGTTTTAACCTTGTACAAAGATTCTTATGTACCGATTTGGAGATTTAAATGATTTTATTTCATTTTGTTTGAATTTTTTTGGAAATGAAAGTTGAGGGGAGTTTCATGTTCTAGAAGATGGAGTTAGAAGATTAGTCGGGAAGCATTAAACATATTCTCTTGAATTAGAATGAACAGAATTCTCTTGAATTAGAAAATCTAGATATTGGGATAGTGAAGTTTGGGCTTTGATTATGTGGGCTTTGGTCCCATGTTGACAATTTATCATTCTTTCTTTTCATTTACTTATTTTCTGTTTCCACTAATTTCACCTAACACAAATCAATGTTAAATTCCAAAATAAATCATATTTTGACTGTGTAAGTGTTTAATCAATAATATAGAAATTATCTTTCCTATATAATTTTTATTTTAATTTACTATCTCAAGATAGTCAATTTAGCCCACTTCAACAATAATCATATATATTAACCCCAAATTTAAATCAATTTTGCACCTTAAAATTATTTCTTACTTAAATCCATATTATTTATTCCATATTTATTTTTACAGAATATTATTTCTATAGTTTAACTTATTTTAATGTACTTATCCTATATTTCATTTTAAACCCATTTATTACATCAATTCCAAATTATTCTCATTTAATCTTTAAAAATATGTTTTAATTAATTAAATCATCCTTAATAATTTTTAACTAATTACCCCTTAATACCGGATTGTTACAGACTTCCCCCCTTAAGAAAATTACGTCCTCGTAATTCCTTCTTTGGGAAAAATCTGTAACTAAGCTGATAATTCCAGCTTAACTATATCATCCATAATTTATATTCAAATACAAAATAGTCAATTATTAACACAAATCATGCAATGCTCTATTCTTATTATTATGGGTTAGCATGTGTGGTCTGCGTCGACCCAACAATTATTGAATAGAGTGACTCCAAAATCAATGATTAGACCTTTCAACAATGGGCCTATCACTAGGCTCTGACTTATCTTTCTTGCCCATTGTTTAAAATTATAGAATTTGAGTTCAAATAAATTCATTTTGAAAATCAATATTTATATAATAATCGAAATATATCTCAAATATGGAATTTCCGGGATGCTTTGGAGTAATCTTTATGGCACGTAGATGTCCCGTAATTTTACAACACTCAAAACAATATAAAATCTTCCCATCAATTCATTATTGAACTCTTTAATATTATAAGTATGAAACATTCCAATTATCTTTTGAAATGTTTAAATATTTAACTCATAAATTACTTTGCATAGATACTAATACATAATAATCTGTAAATTTCTTTCTATTTCAAAATATATTTACCAAACTTGGAAATTACTTTCCATAATTACGCAATGCTTTCTTCTGAATAGTTCTTTCCTAAATACTTTTTAAAAATTCACATTTTATAACCAACTAAACATTATCCAAAATTTGGACTTCATTTGACTAAACTTCTAAACACTTTAAATAAAACCAAAAACCTTCTTAGAAAGATTTTCTCTAAAATTTTCACTTCACTATTTGATTTAAATACTTTTCAAAATATTCCTTAATTTCAAAACTTCTCTACAACTCCTATTATATAAATTATATAAACACTTTCATATCAAACCATCCTTTTGCTATTTATGAATAACTATAAAATTTCTATAATAACACATAATCACAAGATGAAGGTTTCAAAATTATCTAAATTTCCAACATATATCTCATAATATTTCTTTGAAAACTTTCTTTTGAAAAGAATATTGATAACACTTCCTAAATCGTTTATATTATTAGATAAAACATTGCTTATATTTTGTAAAAAGTAGCTAATTCTTTTCAAAATATTGAAATCCTTACAAAATATTTTTAACTTTTCAGAATATTAAAACCTTTACAAAACATTGTGTCTATATGTCTCATTCCAGTATTTAGGAATTCATATCGATAAAGTTGGTTGACGCATCGATCAGAATTCTTAAACCACTATATGGACAACTTAACATGAAATTTAACTTCAAAATTCCTTCCAATATCATATATATAGCTTTTTAATAATTTTACTTATATCTTTAAACATATTTAAACCACTTTTATAAACATATAATTTACCCAAAAAGATTCCAATTAAAACATTTACTTACCTCCATAAAATATTTTATAATATTATATATATAAGTCAAATAAAATATATATATTTTTCTAAAACATATGCTTACTTATATTGAATCATTTACAAATGTTCTTTTTATACATATTTAAAATAACAAATTACTTCCAACATTTCAAACATGACAAAACCCAACCGAGCATCATATTTATATTCATTTTACAATTTTTTAATTCATTATATTACCTCTTTCATAGTACAATTCTTAATATCCCTGGTGGTAACTTCATAACCGAAGACACCACGAGGTCATAATATTAATTTTTGAGTAGGTTCCCAAACTTCATGTATTGTTCGCTACTCTACATTATTCTTAACCAATAATTTCAAATTCAGTACGGCTAAAAATCAAACATGAACAATGAGCAAACCAATCAATGTGCCAAAGGTAATAATCCATCGGCTTTCGCTGTGCCACTCTGATTATTAATGGATCAGAATACAGCAATTTAATACCAAGCCACCGTAGTCCACTATTTAGAAAAAATTAGTAGTAAAAATATTATGTATATATAAATAAAAATACGCCCCTTAGATGATTTCCCCATAATAACTGTATATTACACACATACAAAAACTCCTACTATCCCTTGCTATAGGGTATCTACACAACGTCTACCCAACACACCCAATGGGACAAGGACTCTAAGTATCATATAAGGTCTTGACTCATGCCTCTTATAGATAAAGTATTGTTCTGAACCTATTCTAATACTAACGTGTAATACCCCACCTCTATATCATACTACCTAAGAGTATTACCAAGTAATATTGTCAGATATTATGAAGAATGAGGCTATATAGGATACACACATGAATATTTCCTTGGGCTAACATTAGTACGTATTTAAACATCAAATAAGAAACTCAACAATATGTACACAGTATCGGCATAAAGCAATAAACAAGCGTGCCTCTAGGATAGAACAATGCACAATACTCAATAAATACCAAAGAGCACAAAGTCAGAGTCGCAACAATAATATATAATACTAAATATACAACACAAGGATATGCATGCTTGAGTTAATATAATACTAAGATAATGTACAACAATATTATACTAGTTTCTTCAATGCCTTGAAAACACAAGCATATTTCATTGTCCTTGAACATGTAATGTCTTGGACTGACCCGAATATTACATAAATAACACACGGGTTAGACCATGTATAAATCAAGGGTTAATATACACTTGTAACTCTGTAAAAAAAAGGGTACAATAGTATGATAACACCATCAAGGCAATAACCACATTATCAATAGATAAATATATAGTAATGTATGCATGGTATATAATTATAATATCATAGGCAATCCCCAAAGTATCATACAACATCAAATATCACAAAACCATGCATATAGATGTCATCACCCATATAAAAGCACATCATATTAGAAATCAAGGGATCAATGTTAAATGGGCGAATCATCCATATCAAGAAATCATCATAAAAATCTAAAAATCCTCGATAAAGGAGATATCATCAAGTATAATTAGGCTAGCACATAATAATGCCCAACTATATTTCTTCATCCTAATAATAAGAACATCATCATCAATATATAGGATATAATTAAATAAAATAGGGCAAACACAGTCGATTAATGATATAGTTAGCAGCACACGCCCATGAAAATATAATAGGGAACACATGCCAATAAAAATATAAGTGCTGACACAGGCCGAAGAAGGATACGGGGATTGATCATATGCCGGACACAGTCTTAGATATAATCACAGCTCACCATCTCAAGTAGGAATGTAAATAGTATATGTCTATGTACCATACACACCGGAACCAGACGAGAACTAACAGCACATGCTCGCTCCAGTAGACTATACACGCGTCCATCTGACATGGCTCCTATGGACTTCGGTTACCTCCTCTCGGTATCATGACTAGATCCACATATGTACTCATCATCGCGAGGTCTCTAACATTTGCCGACACATGACAACTCGGTCACAACCTAGCACATGCCCCTAAGGTAGCAGACTGCTGACCTAGGTAATAAAGGGACGAACACACACTGTGATATACATATGCCGACACACTGAAATAGGCCAACACATAGCCATATATATAATGGTGTCACAGATTCAGGGCATGACCTCGCAATTAAGCCGCTAGGGTGGATACTGGCCTAATCTGGTTCACTTTCGCATCATAAAGGAAGTTGGACTGTGATAGGCAAACAAATACTACTCATGTACATTTTTGAAAAAGGGTTCGTTTTTATTGCTTATAATATAAAATTACAAAGTACAGCACATAATACAGCCCTTTAATTACAGGCTAACATATCCTAGATAATAAATTTGATTACATGTTTATACAACACAATTCCATCTACTTGAAATGCTTCTTATATCATACTTGCCCTTCTGTTCATTCATTAAATAGATTCCATAAAGCTTCAGACAAGCATGTGACGCTTGAACCATCTTGAACCTATCATGTGTCTGCAGAGTAGGTTTATGGAATACTACTCATAAAGGAAGTTGGACTATGATAGGCAAACAGATACTACTCATATACATTTTTGAAAAAGGGTTCCTTTTTATTGCTTTTAATATAAAATTACAAAGTACAGCACATAATACAGCCCGTTAATTACAAGCTAACATATCCTAGACAATAAATTTGATTACATGTTTATACAACACAATTCCATCTACTTGAAATGCTTCGTATATCATACTTGCCCTTCTGTTCATTCATTAAAGAGATTCCATAAAGCTTCAGACAAGCATGTGACACTTGAACCATCTTGAACCTATCACGTGTCTACAGAGTAGGTTTATGGAATACCACATCACATGAGCTTTCTTCCAACCATTCTTCTCACATGTGTATAGTTCAAACCACGTGGAAAATTGATGTTGCCTGCATCTACAACCACCATCCAATATCACCAGATTTAGGTGCCAAAACTGCCGTTGATGATTTTTCAGATATGTCTTTTCCTCTAAGACCCTATTCGCAATGGATCTGTTGTGAACTTTGAATCTCCATTGTTGACCTTATCACCCACAAGTGTTATTCACGATAGGCCCTAATGTCAAAACTTTAACACAAATCTACCATCGCAACCCACTAGCCGCATCGCCTTACTCTTCTCTACCCAAAATTATTAGCTTTGTATCTCTAATTCCTAGATCCAAATTGAGATCACAATATGAAAACCAAGGTTCATGGTTTTAAATTTGCGATTTGGACTACGACCCTAGGTGTTCTCATTGGTAGTCATAGTAATCCATTGTATCTCGATCCATTTCAAAAAGAATTTTCTTTGTTTCACCTAGATCTTATAAATTTTCCTTTAATTGACCAAAGATTGCTTTCCTAACTCAATACAGATTTGGTAATTTAGGGATAACAAGCATTTATTTTCTTTCAAAGATAGCAGTAATTAATTCCATGAATAGCCCAGCTTTTATAGAGCTCGCCTGAGATCGTCCTATACATTAAAATACAGCAACCAAAAAATTGAAAAGATTGTCCCCGACCTTCTAGTCCCTCTCTAAAGAGAGTTCCTCACACACACACACACACAGATATACACACACACATACACACACACGCCGACATATGATAATAGGCACACTGCCACATAAATAAGCCACACACACGGCAAATGCACAAAGCCTAGCTTGCCGTAGTAAGCTCCACATCATGCCATCCTCGTATGAGTGTCGTCCATAAGCAAATAATAACAAAATAAATATCACTACAGTGTCCCATACCACCGCGTGTTATTAATCCGTTTATTCACCACTCATAAACTATTCTCAATCATCGTAATATTGTATATAATGAGTCCAAAGAATAACCAGGAAAAAATATTACCAAAAGTTGCATAACAGAAAGTATTATAACTCCATTTATTCAGATTCACCATCATACAGATTTAAAATATCTCGAAATCATATAGAAGGTCATCACCATATCATATCAAAACTGCTAATCATATCAATATCAACGGTGAATCATTCATATCATCCAAATCAATATAGAAGAGATGAGAAATCAGAAATAACCGAATAAAACTTCATTAATCAATTATTTATATTAGTATATAACAACAAATATTTTTAATTCAATACACAATCTTTACAAACACACAGAGCTTCAAAAATCGCTTTACACATAGATATAACCTATATAAGTTAATTTGGATAAATCTTACTTTAAATAATTTGTAAACTACCAAAATATTTCTTTTTTATTAAACTCCATAAAATGTGATTAATATCCATCATTTAATATTCAAAATATTTGATAATTCAATTAATTTCAATAATAATTTTAGAAATCATTTCATATTTTATTTATTTTAATTTTTTTAAACACTTAGTGTGCACTAGTCTCAACCACTGGTTGACTGGTGTAACCCACCCTTTTGCATTTTCTGAAACAATGTTCTGATCAAATTCCTCCTTGTCCTCTACCTGTTTCTCCTCCAATTTGGTGCACACAACATCATACATACACCCATCCAAACTAATATACACATGCACACACAGAGATACACACACACACACACACACATATAATTGAATATTTTAGACATAGATGCGTGAGTAGAATACTCACTTGCTCCTTCCCTTCTCTCTCTATTTGCAATTCCAGTAAACTAGAGAATAAACAAAACTTTATTTTTGTAAGAACCTATAGTTGTAACCTTGTATAAAGATGCTTGTATATTGATTTAAAGATTTAAATGATTTTATTTCATTTTGTTTGAATTATTTTTTGAAAATGAAAGAGGAGGAGAGTTTCATATTCTAGAAGATGGAGTTAGAAGAGTAGTCAAGAAGTAGTAAATCTAAACTTACATTTTCAGAACGAAGAGAACTCTCTCGAATTAGAAAAATCTAGATATTCAAATAGTGAAGTTTGGGTTTTGATTATGTGGGTTTTGGTTCCATGTTAACAATTTTCCATTCTTTATTTTTATTTACTTATTTTCTATTTCCGCTAGTTTCACTTAACATAATTCAATATAAAACTTTAAAGCAAATCATATTTTCACCACTTAAGTGTTTGCTGAACATTATAGAAATTATCTTTCATATATACTTTTTAGTTTAATTAATTATCTCAAGACTGTTAATTTATCATACTTCAACAATAATTACATATTAACCCCAAATTTAAATCAATTTTGCACCTTAAAATTATTTCTTACCTAAATTAGTATTGTTTTTTCCATATATAATTTTACAAAGTATTATTTCCTTATTTTAACATATTTTAATTGACTTATCCCATATTTTCATTTTAAACCCATTCTATTTTAGTTAATTAAATCATCATTAGTAATTTTTAATTAACTACCCCTCAATATCGGGTTATTATAGACTGACTCATTTTGTTTTTGAGAAAACCGATCAAAGAAGTTGGAGTTAGATTTCATAGTTGATCCTAAGTGCAATTGGGAGACTGATAGAGTTAGAGGTATTCCCTAGGTGAAATTGTATAATTTGATACATAAATCTAAATCTATGCCCACTCTTGTTCAAAATAAAAGGCGTTTTTCTTTCTTTTATATATATATATATGTTATATAGTGATATAAATAATTAAGTAATTAATTTAAAGTATATAGATGGAAATCCATAAATGATATATTATGTGATAGTAATCACAAAGTGTTGTAATCATGAGAATTTTATTAAATTGAAAATACCCTATTGTTTTTAAATATTCCTAGTCAAGACGTTTCAAGAAAGGATATCGATTCATCCGTTAATATTATAGTAGGTAACGCTCTCCAAATGTAGGACAGTGTATTTCTCAGGGCTGTAGAGGGCACCAAGGGGTTACATACCGATAATCATTGGATATATATGGAATAACACAACCGAGAGTTGTAACGACCCGTATTTTCGACTCTCCGAAATCGACACTAATACATCCACGGTATTCATGTATCGAGCATCCAAGTGCCGAAAAGACAGATTATTGGGGGAAAAAGAATAAAATCTCAAATCGTGATGAGTAATATAACATATACGACAGATCTTTATAAGAGACAACTGTAATAGACACGCATCAATCAGAGTAAACTAACTATCATCATCCAGGACAGTTATAACAAACTATCCTCAAAAATGCTTATAAAGATAAATAACCAATGCAGCAGAAATAATAAAAATACATGAATACGTCTTGGCAGCATCCAACTTGTCTCTTGAAGCTCCAAAGCATCCAAAACTATATCTAAAAATATGCTCGGTCTGACCCAAACATTATAAGAAAAATAACGCCCGGATCATTCTGGTAAACCTGCGTGAGAAACACACCTCAAATGGATTTTTATGTTATAAAACCTTTTAAAATAAAGGTATCTTATAAGAATATGCCGCACATAAACATGGACGGATTTTTACCTTACGATAGCCATAGAAATCTTTTGACATTATAATAATGTCTAGGGTCTAGATTAAATATTAATTAAATTGTTACATTAATTAAATTCCAACATAATAGGTATACAACTAAGTCCGGAAGGCACTTATTGGAGAATGGATTCTACCAACAATAAGGCACTGGGGTACCGCCTGTCACAGTATACCTCTAGATAAAATGTACCGAGGGTGTTGCATGGAACCCTTGCATGGCAAGATTGGCCTACCCCTTCCTGATTGCACCAAATATTTCATCACCCCGGTTGCTTTGCAACCTTTTCCCGAGATCTCTCAAGCACAACAAAATCCATAAATAATAATCTAGAAAAGGTGATAACAATACTCTAATGGTTGCGACCCAAATAGCCTTGTGGGATATCCCCTATTTTAGTCATTCTCGGTTAGCAAATCCCACTTGGAATGCTAACACTGCCCTTCGGACAACAATGTAATGCCAACATTCATCCATGCAGGTTGTTCAGGATATGAACAAACCGAAGGCACTACTTCTACTACATCCATTTTTGGAATCACCCTCAGGATTAGCAACAAGTGGCCCTTGCACTTCAATGAACTCCGTCTTCGATTTCATCATCTTCAAGATGTCTCATGTTTGAATGCTTATGCTGGTTCGAAGTAGTTTTCAAATAATATGTCTAATACCAGTCTCTCCAAACTTACAACGAAAATTTTAAAACTGGCTAAGATTTGATAGTCAGTTAATTAACTAAGCACGGTTAAGCAAAAAGCAACCACTAAGCCTCTTTAATTAATCATCTCGTTAGTTAAAGTCACTTTGTAAGTGCTTGTATCAAAATACTTTTACAAAGATATATTCACCAACCACTTCAAACTCTTTCCAATACTTGAAAAATATTCATATACTTATCTCAACTGTATAAGTATACTCACAAAACATTTCACTTTCAAAGCTTAGAAAAACTTTCCCATATATTCATATTAACAGTATAAGTATATCCACCAAACATTACATTTTCAATACTTAGAAATGTACTAATATACTTATCTCAACGTTATAAGTATATTCGCAAATCTTAATAAAGATTTCATTTCCAAAATTACACTTAATTGGGTTGAAACAAATGTTGTTTAAAACTTTCTTAATACTTAACCAAAACACTTCTCTTTTGATGAAAGTAAAGAGATCGTATAGAAATTAGACCAAATATACTTACCACCAATTTTCGATTTCAAACAGTATTATCCCTCGATTAACAACAAAATCAGACAAGTTAGAAAATTATTCTTGCCTCGATAAACATTCTTAGTTCTTAAGATAGAGATGAGATTCCATACCTCGGAATTTGGTGTTAAGTATGAAAAGAATACTTTCCATTCCTCCATAATTTTAAAATGATCATTTCTGGAAATCAAATCCCATTCCTTTTTATAAAACTCCTTTCTATAAACCTTTTTATACGTACAAACTCCATTTGTGAATCCTTTTATAAAACTTCATTTATAAATCTCCTTTATAAAATAACATTTATAAATCTTCTTTTACAAATCTCTAAGTACAATTGTAAAACTCCTTTTGTAAATCTCCAAATATAATTATAAAACTCCAAATTCATATATAAAATTTCTCTTATAAGACTCATTTCTATTTATAACCCTTTTATAAAACTCCTTTTATAATTATAAAAATCCTTTTAAACATTTCTTTCCTATTTATAAAAATCCTTTTACAAATTCATTTCTATTTATAAAACACCGTTTATAAATCCCCCAAATTAGTCATAAACTTTTCGTTTCCAAAATAGAACCAAATACTTTCCAAAAACAATAATTCCACATTATTGCTATAAATCCACAAATGTGATTTATTATCTAATTCCTTAAAATGGTATCATTTCCCATTTTAAAAATATTACTTTTAAATATATATTTTTATTTATAAAATACCATTTATAAAACTATTCTTTTATTTATAAAATAACATTTTTATAAATTTATCCTTTTATGCCACATCTCATATAAAACGTTACATAAATAGTGAATATTAGGCTTAGGTCCCTAATAAGTTTCAAAATACACAAAAACCCCAGTAAAAAAAAGTATGTAAATTAGGTCCTTAAAATTAAGTTACTAAGTAATTGCATATAGTTATGCAATTATTCACTGAATAATTGCAGACATTTATGCAATTATATCCAAAAGTTGCATAAATTTATGCAATTTTTTCGGTGAATAATTGCATAAATTTCCGCAATTTTTCAAAAATTTGCAAAAAATTCCGCAGTTTTTCAATGAATAATTGTGGAAATGTCTGTAATTTTTTGATATAATTGCATAAATGTCTGCAATTATTCACTGAATAATTGCACAAGTGTATGCCATTATTCGGTAACTTAATTCTAGGGACTTAATTTATAGACTTTTTTTTACTGGGGTTTTGTGTATTTTGAAACTTATTAGGGACCTGTGCCAAACTGTATTTATTCTAAAATATTCCTAACCTTTTATAAAAACAAAATTACTTTAAAATCAAAGGTAACCCCTTTTATTTCCTTTAAAATAAACATTCATTACTATAGTAACATTTCTATAAAAATAAATACTTTCCAAAATAATTTAAAACATTTCCATATGTATAGAAAAGAAAATAAAAAGGTTAAAATGGAATAGAAAAGTTCAAAAATTATTTTAAGTAAAATATCACGAAAATTTCCAAAAATCATATTTAAAATTCATTCTCTAAATCAAAACCATTTCCAAGCCAAAACATCAGTTAGTAATATTTCAAAATATTTCAAAATACTATAACGAGGCTAATGCTGCTATAGCACTTAACCAATGCTATTACTACCTTTTCCACTAAAAATGTTCAACTTCTCACATATGTCAGTGTCACATCCAATATGGCCAAACAATCAAATTTAACATTTTACCATCTATATAACAGGTATTTGGCTGAAATAAAATCATAGATATATATAATTGGAACTAAAAATCAGAACGATGAGAAATCTGGATTTCTCTATAAATTTTTCCTGTATTTCAATTTAAATAACATTCACTTTTCCAAAGCGGATAATTAACCAAATCAACCAATAATTCATCCAAACATAAACAGTAAATTTTATATACTATATATCATATTGACTATCCAAAAATGTGAGTTTAACTCATCGAAATTCCAGTGGACGCTTATGCGTTCTAGTTTGAACTAAACTCGAACGACGTTTGATTTTAACCCAAAATTTCTCTTGCTCCAAATTCAACCAAACCAATTCCATACTTAACACCAAATTCCACGGAATGGAAACTCATCTCTATCTTGAGAATTAAGAATGTTTATTGAGGCAAGAATAGTTTTTTAACTTGTTCGATTTCATTGTTAATCGAGGGATGGTACTGTTTGAAATTGGAAAGTGATGGTAAGTATATTTGGTCTAAATTCTATACAATCTATTAACTTTCATCAAAAGGAAAGTGTTTGGGTTTATCATTAACAAAGTTTTAAATGACATTTGTTTCAACCCAATTAAGTGTGAGTTTGGAAATGAAATCTTTCTTAAGATTTATGAATATACTTATACCATTGAGATAATTATATAAGTACATTTTTTAAGTATTAAAAATGTAGTGTTTTGTGAATATACTTATACTATTAATATAAGTATATGGGAAAGTTTTTCTAAGCTTTAAAAGTGAAATGTTTTGTGAGTATACTTATATAGTTGAGATAAGTATATATTAATATTTTTCAAGTATTGGAAGGAGTTTAAGGGGGTTGGTGAATATATCTATGTAAAAGTATTTTGATATAAGTATTTACAAAGTAGTTTTAATCAACGAGATGATTAATTAAAGAGGCTTAGTGGTAGCTTTGTGCTTAATCGTGCTTAGTTAAATCTCTGGTTGAATTGTTTGTTATTTGATAGTTCAATAACTGACTATCAAATCTTGGCCAGTTTTAAAATTTTCATTATCGGCTCGGAGAGACCGGGATCAGATATATTATCCGAAAACCACTTCGAACTGGCATAAGCATTCGAATGTAAGACATCTTGAAGATGATGGAATCAAAGAAGTTGTTCTTTAAAGTGCAAAGGCTACTTGCTACTAATCCTGAAGGTGATTTGAAAAATGGATGTAGTAGAAGTAGTGCCTTTGGTTTGTTTATATCCTGAACAACTTGTATGGACGCATTCTGTCATTGCATTGTTTCCTAGAGGGCAGTATTAGCATTCCAAGTGGGATTTGCAATTAAGGTAAAAACATAGGCTCTAGCCTCATCAATTGGGAATGACTAAAACATGGGATATGCCGCAAGGCTATTTGGGTCGCACCCGTTAGGTTATTGTCATCACCCTTTCTAGATTACTATTTATGGATTTGGTTATGCATGGGAGCTCTTGGTAAAAGGTTGTAAAACAACCATGGTGATGAAACATTCGTTACTATCCAGTAAGGGGTAGGTCGGCCTTGTCATGTAAGGGGTCCATGCGAGGCCCTCGTTGCATTTTATCTTGAAGTATACTACGACAGGTGGTACCCCAGTAGCCTTGTCATTAATGGAATCCATTCTCCAATAATTGCCTTTTGGACTTAGTTGTATACCTATTATGCTGGAATTTAATTAATGTACCAATTTTGGATATAATTCAATATTTAATTTAAATCCTAGACATTATTATAATATCATGAGATTTAATATGAAATGGTTTGATTATCATAAGGTAAAAACTCATCCGTGTTTATGTGTGCTTGCTCTTATGAGATACCTTTATTTTGAAAGGTTTTATAACATAAAAATCCATTTGAGGTGTGTTTCTCATGCCTGTTACCAGGTTGATCTTGGCGTTATTTTTTTATAATGCTCGGGTCAGACGGAGCATATTTTCTGATATAGTTTTGGATGCTTTGGAGCTTCAAGAGACGAGCCGGATGCCGCCAAGACATATTCATGTATTTCTATTATTTTCGCTGCATTGCTTATTTACCTTTATCAGCATTTGTGTGGACATGTTGTTATAGCTATCCAGGCTAATGGTAGTTAGTACTCTGATTGATGTACGTTTATTATAGTGTTCTCTTGTAAATCTACTGTGTATTATATATTACTCATCATGATATGAGATTATGTTATGTCTTTTCTTTCTTTTTCCCCAACAATCTATCTTTCCAACACTTAGATGCTCAACACGTGAATACCATGGATATATTAGTCTCGACTTCGAAGGGTCGAAAAGGCGGATGGTTACAAGAGTTCTTTGCTAGTTAATATAACTAAGGTCAAATAGAAAATCTTGAAGTGACGATGTTACATAGTTCCCTCGACTTGAGAATACTATAGAACTTTATTGTGGACACTCTACTTTGATTATATTAAAATGGTGGCATGGCTACCATCGAAAGACTATAGTTGGGTTTGAGTCAAAGCATTAGAAGTGAAACATTATTTAATAGAAAATTCATCTCCTTGGTTATATGGCGGTAGTATCATGGTCAAATATAGTTGATCCATATCAAAGTCTCTGGCCATAGCAGTACGGTTAAGTATAATTGTTATTACTGAACCAGGAATGTTTTGTTTGGAATTACAAAGTAAAATGTGGAAGTTGTTGGAGTTTTGAATAAAACCAAATTCTAAAAGTCCTAACGTGATATAGTTTTGACGAAGAGAATTGGCGTAAATAATCGTTACTACCACGTACCACTATAATTAGTAAAATTGGGTGAAGCGATAAATTCAACCAAAATATGACACCACTAGTTAAGGTAACATATGAACGTTAATATTCGAATTGTTTGATATCAGTCACTGACTGAATTTACACCTTTGGGTCACAGAACCATAATGATGAATTCTCCGACAAACTAATTGATTTAATTAGTTTATAAAATATTGTAAATTAATTTGATTAATTAATATTTAAGAAATATTAGTTATTATTTAATTTAATTTATGTTTGGAAGTTGTTTGTAATTATTTGAATGCATTTATAAAAGTTATATTTGCACGCATCGATATAAGATATCGGCATAATTTTAAACGGGTTTAAATAAAAGATAATTGCATGAAGTGATTTATGGAAATTTTATGTCATTTGATGGCATGTAATTTCAGTCATACCATTTGAAGAGAGAGGAACAGAGAGATAGAGAAATAACCAAAGGAATTAATTAGGTAAGTTTAATTAAAGAATGGGAAAGATTTCACTCTTTCAATTAAAATAAATCCACTATTTCATTTTCTACATACAATTTATTATTTCCTACATCCACTTTTCTCTTCTTTCCTCCTAATCTTCCATGGTTGAAAATAAAATATTGATTTTCAACTTTTTATCAACTCCAAATCAAATTAGAACTTCAAAAAATAATGGAACATAAGTGGTTCATCCATTTAATGCAGGGATTGGGTGTGGATCTTGGAGATCCGAGGAGATATCTACATTTAAGGTGTCATTTATTAGCCACATCTAGAGGTAATTCCCTGATTTAAATTCATACATATATTTATATCATTGATATAATTTGATTTTGTATGATTCACCTCATGTTTTAGTCATTCATCTTGCCACATGTAACCTAAACCTTCCTTATGTCTATTTTGATTAAAACATGTTTATTATATTGTTTTTGTTCAGATCTATATTTGTTCATCATCTACCTTTTCATGAATGTTCATGATAAATTGATATGTTTTGGAACCCATGTTACTTTTGATAACTTGTTATTATTCTCTATATTGCTTAGATCTGTAAGTTCTTATCACAAATTTACATATGCCTACTTTTTCCAAATTTCTTTTACTTTGTTTTGTAAATTTTGTAAAATTGAAAGCTAATTTTAAATCATATCTTTTCTATAATTATATAACATTTACATACACAAATGCAAATGAATTTTATAATTTAAATTATTAATTTTTCTTTGAAATCCATCTTTAATTTTATTTGGTAAATATTTGAATATAAATGTTTCAATCATTGTTTATAATAAGAAAAAACTTGATCTAAAATTAGTGAATGAAATTTATTGAAAATGCTTATTCTTTGTGGTTTTCAAAATTTAAAGTCCAATGTAAAATCTTAAACTCTAGTTTCATTCCTAAATTAAAAGTTTAATTAAAATCGTTAACCTTAAAATCAATCTTATTTTTAATACGACTGTATAAACACGCCCGGGTGGGCCTACAAATCACAATGTGCATGCATTTACAGTTATACCCCTAAAAGTAAATTTGACAGTATCATTGTCTGCATAAACTGAACCTAAAACAGCATTTGAGAAGGTTAAAACAACTGAAGAACAACCATGAACCAATTTTTTTATTGTACTAAAGTTTTATTATATGCATCTTCATTTCACAACATGGCTTCATCTCTTCTTCTATCTAGTCTAGTAATAGGGAGAATTCAATGCATAAGACTTTCACCGTGGCTTTTGTTATACATATGAACTTCTATACGTGGTTCTGACGTTTGATCTAAAATTAGTGAATGAAATTTATTGAAAATGCTTATTCTTTGTGGTTTTCAAAATTTAAAGTATAATGTAAAATCTTAGACTCTAGTTTCATTCCTAAATTAAAAGTTTAATTAAAATCGTTAACCTTAAAATCAATCTTATTTTTAATACGACTGTATAAACATGCCTGGGTGGGCCTACAAATCACAATGTGCATGCATTTACAGTTATACCCCTAAAAGTAAATTTGACAGTATCATTGTCTGCATAAACTGAACCTAAAACAGCATTTGAGAAGGTTAAAACAACTGAAGAACAACCATGAACCAATTTTTTTATTGTACTAAAGTTTTATTATATGCATCTTCATTTCACAACATGGCTTCATCTCTTCTTCTATCTAGTCTAGTAATAGGGAGAATTCAATGCATAAGACTTTCACCGTGGCTTTTGTTATACATATGAACTTCTATACGTGGTTCTGACGTTTGACTCTTGTTTATAAAAACTAAACTACTATCCGGCTTTACATCAACAAAGTAGTTGAGTCTTAATAATTCAATTCATAAAGCGATTAAAGCAATCAATTTCTAAGTTGATGAAATTGCACTAAGTTTTATACAAATTTCAAAGTAAACTGTTTTTGTATGTCTATTAATAAATGATGTATATATTAGTAAGTTTTTAATTACATGTTCTATATGTAATTATTGTATTTTGTTTGAACCGCTTTGAATGTTTAATGTTTCTTATTTAAATGTTCGGCGTATATTATTATATATTTATTTTTGTAGTATGTATATGTTTAACATTTACATGAAAAAGTTTCACCTCAACCTCGAAACTTAAGCGTTGCCTTATAACCAAAAAAAATATCTCATGCAAGCCTTCACCTCTTGGAAAATTGATATATACATACACACACAATTGCTCACTAAAGTACTGTTGAATTTGTTGAAATGGATATTCAAATATAATTGATAATGGATAAATAGAGATGTGGCATATTCTTCTTCTGCAGGTGAGTTCTCTTCTCAAGTGGACTCCACTTTAAGACCTATCGTCAAGTTTTTGGCTGACCATGATGCTCCTCTTTTAGTGAATGTTTATCCTTATAAATTGTACATGTTTAAATCAGTCAAAAAAATGATTTTTTATTTTGAAGTGATATTAAGATTTTTATATTTGTAAAGAATTATTTTGAATTTATAAAGTAAGTTTAATTTTAGATCTTATTTTTAGTAGCATTTTGAATTTGTAAAGAATGTTTAATTGTTAGATCCTACTGTTAGGAGCGTTTGAATTTGTAGAAGAAGTATAATATTAGATCCTACTTTCAAGTGATTACAATTTGATAATATGTAGAGAGGCATTTTTGGTAGTTCACGTTGATACCAAAAAAGTGTGACGCCCAAGCTATTACAACTATTATTAAAGATATTTCGCATACTTCATGTGTAATATATATAACTGCCTTCATTTCATTCTTGCCTTTATGTTCAATTTATTCTAAGGCTTACACACACACACACACCCAGAGACACATACACACAGAGACACGTGCCTTTATGAATATAGTATGAGACCCGTGCTTCGCACACGGGCTATTTTTAGCACCTCAGTTTAGGTAAATGATGAGTAAGAATCTGTTTTGTTATATATAATCATTCCTTCATTTGAAATAAATGAAATTGTAGAACGAAAAACAAATCAATAATTCAAGCTGGACAAATTATTATTTTGCACTGATTTGTTAAGATTTTCTGGAATACATTAACATATAATAGGAAAAAATTGCTAGAAACGTTCATTTGTATGTGTTGTGCAAGCCAATGTGTCAGGTTTCAATGTCTCGTGAATTTGTTGCAATGTCTCGTGAATTTGTGTGTTACAGTTAAACAGTTAACCTAGAAATGTTCTCCGTAAGTGAAGTTCAATATAGCTATGAACAGTAAATATACAACTTGAAAAAACATTGCAAAAATGCACATATTGTTTACCGTGTACCAATTTAAGTACCAATTCAACGTCTAGTAATAAGCATAGGAAATACATCTGAAAATTGAGTAATAAGATGACATTGTACTGTAAGTAATAAATGCCAAAAGCTGAGCTACAAACATAAAATAGACACTGACAGGTACAACTAAAATTACTAAGATAACACAGCAGTATGTACAGATTTATGATAAAAATTATTGAAAATTCAGATGAACATAGAGCACAATCCAAGTATTGCAACTGAGCTATATCAATAAGTTTTGTAATTTGAAACCGTTCAGCCTTGATGCTTGTCATTCTTTAACTCTTGTTTATCACATTTGTGCAAGTACAGACCAACCATCAAAATTATCATCCCTACATTTGCAAACAGTTGAATGTACATAACTGTGACTGTCAACCCCAGATGTAAACGTTTTCATATACCTCTTCTTGTGTGAACATTCAAGCATTTTCAATGGCAGATAGATGTACAGTTAACTCACTCAATCTGCAAAATCAAGATTTGGTTTTGTTTACCTATGTTCAAGTCATTTCATGCTTCACTAGTTATCCAAAATTAAAAAAGGGGAAAAATACAAATAAGAGAAATATTGGGTAGCCAATTGCTTTTAGTGAGTCTGAACACTCTTTAAATTTACTTGCTGTAGCATCCTTGCCAATGAATTTTAGTATGTAACCAATCTTCCACCTATATTAGCAAAAACATGAATATTTATGATAACGGAGGTAAACATAATGAAGGGTATTTTTGGTAGTTTGGAAAGACACGGTTGAAATCTATTCAATGAATTTTCATTATTAATAGTAGAGATTTTGGGTGAATAATAAATTTTCTATGAGTTGTTGAGGCATAGAAACCTTTAAGTTAGTATTGTTTTTTACTGAATGGAAGTAACACATCAGATTATTAACTCTCCACTAAACAAAATGAAGACCTTCCTTATGTAAGCAAAACCGAGAATATAAAATGCATCAAACATAGTATAATGGGAACTGACAAAAGAGTTAACACCCAAAATCCAGAGTAAGTTATAAATATTTGTTGTACATAAATAACTAATTAAAAATATATGGCAATTAGGACAGCTGGCCAAAATTATTATATCTAATTCATGCAGGTTGTATATCCAACTGTCTATTAATCATCAAGCACTAAAATTTTCTTTTTGTAGAAATTACCTCTTTAATACCAAATTATCTTTTCCTATGTCTGAGGTTAAAAAATTTGAAATTAAAATTGGTAATCGATTAAAACAAAACCTATAAAGATAATTCTTAGATTTGAAGATGTGAAACCATGACAGAGTAAATGAGATAGAATGCCATCTCCTTTAGAAAGTGAAGTTTGAGAAGCATAACTAATGATTACCAAAGCTATACACCATCTTAGCCATGTGTCGTACAACCATGTGACCAAAGACTATATTATATGAGCTGATGTACAACTCTATAAAAAGATCCACACAACCTAAAATAACCTGCGTTTCTGTTCCTGTGTGGCCACTCAAAGTTGTAACCTACAGAATAACATAATGTTCAATACAACTATATGCAGTAAACTGAATAAGTAAGCAATTCTTTTGTAAACCAAAGTCTTGGATATGTGTGTGTACACACACACACACCCCATTTTCATCATTTGGTTACTGAATAATTCAAACAGCCAAAAACAAAATTGCTCTAATGTGACACATACATGTAGAGAGAAATGTGGTTATATTATATCAGAGGCAACATTCATTGTAAGAGCCAATTCCAAGGAGTAATAAGTAATCCAGTATGTAATCTAATCCCTTGTACAGTGCATGTATATCAAGGAGTTTTAGGAAATATAAGCATATTTCTTGCTATATAGTTGCATATAACAAAGATAAGTAAGCATGACCATGTTTTACATGAATTTATTAAAAAGGTGAGACTATTTTCAATGTTGTGTTATTTCCAACTCAAAAATAAAATGAATTATAGATAGAAGTAACAGATAATGTTTCCTGTTAGTTGTGCTAAAAATAAAAATAAAACAGTTCATGCATGAATTAAATTACAACAAAGCTCCCTAATGTTTTTCATATAACTTAACGCCAAATATTTTCGTTGCAATTCCCGAATACTAAAAATTAAAGATGAAACTAAGAGTTAACTTAACCTTATGTGGTCAACCCACTTCTATATATGCTACAAGTTATGAATGTCCTGACGTACAAACCTCCATGAAAACTCAAATATTTTTATTTATGTTCATATGCGCCCATCCAAAGCTGTATACAACAAAAAAACATAATTTTCAGTTTCAGCCATTTCTAGTAAACTGAACAATGATATGCAGGCTCAATGCATTCTTAGATAACTCAAACTTAGGCACATGTATAAAAATACTTGTGTAGCAGATATAAACACATGTGTCATTTTCAAAATTCAAAAAAATGTAAATCCATTAAAATATAATCAATTTTTTCACATGAATATCACAAATTTGAAAAACCATAATACTCAGTTGATGTAAATCACATTAACATGTAGGTTAAGAAGATGTGCAGAAATGAGTTCACAATAAAAGGAGCGGTTCTAGGTTTCTGAAAAAGTGAGCATGAACGAAAAATTGAGAAAAAGGGTAAGGACTATGGAAGATGGATGATCATATGCAGTAACTAACTTAAAAGGTGGATAGATTTAATAACTGCTTACCAAATATTACTAACTAACCAAAAGATAAGAAACATTAGATAAGAACATAAAAAAATTGCAATCTACAAAACAAAAGGATATAAAATTAAAAATATTAAAATACCTTGGGAGCAAAAAAACGCTTAACAGCAGATAGATTAGTGTGAGAATTATAGATTTGAGGAGAAACAACGTGCTTTTGTTTAAGGAAAGAGAAAAATTCATGATAATGACTCATAGGTAACTACCGGATTAAGAATGGGGAAACCATATGATATTGAATTGAGAGAATTAATTTAGGTTTTCGAATCGATTTTGTGGTGGGAGAAAAGTTGATGAGAAGAGGGGGCATGGATTGGAAATTAGAACGAAGGATAAACTAATTCGATCATAGGCTTTAATCTAAAAAGCAAAAAGTTTTATGTGTGCATTATTGTTACTCATACAAAAATAATAGCATAAAATTATCAACAAATAAAGTAATTAATTACCTAGTGGATCAAGAAGGAAATATTAACTTCTACAACAGAAATTCAACCGAACTGACATAATGTTGAGAGAATTAAAGTTTCAGGCAACATAAATTCATCATCTTCATACTGATGATACCACAGAAAAAGAGTGGAATTGAGTCTATTTTGAATGAAAAATTGCATATTTATTTTTCTTTGCCATTTTAGCTTTAATTTAGAAAGCAAAGAGTTTTATGTGTTCATTATTTTTACTCATACAAAATTAATAGCATAAAAATATAGCAACTTTTAAGCTAGACAATGCTACATTAAATGTCTCTTTCGGCATATATAGTGTGGTAATAACAGGTTGAGTGGAATATACAATAAGCAACAATAATGTATACCGGGTTATTAGGGACAAACCCAACATTCTTGCTGTTGGGAACTTGATTTGTTTCCACTGTCCCTTTCGGCATTACGTCATTGGGTTGATATATTAACATAAATATATATATATATATAAATAGACACACACACACACACAATGAGCGATTTTCCTTGTGATACATACTGAGTTGCCCTCTATATTTGCAAAAACTTTCATGATAAAAATACCTCTTTAATTTTTGCTTAATTTATATTTTACTTCTTTTTTTTCAAATTTTCTGTCCAGCACGCAGTGGCATTGCATGGTGCCTTGAAGGCACCAAGTGGTGCCACCGCGTGGGAGAGTAATTTTGGATTTTTTTTCTGATAGGGGGCAACTCGGCAGTTGAGGGGTTTTTCACTATTTTAAAATTCTGCTAGGCAAGTCAACAATTGGTTGTTATTAATGAAGTTAAAACAGCAATGGCTTAAAATATATTATCTCTATTAAATTTTTTTGGAAACACATGTTTAGAGGATCCAATATAAGAAGCAATTAATGATAAAATTCAATAAGGTCCCCATAAGAGTATCTAAAACAATGAAGATAAAACATTTTACTATAATCATGAATGAACCTTTTACTGTAATCAGAAAGGAAAGTTGATGACATGTCCACAACTTCTCCATTTCATATACTATAGATTCAAAAGGCATAGAAAATCCTAGAAGCTGTGGAAATGTTTAAATGAAATTTCTCTGTTCCATACACTATAGATTCACCTGTAGGTAGCGTAAAAGAAGTGGTAAATACAACGAGGATGTACCTTGGAAAGTTGATGATGTATGTAGATGAAGATCAAATTAAGTACCTTTATTCCTAGCCAGTCTGTAAAACATCTTTGTAGACAACATTTTTAGTGAAAGTTCCGGTTCGTCCAACAACATGTCCCTTTTCTACCAACACCTTGGTATTATCGCTTGAAACTCCTCGTGAAAGTGCCACATATAGTTGTCCATAACCAAATACATGCTCAGGTAGAAAAATACCGGTATTTTTTATCGTTTGCCCTTGTGCCTTATTTATAGTGAAGGCAAAACAGAAACGAATTGGAAATTTTTTTCGTATTAATACAAATGGTAAATTCAAATTTTCAGGTGGCTTTATTGGAATTCTTGGAATGAAAACTCTGGTACCAACATAATGTCCAATGATGATTTCAGCATCAATGCAATTCTTATTGAGTTGTTTACATATAAGCCTCGTTCCATTGCATAATCCAATTTTCGGATTCAAATTTCTTAACAACATTATCGGTGCTCCAAGCTTCAATTTTAAACAATGTGGAGGTAGCCCGCCAGGAGTGATTGAGTTTAGAAATTCTTGTTGGTATAAATTGTGAGCATCGTCTTCTACCGCATCATACGAATAGTAAATTATTTCATTTCCAGGAAATATATTGAGTACATGTTCATTGAGCTTGTCGACATATTCATTTAGTGGTGTAATTAATGCTCTATTAACTATGTACTCTTTATCGAATGCATTTTTTGATAAGTTGGGAAAAATTTCATCTATCAACTTTGTTAGTGGATTAACATCATTTTTTGATGTTATGACCATATTTGTTGGTAGTTGAATCATTTCTTCATTGATTGAAGGTTCGGTGCCATCTCCAATTTGAATTAGAAATTTTGAATATGCGATATCATTTGCTGCTCGCATGTTTTTCTTTAAATGCAAAATTTTAAATTTTTCCCATAAAAGTGATTTAATGATGCATGCATTAATCGCTTCATTTCTTGTAGCTTTAGGCACAACTGGCAACCAATAATTAATTATCAGTTTGAATTTCTAGTTAGGTAGACCAAAAGTAATTATCATCATATAAGTATAGTGATAATACACTCATTAAACATATTAACACTGTCGAAAATCTCCTCCCATAATAAGGATTTAACCTCCAAATGGTTCATCTACATCCATTATATCTCTCATAGTTCTATCAAATGCCTCAAAAGCATAACGATGTACCATTGTAGCTTCATCCCACATAAGAACAGTTGATTATTTTAAAAGTTTTGCTAATTTTGACTGTTTTCTTATTAAGCATGTTGATGTCGCTTTTGGTTATAATGGAAGTTTAAATCTTGAATGTGCAGTTCTTCCACCAGGTAGTATAGTTGCAGCGATACCAGATGTAGTTGTTGCAATTGCAATACCACCATCTTTTCTAACCGTTGACAAAATAGCATGATATAAATATGTTTTTCCCGTCCCTCCAGGACCATCAATAAAAAACAAACATTTTTCTTTTTTTACAATTGCATTCATAATTGTATTGTACGCCTTCAATTGTTCCTCATTCAATTTTTCAATAGCTAGTAAATCATCCTCGGAAATAGGAATCGCTAACTCTTCTTCTATTAGCTTTGAAATTTTATCACATTCATCACAATCATACGCTCTTGAGATATTTGGAAAATCATAATCAGTTGTGCTTTTGTTGTGTTGGAGAAGTAAAATGTTTAAATCTTTCGACGATTTTTTGGAAGCATTTGGGTAGTAGTACTTGAATTTCGGTAATCTTCTACCATATGATCGAAAAACTCATCCCATAACCTTCGCACACCTGATGGATTGCAAAAAACCAAGATAGTAACAAATAATGCTCTCAAAGGAACTGGCATCTTTGTACTTGAGGCTTCAGTCAAACATTTTTTAATGCTATCATCGTTTTTTAAAAGCCCTCTTTTCTCAGCGGCTTCTTTAAATATTCGACTTCTAACTTCGTTAACTGTAAGTAAATCATTAAAAGAAGTCGGTCCTCTAATGTGATTTAGCAAATGAATGTGAGCAGCTACTTTTCCAAGTGCTCCTTCAGTGAAAATATCTTTTTTAATTCCTCGTATTTTGCACGAAATATCCTTGTTGTCAAATCCGGTCTGTCTTGGGGGTCTTGACCGGGTAGCAATTCGCTAACAATTTCTTCCCAAAGTGGATTGCATGTCATTGTAATGAATAAATCGGGTTTGCTAGACTTATATACTAAAGCCATTGCATTTTGATATCGTTGATACATATCACGTGGACAACCAATATAAGAAGAAGGTAGTATTGTCCTTGTTCCAACATTACCTAAATAAGAGAATTTGTTAAAAATTTCATAAATATGAAACTTAATTACATAAATGTATAAAAATGTACTTAATATAAGAGCAGGTTTTCAAATTCACAAACTACGCACTTGCATCATTTTCCCCAGCATTTAAAGCATCATGTAATCCTTGGTACATTTTAGCTCTGATGGTTTTTTGATTACTCCTATACCATCTTAGCCTGCTGGTATCTATCTTAACATAATTATCAACCACGTATTGTTGAAACAATCGTCCGCCTCGAAGAAAAAGCGATTTATCATTTTCTCGAATCTATAAAAGAACATTACATATTGATGAATATTAAGAAGTAAAAAATATAAATATATAAAACATGTTATATATTAAATTGTATATACCTGTAGAATATTAGCATAATACTCACGACATGAAAATTTATTGCCATTTTCATCCTGACTATTTATATCCCATCCGTAACTTCCATATGGTAATAAAATTGGATATTGCAATGGATCATAATAACCAGCTGTTTCAGGAACAATTATGAGTTGTCCATAGTTTGTCTCAACTACAATATCTCTTTCATGTATTTCTTTATTTTCAGCTCCTTCTACCCAAATTCCAGCAACTTGTGAAGAAGTTGGGAGAGTATATTGTTTTTGATTTGAAGATTGTTCTTTTATGACCAATTTACAATGTTGGATATTTGGTTTTTGTCCAAGTTTTCGAAATACAACTGCAAATCTATTATGTGTACTAAGAGTTTTTTGTAATTTCTCTACGATATCTCGACTTAAAGTATTATTTTCAGCCAATCGGTTATCAATTTCGTTCTCTGTATCGTAAATATAAAGTTGTAGAAATCTTGGACGATTATCAGATGTAGGTACCAAACTACCTATTTTATGATAGATACTTCCTTGAGCTCGAAATGTGTATACTCCATCTTTACCGGTAGCCAAGTTCTCGTCAACATGAACTCCCATCGATGTAAATGCAAACATGTGGTTATAAGCTCGTATGTTTTTTCTGAATTCTTTTCCTTCATTTGATTGGTCATTGTACAAATTGAAGATCTCATCGGGTGAAGAAATTGATTGTAAAATGATTTTTCCATTTAGACAACAAAAGTTATTTGGTTCTCGGTGAAAGAGTTTTGCTTGACAATGTCTGCATATTCTTGATTGTGGCAAATAGAATCTTTGAAAACCAGAATGATCTATAAAGTTTCTTGCACAATTATGTCTATTAAATTTGAATGATTCAAATATTTGTTAAAGAGGAAAGAAATTGATTAATTGATTCACTCAAATCAATTAATTTGGCTGATATATGGAAGCATATTTTGAAGGAAACTAATTAATTAGTCAATATATTTGCTATATGATGAAATAAATGATTAGGCATGGAGAATAAAGGAAAGATATTGAAACGAAGATTACGCCATCTATTTGTATAAAAATCAAATCATGCAATTTGGAAAGATATCTGGATAATCGGGAAATTGATTTGCTTAATCTCCAAGCAACCCTTCATTATCAAGTCTATTTAAATGAAGGAATTTCATCTTCATATAAACAAGCAAGTGTTAGAGAATCCACCATTATTCTTCCCCCTCTTTTGTACTCTTTTCTTTAGTGAAATAAAAAGTTGTTGGGTCTCCGTGGACGTAGGATATTCATATCCGAACCACGTTAAATCTTCTGTGTCTCTTATTTCTGCTATTATTTCTGTGAGACTACATAATTGATTTTTTTAAGTTCCATTGGTATTTAAATAGGCAATACTAGATCCTGATCAAATAATTCGCTTCCGCTCAAATTTAAAAAAAAAATTCACTACAGTTTGGTATCAGAGCTAGTGTTATTGTTTCTATTTGGATATTAATGGCTACTTTTAGTAAGTCTATTGGTAGATCTGATGTCAATTATGGAGTAACATGTTATGACGGAAAGGGAGATTTTGGTACTTGGAAGATGAAGATGGAGACTGTGTTAAAGAAGGAGAAGACTTATAAGATTGTTTCTGCGCCTGATAAATTGAAAGATATTGATGCAACTGATTTGGAAGAGATGGAAGATGAAGCTCTCACAACAATTCATTTGAGTCTTTCAGATGAAGTTCTTAGAGAATTCTCTCAGAAGAAGACGACGAAGGAACTATGGGATGCATTATTAGATGCATATCAAGACAAGTCTCTCACTAATCGGATTATTCTTCAGCAACAACTCTATTCGTTCAAGATGAAGCCTGGAGCTGATCTCATAGAGCATGTAGATGCTTTGACGACTTTGATTATGAACCTGAAGGCAGCGGAAGTTGATATTACCGATGAGGCTCAAGCTGTGATCCTCTTATGTTCCTTGCCTAAGGAGTATACTGCTTTTGTTAATTCCATGATTTATGGCCGTAGTAAAATTAGCCTGTCTGATGTAAAGGTTGGTCTTCATAATGAAGTATTAACAGGTAGATTGGCGAGCACTAGCTTGGATAGTGATACCGAAGGCTTATCTGTTCAGAGAGGTAGAGGTCAAAGCAGGTCAAAGAAAGGTGGAGGACGGAATTCTTCACGGTCTCAGTCTAGGGGGCCTAAGAATTTGACTTGTCATTATTGTAAGAAACCAGGGCTCTTCATAGCACAATGTCCCAAGCTTGAAGGTAGAAGAAAAGATCCAAAGCAAGCTTCAGCTTCTACAGTAGAGAAATCAGATACAGAAAGTGACACTGATGTATTTACAGCTTCTGGCTCTTCTGGGAAGAGTAACTTATGGCTGATTGATTCTGGCGCATCCTATCATATGACACCTGATAGGAACTGCTTTTCCACTTACCGTGAAATTGATGGAGGAGAAGTTCTGATGGGTAATGATGCTTCTTGTCGAATGGTTGGTGTTGGTAGCGTGATGATTAGGATGTTTGATGGTGTTATACATACGATCACCGATGTTAGACATGTACCTGATTTGAGGAGGAGCTTGATTTCTATCGGGGCATTGAGTAGACTTGGTTTGAAGATTGTAGTAGAAGGAGAGAAAATGAAGATATCAAACGATTCCATGATTGTTATGAGAGGTGTGAGGGTAGGAAATCTTTATCTATTAAAGGGCACTACTGTAATTGGTGAATCGGCTTCTGTTACATCTGTTGATTCGGATTCTTCCAGATTATGGCACTTACGGATGGGTCACATCGGTGAGCGCAGCATGGATGAGTTGAGAAAACGAGGTTTGATTGATGGAGTTCATCATTCAAAACTTGGTTTTTATGAAGAGTGTGTTCTTGGAAAGCAAACGAAGATTTCTTTTGGTATAGGAGAGCATAAAGCAAAAGCTGTCTTGGAGTATGTTCATACAGATGTCTGGGGTCCCTCCCCTTGTCAGTCTTTAGGTGGAGCTAGGTATTTCGTTTCATTTATAGATGATTTCTCTCGTAAAGTATGGGTATACTTTCTTCAGTCAAAGAGTGAAACCTTTGCCAAGTTTCGAAAGTGGAAATCTATAGTTGATAAGCAGTCAGGGAAGAAATTGAAAGTTCTCCGTTCAGATAATGGCAGTGAATTTGTATCATAGGAATTCATCGATTATTGTGAGTCTGAAGGCATTAAGAGGCATTACACTACACCAGGCGACCCCCAGTCTAATGGAGTTGCAGAAAGGATGAATCAGACATTATTGGAGAGAACAAGATGCCTCAGACTGACTGCTAAATTGAAGAAGGGTTTTTGGGCTGAAGCTTTATCTATGGCGGCATTCCTCATCAATCGCACACCTTCTACTGCCATAGATATGAAAATCCCTGAAGAAGTATGGAAAGGAGAGCCTGTTAGCTATTCATTTCTCAGAGTGTTTGGTTGCCCAGCTTATGTGCATGAGAGTAAAGGGAAGCTGGAACCTAGAGCTCACAAGTGTATCTTTCTAGGTTATAGGAGAGGAGTGAAGGGATATAGGTTGTGGTGTCCTATTAGCAAGAAGATCGTTATGAGAAGGCATGTGACTTTTGATGAGAAGGCTATGTTGAAGGTGGAGCCTTCCTCATCGGATGACAATGAGAGGACATGTGAAGAATACCAAACACAAAGCAAGTCATCTATTGATTCTTTCCATAGACGTTCAAATGGTGTTTCCGATGACACCGTGGTTCATGAGGATAATATCGATGTTGGTACAGAGAATCAAACTCAAGGTGGAGCTCATTCAGAACCTAGGCCTGTTAGACAAAGAAGAAAGCCTAAGTGGCTTAATGAGTTTGTTGGATTGAGCATCGAAGACATTAACTTCGATGATATAGCAACATATGCTTTGAATGTTGTCCATGATGAGCCTTGTGATTATAGAGAAGCTAACACATCAGTTAATAGTTCCAGTTGGTTAGTTGCTATGGAGGAGGAGATTGAATCATTATGGAGAAATCATACTTGGGATTTGGTGGCTCTTCCAACCGACAAGAGAGCTATTGGATGCAAGTGGATCTATAGAGTGAAAGACGATGAAAATGGTAATCTCAGATACAAGGCAAGATTAGTCGCAAAGGGGTATGTTCAGAAGAAGGGGGTAGAGTATCATGATATCTTTGCTCCAGTGGTTAGGCATACTTCTATTCGTATTCTTTTGGCATTACTTGCTCATTATGATATGGAATTAGAGCAACTAGATGTTAAAACTGCATTCTTGCACGGTGATCTGGATGAGGAGATTTATTTAAAGCAGTCGGAAGGGTTCATTGATAGTAGCAGACCAGACTATGTTTGCAAACTCAACAAATCTCTATATGGAATGAAGCAGTCTCCTAGACTATGGTATAAGAGGTTTGATAAGTTTATGCTTTCACAGGGATACTTCAGAAGTTTCAAAGACCAGTGTGTTTATTTCAGAAGATGTGATGGTGATATGATTTATTTGTTGTTATATGTTGATGATATGCTGATTGCATCTCGAAGTATGGTCAGAATTAAGGAGTTGAAAGCGGAGCTCAGTAGAGAGTTTGACATGAAGGATTTGGGAAAGGCACAAAGAATATTGGGTATGGAGATAAGCAGGGATAGGAAGCGGAGAGAGTTAAGGATCACTCAAGCGCAGTATATCGAGAAGGTCCTCGCTCGATTTGGAATGGAGAAAGCCAAACCGGTTGGCACTCCGTTAGGCTCTCATTTTAAGTTGTCAAAAGATTTATCTCCCTCATCGGAAGAAGACAAAAGGTATATGGCTGATATACCTTATTCTAGTGCTATTGGTAGTCTTATGTATGCGATGGTGTGCACAAGACCAGATTTGGCCCATGCAATGGGTGTTGTGAGTCGATATATATCTAACCCAGGCAAAGAGCATTGGCAAGCTGTGAAGTGGATTCTTAGATATCTTCGAGGCACTTCTTCGGTGGGCTTGTTATATGGTGGAGTGGATGGTGGCATCTTTCTTAGAGGATACTGTGATTCTGATTATGCTGGGGATAGAGATGCTAGGAAGTCAGTGTCGGGCTATGTTTTTACACTTGGCATAGGCTCGATTTCATGGAGATCAAAGCTGCAATCTAGCGTACCTTTATCGACTACCGAAGTAGAGTTGATATCGATTGTGGAAGCAACAAAGGAAGGATTATACTTACTTCAGTTGTTGGATGATCTTTCAATAGTGCAGCGGACAGTAGAGATATTTTCAGACAGTCAGAGTGCGATTCATCTAGTAGAGAATCAAGCTTATAGTTCACGAACGAAGCACATTGATGTTAGAGGTTTCTTTCTTATGCTTGAGGAAGAACGAAGCAAGATCAAATTATTGAAAGTAAGTACTTCAGATAATCCTTCAGATATGATGACAAAGTCACTTCCAAAGGACAAGTTTGAGCATTGCTCAAACTTGATCAGTTTGATTCCTGTTACTTGAGCGCCATGGGGCGCTAGAACCAACAACTTCTATGTTGATTGCTTGATGATAAGGTGATAAAGAGAGATTGTTATATTTGAATCAAGGTGGAGTGTTAAATTTGAATGATTCAAATATTTGTTAAAGAGGAAAGAAATTGATTAATTGATTCACTCAAATTAATTAATTTGGCTGATATATGGAAGCATATTTTGAAGGAAACTAATTAATTAGTCAGTCAATTAATTAGTCAATATATTTGCTATATGAAGAAATAAATGATTAGGCATGGAGAATAAAGGAAAGATATTGAAACAAAGATTACGCCATCTATTTGTATAAAAATCAAATCATGCAATTTGGAAAGATATCTGGACAATCGGGAAATTGATTTGCTTAATCTCCAAGCAACCCTTCATTATCAAGTCTATTTAAATGAAGGAATTTCATCTTCATATGAACAAGCAAGTGTGAGAGAATCCACCATTATTCTTCCCTCTCTTTTGTACTCTTTTCTTTAGTGAAATAAAAAGTTGTTGGGTCTCCGTGGACGTAGGATATTCATATCCGAACCACGTTAAATCTTCTGTGTCTCTTATTTCTGCTATTATTTCTGTGAGACTGCATAATTGATTTTTTTTAAAGTTCCATTGGTATTTAAATAGGCAATACTAGATCCTGATCAAATAATCCGCTTCCGCTCAAATTAAAAAAAATATTTCACTACAATTTCTTGCTGTAGCACTTCGACATGGTTGAGTAACTCTATGTATTGTGTTTCTATTGACGTTATCTCTTTGTTCAAAAGATAGTGTATTAGTGTTTTGTTCATCTTTATTGTTCACTGACCCATCGAAATGTTGATCTACATAAATTATTGATAAATAAAATTTATGAGTATTTATTAACATGAAATTCAAATTTTTTTAATTATATATTTATATATAATACATATATATAATAAAGAATTATAGTAAATGATTTTCTTAGTAATACCTTCTATATTTCGAGTGCAAGGTGAAGAAAAGGAGCTATCTGTGCTTGTTTGTGATTTGTAATCATTAATATTTTCTTCACATCTTCTGGATTTTCTAATATGATAATTAGAGCGAACTTGCTTTCTTTTTTGCTTCTTTTTCAGCTTTTGTCATTGAATTTCTTTTCATTCTATCATAAATGTTACGACCCTCTAATTGTTGAGCCCTTTGTTCTGCATTTAATTCACATCGACGTTGTCTTTTTCTTTCTGCCTTGATTTGAGCATCTAATAATGCTTGTTTTTGAGCTTTCTCAATGATTCTAGGGCTTCTATGAAGTATCAAAGATGGTGATTGATTAGATGTTCCGGCTTGACGTTGGTTTCTTTCAAGAATTCTTGGACTTCTACAGGGTCGTAACTAATAACTGTAGTTTGATTCTATTAGGTTGTGTTGAATTCTATTGGTATTCGTTGTCCTTTGTAAGTGAACAACTTCGTCGGCTTCCATTGCTTGAAGTTGAGCTTTTTCAATTATTCTAGGACTTCTACGTGGTTTTGATTCGGAAAGTTGATTAACTTCCATAGTTTGGTAGTGAAATGCACAGATTCAAGGTTGAAATTGTTTGACCCTAAAAATAGAACATTTACTTTGTTTAATTTTGGAAGAAGTAAAGATTATAAACCATTATTGTGTAAAAACTAATGTATGTACAAAAATGATTAAAAAATACTTAATTGTTAAGTAAACTATGGTATTTACTTAATTTGAGATAATAACATAACCATTCCTGGTAAGAAAATATATTTATATATAATAATGTTTATAAATCCTACTTCAAAGTATTTTCAATTTTTTAGCATACAGTAGTAGTTAAAAGTGGCATAGAAAAGTATCATTAATAATCTCTCAAATTTCAAGCTATTCTACAAATAATACCACTTATGTTCAGTTCAAAAGTTTTTATTCCAATTAGTTCGTTATTGAACAAAATGTTGTCTTTTTACGTAAAGTATTGTTTCTAAAGTATTGTAGTGATTATATATTTATGTGAAAAAAAAAATTAAGCTAATAATCCATGCGTAAGTTTGTAAATTTTTTTTTGTTTTCAGTTACAAATAAATATCCTTTTTAATGCATGTATCAGTAGATGTATCAAATGTAAGTACTATCCTAGAGTTTTTAATCCCAACTCATGTATTATATAGTCGAGTGTAAAAAAGGATGTACGTTAAAACAATTATTGCTGTTTTCGATGAATGAAAGATATTTGGTTGCCTTGTTTGCTGATGTCCAAACACCTTTGTAAAAATGTGTACAACACCTCACTTCTGTCTAAAACAAATTAAAGCATTTTAGGACTAAATGCTTTAATTTCGACAGCACTTCACTTCTTTCTCTTGTACGCATAACTTTGCATCCAAGGGGTGTGTTGTTGTTGTATTTACTAAAATAAATTAAAGCCTTTTGGGACTGAAGACTTTAATTTGTTGCTGTATTATTTAAAATAGTATTTAAAGTTTATTTTCAAATAAAAATTATATTTATTTCCTAATTTAACCAAATGTAATTTTCTGTGTTCTTTGCAATTTCTTATAATATCATCGATTAAGGAGTATTATCATATATATATATATATATATATATCAAAAATGGTACATAAATGTTAAATTTGTTTGCAATACTTATTACTAAATTAATTTCCATCTTATGTTATTTCACAAAATAAAATAATGTTAATAACGTTTTGAAATTTCAAATAATAAGATTGTAAATATGATGGTTAATCTCATAATATTAGATGATAATCAAATTTCATATTCACGCACACGAGCACGCACGAAATATCATGCGTAATATAGCTTCAGTTTTTTTACTTTCATGGCTTCATTTTACAAATCAAATTTTGAATGCTTATATCAGTGCCCGCGAGAGTTGTAAATTTATTTTTACTTATTATATATATATATCAGTTATCATAATTTATGTGGGCAAAACCCAATTATTACAGAAAAGGAGGTTTTAGGGACATATATTGATTCTTCTTTTAAGAAGTAAAATTTACCAAACAAAGCTCATATTTTCTATGATAAACCTTATAGTTTTCAAAAATACAGAACAGAAAAAAATTTGTAGTTAAAGTGCACAATTAGCATTATTAAATGATTTTATACTTTGTACTTTTTCCTCAAAAGTCAGTATAATAAGAATTTTCAAAAAAAAATAGTGTATCAATTCATATCAAGCTTTGTACTTTTTCCTCAAAAGTCATTATAATAAGAATTTTCAAAAAAAATAGTGTATCAATTCATACCAAGTCAATGACTATTAACAAATGCTCACATAAAACCAAATTAATGACAAATAACAAATTAAGCAAGTCATTTTGAAATAAAATCAGGAATAGTTATGCAAGTCATGAAGTAGTTATGAAATATGAGAACAAACTACAGGTTATAGAACCAAAGCTTTTCAGTAACGAAATGGAGGAGATTATAATATATTTTGCAGTGTCATGAAAAAAAATGCATTAGTTATATAGGAAGAGCAACTTCTTTTTTCAATAAGCATACATAATCAATAGGGAAGCATAATAAATGAGAAGTTGCATGTTTGTGATTTTGGAGAAATGAAATTGTATCAAAATATGTAAAATAAATCTCATACCTCTAATGTAATGACTTGAGTTCTAAGCAAACTACTTCATCAGCGCAACCAATGACTTATTTAATTTAGTAAGCTTCCTTAACTGCATGGTTAGATCAATCTTACCTGCATGCACACATAATAAGTAAATGAGTATAAAAAGTGATAAAGCAACCTAGAACAATGGTTCAAGCCATTAAACAACCACATACGACAAATAATAATTTTCCTGCATGAAATGATTTTTTTAACAAATTGAGCATACGGGGTATGTTTATGGTAATTTATTGTATTTAACAAAAATGAAATAACACTCAGCTTAGTTTATGGTATTACAATCAAGATGAAATATCTTTGAAGATAAATAACAAATAGTTTGCAACAAAATCTTCTTTTATTTAAAATTCAAACGGAACATATAATTTTGAACATAATGGCCTCCAAAATGGAGCATGGTTTGAACGTATTCACATCAAAGTTGAGAAAATTTTGAGCATGCTCATGTTCATAATGGAAAAAGGCATAGATCTGTTTACCATGAAATTTCACTCTGAGCGCCAGTAGAATGCAACAACCACTTTCAATACAAAAAGCAACATCAATTCTGATAATATCCCTACACAAAAAGCATATTTAAATGCACGAATAAAATCATATATTCGGTTACAGAAAACAAATTTCAATGATTACCTTTACAATCCCCTTTCTCAGGAAACACAATCAGGTTACCTCCCTCAAAACTCAAGCTAAAATAATCATATCAGTTCAATCGCAGCTTGGGTAAAAAACAAAACGATGTTTCTGTAATAAAACCAACTTCAACTTGCCTAGCATTAGGTCTAGTTATGCTTCCATGTTTGAAAGAGATGAACCCGGGAAGCGAATAATTAATCTGAGAATTAACATTGGAACAATGACATTAAATAAAAGCAGTAAATCCAGTATTATTAAATCTAACCTTATCATTTCATTTCGAAGCGAACAAAGAAGTAATAATAAACAAATGAGTTTTCAAATTAATAGTTAATGAAAAAAAAATTCCAATCAAACTCAAAAACTAAGATATTGAATAACAAATATTAAAATTAATTGAATACTTAATGCATAAACCATTTCTGAGATAAAACAAATAATCACCTGTAACCATCCAACATCCACACAACCAAACATGGAATTCGTTATCTTACCCATAAAATAATTTATAAAATTAATTTCATACAGTGCATAAAGGATTGAGAAAAAATGAATGAATAAATGAATGAAAAATTGAATATTTCACATATAGTTCCAACCTAAAACAACACTTGATCAAATGAAGGTGTGTTTAACATTGAAAGCTTGAAGTTTTCTCAATAAAATTCAACAGATTCAATTCTAGATACACGAACCACATCCACATATGCTAGCCAAACCGATATCCTCGCATTTACTGATAGGGAATGTGAAATATTTATGCAAATTTCGAATTAGGTATATTTTACTGAGATTCCAAAAGTGAGGTCCTCTTAATCGAATAGGATGCTCAATATAGAATTGGAATTAATGCAACTATAACTCGGATTTGCAAGAAGAATACCATATTTGAATAGTCAAGTTTATTAATGCCTAGAACTCCGTAAGCCATGTTCATTTTTTATTATTTACAATTGTTCTAGTCAAACACATCAGTGAATAATAATCACCGTCTGTGAAGTTCTAGTTGAGTATGGAAATGTATTTCTATGGAGATCTAAGCTTGATTTAGTTAAGAAAAACCTCAATGAAAAACTTATCCGGTCATCCAGAAAAGAAAGGACTTTTTTACATAAATATAGTAGAATTTAATGTTCATATAATACATATCGATCTCAAACTTCAATATAGATAGTAACTTGGCTAAAGAACATGTGACGCCCCACCTCTATGCTCATGCTAGCCAAGGACACTACAATGTAATGCCGTCGACTAGCGCGAAGAATAAGGCTGTTCAGGAGCAACCATCCATGTAATTGCTTTGTGCGAGTACCGATATGCCAGATAAAGATATAACTTTTCATCTCAAGAGGAAATCCGACATACCGATACAAACTCAAAGCTACTTCACGGTGGCTATGTATATATACTTCGGAAACAAATATAGAAATAAACATAACACAAATCAGTCACAGACAATTCATATCACAAAGGCGGAAATAGATATGAATATAACACATGAAAGTGTACATCAGAGTAGTGGTCAAACAAGATCGACAATATCCAAAAAGAATAGATACAAGTGCTAGACAAAAGAATACGTATACATCAAGGAGTCTATATCTCAAATGTATACAACCAAAAACTACTAAACTAAAGTAGTTAGCCAAAAATCAGATGATTATCCCAGATAGGAAGTCATGAGGAAGCACTTGTAAAATCTCAGTCTGACCCGAGTATTATTTAAGAAGAAAATAATAAATGGATCAGTCTAGCTATAAATATCAGATAAAATGAGATATAAGAAGAGATATAACAAAAACGCATGATAACCAAAAATGTCATACTACGACAAGTATACATTCGAAAATCCACAAAAGTCATACAATATCTCAATAATCTCAAAGCACTAAAAAGAATGTCATATTCTTTATTTAATTCACCAAGCCACAAATAATGACATACATATCAATGTCAATTGTAAAAGTTGGTGAAACATAAATTCCAGAAATCATCAATGAGAAATCCAGAAATCACAAGAGATGAAGAAGCCTATCAAAAATGGGAGTGTGAAAACTTCCCAACACGCGTATCATAAAATGGGTCGTTATCCCATAAAAACGAGCCGAAGCTCCTCCTGACAAGGTATAGTCCCCCATTGCGGACTATGAGCCGAAGCTCGTCCTGATGAGCCGAAGCTCCTCCTGACAGGGTATAGTCCCCCATTGCGGACAAAGAGACATCGCACATTGCTAGTCTAAACCATAAAATGATCATCATCGATCATCAAGAAGTGTCAATTACACTAAGCTAGTAAATATATGAGTTTAGCTTCATGTCCCATAACCACTAGCTTACCTTAAATATTTACAAACAAATTGTAGATTTCCGCTCGAAAATTGTCACAAGAGTTTCAAACGAACAAGTCAAAGAATTAACCGGCGTAGTAAACGCAAGCGTTTCATACCACTTGTTTTGCTAAGCCGTTTAATTAGATTTACTCATACGAATGAGGTAAAGGTTTGTATATACTAATAGATTGGAAAACGGTTTTATAAACGAGCTTTGTATTAAAAATAGAGTTGAAATCATCTTTGTAAAGAGTTTGAATATTTACTACTAGTATAGAAACCTTTGTATTTTTAAAATGTGACAAGCCATAGAAATGATTGTAGAAACAATCAATCATCAAAAATTCACATACGAAGACGTGAATCAAATCCATTTAAACCGATAAAGAATCCATCGAACTGGATATTCAAAAATCCCGAAAAAGGAGTCATCAAAGTCATAATAAATGATAACAACAAATAGAATCATCACGAATCGATTCAAATTGGAAATTCAATCCCAAAAGGCAAAGTGGGCTGAAACAGCAAATTCAGTTGACTGAACAGAGATTTCAGTCGACTGAATCATGCCTGGAAACTTTCTGTTTCCAGGTTCAGTCGACTGAACAGAGATTTCAGTCGACTGAATCATGCCTGGAAACTTTCGGGTTCCAGGTTCAGTCGACTGAACAGAGATTTCAGTCGACTGATACTGGCCCAGGAAATTTCCCGGCTTCAGCTCAGTCGACTGAACGCTCTGAGTCAGTCGACTGAACTGGGATTTCCAGTATTTTCAGCCTAAAAATGAAGAGGCAATCTCTTTGCAAATGCAACCGGATGAGCAATAGGCGCTAGGGGTTTATGCCAATCGACGACCCGGCCCCTATAAGCTTTTCGATGCATTACCAAACCATGATCAAACATCCATAAAAGGATTTACACACAAATTTGACTTCAAAAACCAAAAATTGAAGTATTCACAAAACCAATCCAAATCAAGAGCAAATGCACATGAAGAAGTGTTAGGAATTCATACCTAACAACCAAAGATAATTATAGACATAGATGTGAGATAAAAATCTCACCTTTAATCCCAAAAACAATGAATGAGAAGCTTGAAAGCAAAGGAAGATCAACCAATCAACCACTTCAACTCTAGAAGCTTGAATCTAAGCTTAAAAGAGAAACATTTCCTAAGTTAGGTTTAGGAATTTCTGAAATTGATAAGAGAACGAGTTGGAGAAGAAGAAGAGAAGGCTTACCAAAGCTTCTTCTTTGAATTTGGAGCTAGAACTTGGATTTGCAAAGATGATTAGGGCTTGGAGTTTTAATTTCCCATTCCACTCTCCATTTTTGATGAAGCTTAAGTGTTAGGAAATGAAAGTGAAGTAATGAAGAGGAGAGGGAGTGGGGCTTGAGTTAATGGTTTAGGCAAATGAGCTGAACCAAACCCAAAGTCCAAAGTGAAATGGTCAAATTTTTAGCTAGCTCCAAACATATCAAAGTTTATACTCAAAAAGGTCGCAAATGGCATTTCGAACTCAATGGAAGTGGTCTCGATTCCTAATTCGACTGTTTGCAAAAAGTAATTTTTCAGACTATAATCCGACGAACGATGTTATATTTAAATATAAAATCGTAAAATATGCGGGTTATTACAGAACATGTATCAAATCAGGTTGGATGTATGCTGGATTAGTTACAAATTCCATTATCTATTAACATGTTATCATCATGATTTCTTGTTCCTTGGCTAAAGTAAACCCATTGCTCTAAATCCAAACTTAAGAGCAACAATGTTAACTAATTTAATGGATATTTTATTGGTAACAGAACATGAACATAACTGTATGGTGGATAACCAATGGCTAAAAAACATTAAGCCGAGAAATAGAAACAACTATACAATTTAACCGTAACACGACCTAACTCACCAAGTTAAGCTTTATGGTTCACTCTAAGAGTAAACATTTTCTTGTCCGGTCCTTTATTACTAATAAAAGTAAATTGAACATCTAAGCGTAAGATATAGCAACGTGAAAATAGTTGGTGAATCGAATCAAATGGGTTTTTAGGCATAATGAACAGCTTTAGAGCCTCATGTTTTTTACAGTTTCTTATTTTGTTGTTAATCAACCTGGTGTTTGAACTAATTAGCTATGGGCTTTGTTCGTGTTCACATGTTATTGAGAGGAGCTTAAGTTAGCACGTACAAACTCCATAGTGTTTGTGCCCATCAAAGTATAGTTTATACATGCATATACACATACCAATAAACCCATAAATACAATCGAATATCAATTAGTGCCAACAGATACCCGACCCAAAAATATTTATACCTGGAAGTACTTTAGTATATTTGTTATCAAACATAAAGGAATATACATCCGATATTGAAATTCATATATACGAATTAGAAATTTGTTTGTATTTTATTTATAATTATCATAGTTATAAAATCTGGATATAAAATTTTATTTAATTCCATAAAAAAATGAAGATATAAAATTGAAATAGTTTAGAGTGAAGTACCTGATCAAAGTCTGTTGGACTTTAGCATAATCTACAATAGTTTCAGCCATGCCAACTACTGGGAGTAATCAAAGATCATAAACTGAAATGAAATCCATGCAACATAATCTATTTAGAAGAAGACTAAATGACCAAATGAGCAATGGAAAGAAATATCCACAAAATATAATCTATAAAACCTTCTGCCATGCTAGTAATTGAGGGTAATTAAAGACCATAAATTTAATTCCATAAAACAATCTAGTGAAATGAAGACCAAATGAATGAACTATACCTCAAATTGGATGAAATGGCCGATAGCACAACATAGCTACTTCATGTATTAAGCATCTATAGAAATATAAATCACATAACAAATCACTCTAATAAAGATACAGAAATAGAGATCTGTTCACCATCACTTCCTCTCTTTCACCTTAACCATCAACCCGCTTTTCATCTTCTTGACCAAAATAAGCTCATGTTCCCTCACTCATTATGAGTTTATCTTTGTTATTTCATCCATCCTCTTATAACGGCAGAAGTTAATTCATATACATGTTTCACACACTTGTATATGATTATATCTCATTATGACATGGATAAAATTAGCATATCAGTTTAAAACAACAAACTCTATATACTTTAAGGCATTGGTCATGATATAGTAAAGGAATAAAAAACATAAGCATAAAAAAGAATATATAATTCTATTGTTAAAAGAGTCATTTAATCATATGGAAATCAATTGCTTAACCGGGCTTACTTCAAAATTTAACTGTCATGGTTGGCTTGACCTCTGGTTCCACATAGCTTAAGCTATCTGCATATGTAGAGCCTTAGTCATCATTGATCCATCTAAAATAATAAAATATTCAGGTTAATTAAAATGCATCAAGTAATCTATTAAACAGGTTCTGGAAATAATTTTAACCAACAAAATGTACATTCCTAAATCCTAATGTGTAATAACAGTAAACTGTGGATGGAAATATCATGTTAAAAATGCACACTATAATAACAGATTGTATTATCACTTTATGAATTGGTACAAAACATAATCATAATTTTAAAATGAAAATAATAACAATCTCATTAGAAACTTAATAGGTATTTCGTGTAAAGAAAAAATGAGCATAGATAGCAATCAAAATCATTACTATCTAAAAATTATAAGAGCTGATTTTTGTTACATAAATCTAATGCAGAATTGGCGAAAAAGAATGAATTAATACATAGTATACCTGTATCTTGTCAACAAACACTGGGCAGATGGAGCACCGAGTTAGAAAAGGAGGTTGTTGTTTGGACGGGGTTGATAATAGCCGTGATAGTTTTGAGATGATTGCACTGTATTTTGTTGTTGATTGCGTCGCACTGGTTAATCACGTGCAGCAATTCGGTAGGAAGAGGATGAAGGTGAGATTTCCGCTTAATGACAATGATAGAGGGTTCGTGGCAGTTGCAGATTCGATCTAGGTATTAGAAGGCGATGTTAAAGAGAGGGTAAGGTGATGATAGAGGAGTTTGGATTTAGGGTTTCGTGGAAACGAACGAAAATTATTTGGAGCGAAGGGTATTATGGGTATTTCGAAAAGACACGGATGAAATTAGTTTATTGCATTTTCATTATTAGTAGTAAAGATATGTATATATATACATATATCATATGCTATAATGTTTGTAAATATATGTTGTTTTGAATCAGAATTATTAAATTGTGATAATCATGTATAAATGTGTGTAGATTAATTCAAATTTGTAAGAGGATTTTATGCAATAATTTAAATTTTTGTTGTGAAACCTTTCTTTAATTGAAATCATTTCCAATAATGTTAATTTTGGGTTTCAATTTATTTAAAACAACTAATAGGTTTTCAATATATATATATATAATCGTTATAGATGTACACATTATTTAATTAGTCGAGAACTTGGATAACAAAGGCTTGTGTAAATTTAGTTAATAATTTATAAATATCATTTAATATATCAAATATTATAATTAAAGAGAGAAGTTTTACTCCCTACGTATATTGCCACATCTTTTGTTAATTAATTGTATAGGTTAAGAGAGGGAAACAAAAGGTTTCCTTCTCTAAACTTATTAATACATGTTTCATTTACACATATATACACTACTTACATACTGCACTTATACTTCATAGAAATGAATGTATTTTATACATTCAATAGAATACAAACAATTTAATACCAAATTAAATGAATTTTAAACAATTGTAATAAAACGAAGATTTTATTTAAATGAAAATTTAGAAAATTTCAAAATGAATTTGGACTTCATATGCCTAATATGGATCCAAAAGAATTTTTTGAAATTCATCCAATTAACTCGCTTCTGAATGGTTTGGTTCTAACCATTGTCGCTAAGGTCAAGGGCATGTCGAATGAATCCAAATTGATTGCCTTAACTTCTAGACTACAGAGCAACGCTCTATTTTGGAATGATTTGAAGGGAAGAATGCATATCACTGAACGAGTTCTTTTATAGATCTCGAGGAAAAATTAGAATTGCGGAGTCTACAAGAGCTTTAGGCAAAGGCTAGGAATGGGCAGATGAGAACCGAAATTTTATTCCAGCAAAAACGCATAAGTGAGAGTGTCGAGTTATGGAGACTCTCCCACTAACCCATTCTTACATCCAAATATACGTTTTAACCCAAGACAAATTTCCATACCCCTCCACTAAGAAGGCGAATAACCCATAGCCTAATCGAGGGGGCTGATATTGTTCTTTCCATAAGTAGAATGGCCATAATACATAAGAATGTATTTTTATAATTTCATTCATGGGCATGTAAAAGCCAGGAAACTTAATGAGTTTTTAAGAACCGATATGTGCAAAGGGCACACCTTCGTTTGAAACCAAGACCGCACAACAGTCAACCCAATTATCAGGTCATTGCCAGCACCTCGAAATTTCATTAATGTAATCATGGGAGGCCCACATCTAGCTGGATCCAACAACAATAGCTATAAAAGGTATAAGGAGGCTAAAGATGGAAAAGAAACAGTGCTTGAAGTAGGTAGATTTAAGAAAGTCAAAAAGCTCGAACCAAAGGTTACCTTCATGGACTTTGATAAGTAGGGTGTCTGCGACCCTCACAATGATCCCCTAGCAATCACTGTGCAAATTGGACTTTCAGAAATTGTGACACCCCACCTCTATAACCATACTATCCAAGATTTTTACTAGGTAATATTGTATGATAATATGGAGAACAAGACTAAATGGGGGTACACATGTGAATATTTCTCTAGGCTCATGCTGGTACGTATTTAATTATCAAATAAGTAACTCACCTATACGTACATAGTATCAGCTCAAAGCAATAAACATGTGTGCCTCCAAGATAGAAAAATATAGAATAAAAAATAAGTAATAGAGAACATAGAGTCATCATCGCAATGATAATATTTAATATATATAATACAATACATTTCCAAAATATAACTCAAGAATATACATAAATGAAGTACATCATATATAATAACATGCAACTAAACTATATAACTAGCCTCCACTATACCCAGTAAACACATGTTGGTCTTCTCATCCCTGTACCTGAAATGTCTCGAACAGACTCAGTATTACGTAAATAACACACGGGTCGGACTATGTCTAAATCAAGGGGTCAATATACATATGCAACTTAGACTATTCTGGGTATAATAATATGCATCAAAATAACTCAAGAAGACAACCATAATGTAGAAATATAGATAGTAATGTAGCATGGTATATGATGATAATATTATAAACAATCCTCAAAGTATCACATAATGGAAAACACCAAAAAACCATCAATAAAGATGTCATCACCCATAGAGAAGCACATCAAATCAGAAATCATGGGATCAACGTCAAATAGATGAATCATCCATATCCAGAAATAATCATCAAAATCCAAAAATCACTATAAATGAGATATCATCAAGTCTAACTTGGCTAGCACACAACAACGCCAAAGTATATTCTTCAATCTCAAATAATGAAATACCATCATCAATCAAAATAAATTAGGCCGCCTATCATTAAAATCATATATAATAAATAATATAAGAATCCACTATACTCTGGACATCTATCACAGGTATAATCTCATCTCCTCATATAATATAATTTAGAATGAACATTGATGGGTGAATGGCTGTATGAAAGACAAAAAGTCCCAAGTCGAATCATATCACAACATGGCTATCCTCCGTGTCCATGAGCATACGGGTTATTATGACATCCCCTTACTTGGAGGCTCAAAACTAACGGCTACGGATGCTGCAGTCATCCATAGTTATTAATCCTCGGCGACCAAATACGAAGATATTAGATACATTGATACCTAGAAACATAAGAATATGGAAAAAAATTAAGCAGCAAACAAACTCTACATTCCATTTCAAAATATTCCAAATTGATTACATAATCCAAGTTCGCAGACCACGTTCAGATAACATATAATTATTACAAAATACGCCAAGAGCAACATATGAAGATGCCCCTTTGTTGATCAGAGTATATAATAAGGCAAGAAAACAAATTTGCCTTTACAATCAAAACACACAATGGAAATGAGAAAACTCTAATAACAAGCTTGCCTCCTGCACGTCCTCGGAAGCTTTATTCGTCTAAAAGAACACATGGAGACCTTAACTCTCAACCTACGCAAAATCAATTGAGTACCCGAGAGTTTAAGGGAAAAACAAAAACTTTGGGTCAGACATAAAGCTGGGTATGAATAATAATTTACCATCTCATACCATTTAGATATCTAGTAAGACCACACCGCTTAGCAGAACGGGTTTTCCCCTTGCTAGTATCCTAAAAACATTTATCAAACCATATATTGTGCTCCTGCATCCACGATGGTTAAACCATAGTATTTCAAAAACATAATGATAATATACAAAACAAATGAATCAAAGCTGGATTACCCATCCCCATTCATTCTGACTTCCTGTCTCAATTATAGTTTCTTGGGTTACTATTAACCTGTTAAATGTTTATGAACTATCTCTCCAATTTCATAGTTTTCATGGGATCACTAAGAACCTACTGGTCACTCCAATATCTTTTCTCTTATCCTAGTTTTCATGGGCTAACTAGGAACCTATTGACTAACTGTGTAACGACCCGATATTTTCAACCATTCGCATCCGCACATGTCGGACTTGAATTGCTCAAAATAACGCGTTGTAAATAAAATTTGGCAAATCTCAGAATATACAGTAAATAAATAATCAAAGATCACAGACACAGAGTAAGATAATGCAGCGGAAGTAAAAGAAATAGTAGTTCATGAAGCTACTATGTAAATATATCAGAGTTAAATAAGATACAACAAAAGAAATAAAGTACAACAGAAGTCTCAATATGATAACCAAGTACAAGCTGAGTAGAACAACAGAACTGAGATAGATAAAACTAGATAAGCAGATAATCTCTAGCGATTCCAATCTCCAGAAAGTGGAATCCAAATTTGTGAATACTCAGGCTGACCCGAGCGTAAATAAAAAAAATACAAACACTCGAGTCAGGACATACATACTTATACAATGTAAACCAACTCAAGTGAACTGTAATAAAGGTACAAGTAACTTAAAGAATGCTTGGGATCGCCCATTCTTTAAGGATCCGTTAAACTATCTACTATGTAGTAATATTCGCTATTATAATAATGTCTAATCATAAAATAAACATACTTTAAAATAGCATTAGGGCTTTACATTTAATCTGAACTCACCCTAATACCCAATAGTCCCACTAGTCTATCCAATATTAGCATACTCCTAATATGGGGGCTATCCTCGATACTCCACAGGCTACGGGAAAAATTCAAACTCGTAGTAAAGCTCGATATGGTAGGTGACACGGCACAACTAGGCAATGCCAGGGTAGATATACCAATTATGCATCCGGACTGGTGGTGACGCATAGCAGCCACTACCGTCCACCTCGAACAACACTCCCAAATCAAGGGTGCGCACCAAATCAATCATAAGTAATAGAATGGTATCGAAGAAGTGTGTCCGATCAAAGGTGCTACCTCCTTGGTCCGTCAATCGCTCCTGTTTTAGCCACCTTATGCCAACTCACGGGAGTTGGGTCCACGTATACACCTTAGGATCGTCGCCACCATCCTACTTCATTCTGGAAACTCCACCGCGTACACAGTTGTCAAAGTGGTTTTCGGTATCAACAGAGAGTATGTCCATATCTGATCCCGGTCTCTTTAACAACCAATCGTTATTATAACCCGTGGTTATAATTTAAAACAGTATTTTATACTTCAAAATAGAATATCATTTCAAATCCAAATCTTTATCAAAATAAAGATTAAATCAATTCCAAACCATTTCAATATATTTAAATATCATATCATTTCAAAACTTCATTTCAAATCATTTTAATATATCAAAATATCATATCTTTCCAAAACTTCATTTCAAATCATTTTAATATATCAAAATATCATATCCTTTCAAAACTTCATTTCAAATCATTTTAATATATCAAAATATCATATCCTTTCAAAACTTCATTTCAAATCATTTTAATATATCAAAATATCCTATCCTTTCAAAACTTCATTTCAAATCATTTTAATATATCAAAATATCATATCATTTCAAAACTTCATTTCAAATCATCATTTGAGTTCAAATCCAAATATTCAACTTTAAATACCTTTTTAAATTCAAAGATATCATTCATTTATTATCATTTCAAGTCACCTTTAAATAATTTATATTCCAACAAATTAATTCATTTAAATTCATTTAAAAGTGTAAGTATTATATTTCAAATCAAGTATTCAATTTCCAAAGTTTCAATTCAATTCAATCATTTATTTCAATTAAATTTCCATAAACCATTTCAAATCTTATAAATTTCAAATATAGATTTAATCCACAAAATAACTATTCAAATTATAAAATAAGTTCCAAATCTTTAATATCCTATATTTCATAAGTCCAATATCTTTTAAATAGATTCAAATTACAAGTAAACCAAATATTTTTCATACTAATATAAACTTCAATTATTCATTCCAAGATTTAATATCATTTCAAATTCATTTCAAAATAGTTGTATTTCCCAAATCAACTATTCCATTTAAATCGTTTAAAGTCAATTCATTATATTTAATAATTAAATATTTAATTTCCAAAATTTAATCTTTTTCAAATATCATTTATTCATTTGAATTTATTAAACAAAGAAAATTCAACTTTCGCAGCACTTAGAAAATGCTACGAAATGTTATGTTTAAAAACAGTTCATTAACAAAAGACGGCATTTAAAATGCTGTAATATCTTAATTTAGTTTCAATTAAAATTTTAGTTAAATTTAACAACTATAGCACTAACAAAGTGCTATAATAACTCTTAGTTCAAATTTGCTATTTGGTTCATTTAAAACAACTACAGCATTTTCCAATGCTGTAATATCTTTACATTACATTTCAAAAATGCTGTGAAATCAAATTCAGAGTTTTATTCACAATTTCACACATAATTAACTTTTAATATAAATCATTTTAACTTATAAAATCATATATTTTCACATTTAAAACAATCATTTATATACCCTTATTCTTTTGATTTTATAAAGTCAAATTTCCATAAAAAAATCCAAATTAAATAACAATTTTCTTATTTAAATTCAAGTATTAAATTTTCATTTCTTTAATAAAAATTTTAACTTAACACTTAAGTTCAAACTTCCAAAATATAACTTATTTAATTTCATTTTTAAACAAATTTCACAAAAATTCAATTTAAGTTATATTTCCAAATTCAGCTTAAATATTCATTTATTTCATATTTTAAGTTATACAAAATCGTTAACACTTTATAAAATCATTATTTCTTAATAAAATCATTAAATTCATTTTTAAATCAAAATTTGTCATATATTCTTACTTTACATAAATTCCATTTAAAAACAAAATCATAAATTCCAAAATTAACTTATATTTCAAATTCTACTTCACCATTTACTTAATTCACTTATTTAATTTGTAGAAAATCACTAATATTTTATAGAAATCATTTTAATAAAATTTAAATCAAAATATGATAATATTTATATTTTTAAAATATTTTTGAACTTTCAGAAAAATATATAAACCACGGGTCTGTATATAATTTTCTAGCCTAGGTCAAGTGATACGGATATGTATCATTTCAATCCGCAGTTTACAAAGAAAAACCGGGTTTTATCATTTCAAACCCGCAATCCCAAGTTAAATAAAATAAATAAAAAACCGTTCAGGCCTATCATTTCAGCCCATAATGATTTTTCCCTATTCTAAAGTCTGTTCGGGTATGTATCATTTCAACCCATAGTGATTTCTATACTAACAAGGAACTTGCAGTGTGATAAACAGATATGAATGAACAGAATAGCATCATATAAAAGTAACCGATGATATAACAAGTGTAATAACAGGGGTGAGTATTATATGATCATAATATAACAGTTATAACAGGATGATATAATTTTACAGGTTCAAAAGGTGTCAGTTTACTAGTTATATAAGTACACATCGTCTGGTGAGAATTACTCACTTGTTTAAGCTGGAGATGACGACCAAAACACACAACACAGAATCTTCGAAGGCACGACAACACGAATATGATTTGAGTGAGAGAGCCAAAGATGAATCTCCTTGGATACATTCAACAAAACAAGTATAACAACACATAAGTTTCAACACAAGATACCATTTAACAATGCTAGAATTGGATGCATAAAACAAAGCCAAAGTGTTTGCACTTGCTTTCTACCATCTATGCTTCAGCTATGATCTGAAATGGAATGGCTACAGCATGGTTTTAGATCAGGTTTGGGTTCCTAAAGGTCGGCCATAGCATGGGAAAATGACAGAGCAAAGGTTTGTGAGCATGAAACAACAACTACATGGCAATACACAATGTTTTCAAGGCACTAAAGGTCACGGCCAAGGCACTCCAAGTCACGACCAGTCTTCAGGTGGTCAACTACAGGTGTGGTAGAGGTGTATGGGTCAGGAAAAGGCTGGTGGTGGTGGTGTATGGGTCGGCCAACATGATTTGAAAGTGTGGAGATATATGGTGTAAAACAACACAACAACTAGGCAATATTCAACATCACAAGGCACAAATAGGTTCGGCCATTGGCTCTAGGGGCTCGGACATGGGTCTAGATGGTGGTGGCAGATGTGGCAGAGGATGGTGGTCAGATTTATGTTGGTGGTGGTGGAGGAAGTGACGGCCAAAGGTAGGTAAAGTGGTGGAATACACATGACAAGCTCAGCCTAGGGTATATGGTGATTTTTGGTACAACTTTGTGATGATCTCAAGCCATAGTGTGGTCGGCCTGATGGGGTGATGATCTGGAGGTGGTGGTGGTCAGAGCATGAGGTAGTGGGGTCGGTCTAGGTGCTGGTGGTGGAGTGGCCGATCCAATAGTTGATGAGAAACAAGTGCAAAACAATTAAGAAAATATAGAAAACAAGAAAGAGAAGAAGAATTTACCTAAAACTTTGATCAAAAGTGATGTGGCCGTGAATTTTTTGTTGAGAAATGGTTTGAAAAAGTTGTTCACGTGAAAAATGAAGATGAGGCTGAAGGGAACAGGAAGTATACGGCCAAAATGTGTAAAGGTGTTGTTTGGAAAATGAAAAGGTTGAAGGCTAAAAGACTTAGGAAGGTAAAAGGTTTTAAAACTTTTCAAATTTCCACTTATTTTATTTAAACTTATATATATATATAAAAATGCTGATAAATAAAGGTAAATAAACTCAGAAATAAAGTAAATAAGAAAAATAAATAAATAAATTTTAAATTATATAATTTAAATGAAGAAAAATAGTAATATATATAAACTAGGCTTAATAAATTGAAACAAATCCAAATAACTTTTGAAAAATTATATTATCACTTTAAAAATATTAAAAGACAAAAATATACATAAAATAACATATTAACACATATTAAAAGAAATATGACAATAGAAATATAATTATATGATTTAAAATAAATAATATTGCTAAATAAATCAGTTTACACACAATATTGAAAAATGTATAACTTTCACAATATAACTCCGTTTCCAACGAAACGAAAAGCAGTAATCATGTTATTAAATCTATTTTCATAATAAAAGATAAAATTCAAGAATTTAAATATTTAAATTTAAAAATTTAAAAGTCAAAGTTTGACCAGTTCGACCACAAATCCACTTTTCAAGAAAATATTCAATTTATACAAGTTTGGAATTATATTTCATATGATAATCAAAATTTATATTTAAAAATGAAATGATTGAAATAAAAAAAGTTTAAAAATAATTTCAAAATAAGATAAAGTCAAATTTAAAATATATGCAAAAATCTAGGGTTGTTACAAACTGTCAATATCTTAATCTGGATATAGTTTTCATGGGCTAACTATAAACCTATTGCCCCTACCAATATCAATCATAGTTTTCATGGGCTGACTATGAACCTAGTGGCCCCTACCAATATCTCTAATTCAGATTTTAACATTTCTTAGATTATATTCACTACTGGGTCAACCTAGCTGGTTATTTTTCCCTTCTCCAAAATACTATTATGGGTAAATAACAATTTGAATAAGTATATGAAGAAGTATTCAAAACAGCAAATAATACCATCACCTGTTGTTTATCATCTTCCTTATATATATCCTTGTTAAACCCTTTAACCTTTATAATCAATGAAAACTTCTTCATTCCAAAACCCTTTTGTTTACTTATGCCATGGTTATTCCTTTAAATTGAGATTGGGTTTATGTTTTGAAATCTTAAAACATCACTATCGAAACCTCTGGACGACTTTCGTCGAAAGCATAAACTTCTTTTCGAAACATAATAAACATACCTTTCGACTATCAAAACGTTCTTTAAAACATAGCTTCGACACAAATAAAAGTACCCTTTCGAAAGCATTGCGTTTACTCTCTAATACATCGTTTGGGTCAAAATGGTTATATACGAAAGTATCTCTTTCGAAAACATTGGGTTTACTCTTTAAAACATCCTTTGGGTCAAAATGGTTATATATGAAAGTATCTCTTTTGAAACCAATTATAAAAAAAAATTGTGGAAAAAGTTGATGGTGTCGGAACTATCTAGTCGAAAGTAACAACCTTTTAAAATAAACCATTGAAGGATAGAGTCGAAACCCCCTTTCGACTCCATTGTCTTTGAAATCCCCAACCCCCTACGGAAGCTTTTAGGAAAAAGGCTTAGTTTAAGTTAAAATAGAGGTAACCCTTTGACAACATAGATGGCTTCAATACAGTCGAAAGGGGAAATTAGCGGTTGGGTTTCAACTTGGTCAGAACCAATCCTTTCGAAAGCTCTTATTTAAAGGAAAAGACACTCCTTCAAAAGCTAACACCTTTACATAGTATGGCAACCTTCTTTGAAAGCTATTTATAAAAACCCTTTTGAAAGCATATACTCAACTATGTCGAATGCTTCAAATAAAACAAGGCAAGGATTTAACTTTGGAAAACAAACAAGTTTTCGTCCCCATCGGAAGCAACCCTTTCGACACCATGGGTTTCACATTCCTTTCAATCCACTGCCTACCATCTAAGAGATACCTTATGTATTGGTTTCGACTATGTGGGTTTCGACTATATAAGTTTCGACTAGGATGTTGCGGAGTCAATTGAGTCGAAAGGTGCTGCTATTTGAGGCGGAACTAACTTTTCTGAATTAAAGGCTAAAATTTAGCCACTTTTAGTAATTGCTTTGTAACTACTTGCCTATTTGTGAATCTTTGATTGGTTGCCCCGAAATTTTCAAATACTTTACAAATAAAACTGTCGCATTTATTCAGATCTAATTCAAAGGAATTATAACGATTAAGCCCTTTCATTAACAGAAGCAGTATCTGCAAATAACTCCTTCTCTTGAAATAATTTATTTTCCCTTGTAAATCAATTGAGAAAAATCCCCAAAAATCACAAAAATTCAATTTTATCAGATAATCCAACATATTTAAATTTTAGACCAAATTTCTTCCTGAAATACTTGAAATAAATTTTAAACCCAATTATATCATATTTTCCTTTAGAAATTCATAATAAATTTTCTATAATTCGAAAAATTCTGAAAATTAAAGCCCATCTCCAATATCTTGTTTTACATAATTTAAAAATTTTCCATGGCATTCTAAAATCATAAACTCTCGGTTTTGCATCAAAACCGTGCAAATTCATATTTGAATGAATAAAAATCAAACATAATATAGTTCAAGCATATCATCATCCATATCATCAAAAAAAAATTTTAATCATAATTCGAAAACATATAATCATAGATTAAAATAGAGATGGTATGAAATTATTATTCACCTTAGGTATGATAAGGAATTTGAGATTTGTTGTTGATTAATCCTTCCTAGCTTTGATCTTTAGCTTTAGAATGTAATCTTCCTCTTTGATAATGGCCGGCTCCTTAGGGTTTTTGCGTTTATTTTTGTTTTGAGAAAAATTAACGTGAATAGACAAGGTGAGAAGCGTATAGCCGTGTAAAATAAAGTAGCTATTTTACTAATATGCCCATGTGTACCTTAATTAGCTAATAACTCAATTAAAGCCCATTTACTTTATTAATAAGCAAGACCCTATATATGGTTTATTCAAATATCAATCCCCTTATCATCATTATTCTATTTAATTTATCTAATTAAATTTATAGAATAATGTTATCAAAAATTAGGGATGTTACATGCTCCCCCTCTTAAAGAATTTCGTCCTCGAAATTCAGTAAGGTCTAAATACTAATTATAGCAATCATCTGTAACAACTTCTAACAACCATACTAGTTAAGCTGACTAGCAACTATCTATATAAATCTAATATAGACATACCCTCAAAGCAGATCAGGATAAGTATCTTTAATCCTGTCATCTATCTCCCAAGTACAGTTTTTCTCGTTGTCGCTCGACTGAACTTTCACCAACCTGACTGTCTTGTTCTTAAAATTTTCTCATCTCTAGCTACAACCCGAAATGGTTGTCTAAAAAAGTCAAATTAGGCTCTACTACTAAGTCTTCCAACCCTGTCAGAGGGATAGTAGTCTCTGGATCATGCACATACTTGCGGAGATGATACACATGAAATACATTATGGACACCTACCATACTGCTTGGCAACTCTACCCTATTTACGAGCTTTCCAATCCTCTCTATAATCTGGAATGACCCAACATATCTTGGAGCAAACTTCCCTGACTTTCCAAATCGTACCACACTGTTTAACGATGGTTTTTCTATGAGTTAGAAAATCACCGAATTTTTTTTAAATACCGCAAGCGCACGGCGTAAAATTTTAGTATGTGGCGAGTACGGGTCGATCTGCAGGGAATTGTTTAGATTTTAAAATTTCTATTCAATCAAATTAAACCAAGAATTAGAAGTGTTGTTAACTACAAAAAATTGCAAAAGTTAACTACAACAAAAGTGAATGAAAACTATGATATGAAAAGACAATTTAGAGTTAAATCTACTCTCCTGATCACATAAATCAACACAACATAAATTATGATCTCTTTTTTTGGTCATTAGTGAATTTAATTGATGTGTTTATTATAAGTATGGAATATTTGTGCTATTAATTAGTCCAATATAAACCATCAAACTATAACACACCCATTATACCACTTCTTAACTCTCATGAAAATGACAATGAAATTGAAAATAAAATCTATTCTAAGCATGATCTATTAACTACTGATTAGAAATATAGACCATCAAATTTTGATTTTAATATTCACTTCATTACCATAATCATATGTATATGAAGGGGTAATTTGTGTTTGTGTTTGTTTAAGCATAGCCTATTTGGTGTCAACAACATAGGCTATCAAATTCAAAGCTAAAACAACAAAGTTTAACCCATTCAAACATTTCCATTAAGCACGAAAAGAGATAAAAAATTATCAAAATGTTTAATCTACACGATTAAGAGAGCTTCATTACCCCTAAATTGAAGCGGTTTAGCTTCTCATATATGTTATCATTTCAATAAATGTAGAGTTCAACATTAAACAAAAACAAGAAGAAAACAAGAGCTAAATAAAAGCTAAGCTACTTGCATAAAATAAAAACTACACTAATTGCATAAAGCAAAAAACATGAAATAAAAGAACATGAAATAAAAGAACACGAAGTAAAATTGCATCAAAAGAAAGTTACATGAATGAAGAAAATGACTAAGTAGCCACAAAAACGAATATAGAGTTTGTAATTTAATTTTTTTTTAGCGTCAAACTAAAATAACTAAAGAGGAGACTTAAAGGAGGCTAAGAGCTTAATAATATGAACATATGGGGTATTTATACAAGCTTGAAACCCTAATGCATATTTTTAGGGACTACCCAATATACCCCTCCAGGAAGTGTGGCCTCCGAGTTGTCATTAGCATGAGCATAATCCACCATAACATGTGCATTAGCTCCTAATAGGTGATCATGGTAAGTGGGTAGGTGGGGTCCTCCGTGTTGCATGAAATGAATTATTTCCATCTTCATTTGTTTCCTAACTCTTGTGCATGCATATCTTCATGAAGCCACTTGTAATTTGAATTCAAATTCCTACAAAATAACATAAAGATTTCCAAGTAAATTTTCTGAAATAAATGTATGCACAAAAATGGCCATTTTGCCCCAATATGAAGATGAATAATTGATGATTTGAAAATAATTTGAATTTTGATTTAAACATGTTAAAATACCCTGTATGCTCATTTATTTAATTTAATTCGATAAAATATGGAAGTAAAAATATGCACATTTCTGTGCACATCAAATACCCCTACACTTATCTTTTTATTCGTCCTCGAATAAACTAGAACTAAGATAAATCTGTTTTCATAGGGAGCACAATTACATTGAGCGTATGCAACAAGCCGTTAAACCTCTAGGTGTCCCTAGTAGGACGAGTGTTATCTCATGAGGGTTTCCAGTGGATACTACCCATAAAATCCAAATGCAACATGAAAATATTTACAAAATGCAAGATTTATTTACAAATAAATAATTTACTTTTGAATTAACACGAATAAGATAAATATAAGTTTGGTTATTATCATGAAATTTTAGTTCTTTTACTCATCAAAATTTCCAATAAAAATTAAGTTATCATCACAATTAGACTCAAGTTTGGCTAGTTGTTTCCGCTGACAACATAGTGCAACTGTAAAATGGATCCTTAGCTGATTTTCAAATTTATCAAAGTGGTATTTTCATTTCTTTTGAATAACAAGTCAAATCAAATAAGTAAAAATGGTGCTTAGATTTCAATTGCTTACTTTCTCTATTTTTTTGAAAATTTGGTTGATATTAACAATATTTACATATATCTAACTTAGAAAACTGAGGTCGGATATATCACCCATGCACTGCCTTACGGGCTTACATGAGGAGGATACAGAGCGTGGCGAGTGAACACACAAGTGTGTTCACCTATCGACTTTAGGCATTATTAATAAAAGAATTTTTATATACATACACCTAACTCAGATAAACTGAGGCCAGATATACTAATCGAGCACTGCCTGTCGGGCTTACGTGAGAAGGGTACAGAGCATGGCGAGTGTACACACTTGCATGTGAACACATGACTTTGGGTGTTAATAAAATATATACATATATACAAATATATATTTATTTTTTGTTTATATATTTTTTTTGTTTTTTGAAGGGAGAGTTTTGCAAAATCATCTTAGCACCATTTAACTTAGAAGATAAAAAATGTTATACCTTTTCTTTAAATCCACCACTTTTTTAAACAAAGATTTTCAATTAGGATATACTTCATAATTAACACGTATGAACCTTCCTATATACTAGTTAAACCATCATTATTTGTAATCAAACTTTATTTTTATTTTTGTTGAGACAAATAAATTTTCAGAAATTTCAATTTAATAACCAAAAACATATATTTATCCAATAATGTTTTTTCAAAAGTAAATCAAAAGCATAAAAAGGAATTTTTGTTTTTGAATTTTTGTTTTTGAATTTTTGTTTTTGAATTTTTGTTTTGTTTTTTGTGTTTTTTTGTTTGTTTTAAAATTTTTGAATTTTGGAAAGTAAATGCAAAAATAATAAACCATGAAAAATAAAAAATGAAGATCAGAGTCCCCCCTACACTTGATTTTGACTGTGTCCCCATAGTCAACCCAAGTGAAAGGAGAAAAATAAAATAAAAACAAGACCTATATTTACATGAAAATGAAAAGATTATTATTTACACGACATCAGAAAGTATATTATCAAAGAGTAAATGAAACGATCTTCCAAAGACCAATTCATTTGTCTCGTCAAGTATGAGAGACACAGCTTAAGCACAAAAAACCAAACCATAAAAGATTTCGAAGTTAAATTTTGATTTGGAAAAATGAATGTCGTTTATTAAAAATCGTATAAGTTGTTTTAATTTCGATGATTTTGGGGTCGATAGAATAGTTGGTTGAAATTCAATTTTATTTTCACCAAATTGAAATTCAAACTTATCATTGAAAACTTCTTCAGAATTATCGATTCCAAAATCAAAATGGTAATCTAAATCTTCCCCTTCAGAATTCGACAACTCGTCATCGAAAAGTCCAAAGAATTTATGTTCACAAAATTCGCCTTCCTTTGTTGAATTATTCACAACTTCATTGCATGTATCGTGTTCGAAATCCAAAGTTGTTGTATTCAAATTTTCAAAATCGGAAAAAGGAAGATCAAATTTTGGATCAATTTTCTCACTCTCAAAAGAATTGAAATCATACTCAATTATCGCATTTTCAACAACTTCATTAAGATTGTCGTTTTCAATTTCAAAAGTTGTTATTTGAAAATCGCCAATTTTGGTAAAAGATGGATTATTATTTGACTCGTCACACGTTGGAATTTGATTTTGTTTCTCATGTTGTTTCATATATGTTTCAAACAACAAACATGTGCGATCATTGTAAATCTCGTCCATTAATTTGCTCAACAAAATCAAATTTATAATTATTAACTTGAGAATTTTCAGTTTGAAATTGTAGAGAACAAAATTTATACCATTATTGAAACAACCCCCATTGAAAAAACCATTTAAATAGTTGTTTCCATTTTTGGTTTGATTTTGAAATTCATTTTGGAATTCGAAATTGAATTGGCATGGGTTATAATCGAAATCATTTGAATTTTGAAGTGAATTCAAATTTTGATTATTTTGAAAACTTTAACTAGAATCATTGCACAAATATGAATTACACAAATCATTTATCCTTTGATTTTGTTGTGTAGAGAGTTCAATTAAAGACGAAATCATTTCAATACTATTTTCAAGAGTCGAGGGTTGCTCATTAATTTGAAAATTTTGTTGTTCAAAATTCGAATTGTTTGTACAATAGTTGTCATTAAAATATCCATAAGAATTTTATATGAAATTATATTGATTTTCACAACTATCATAAAATTCTGGAGAATAAGAAAACTCCGACATTTTCAAATTGTTTTTTTTTCTTTTTCGGATATATATTTTTTTTTTGGATTTCTTTTTTATAAAGGAAAACTATTTACCAAAAGGAATTTATTTTTCAAAAATGGAAATTTGATTTCTTTTTTCTTTTTTTTATATTTTTTTGTTTTTGAAAAGATTTTTTTTGATTTTTTGTTTTTTATAAAAAAACTAACTCAATTTTTTTTTTGATTTTTGATTTTGATTGAAAATTTTCAAAAGAAACGATCTAAAAACTAAGTTAAGGAATATTTACAATTTTTTTTAGTTTTGGATTTTGGAAAAAAAATTCATTTTTTATATATGCATGAACTAATGCAACTAAATGAATGCAAAGGACTTAATTACAAATTTTCTGTACTTAGTAGCTCCTAACCCAAAATTGCATAATCAAAGTTTGTCTTAAATCAAAAAGATAGTTCTCAGCCAGGTAAGAGACAGGATTTATCGGTGCACCACGAATCACCGTAGCAATGCAACCATAGGTTTAACTGGTCTGATGTCTAACTGTTACTATTAGCAAATTCTAGGATGAAATGCAAAACTGAAATTAAACGTGTATTAACAATGCAACTATGAATGAAATTTGTTTTTGTTTTTGTTTTTGAAAATTTCTTTTTCTAAAACACAAGCAAACAACAATGGAAGACAAATAAAAACAGGAGATAAGGGCATGATACTAGAGTGTGCATAATTATTAGCAAATTATTTTTAAAGCATCGATCTTTTTTTATATAAGCAAGCAAGCAATTTATTTTTTTGGCAAGCACTTTTGCCTTTGAATTTCTGCTTTGATAACCTGAAATAAAAACAAGAATATACAAGTTTTTTTATATATGTTTTTATATCCATCAAAGAACTAAAACAAATGAAAATAAAACAAATTTAATTTTTTTTAATAGAATAATTGAACAAAAACAAAACAAACTAAAGTTTTATTATTATTTTTTAAAAGATAAAACAAAACAAAACCAAAAAATCAAACCCATTTTTTTAGAAAAAACAACCAAAGGTCAAATGAAAACAAAGACAAACAAAACAATTTTTCTTCTCTTTTTTTTAAATAAAAAAACAAAAAGGAGAATGGAAAACAAAATGGAAATAAAACAAAACAAAATAAAAAATAATAAATAAAAATTGAGAAGCCCACCCGGCCCACACTTCCACTTCGTTTAAATAAATCCACAGCCTAGCTCTTCTCTTTTTTTATACGCATAAAATCTACTTCCACTTCACTAATTTGCAATATCAATTCCGAGATCATTTCTAAAAATCGAAATCAATTTCCGAACTCAAAACTTGTCGTTTGGATCGTGGGGGTGGTAGGCGATTGGCGTTGAAGATGAGGCGATTTGATTTTGGTGAAGGAAATTCGGGGAGGGCGGTGAATTTGGGTTGTTTTGGTTATTGGATTGCAATTGCGGATGTAGTTTTTAGGTGGGCTCGGCGATTGCAGAGTTCGATTGGAGGAGGTTGTTTTTGTTCGAGAGTTTGTTGTGGTCTGGTGGTTGATGGGCTAGAACAGGGGGCTCGGTGGCAGCTCGGCGGTAGCTCGGTGGTAGCGATTAGGTAAGGCGGTGAAACTGCAGTGGGTAGTGGAGTTTGAGTTGATGCAATTGGCTGTCGGTAGGAGGGAGTTTAACTGTCAGGTGAGTAGGTATTTTAATGTATGGTTTGCAAAGAAGTTTGATGGTATATTGCAATTGCCGTGGGTATTTGTAGAGAAGTTGTAGAGGTGCACTGAAATATGGGTGTGCAGGAGTTGTTGTAGTTGGCAAAGGAGATGTAGGTAGGGGCTGATGTGCAGGTGGAAGAGCGGTGTGGCAATTTGTTGATGATGGTGAAGGAGTTGATGGTGGTTGCAGGAAGGTGGATGTGTGTTATTGTAATAATCAGTGAAGTGGGGTAGTTGTGGCAGAGGGGAGTATGACAGAGGGTAGCAATAATGTTGGTGGGTAGGACAGTTTGCACTGTGATGTAAGGGGGTGGTTGAGTTGATGATTGTGGTGTTTTGAGGTTGTATTGATAGTATCCGATGTTGCAGTAGTGATGATATACAGATAGGTAGTATGTGCTGATATGGATGTTGCAGTCGTTTGAGTGGATGGAGTTATAAGTGAATGGCTGGATGTTTGGATGTGGTTCTGAAGTGGACTAGTGATGCATAGAGATGTGCACTGATGTTTGATTCGGAAGTATGGCAGCAGTATGATAGAGTGATATGTGCAGTTGATATGAGAAGTTGATATGAGGAGTTCATTAGGAAGTATAGTTGATCTGTGCAGTTGATTAGAAAGTATTTTTATTAGGAAATTGATATGTGCAATATGACATAGTGGTATATGGGAATTTTGTAAAGGAGGAGGTGATATGAGGAGATGGATAGTGTTCGGCAGAGACAAGGGATATAGTGTAGTTTAGGCAGTATGATATTGAAGTAGTGTGTTGCAGATGAAAACAGTGAGGTTGAGATGGAAATGTCATGGCTTGTTATATGCACAATGTAGGAGGACGGACTGACAGTGAACAAGAGAGGTTATGTATGTATGGGCTGAAGTGGAGAATGACTTGAATTTGCGGTTTTGACAAGGGACAAAGGCGGTCAGGCAGTGAGATGTATATTGGTATGGTGAAGGATGGTTTGCTGAAGGGTGATGGAGTTTGCTAAAGTGTACTTGATGGTTTGTAGGTCGGTTTGAGGTAGTTTGGGTAATATGAATGGTGCACAGAGGCAGTTGTGGTTTGAAACGAATGATAAGGCAACAGATAAAGTTTGGTGAATGAAGTGGTTCTGTTAGCACCAAAATTGGTCACTAACCTCTTAGAGAAAGATTGTGTAGAGATATAAGTGATGAAAACAAATTAAACAGGGAAGAGAATGCTACTTTAAATGCAGAAAGTAAGAACACCAAATTTATAGTGGTTCAGCGTAATTGCCTACGTCCACTTTGAGGTTAAACTTTATTGATCTTCTTAATAGATGATTACAAATACAATTCGTGAATCAAATGCTTGAATGAAGTTGTTAAGTAGAGGAGTTGAGTCTCCAAAATGGCAGAGTTTCCCCAGTGTTCTCTCCCAAAAAAGGATCCCTTTTCACTGTGACCCTGCCCCTCTATTTATAGGCAAATATGGGCTGGACTTCCCAAGTGGGCTTGGTGGCCGAACACTCTAGCCCGAGTACAGTGGTTGCTGCTTGCCGAACCAGGCATGCCGAACGCCATAATGCCGAACGATCCTTTCCATGCCGAACGGTCCCTTCCATGCCGAATGGTACCTTTGATGTGTGGGAAGTGCAGGATGGTTGCAGTTGAAGTCGAACGTATCTCTGTCCGAAGCTCTTGGCCGAACAATGCATGCAGGCCGAACGATACTGTCACGTTGAATAGTTATGCACACTGAACGTCTTCTGGATGCCGAGCACTTCTGTCGCCAAGTTCTACTGGGCACCGAATACTAATTGACGCTGAGCTCCAGCTGATGCCGAGCACTACCTGACGCCGAGTACTATCTGATGCCGAGTATCATGGATGCCGGGTACACCGGATGCCGAGTACTTCGTCGAGTACTCCTAGATGCCGAACACTCTCTGATGCCGAGTCCCACTGGATGCCGAGTACTTCGCCGAGTACTCCTAGATGCCGAACACTCTCTGATGCCGAGTCCCACTGGATGCCGAGTACTTCGCCGAGTACTCCTAGATGCCGAACACTCTCTGATGCCGAGTGCTACCTGATGCCGAGCACTAGTTGCCTGGTCAAATCTCCAGGAAACACTTGCCCCCCAAAGTGTATTATGTGACTGAACGTGATGCGCTTTGAATCTAGTTTAGCTTACCTCGGAGACGCCTTCTCGAGAATATTAGTGATGGAGGTGTGAGACGAGCGTGGTTTGGATGCCGAACGATGCGTTCGAAGCCGAACAATCCTCATGTGCCGAGCGACACTTCGCTTTGAAGCCGAACAATCCTCATGTGCCGAGCGACACTTCGCTTTGAAGCCGAACGCTATGACTTTGACCGGTTCTACCGGATATAGCTTTTTCAACTTCTATCTTCTCCCTATAAAACCAGGCAACCTACCACTATTTTCCTTTTACACCTTCATTTCTGTCACTCCCTAGAGACTTGCGGTTCTCGCCAGCCTATCAGATCTAAAGCCTAATCGATCTTTCCTCAGCTTCGATCTTCGAACTAGGTATCATCCCTTCCATGATAAAATTACTTCAACACGAGATTTAGGTTTATGTGCAGCCGAGAGGGTCATGTGGAATTGTATGATGTGTGTCGAGTAGAAATGGCTCGCATATTTGGAGTTGTCGAATGGTGCATGGTAGTTAGGCCTAGTTCCTTCATGCCGAACAAGACTGGAAGAAAAAGAAAGATGGGGTGCCGAACGGCGTAATCTTCGTCGAGCAATCTGTTCTTGTTGTTCGGCGCAGATAGAGAAGGAGTAGGGTGGAACTGTAATCGAGGGTGGAGCGCTACTTTAGCCGAACAAACTAAGGCCGAACAATAATTAATGTTGAAATGCCGAACTATACTTAGGTCGAACACTCCAAATGCCGAACAATCCTATACCGAACAATACGATTGCCGAACACCTTTTAAATGCCGAACAATGATAAATGTTGAACCATACTTAGGCCGAACACTAGAAATGCCGAACGAACAATTGACATGCCGAACAATCATACATGCCGAACTATACTAAGGCCGGACAATCCCCTTCGAACAAAACCTAGACCGAACAATACAATTGCCGAACACTACTTAAATGCCGAACAGTATATATGTTGAACAACTGACATGCCGAACCACATACATGCCGGACTATACTGAGGCTGAACAATCCCCTTCGAACAAAACCTATACCGAACAATACGATTGCCGAATACTTTATCAATTATATATTTTCTGAATCTGGAACTGTAATCACCACAAGGCGGGCTTTTTGAGACGGTCAGCGATGACGGTCTTCGAAGGCGACGATTCACAGCTCACTTTTATACTTTTGAAATCTCTAGATTCTTATTGCTTGTACACGATTGCTTGCACTGGTTCACACATCACGTGGGGGGAAAATTCGTGTTGTTAATTCTAACGCTCGACGTTTTTCAAGTATAGTTTTCTCAGGCACTTAGCCAGGTTCGTTATTTATTGAGGATGTCAAGAAAGTCCAGCTCCGCCACTATATCTGACAGGCCTGGGCCGTCATCAAGGCGAGAAACTGCTGATACTTCTAATCCGTCGACTTCTCCTGCTCATAACTTAGCACCCGATGCCCTGGAGGCAACGATTCTACTAGACAATCCGATCGATTCACAGGCTTCGAAGATCAATGAAGCCGCACTCCAACGGATATGCTCCATCCACGGGATTCCTTTCGCTGATGTGCTAGTCCCTTCGCGACATGATCGCCCTCACCTGCCCCCAGTCGGATACACCACTTGCAACAAGTTCATGTGTTGGATGGGCAGCGTGCCTCCGTTTAACCTATTTCTTCGGGACGTGTTACTGTACATCGACATTGCTCCATCGCAGTTGCACCCGAATGGTCACACGTTTCTACATGGGACCTACCTACTCTTCATGGATGTCTTCTCCAGACCTCCAACTCCTGGCGACATCAGATACATCTATATGATCAAGAGGCGGAAAGACAGCCCTTCCTTCATGTTCCTTGAGCCATACCACAAATGCCAGATCTTGACAGGGGCATGTAGCAAATTCGCCTTGTACAAACAGGAATGGTTCTACGTGCGCTGCCCTCCTGGTTTTGCGAGGAGATGGGTTGAAGGCAGTAAGTCTCTCCACTGAATCATCATTCGCGATTAATCGGAATCATGCTTTTTCTAACTCCCTGTTTCGTCTTTTTTAGGTATCAGCCCGCGTCCGGAGGGCCGGGGATATTCTAAGGCCGTCGAGGCGATTAGAGCTCTTCCTGCCGAGGAACGAGACATTCGGGTCATCATTTCAAATGAATCATTGTCAAGGTTCGGCTTGCTAGCCCCAGGTCGTCGGATCAGCCTCCCGGAGGGCGTCTCCATTCCCAAGCCAGCATCAGGTAAAGGGAAAAACAGGCCGGATCGTCATCACACCGCACTCCCGATATGCACGAAGAAGGTGAGCGCAAAGAGGACGAAGCTCTTGAGACCCAAGGCGAGAATGTGGGTCCTGCTTGGAATCCGGCGGCCGAAGTTCACGACATTGAAACGTCGTCCTCCCCTTCGAAGGGAAAGAAGAGGTTAAGATACAGTATTCAGAAGGAGAAAGTCGGTGGCACTTCAAAAGTTATGCATGTCCCACCCGAGAAAGAGGCTTCCTCACAGCACCTGGAAAGTTCTCTGAGGGGTTTGTCGAATCTTTCTATCCCCGATGACATACTTAATTACGGGTTTGACGATCTTGAAGCCCTTAAGCTTTTTTCGCCCGCTAGAGGCAATGCGGGAGTTCAACTCCCAGTCCAGGGAGACAATACTCCGATTAGCAAAGATAAAAGAACCGGTCTGTAGGGGGGAACACTAGGACACACACGCACATACGCATTCCATCATACACCTTAAGTTTTTTCTTATTTTCCGGATTTTTCTTAACTCGTTGTTATCTCCGTTCTTTGCAGGTGACATGGGACGCTCTCATGGATTCGATCGCCTTCATGGCTCTTCCATATTTCATCATTCCGGACGGGACTCAGGTTCAGGCAAACGCAGGGATAGAAATGATTATGAAGATAGAGACAATCGTCCCCGCAAGTCGTCTCACCATAAGAAGGCATATTCTCAATCTTCACAGTCCCGTGATCTTCTTCCTCCAACTGAGCCGGATACAGAGAAATCTTCACAGAAGGGTTACCAATCTGATGCTCCTCGAGAACAACACTCCGGTTCATCGAGTACAAGGCAAGTGCGGGAGGAACGAAAAAGAGCGGAACTTCCAAAGCCTCCTCCCCCTACTCCCGCGGTTAATCCAACTGTAGCGGAAAAGATGGTCGATCTTAAGGCCAAGTTTCCAAAAATTTTCTTTGACGGTCTGAAGTTCCTCCCGGCTATTCACCATATTCCCGGTCACGTAAAGCAGAGTGCCATTGCCTGCAATAACGACGTCTATGTTCAACATGACGCGTTTGTACACTTGGTTGAAAAGATCTCGGAGGTGTCCGTTGAGCGTCAATGTGAGATTGATCGCCTGAATTTGGAGGCTGACTGCGACAAGAACATCATCAAGCATCAGGACGAGGAGCTCGCTTCGTACAAGTCAAAGCTGGAAGCCACTGAACAAAGCGCAAAAGATACTGCTGAGGCAGTTACTCGTTTAGAGATGGCTCACAAGAAGGAACTTGATGAAGCAGTCCAGCGCAGCGGTGCCCTTGCCCTAGAAAAAGATTCCGTTCAAAAAGAAAGGGACGCGCTCGCCATATAAGTCAGAGAGCTGAAAGAATTACTCTCCAAGGAAAAGGAGGACAAGGTAGCTGCTCAAGAAGAATCACAATGATACTGTGATGAAATCGTTGCTACTCGTCTCCTAAAAACGAAGCTCGGTGATGAACTTGCTGGGGTTGAGAAAATGAAGGATGAAGCCCGTGAGGAGGGCAAAAGAAAAGTTGCGGAGGAGATTGACTCTCGCCTCGAGGCGGCCGCAGAGCCGGCAGGGAAGAGGTCAAACGCATGTGTGACCCGTTGATTGCAGAGTATGGAGCCCGCGTCCTTATGCATCGTGACTTGACATTCTTGGGCGATGGCTATCTCAAGTCCCTAGCTGAGGTCTAGGAAACCTTAGTAAAGATCAGGAAAATCGAGTCGGGCTCTGAGGAGGTCGATGAGGATGCCTTGGTGAAGGAGTTTCTTAGGGGGAATGAGCCAACGGATCTATCCGCAGCTCTAGCGCTCTATAACAAAGGCTCTCCCCTTCCAAAAGAGAAAAGTGACGAAGCTGGCCCGTCTGGGGCTGAGACTACGGCTCCTCATATTGATGCTCCTTCCGCTGCTCAACCAGCCGGTCAGCCGACACTTGACCTGTTCGAGCAGCATGCCGGCTATGATCCTGAAGATCCTGGGCTTGGCGTTCACGTGCTATCTCCTATTCTGGAGGGTGAAACCTCGCGCGCAACCGATAGCCAACCAGAACCCAGTAGGAAACTCTTCTTTTCTAGAAGTCAAAAGATCTTGTTATCTTCCAGCATTTATTCGTTCTAACGTTCATTCTTTATGTTTTCATGCAGGCCGCTCTGATGCCGAGCCAACTCCGAAGAGTGATGACGCCAAGGAGGAGGCAGAGAAAACAAGTGACGCTGTTCATGCGGGAGTAATTCCTGGTCCCGATGCTCAAGTGATTGGGGCGCTAGATGATGATAAGCTTGACACTTCATCTCCTGCCGAAGGGAGTGACGAAATCGAAATCACTGGCGCCTCTGAGCATACCTTAAAGGTGAGCATGAAGGACCGCCTCGCCGTAGAGGAGAAGAAAAAGGTCGAGGTCAAAGTTGAACCCGAAATACTGGAACTCACCGACCCTCGGAACAGACCTTTGAAAATCATTCTCCCGGGCAGGTCTAAACCACTGGATGTTCCGTCCCTTACTCCCGACTTCGCTTCTTTGGCAAGCAAGAAATCCAAGAAAAAACGTGAGGGAGAGGAGTCGTCGGAAAAAACAAAGGAAGATAAGAAGAAGAAAACGAAGAAGTAATCGATACACTCGTTCGACGAGCTTCTTGCTTAAGTCTTGTCGTTGCTTTTATTTTTTGTGGCTTGCAGTTTGTATAGATAGGTTCTGGATTCTGAATTTTGTAGGAGTAACTGTGTAACCCCATTTTGAACTACTGAATGAAGTTTAGTTTCTTTTTTGTTTGAATGATTCTCTTGCTTTTCTTTGGTTTGCTGACTAACTGTAGTCATAACTCCACTTGTTACGAGTTGCATTATCTCGCAGTCCATTTTTGTGTCGTTCAAACATCTCCAGACGTAGCATATTTCTCGTTCCACATCTCTCGAGTACTTGGACTTTTTTCTAAATCTTCTCTCCGAAGATTTAGAGTAAGTTGATCCGCGTTCAGGGGATTCGGAGGTTTGTATTCGTTTATACTCTAGTCCGCGCTCTGGGGACTTAGAGTACTCCGCTCCACACTCTGGGGATTCAGAGATTTTGAAATCGTTTATACTCGTCCGCGCTCTGGGGATTTAGAGTACTCCGACCCGCGCTCTGGGGATTCGGAGATTTGAAATCGTTTATACTCTAGTCCGCGCTCTGGGGATTTAGAGTACTCCGATCCGCGCTCTGGGGATTCGGAGATTTGGAATCGTTTATACTCTAGTCCGCGCTTCGGGGACTTAGAGTACTCCGATCCGCGCCCTGGGGATTCGGAGATTTGGAATCGTTTATACTCTAGTCCGCGCTCCGGGGACTTAGAGTACTCCGCTCCGCGCTCTGGGGATTCGGAGATTTGAAATCGTTTATACTCTGGTCCGCGCTCCGGGGACTTAGAGTACTCCGCTCCGCGCTCTGGGGATTCGGAGATTTGAAGTCGTTTATACTCTAGTCCGCGCTCCGGGGACTTAGAGTACTCCAATCCGCGCTCTGGGGATTCGGAGATTTGGAATCGTTTATACGAGTCTGTATATCGTATATGATAATGTAATTCGTCATCCGATCATGAGATATAGAAACATTAGTGATTCGTAGAAAATACGGCTTCAAGCCTTTATTAATGAAAAACAACTAGACTGCTTGATTACATAGTTAAAAAGAAACTAAGCTAATACTGAACGAAAACACATAGGAAATAACAGTGCCTAAAACAAGAAAGAAAACATGCTAAATGTAATAGTGCCGCAGATGTTCACTGTTCCATGCTCGAGGGAGCATCGTGCCATCAACGGTCGCTAGCTTGAATGTTCCCTCTCCAAGCTTCCGTTCAATGGCGTACGGACCTTCCCAGTTGGGATTCATACGTGATGGTACCGGGAAGACTCGTTTCAGAACGAGATCACCCACATCAAAGATCCTTGGGCGGACTCTGCCATCGTAGTAACGCTTGACTCGGTGTCTATGCGCTGCCGCCCTTAATTCAGCTTCTTCACGCTTTTCATCGATGCAGTCCAGTGATTCCAACAAGAGATTCTGGTTCGTCTTGAGATCATAGTATGTCACTCGGTGCGATGGAACTTCAAGTTCCACGGGTATAACGGCTTCAAAGCCGTATGCCAAGGCGAATGGAGTGTGGCCGGTCGCGGACTTGTGGGTAGTTCTATACGCCCATAATGCTGTCGGGAGTTCATCTACCCACTTGCCTCCAACCTTCTCCAGACGCTTCTTCAGTATGGACTTGATTATTTTGTTAACGGCCTCGACTTGTCCGTTAGCCTTCGGGTGTACAACGGCGGCGAACTTTTTCTCGATGCCATACTTTAAACAGAACTCTTTGAACTCTCTACTTTCAAATTGCGTCCCGTTGTCCGTAATGATGGTTCGAGGAAAGCCAAAGCGGCATATAATGTTTCGTACAACGAAGTTAACGACCTTCTTAGAGGTGATTGTGGCCAAAGGTTCTACCTCAGCCCATTTTGTGAAATAGTCGACTGCAACTATCGCGTATTTTGCGCCACCTCTGGATATAGGCAAAGAGCCGATAATGTCGATTCCCCAGATTGCAAATGGCCAGGGACTAACCATTTGTGTGAGTTCCGTTGATGGAGTCCTCGGGATTTTCGCATATCTTTGACACTTGTCACACTTTCTTGCATAGTCTGCGGCGTCCCGGTTTACGGTTGGCCAGTAATATCCATAGCGGAGGATCTTCTTTGCTAGCGTTTGCCCCCAATATGATCGCCACATTCCCCTTCGTGAACCTCTCTTAAGACCCTCTTTGTCTCATCATGAGCGATGCATCGTAATAATGGGACTGAGAATCCTTTTTGATACATTGACCCATCCTGCATTACTTATCGCGCGACCTTTCGAAGGACCTGCCATCTTTCACTTCTTTTTTCTGGTAATGCCCCGGTCGTCAGGTACAGTTTGAATGGGGTTATCCACGATTCCTTCTCGATTTCCGTTTCCAACACGCGATCGACTTTCATCTCATCTATGCTCGGGGCATGCAAGACTTCAACGGGATACAATTCCATTTGCTGTGCATCGCCGGTACTCGCAAACTTAGCCAATAAGTCGGCTTCTTTGTTCTGTTCGCGTGGGACATGTGAAATGTCATAGTGCTCAAGATTTGATAGTAGTTCTTGGACCTGAACAAGGTACGGAGCAAGCTTTCGTCCCTTTGCTTGGTAGTCTCCCCGCACTTGGTAAACCACCAACTGTGAGTCACAAAAGATTTCAACTGATCTGATCCCGAGTTCCCCGATGAGTTTCAAGCCAGCGATGAGTGCTTCATATTCTGCCTCGTTATTTGTGGTTGGGAAATCGAGCTTCAAAGCATAACAGATTGATCGGTTTTCCAGAGTTATAAGAACTACGCCCGCGCCGGAGCAACGGCCGTTTGATGCCCCATCAGTGTATAATTTCCATCGAACGGGGGGAATGACGTCGTGATTACCCGGTTCGACGGGCATGGTAAACTCAGCGATAAAGTCTGCTAATGCTTGCCCTTGTACGGCTCTCCGTGGCAAGTAGGCGATATCGAATTGGCTTAACTCGATGTTCCATTTTAGCAACCTTCCAGAAGTTTCTGGTCGTTGGAGTACCTGCCGCAGGGGTTGATCGGTATAAACACCGATTGAGTGTGCTTGGAAGTATGGGCGCAGCTTACGTGACGCAATCACCAAGCAATAAGCCAATTTCTCGATGTTAGGGTAATTTCTCTCTGCCCCCGTTAAACGCTTGCTAACATAATACACCGGCCTCTGGACTCGATCCTCCTCACGAACTAAAGCCGTGCTTATCGCATGCAGGGATACAGCCAAGTATACGTACAGCATCTCGTGGTTTACTGGTTTTGACAGCATTGGTGGACTCTCCAGATGCCTCACCAGACCCCGGAATGCTTCCTCACAACTAGGCGTCCATTCGAAATTCCTCTTTCCTTTCTTTATTATATCAAAGAATGGGATGCACTTGTCAGTTGCCCTGGATATGAATCGACTTAACGCAGCTACTTTTCCGTTCAAGCTCTGTACCTGCTTCATAGTCCTGGGCACTTGCACATCTCGAATAGCTTGGATCTTTTCTGGGTTAGTTTCGATTCCTCTAGCATTGACGATGAATCCCAAAAACTTCCCCGATGCAACGCCGAAGGAACATTTCAAAGGGTTGATCTTCATCCCATAAAACCTGAGTATGTCGAACATTTCAGCCAAGTCTCGAATGTGGTCGTTTGACCGTCGTGACTTCACGAGCATGTCATCCACATAGACTTCCATCGTTCTACTCAGTTGGTCCTTGAACATTCGATTCACTAAACGCTGGTAAGTCGCTCCTGCGTTCTTCAATCCAAAGGGCATCACTACATAGCAATATAGTTCGACATTTGTAACGAAGCTGGTGTGTTCTTGGTCTGGAATATGCATCGGGATTTGGTTGTACCCTGAGTATGCATCCATGAATGATAACAGCTCGTGTCCTGCGGTGGAGTCGACCAACTGATCGATCCTAGGCAACGGGAAACTGTCCTTTGGGCATGCTTTGTTCAAGTCGGAATAATCTACGCAAGTCCTCCATTTCCCATTCGCCTTTTTTACCAGCACGGGGTTGGATACCCATTCAGGGTAGAGGACGTCGCGGACGAACCCATTTGCTTTGAGTTTGTCCAACTCCTCTCCGAGAGCGGCGGACCTCTCCGGGTCCATTCCTCTCCTCTTTTGTTTAACTGGAACGCATTTCGGGTCTATGTTCAACATATGACTCGTGATGGCTGGAGAAATCCCACACATATCAGAATGCGTCCAGGCGAAAATATCAAGATTCGCCCGGAGGAAGTCGCTAAGGTCTTCAGTCATCGCGGGGCCAAGCTGTGATCCGATCTTTAGTATTCGCGAAGGGTCGTCTCGACTAACTGAGATGTCAATTGTTAATTCGGCCGGTGCTGCCTTCGCTTCCCTGGGTTTCTCATTGTCGTCTCTCGGATCTATGTCTTTGAAGATCCGAGAACTGTGCCCGAGCCAGGGCTCGGGCACGACTTCTCAATTATCCGTATTAAGGATGTGGACGGGATTGTCCGCAACCTTTCCCTTCTCCCTCCGCTGGGCCTCTCGGAGCTCAGCCACATAACAGGAGCGACCAGCTGCTTGATCGCCATGAACAACACCTACTCCTTTGTCAGTTGAGAACTTCAAAGTTAAACACCACGGGGCTAACGCTGCCCTAAACTCAGCCAAGGCCGGCCGGCCCAAGAAAACATTATATGGAGAATCCACATCCAAAACTACAAAGGGTAAAATTCGCACTCTCCGACGCTCGCCTTGTCCCAGTTCTACTGGTAACTCGACATACCCCACTGCATCGGTCGCAGCGCCGTTAAAGCCGTGAATACGAGCTTTGGATGGTTTCAAGTCTTTTGTTTCCATTTTCATTTGGTCGTAAGCCTTCTTGAAGATTATGTTGACAGAACTTCCGCAATCGATCAGAATTCTTTTTACATATGCTGGTCCGATCATCGCAGATATGACCATCGGGTCAATGGTCAGAGCCTCTACCTGATCAGCATCTCTGTTTCTGAACACTATATCGTCTGTCATTACGCGTTGCTGCTTAGCAGGGGTCCCATCCTCCACGTTCGAAAAGCACTCAAAATCTGCATGCTTCAGGGAACTTGCATATCGCTCCATCTCTTGCCAATTCTTATCTATGGGGTGAGGTCCCCCGATAATTGTATTTATGACTAGTCTACCTACGGGTCGGGCAGGCTCCTCGGGATGACGCGGGGCTGGTGCGCGACCTGGGTTGGACGTTCCCTGTCCTCCTTCCTGTGGATCCTTCACAAATTCTTGCACCAAAATTGGTCACTAACCTCTTAGAGAAAGATTGTGTAGAGATATAAGTGATGAAAACAAATTAAACAGGGAAGAGAATGCTACTTTAAATGCAAAAAGTAAGAACACCAAATTTATAGTGGTTCAGCGTAATTACCTACGTCCACTTTGAGGTTAAACTTTATTGATCTTCTTAATAGATGATTACAAATACAATTCGTGAATCAAATGCTTGAATGAAGTTGTTAAGTAGAGGAGTTGAGTCTCCAAAATGGCAGAGTTTCCCCAGTGTTCTCTCCCAAAAAAGGATCCCTTTTCACTGTGACCCTGCCCCTCTATTTATAGGCAAATATGGGCTGGATTTCCCAAGTGGGCTTGGTGGCCGAACACTCTAGCCCGAGTACAGTGGTTGCTGCTTGTCGAACCAGACATGCCGAATGCCATAATGCCGAACGATCCTTTCCATGCCGAACGGTCCCTTCCATGCCGAATGGTACCTTTGATGTGTGGGAAGTGCAAGATGGTTGCAGTTGAAGCCGAACGTATCTCTGTCCGAAGCTCTTGGCCGAACAATGCATGCAGGCCGAACGATACTGTCACGTTGAGTAGTTATGCACACTGAACGTCTTCTGGATGTCGAGCACTTCTGTCGCCGAGTTCTACTGGGCGCCGAATACTAATTGACGCTGAGCTCCGCTGATGCCGAGCACTACCTGACGCCGAGTACTATCTGATGCCGAGTATCATGGATGCCGGGTACATCGGATGCCGAGTACTTCGCCGAGTACTCCTAGATGCCGAACACTCTCTGATGCCGAGTCCCACTGGATGCCGAGTACTTCGCCGAGTACTCCTAGATGTCGAACACTCTCTGATGCCGAGTCCCACTGGATGCCGAGTACTTCGCCGAGTACTCCTAGATGCCGAACACTCTCTGATGCCGAGTGCTACCTGATGCCGAGCACTAGTTGCCTGGTCAAATCTCCAGGAAACAGGTTCAAAAGAGGGGAATATGTCAAGCTGTTTGAATATGCAGTGTTGAAGGAAGGTGTTTGTGATGATCTGAAAAGGATGATCAGAGGCACATTGAATGTTGTGGTGGTTTAGTGAAATTTCTATGCACAATGTGCACTGTATTGATATGCACAGTGTAAAGAAGTATGGGTAAGTTGAATCAGGGATGTTGAATCAGTGATACATGCAATGATGTATGACAGTGCAATGAAGTTGTTGAAACAGGGATGTTGAATCAGAAATGAGAAGGAACAGTTGAAGGTGGTTGGTAGTAGTCTTGTGCAAGGGACAAAGGTATGTATGGTTATGGTATGTATGGGTTTGTGCAGCAGTCTTGTGCTGGGTTAGATTTGTGGTGAAGAGTATGGCAGAGAGGGGTCTGAGTGTTATGTGGGTTTGATATGTGAAGAGGCAAGTGGTAGCAGTTTGAACAGGGAAGTGTTGTAGCAGTTGTAATGGTGAAGTCGGAGGGGTATGTGGTTGTATGGAAGAGATGGTTGATGTTTTCAGTTGTAAGGTTGACAGAAGTACTTCGGCAGAAGCAAGTATGGAGGTGGTGGTGGTGGAATGACCCAGGTGATGCAGTGAGGTAGAGGACAGGAAGTTAGTGTGCAGTGAGAAATTGAAATGCAGTAGTGCCAAAAATGTACAAAAATGACATTTTTTTTCTTTTTTTATAGTAATTGAAAATGTACACAAATGCAAATGTAAATTGAAGATGTAATGAAATGCGATGTTTTTTTTATAAAGAAGATTGTTGTTTTTTTATATCAAATGCAAAATGAAAAACAACAAGCACACAACAAAATTAAAACAAAAATCAAACAACAAACACACAACACAACATTTTTTTTAAAGGCTAATTAACACACAATAAAAATCAAACAATAAATAATTCGAAGAATAGAAATTAAAATCAAATTAATTTCCCAACAACGGCGCCAAAAACTTGTTTAACGAAGGTTTTTCTATGAGTTAGAAAATCACCAAATTTTTTTAAATAAAAATACCGCAAGCGCACGGCGTACAATTTTAGTACATGGCGTGTACGGATCGATTCGCAGGGAATTATTTATATTTTAAAATTTCTATTCAATCAAATTAAACCAAGAATTGAAAGTGTTGTTAACTACAAAAAATTGAAAAAATTAACTACTACAAAAGTGAATGAAAACTATGAGATGAAAAGACAATTTAAAGATAAATTCACTCTTATGATCACATAAATCAACACAACTTGAAATTATGATCTTTTTTTTGGTCATTAGTGAATTTAATTGATGTTTTTATTATAAGTATGGAATATTTGTCATATTAATTAGTCCAATATAAACCATCAAACTATAACACACCCATTAAACCACTTCTTAACTCTCATGAAAATGACAGTGAAATTGAAATAAAATCTATTCTAAGCATGATCTATTAACTATTAATTAGAAATATAGACCATCAAATTTTGATTTTAATATTCACTTCATTACCATAATCATATGTAGATGAAGAGGTAATTTATGTTTGTGTTTGTTTAAGCATAGCCTATTTGGTGTCAACAATATAGGATATCAAGTTCAAAACTAAAACGACAAAGTTTAACCCATTCAAACATTTCCATTAAGCAGAAAAGGAGACAAAAAATTATCAAAATGTTGAATCTACATGATTAAGAGAGCTTCATTACCCCTAAATTGAAGGGGTTTAGCTTCTCATATTTGTTATCATTTCAACAAATTTAGAGTTCAACATGAAACAAAAACAAGAAGAAAAAGAGAGCTAAAAAAATAAAAGCTAAGTTCACGTGTATAAAACAAAAACTACACTAATTGCATAAAGTAAAAAACATGAAATAAAAGAACAGGAAGTAAAATTGCATAAAAAGAAAGTTACATGAAAGAAGAAAATGGCTAAGTAGCCATGAAAAAGAAAAGAGAGTTTGTAATTTATTTATTTTTTGAGCCTCAAACTAAACTAACTAAAGAGGAGGCTCAAAGGAGGCTAAGAGCTTATTACATGAACATATAGGGTATTTATACAAGCTTGAAACCCTAATGCATATTTTTAGGACTACCCAAAATACCACTCTAGGAAGTGTGGCCTCCAAGTTGTCATTAGCATGAGCATAATCCACCATTACATGTGCATGTAACTTTAATCTTCATTAGCATGTGCATTAACTCCTAATAGGTAATCATGATAAGTGGGTAGGCGGGGTCCTCCATGTTGCATGAAATGAATTATTTCCATCTTAAGTTTCCTAACTCTTGTACATGCATATCTTCATGAAGTCTCTTGTAATTTGAATTCAAATTCCTACAAAATAACATAAAAATTTCCAAGTAAATTTTCTCAAATTAATATATGCACAAAAATGACTATTTAGCCCCTATACGAAGATGAATAATTGATGATTTGAAAATAATTTGAATTTTGGTTTAAACATGTTAAAATACCCTATATGCTCATTTATTTAATTTAATTCGATAAAATATGGAAGTAAAGATATGCACATTTACGTGCACATCGCACACCGTTCATTGGTGATACCTGAATAAAAACCTTATCCCCAACTGAGAATTCTAGGTCCTTACGCCTCTTATCTGCGTAACTCTTTTGTCTTGACTGAGCTTCCTCCATCCTTTCTGGAATTAACTCAATCTTCTTTGACGCCTCTCTGACCAAATGTAGACCTAAGACTAGTCTGTCTCCAGTCTCCAACCAACATGCTGGTGATTTGCATGGTCTTCCATACAAATCTTCAAAACGCGTCATTCCTATACTAGTCTGATAACTATTATTATAGGAAAACTCAACCAAATGTAGGAGATCCTCCCCAGATCCACCAAAGTCCAATACACAAGCTCTCAGTAGATCCTCGAGTACTTTGTTGAATCTCTCTGTCTGCCCATCTGTCTGAGGGTGATATGCAGTACTCATACTAAGCTTGGTACCCAGCACTTCCTATAGACTCTTCCAGAATTCACTAGTGAACAAAGCATCTCTGTCACTGACTATACTACTAGGAACCCCATGCTGCCTAACTATGTTCTTTAGGAATAACTTAGCCAAAACTGGTGTCGTTCTGGTTGACTTAACTGGAATGAAATGGGCACTCTTGGTCAACCTGTCCACCATAACCCATATACTTTCATTACCCCTATTTGTCCTTGACAATCCGTCTATAAAATCTATGGATATCGAATCCCATTACCAAACTGGAATCTCTAAATGCTGAAGCAACCCACTCGGCTTCTGATGTTCGGCTTTCACTTGTTGACAGTTTGCACACTGCCTAACCCACAAGCCAACATCCCTCTTCATACCTTCCCAATAGAAGCTCCTCTTCATATCTAGATACATCTTGGTCCCTCCAGGATGAATCGTAAACTTTGACCGATGACGTTCTCTAAGAACTTCCTTTACAAGTCCTCAATATTGGGAACACACAATCATCCCTTCATTCTCAACCATCCTCTCTGGTCAAGGCTAAAATCCTTTAGATCATCGATCTCAGTTCCAACCTCAAGCCTTCTGATTCTCTCAGCCAACACTGGATCCTCCTTCTGCTTAGAAGAAATTTTCTCAATCAATACTAGTCAAACTTCTAAACAAGACAACCTGATAGAACTCTGACTAGAACCAGCAGTCGATCTTAACTGCACATCACAACTGACTAAAGCTTCTAAATCTTTCCACTCTGCCAACATAGCTAACACCATATTCTGATGTTTTCTGCTAAGAGCATCTGCTACCTTATTGCCTTTTCCTGGTGTATACTTTATACCAAAATCATATGTAGCCAAAAACTCTAGCCATCTCTACTGCCTCATATTCAACTCCTTCTGAGAGAGTAAATACCGTGAAGACTTATGATCGGCATAAAGCTCAAACCTCTCTCCTAGGAGACAATGCCTCCATATCTTCAATGCGAAGATCACTGCCGCCAACTCCAAATCATGAGTAGGGTATCTAACTTCATGCAGTCTAAGCTGCTGGGATGCGTAGGAAATAACTTTACCATTCTACATCAACACTGCTCCAATCCAATTCCACAATGAATCAGTATACACCACCAATCCTTGGTTTCCGTCTGGAACTACTAACACGGGTGCATTGGTCAACAAATGCTTTAACTTAAGGAATGCTTCCTCACATTTTTCGGACCAAACAAATTTCACCTCCTTCATGGTTAGCTTAGTTAAGAGTGATGCTATCTGCGAGAAATCCTTAATGAATCTCCAGTAGTAGCCAACAAGTCCAAGAAAACTCCTGATCTCAGTCACCATCTCTAGTCTCTTCCAATTATTCACGGCTTCGATCTTTTCTGGATCGATTAACAATATTTTCTTTAAAACCACATGACTAGGAAATTTTTACCTCTTTCTTCCAGAAATGACACTTGGTAAACTTCGTCTTTAGCTGATTCTGCCTCAGCGTCTCAAGTACCACTCTAACTTCATGCTCTCTCATCCTTAGAGTAGACTAGAATGTCATCTATAAACACCAGTACAAACCTATCCAAATACTCTCGGAAAACTCAGTTCATCAAATCCATAAAGAAAGCAGGTGCATCCGTTAATCCAAATGGCATCATCAACCATTCATATGAACCATACCTAGTTCGAAATGTCGTCAAAGGAATACTGCCTCTGCCACTCTTAACTGATGGAAACCAGTCGCCAAATCTTATCGGGAAAACACTCTGGCTCCACTTAACCGATCGAACAGATCATCTATTCTTGGCAAAGGATATTTGTTCTTAATCGTCATTTCGTTCAACTTACAATAGTCGATACACATCCTTAATGGCCCATCCGGTTTCTTTACGAACACTACGGCCGCTCCCCAAGGCGAACTGTTTGGTCTAATAAAATTCCTTCCTTCAAGGTCCACTAACTGCACCTTCAATTCTTTCATCTCAGTCGGTGTTATCCTGCTAGGTGGTCTACTTACAGGTTCGGCTTTGGGCACAAGATCTATTCTAAACTAAACAGCTCTTCTTGGTGGTAGTCTAGTGACTGGCTCAAAGACATTTGCAAACTCTCTTGCTACCCGAACCTGACTTAACTCATTTCCTACCTCTGTAGCATTAAGTAAAGTACTAACACTTCGGTCAGTATTCTCTACTGAAAATATCACTCGGTTATGACTATTAGGGTGTCTTAGTGATATTTCCCTATTCCGGCAAAATATTCTAGCCTCATACCTACCCAACCAATCCATACCCAAAATGATTCCGATATCTACGAAATCAATAACTTACAAATTGCAGGTAAACTTATGACCAACCAAGTCAAGCTCTAGTTGGTCACATCTCAACCCTAGAGTTGTATACCCTCCTATTAGATTCGCAACCCTTAAGGAAGTAACAAGGTAGGTGGGTTCTAAACATAATATATCAACCAAACACTGAGATATAAATGAATGTGATGCACCAGTATCAAAAAGTACCCTAACTGGTATACTCTAAATCAAAAACATACCTTCCATCACAGTCTTTCCTTTATCAGCTGTAGTAGGCCTAGCCGTTCCAATAGCAAATACTTTTCCTTTGTCCTCCCTAACTGGCTCTGGACACTGATTCTTGTAGTGCCCAACTTGATCATAGTTGAAGAACTTCACATTATTCTTACTTGCAGCTTTCTTACCATTTCCTGACCGGCATTCATTCGCAAAGTGACCCTTCTTGTCACATTTATAGCAAACTACTCCAGCCTTTGTCTTCTTAGCAGTATCTCCCTTCTGGGCTCCCTTCTTTTTAAAGAACTTCCTCTTTTTACCTTAAGAACCCTGAGTTTCCACTGGACTCTCTTTAGCAAAATCAGCAAGTAATTCCTCATAGTGAATGGCCATTTCCACCACTATATTACAAGGATCACAAACATGTGTCATGGTCATTCTAGCAAGCTCGGGCCTCAATCCCCGAATGAACCTCTCATTCCTTTTGATGTCAGTTTCTATAGTAGTGTACCAATATCGAGACAGCTCATCAAACTTAGTAGCATACTCGACTACTAACATCTCTCCCTGAACTAGATCCATAAACTTCCTTATTAGCTCAGACTTAGCAAACTCAGATACAAGCTTCTACTCGAATCTTGTTCTAAAATCAGCCCAAGTTAACTGCTCTTCCGAAACTCCGACAATGACACTATTCCACCAATGTAGCGCTGACCCCTGCAACTGTTTAGAGGCCAACCTTCTCTTTTGCCCATCATTCAAACCCAAATCAGAAAATATACGCTCACAATGCAACAACCAATTCTGAACCTCTATGGCACTCTCCGTTCCAAGAATGGCTTCCCACCCAAACTGGTGTAATCTCTACTTAGCAAAGAATAATTATTCCCAACTGGAGCCACATAATTAGCTCCTCATCCATTTCCAGCAATAGCTCCTGCTTGCATCAAACCAACAAAGAACTGATACATCGCCCCCATAGCTACTGGTGGATTTCCAGCACCCACATTGGCATCAGCATTTTGATTACTAGAATTAGCTGGTCGACCCGGGTGACTCCTTGTAGTGGGTCGAGCATTCACATTAGTTGTGGTGCTACCCCCACCGAGATTTCCTCTTCTGTTTCCTACTTCCATATCTTCTTTCTCGTAAATCTGCATACGAGCCTTAGTAAGATACAAAAGAAATGTCAAAGAGAGCGGGGAATACGTACTTATATATATAACTATAAATATCAAACACAAGTACGTTACTATAGCGTTAACCCAAACCCCAATCTTATTATTTGATTCATTGGATTATGTTTGGAAAATCTTTTAGGTTTAATTTTCTTTTAAAGTTTCATAAACTTATGCTCTGATACCAACTTGTAACATCCCCTTACTTGGACGCCCGAAGCTAACGGCTACGGATGTAGTAGTCATCCATAGTTATTAATCCTCAGCGACCCAATACGGCGATATTAGATAAATTGATACCCAGAAACACAAGAATATGGAAAAAAAATTAAACAGCGAACAAATTCAATATTCCATTCCAAAATATTTCAAATTGATTACATAATCCCAGTTCACAGACCACGTTCAGATAACATATAATTATTACAAAATACGCCAAGAGCGACATATGAAGATGCCCCCATGGTTGATTAGAGTATATAATAAGGCAAGAAAACAAATTTTCCTTTATAATCAAAACACACAGCGGAAATGAGAAAACTCTAATAACAAGCTTGCCTCATGCACGTCCACGGAAGCTTTATTCGTCTAAAAGAACACCTGGAGACCTTAACTCTCAACCTACTCAAAATCAATTGAGTACCCGAGAGTTTAAGGGGAAAACAAAAACTTTGGGTCAAACATAAAGCCTAGAATGAATAATAATTTACCATCTCAAACCATTTAGATATCTAGTGAGACCACGCCGCTTAGCGGAACGGGTTTTCCCCTTGCTGGTATGCTAAAACATTTATAAAACCATATACCGTGCTCCTGCATCCACAATGGTTAAACCATAGTATTTCAAAAACATTATGATGATATGCAAAACAAATAAATCAAAGCTGGATTTCCCATCCCCATTCATTCTGACTTTCTGTCTCAATTATAGTTTCTAAGGTTACTATTAACCTGTTAAATGTTATCTGTCCAATTTCATAATTTTCATGGGATCACTAAGAACCTATTGGTAACTCCAATATCTTTACTCTTATCCTAGTTTTCATGGGCTAACTAGGAACCTATTGACTAACTATCAATATCTTAATCCGGATATAGTTTTCATAGGCTAACTATAAACCTATTGACCCTGCCAATATTAATCATAGTTTTCATGGGCTGACTATGATCCCATTGGCACCTGCCAATATCTTTAATTCAGATTTTAACATTTCTTAAATTATATTCACTACTGGGTCAACCTAGCTGGTTATTCTTCCCTTCCCCAAAATACTGTTATGAGTTAATAACAATGTGAATAAGTATATGAAGAAGTATTCATAACAGCAAATAATACCAACATCTGAGGTTTATCATCTTCCTTATATATATCCTGGTTAAACCTTTTAACCTTTATAATCAATGAAAACTTCTTCATTTGAAAACCCTTTTGTTTACTTATGCCATGGTTATTCCTTCAAATTGAGATTGGGTTTATGTTTTGAAATCTTAAAACGTTTCTTTCGAAACCTCTAGATGACTTCCGTCGAAAGCATAAACTTCTTTTCAAAACATAATAAACATACCTTTCGAAGCTATCAAAATGTTCTTTAAAACATAGCTTCGAAACAAATAAAAGTACTCTTTCGAAAGCATTGGGTTTACTCCTTAAAACATCCTTTGGGTCAAAATGGTTATATACGAAAGTATCTCTTTCGAAAGCATTAGGTTTACTCTTTAAAACATCCTTTGCGTCAAAATGGTTATATATGGAAGTATATCTTTCGAAACCAATTATAAAATTGTTTTAGGGAAAAAGTTGATGGTATCGGAACCATCTAGTCAAGAGCAACAACCTTTTAAATTAAAACATTGAAGTATAGAGTCGAAACCCCATTTCGACTCCATTGCCTTCGAAACCCCCAACCCCCTTCGGAAGCTTTCAGGAAAAAGGCGTTGTTTAAGTTAAAATAGAGGTAACCCTTCGACATCATAGATGGCTTTAATACAGTCGAAAGGGGAAATTAGCGGCTGGGTTTCGACTTGGTTGGAACCAATCCTTTCGAAAGCTCTTGTTTAAAGTAAAAGGTACCCCTTCGAAAGCTAACAGCTTTACATAGTATAGCACCCTTCCTTGAAAGCTATTTATAAAAACCCTTTCGAAAGCATATATTCGACTATGTTGAAAGCTTTAAATAAAACAAGGCAAGGATTTAACTTTGGAAAACAAACAAGTTTTCGTCCCCATCGGAAGCAACCCTTTAGACACCATGGCTTTCACCTTCCTTCAAATCCACTATGTACCATCTAAGAGATACCTTGTGTATTGGTTTCGACTATGTGGGTTTCGACTATTTGGGTTTCTACTATATGGGTTTCGACTGGGATGTTGCAGAGTCAATGGAGTCGAAAGGTGCTGCTATTTGAGGTGGAACCAACTTTTTTGAATTAAAGGCTTAAATTTAGCCACTTTTAGTAATTGCTTTGTAACTACTTGCTATTTGTAAATCTTTGATTGGTTGCCTCAAAACTTTTCAAATACTATACAAATAAAACCGCCACATTTATTCAGATCTAAATCAAAGGAATTATAAGGTTTAAGCCCTTCCATTAACAAAACCAGTATTTGCAAATAAGTCCTTCTCTTGAAATAATTTATTTTCCCTAGTAAATAAATTAGGAAAAATCCCCAAAAATCACAGAAATTCAATTTTTTCAAGTAACCAAAATATTAAAATTTCAGACCCAATTTCTTCCTGAAATACTTGAAATAAATTTTAAACTCAATTATATCATATTTTCCTTTAGAAATTCATAATAAATTTTCAATAATTTGGAAAATTCTAAAAATTAAAACCCATCTCCAAAATCATGTTTTACTTAATATAAAAAATTTCCATGGCATTCCAAAATCATAGACTCTCGGTTTTGCATCAAACCGTACAAATTCATTTGAATAAATAAAAATCAAACATAATATAGTTCAAGCATATCATCATAAAAACGAATTTAATCATAAATTCAAAAACATATAATCCTAGAATAAAATAGATATGGTATGAAATTATTATTCACCTTAGGAATGATAAGGAATTTGAGATTTGTTGTTGATTAATCCTTCCTCGCTTTGATCTTTAGCTTTAGACTGTAATCTTCCTCTTTGATAATGGTCGACTCCTTAGGGTTTTTGCGTTTATTTTTGTTCTCAGAAAAATGAACGTGAATGGACAAGGTGAGAAGCGTACAGCCGTGTATATTAAAGTGGCTATTTTACTAATATGCCCATGTGTACCTAAATTAGCTAATAACTCAATTAAAGCCCATTTACTTTATTAATAAGCACGGCCCTATATATGGTTTATTCAAATCTCAATCCCCTTATCATCATTATTCTATTTAATTTATCTAATTAAATTTCCTGAATAATGTTATCAAAAATTAAGGATGTCATAGTTTTCTACCCGAATTTGCTACTAATACTCGAGTGAGGTGTATCAATAGTATATGCCAGTCTATCACTCCGTTAGAACTAGAAGGGAAGCAGATGACCGTCTACCCGCCTAGGAGCCCAGGGTTACCCACCCGGATGCGCTCCTTTAGTCATCTGTTCCTCTTAGGTAATCGTGATACATATATACCAGTGTGCTCGTCAATACGATAACTTCTAGTCATGACCCGGATCCTGCCCCTAAAGTAACTGACTGCTAACCTAGGTGACACAAGGGGCTAGGGTTCACCACCCTAAAATACTCACCAAAATCCCATGATGCGCACCAAATATATATCCAATAAAGGAGTTACAGATCTGGGGTGCGACCCCACAATCAGGCTGCTAGGGTGAATACTGGCCATTTGGTTCGCTCCACACACATAGCCAGGAGTACATTATGATAGACAAACATATAGTATCTATATAAATAGTTATCCCACCTAACTCAAATCCATAAGCTTTCTCAACCCTAGAGCATCACCTCACATAAATATTATCCAGTATCACTGATCCCATCACATGAGTGACATCTACTTACAATGAATAACCAAATAAATATCACATTGGCATCCCATGCTACCACGTGATACCCAATCATCTTTTCAATGGTTATAAACTACACTTAATCTCCATGTTATTCTATACAACGAGTCTACAAAATAACCGGAGAAATATTATCGAAAGTCTTATACCAGAGGATATTATAACTTTGTTTATTTAGATTTCTAGCCACGCAGAATTAAAATAATCATAAACAAAAATATTCCAAAAAAGGAAATGTCACAAATCCATATAGGAGGATGTAATCACCATATCATATCAAAACACTAATCAACTCAATATCAACGGTGAATCATTCTTATAAATCCAGGTCAATATAAAAGAAATGAGAAATCAGGGAAGTAAAATAAACCAAACTAATTATATATATAGAACAATCAAATCAATTTTTAATAGTATATCATTCACAACGTTCATTCTTAAAATAACAGAGATGAGAACATCATAATCGCATAATAATCATTCTAGAACTAAATTGAATATTTAAATAAATTTTTAATTAGTAATACATATTTTCTTTAATCAAAAATAAATATAACCATAATATACTTCTATTTAAACTTATTAATCAAAAAATTCACTTTAAAATACTCAAATTATTAATTAGAAAATATTTCTCATTTTTTTGAGGTTATATAAATCCTTGAAATGATTATTTAAAACCCAATTGGAATTTCTTTCAATAAATCGATAACTTTAAATATATCGAAGTACTAAATTTTAAATAAATTTTTTCTCATAAAATTATGTATTTACTTTACTCAATTTTTCACATTTATTTTCAATTAAAATATACACATACAAAATAGCATAATATGGGACTCGAACCCGGGTGGGTGGGTAGTAGAGCACAAGCCCTTACCCCTAGATCATACTTCTATTATTTCAAAGGTTGCACCATTGGACGAGATGTAGCGCTCGACCGGTTGGAGCTTAGAGGGTCGACTATGAACCCATCGGTCGCAGTTCCAACCGTCCATTTTGATCTACTTCCGGCCTTTTTCCTCTTCCTTCTTGCCATTATCTCTTCCATTTCAATGCACAATCAAGTATATTCATCCAATTATCATCCAAATTAAACACATATATGGAATTATATGATTTCAAAATAGATTCGTGAGTAAAATACTCACTTGAAACTTGTTCCTTCATCCTTCCTCTTTGTTCGCAACTTTAAGAAATCTAGCACATGACCTAAATTCCAACTTCCTCATAGCTGGTGGTGTGATGTAAAGTTGAAATAAACATATATTGATTTGGAACTTTAGAGTATTTTACTTGATTTTATTTTAGATATTAAACGAAGAGGGTTTTTAATATATTTTTTCTTCCTCAAGTTGAAAATCCTGGAATAGGAGAAGAATTATCAGGTATTAAGTTAACGAACATAAACGACGGGAGAAATCTGAAACCAAAAAACTCTGGATAATGAGATGGTGGGTTTGGGTTTGAACAAACATTTATTTAATTTTTCGTTTTCTTTTATAAAATTATTTTCTTCTTGACATGAAGCACTATTAAAAATCAAAAAAAATATTATATTTCTCAAGTAATTACGCAACATTACAAAATTTATTTCGCATACTTTAACCAATTTAAAATTTAAATATCACATATTTATATTCTCGGCCCATTTATTAAATAATTTATAATTCCCAAAATATTTTAATTCCAAAATAATTTATTTTTCATCTCTAAATACTTTCTTTTAAATTCCATCCAAATAAACCTAAAATTATTCTTATTGTGATGACCCACCTCCTTGACCCTTAGAAATCGACACAAATACATCATCGTTATTCACGTGCCGTAAATCCGAGTGCCGGAGAGGCATATTATCATAGGGTAAAAGAAAATAAAGACAAAAGACAAGACAATCATAGAATCTCACATCGTATTTAACAACTTGTAATTATACATATAGGTAGTACATACAATCACTCTCGAAATGAGATGTTAGAGTCATAGCAAATACTAATCCAGCTAAGATAGTTATAATGGCCCATCCATATAGGTGCCGGTAGGTACTTATACATAATACAGACAAAGCGGAAAGTGATAGATAACTTCAACAAAGCAGCCTAATATGTTTCATGCTCCATGCTCCATGCTTCCTTCTAAAATGCTCCAAGATTACCAAACTACTTGGCTGCCCGGGAAAATAGGGCACTCTAAGTTTAAGGGGAATATAAAATAAACTCTGGGTCAGTCGTGGTACTGGTGTGAGAAACTCAAAATACAGATATTTGAAAACAAATGTATAACAACCCCTATTTGGAGGCTAGAAGCTAAGCGCTACAGATGCTGCAGTCATCCATAGTATTAACTTCCGGTGACCAAATACGGTAAGGTTAATGGTATCCAAAATATCAGAAGCACTTAAATATGAAATAAAATCATTACATATTAAAACACTTTTTTGATCACATTTCAAAACAACATTTCATATCCAAGTTACATAATCCCAAACGTTTCTCAGGTTCAGATCAAATATAATTATTACATAAATACGCCAAGAGCGACATATGAAGATGCCCCATTGGTTAACCATAGTACTAGATAGTCATAACTGACTAAATACAACACACCGGAATAAAACAAACAAAACAACTCCAAAATAGCTAGCCATCAGCCTCCTGCTCGTCTTCGGAAGCTTTATTCGTCCACCTACTAAAACCTGTAAATCATCAACCCTCAGCCTACTCAAATCAATTTTGAGCACCCAAGAGTTTAAGGGGAAAACATAAATTTTGAGTCAGACATAAAGCCTGGTGTGAATAATAATATACATCTCGGTTATACGATATTAAGTGAGACCATGCTGCTTAGCGGAACGGGTTTCCCCTCACTGATATCCTTTTAAAACATATCTTTTGCAAATCTTAATCCTGCAATCAAAACTGGTTAAAACAATAAAGCAATATCATATATGCATATAAATCAGGTAACAAATTGACTATCTGTCCGAACACTATAGTTTTGTTTGGCTAACTACTAACCTTTGGCTGACTCGGGCCTAGCAGAAAAAATAAACAAATAATCTAACTTTTGTTAGATACTCCTCTTTTGGACGGTCTATCTCTAACTTATTTCTCCAGGGTCAACTGATCCTAATGGTTATGCGGGCTCACCAATAATCTATCCTCACTCTATATATTCCTTTCTGTGTGTAACATCATTTTAGTCTTACCTGTGACAAAGCCATACACAGTGGAATTTTGGACAAAATCACCTTTCCATGTTATATATACTTTACACAAAACTTTGTTGATGAAAACATTTAAACCTTTTAAAGTACCCCTTTCGATACAAGTAAAACCTTAAGCCGAAAGGTCAAAACATACCCTTCGAAACCATTTACATAGTCCTTTCGAAAATATTCAAAACCTCTCTTTTGAAAGCCTTTTTTAAAACTTTAAACATCCACTTTTCACTTTAAATATGCCTTTCGAAAACCTTTGGAAACCTTCCATTTATAACCTTTCGAAAACATTGGGGAACCACCTCGTTCGAAACCTTTCGCTTAATCCTTTCGAAAGCACGAAATCCTTTTCATAAAATCAAACCTTTCAAAAGCATTTGGGTTTAAGTAAACTTGTGGAATAACCTTTCCAAACCATTTAAGACCTCCCCTTTCAACCAGTTGGGTTTAAATTTCAATAGCACAAAGGGTCATAAAATAACTAAGTCGAAAGCACTCTTCCAAAAGCTATTTCCCAAGTAAAGAAGTGATGGTGTCGAAACCAACCCTTCGAAAGTATTGGAAAAGCGACTTGGGTTTTAAAACAAAGTAGCCCTTTCGAAGGCATTGCTTTGAAAGGTAAGATGCGGCAGCAAGGGGTTTCGGACCCTTCAAAAGCATTACTCAAAACAAAAGGCACAACCTCTTTCGAAACTGTTCCTTTAAAACAATTTGACCCGGTCGAAAGCTCACCAAGTCGAAAGCAAAAGCAAAGCAGGAGCATTTTCATTTAAAAACAAAGTAAGGCCTCGACCCCTTCGGAACCCTTTGTTTCGACTTCATACCTTTCGCCTCAGTCCAATTCGCTACGTATCAAGTCTTTGATACCAAGCGCATTGGTTTCGATGGTGATGGAGGCGGAGGAACTTAGTCGAAAGCTAGGTGACGAAACATGTAAAAAGCATGTTTAAACTGATTTTTAACTTTTTTAAAGCAATTCTTTTCAACTAACATGCCTTGTTTATCAAAACATGATTGGTTGCTAATTTCTTTTCTAAAAGTACTGCCGAAATTTCAGAAATAAACAAATTAAATTATTTACAAAATAGCTCTTCTCCTTTTATAAATATATAAAACATTTAAGTCCCATACCTTAAATAATTTATATATCTATTAAAACACTTAGGAAAAATCTATAAAAATTCCCATAAATCATTTTTAATATGTTTTCTAACATGTATTAATTTCTGACCCAAAACATACATATATTAGACGTAATTAATTTTTAACCCAACAACCATTTTCTTCACTAGAAAATTAATATTAAATCCACATTAATTCAGAAAATTATGGAAATTGAAACACATCTCTAAAATATCATTTCTAATCATATACTAAAATCGCAAGGCATTTAGATGTCATTTAATAAGGTTTTCACATTAAAACATATCATAAAATCTATATGAATTAGCATAAATCATCAACAAGCATATATATCCATTTTAACAATAAAACACATGGAAAAACATTTGCAAATTAGGTCAGATTTAATCTAAAACCGAAATCAATTAAAAAAATGAGATGTAGTTATTATTCACCTTTAGCTTGAGATTAGGGAGTTTAGATTTGACCTTGGATATTATTGATTAACCTCTTCCTCATGAAATCTTCTCTTGTTTTTCTTTGATAGTGGCTGGCCTTTACCTTTAGTTTTTGTTTAGTGAACGTGAATAATGAAAGTGTATGGGGGGTTTAGGGTATAAGAATAATACTTATTCCTATATTGCCCTTGTTTATTACCCTAACATTTTATTTCATTTTCCTCTTAGTTCATTTATATAAATGGCATGGCTACCTTTCTATTAAAACAAATATCAATCCCTTAACAATTTTACATTATTTAATTTAATTTTACTAATTAAATGTCCTAAATAATGTTACTAAAAATTAGGGTCGTTACAGACTCCACTCCTTAAAGAATTTCGTCCTCGAAATTACGATAAGGTACTCAATAAATCAATCAAAAGGGTAAAACATACCATCCAACAAATCAGGATAAGCGTCTCTAATCCCGCCCTCAGACTCCCAAGTACAGTCTCTCCCATCATCGCTCCACTAGACTTTAACTAATCTGGTCGTTTTGTTCCTTAGCCTCTTCTCATCTCTCGCAACTACACGACATAGCTTTCTAACTATAGTCAAATTCGGCTCTACCTCTAAGTCCTCTAACACAGTCGGTGCTTAGTAGTCTCCGGCTCTCTAATACACTTTCTTAGATGAGAAATATGAAAAACATCGTGGACTCCTGCCAAACTGTTCGGTAACTCTACTCTATATGTGAGTTTCTCGATCCTTTCTATAATAGGAAATGGTCCTACAAGTCTCGGTGCCAGTTTCCCTGATTTCCCGAATCGAATTACAGCTTTCATCGGTGATACCTTAATGAAAACATGGTCTCCAATAGAGAATTCTAAGTCTTTCCGTCTTCTATCAGCATAACTCTTCTGCCTAGACCGAGCCTCCTTCATCCTAGCACGAATCAACTCAATCTTCTCTGCAGCTTCTCTAACTAAATTCGGACCAAGAACCAACCTATCCTCGGTTTCTAACCAACAAACTAGAGATTTGCATGGCCTTCCATACAAAGCTTCAAACGGTGCCATCCCTATACTAGCCTGATAACTGTTGGTATACGAAAACTCGACTAAGTTTAGATGGTCTTCCCATGATTCTCCAAAATCTAACACACAATCTCGTAACAGATCTTCCAAGACTTTGTTAACTCTTTCTGTTTGCTCATCAGTCTGTGGATGGTAAAAGGTACTCAACTTGAGCTTAGTACCTAAAATCTCATGTAGAATTTTCCAAAACTCGCTAGTGAATAATGAATCTCTATCAATTACTATACTACTAGGAATTCCATTCAGTCTAACTACATTCTTCATGAATAACTTAGCTAAAATAGGTGTCGTCCTAGTAGACTTAACTGGAATGAAATGGGGACTCTTGGTTAACCTGTCCACTATGACCCATATACTTTCATTTCCTCTATTAGATCTTGGGAACCCGTCTATAAAATCCATAGAAATAGAATCCCACTTCCATACTGGAATATCGAATGGCTAAAGTAACCCACTTGGCTTCTAATATTCGGCATTTACCTGTTGGCAGTTCAGACACTGCTTTACCCATAAGCCTACCTCCCTTTTCATACCTTCCTAGAAGAAACTCCTCTTCATGTCTTGCTACATCTTAGTTCCTCCTAGATGAATAGTGAACTTCGAACGATGGCATTCCTCCAAAACATCCTTCCTAATGTCTCCCACATTCGGAATACACAATCTACCTTTCTTCCTCAACCACCCATTCCGATCAAGACTAAAATCCTTCAAGTCATCGCTCTTCATTCCATCCCTTAACTTACTGATCCGTTCAACTATACTGGATCCTCCGTCTATTTAGAAGCAATCTTTTTAATCATCATCGATCGAACTTCTAAACATGATAACATTACAGTTTCTCCACTAGATCCAGCTTCAGATCTCCACTGTACTCTACTTGTCGTCAACGCTTCCAAATCTTTCCAGTCAACTATCATTGCCAACACTGCATTTTGATGTTTTCTGCTAAGTGCGTCTGCAACCTTATTGCCTTTTCCGGTGTGTACTCAATTCCAAAGTCATAAGCAGCTATAAATTCCAGCCATCTTTGCTGTCTCATATTCATCTCCTTCTAAGAGAATAAATACTTCAGTGACTTATGATCCATGTATAATTAAAATATTTCTCACAAAAGATAATGTCTCCATACCTTCAATGCAAAAATCACCGCAGCTAATTCCAAATCATGAGTTGGGTACCTAATCTCATGCGGTCTAAGCTGGCGAGAAGCATAGGCAATCACTTTACCTCTCTGCATTAACATAGCTCCTGACCCTGTTCCACATGCATTTGTATATACCACTTAATCCTGATTCCCTTTTGGAATAACTAAAACAGGTACATTAGTCAATAAGTGTTTCAAGCTCTGGAATGCTTCCTTGCACTTATCGTTCCATACAAACTTCACATCTTTTCGCGTTAGCTTGATCATCGGTGCTGCTATCCATGAAAAATCCTTAATGAATCTTCGATAATACCCAGCTAATCCAAGAAAACCCTTTATCTCAGTCACTGTCTCGGGTCTCTTCCATCACCGCTTCAATCTTAGTCGGATCTACAGACAACCCTTTCTCTGAGACTACATGACCAAGAAACTTCACTTCCTTCTTCCAGAAATGACACTTCGAAAACTTCGCCTTTAGCTGATGCTGCCTTAACGTATCAAGCATCACTCTAAGATGAACTTCATGCTCTGTTTCATCCTTAGAGTATATCAGAATATTATCAATGAACACCAGCACGAAACTATCCAAGTGCTCTCGGAAAATTCGGTTCATCAAATCTAAAAAAATGCTGGCGCATTAGCTAATTCGAACGACATCACTAACCATTCGTACAATCTATATCTGGTTCTAAAAACCGTCAAAGGAATACTATCCTCTGCTACTCTAAGTTGATAGAAACCTGGTTCTAAATCTGACTAAGAAAATACCTTGGTTCCACTCAACTGATCGAACAAATCGTCAATTCTAGGCAACGGATATCGATTCTTTATCGTCTTCTCACTCAACTTACGATAATCGATACATAACCTTTACGATCCGTCCAGCTTCTTAGCAAACACTACTGCTGCTCCCCAAGGTGAACTACTTGCCAAATAAAATCTTGCCTTCCAAATCTACCAACTGCACCTTTAACTCCCTCATCTTGGTAAGTGTCATCCTTCTTTGTGGTCTACTCACCGGCTCTGCTCCTGGTACTAAACCTATCCAAAACTCAATGGCTCGTTTCAGCGGTAGTTTCACTACGGGTTCAAAGACATCTGCGAATTCTCTAACAACGAAAACTCGATTTAGCTCGTCCTCTACCACTACAACACCCAACAAAGCTGTCACCTCACAACTAGGGTTTTCTATGGTGTATATATTCCGATCACTACTGTCAGGGTGCCTAAGTGATATTTTCCAATCATGGAAAAATATCCTAGCATCGTACTTACTTAACCAATCCATACCCAAAATAATTCCGAACCCTACGAAGTCAAACACATGAAAACTGGAAACAAATATATGACCTAACAAATTAAACTCTAGGTGGTCACACTTCATCCCAAGTGTCGCATACCATCTTATAGGATTTGCAATCCTTAAGGAAGTAACTAAGTATGAGGGTTCTAGGTTAAGCTTATCGACCAAACAATGAGATACAAAAGAATACGATGCACCAGTATCAAACATAAGGCTAACTGACATACCATAAAATCAGAAGCGTACCTCCCAACATAGTTTTTCCTTTTTCCTCTGCTGTTGGACTCGAGGTAGCTGGCTCAAATGCAAACACTTTGCCCTTTCCATCCTTAGCAGCCTAATTGCATTGGTTCTTGTAATGTCCAATTTGATCGCAGTTGAAGCATCTGATATTCTTATTCCTGATCACCTTCTTTCCATCTCCTGAGCGACATTGATAAGCAAAATGCCCTTCCTTATCAGACTTAAAGTAGACAACCTCCGACTTTCCCTTCTTTGCAGCTCCTCCCTTCTAAGCTCCTTTCTTATGGAAGAACTTTCTTTTCTGACTTTGCCTCACCTGGACTTCCTTTGCCTTATTTCTCTCCAAAAAAGCAAGCATCTCTTCATGTCTCAATGCCATCTCAACAACAATATCACATGGATCCCTAATGTGTGATAACATAGCCCTAGCAAGCTTAGGCTTCAACCGTCTGATGAACTTCTCATTTCTCTTAATATTAGTATCAACCGTAGCATAGCCATATCTTGCTAGCTCCTCAAACCTCCTCGCATACTCAAGTACAGTCATATCCCTCTGCTCCAACTCAGCGAACTTCCTGAGCAGAGTGGACTTCGCAATCTCGAAAATAAACCTCTCCTAAAATCTCCTTTTGAACTTGACCCATGTCATGGTCTCCTCATTAACTCTAACTCTAACACTGTTCCACCAGTAAAACGCTACTCCCTGAAGCTGTCTAGAAGCAAGCCTTCTTTTCTGCTCATCATTGAGCCATAGATCAGCCAAAATCCTCTTGCAACGAAGTAACCAGTTCTCTACTTCGATTGCGTCCTCAGTACCGATGAATGGCTTTCCTCCCAACCGAGTGTAATCCCTACTCAGAATAACATAGTTATTCACCATCGGAGCTTCTTGGTTCCCTCCTCCAACTACTCCAGCAGCAACTCCCGCGTGCATCATGTTGACAAAGAACTGATACATTGCTCCCATGTCAACTTGCGGGACTCCAGCACTTACATTTCCAACTTGTGCCTGACTTTGGTTTCCCCTGGTATTTGGTTTGGCATTTCCATTTGTTATGGTGCTTCCCCCTCTAAGGTTAACTCTTCCACATCTAGCATCCATATCTGTATTCAAGCCTCGTAAGATACGGAAGAATAGCCAAAGAGAGATAGAGAATAGAGATATAGCATATACTTATATATAGCAAATACAAGAACGCCAATTTATTGTTATCATATACCCTGATTTATTCTCTAATTCCTGAGGATTATGTTTTAAAAATAATTTAAGTTTAAATTTTTTCATAAACCTATGCTCTGATACCAAGTTGCAACATCTCCTATATAGAGGCCTGAAGCTAAGCACTACAAATGCTACAGTCATCCATAGTATTAACTTCCGGTGACCAAATACAATAATGTTAATGGTATCCATAATATTAGAAGCACTTGAATATGAAATAAAATAATTACAGATTAAAACACTTTTTTGATTACATTTCAAACCAACATTTCATATCCAAGTTACATAATCTCAAAAGTTTCCCAGGTTCAGATCAAATATAATTATTACATAAATATGCCAAGAGCGACATATGAAGATGCCCCTTGGTTGACCAGAGTACTAGATAGTCATAACTGACTTAATACAACACAGTGGAATAAAACAAACAAAACAACTCCTAAATAGCTAGCCATCAGCCTCCTGCTCATCTTCAGAAGCTTTATTCATCCACCTACTAAAACCTGTAAATCCTCAACCCTCAGCCTACTCAAATCAATTTTGAGCACCCGAAAGTTTAAGGGAAAAACATAAACTTTGAGTCAGACATAAAGCCTGGTGTGAATAATACTATACATCTCAGTTATACGATATTAAGTGAGACCACGCCGTTTAGTGGAACGGGTTTCCCCTCACTAATATCCTTTTAAAACTTATCTTTTGCAAATCTTAATCCTGCAACCAAAACTCGTTAAAACAATAAAGCAATATCATATAAGCATATAAATCAGGTAACAAATGGACTATCTGTCCGAATACAATAGTTTTGTTTGGCTAACTACTAACCTTTGGCTGACTCGGGCCTACTAGAAAAAATAAACAAATAATCTAACTTATGTTAGATGCTCCTCTTCTGGACAGTCTGCCCCTAACTTACTTCTCCATGGTCAACTGATCCTAATGGTTTTACGGGCTCACCAATAACCTATCCTCACTCTATATATTCCTTTCTGTGTGTAACATCATTTTAGCCATACTTGTGACAAAGCCCTACACACTAGAATTTTGGACTAAATTAGCTAGGGGCTAATAGCTAATGTATAGGGCGCGACCCTATACCAGTCCCATCTGGTATTCTAATATTTGATTCATTTTACTTAGGGTCATTTGCCTATAAATTTTCCTTGAAAACATTTTCTCTTAAATTGATTTAAACCTTTATATCATACTTTAAACAAGGAAAATATACTCTATACCTTACTCAAATCACCTTGCCATGTTATATATACTTTACACAAAACTTTGTTGATGAAAACATTTAAACCTTTGAAAGTACCCATTCTGAATCCATTGAAAGTACCCCTTTCGATATAAGTAAAACCTTAGGCCGAAAGGCCAAAACATACCCTTTGAAATCATTAACATAGTCCTTTTGAAAATATTCAAAACCTCTCTTTCGAAAGCCATTTTTAAAACTTTAAACATCCTCTTTTCAAAACACTTTAAATATGCCTTTCGAAAACCTTTGGAAACCTTTCGTTTATAACCTTTCAAAAACATTGGGGAACCACACCTTTGAAACCTTTAGTTTAAACCTTTCGAAAGCACTAAATCCTTTTCATAAAATCAAACCTTTCGAAAGCATTTAGGTTCAAGTAAAACATGTGGAATAACCTTTCGAAACCATTTAAATCCTTTCCTTTCAAAACCAGTTGGGTTTAACTTTCAATAGCACAAAGGGTCATAAAACAACTAAGTCGAAAGCACTCTTCCGAAAGCTATTTCCTAAGTAAAGAAGTGATGGTGTCGAAACCAACCCTTCGAAAGTATTGGAGAAGCGGCTTGGGTTTTAAAACAAAATAACACTTTCTCAGGCATTGCTTCGAAAGGTAAGATGCGGCCGCAAGGGCTTTTGGCTCCTTCGAAAGCATTACTCGAGACAAAAGGCACAACCTCTTTCGAAACTGTTCCTTTAAAATAATTTGACCCAGTCGAAAGCTCACCGAGTCGAAAGCAAAAACAAAGTAGGCGCATTTTCATTTAAAAACAAAGTAAGGACTCAACCCCTTCGAAACCCTTTGTTTTGACTTCATACCTTTTGCCTCGGTCCAATTCGCTATGTACCAAGTCTTTGATACCAGGCACATTGGTTTCGATGGTGATGGACGCGGAGGAACTTAGTCGAAAGCTAGGTGGCGAAAGTGGCGAAACATGTAAAAAGCATGTTTAAACTGATTTTTAACTTTCAAAAGCAATTCTTTTCAACTAACCTGCCTTGTTTGTCAAAACATGATTGGTTGCTAATTTCTTTTCTAAATGTACTGCCGAAATTTTAGAAATAAACAAATTAAATTATTTAAAAAATACCCCTTCTCCTTTTATAAATATATAAAACATTTAAGTCCCATACCTTGAATAATTTTATATATCTATTAAAAAACTTAGGAAAATCTATAAAAATTCCCATAAATCATTTTTAATATGTTTTCTAACATGTATTAATTTCTGACCCAAATCATACATATATTAGCCGTAATTAATTTTTAACCCAAACAACCATTTTCTTAAAAAGAAAATTAATATTAAATCCACATTAATTCAGAAAATTATGAAAATTGAAACCCATCTCTAAAATATCATTTTTGATCATATACTAAAATCGTACGGCATTTAGATGTCATTTATTATGGTTTTTACATTAAAACATATCATAAAATCTATATGAATTAGCATAAATCATCAACAAGCATATATATCCATTTTAACAATAAAAATCATGGCAAAACATTTGCAAATTAGCTCGGATTTAATCTAAAACCGAAATCAATTAAAAAAAATGAGATGTAGTTATTATCCACCTTAGATTGAGATTAAGGAGTTGAGATTTGATCTTGGATATTGTTGATTAACCTCTTCCTCTTGAAATCTTCTCTTGTTTTTCCTTAATGGTGGCCGGCCTTTAGCTTTAGTTTTTGTTTTGTGAATGTGAATAATGAACGTGTATGGGGGTTTAGGGTATAAGAATAATACTTATTCCTATATTGCCCTTGTCTATTACCCTAACATTTTATTTCATTTTCCCCGTAGTTCATTTGTATAATTCTATTAACAAAAATCTCAATCCCTTAACCATTCTACATTATTTCATTTAATTTTACTAATTAAATGTTACTAAAAATTAGGGTCGTTGCAAAATGGTGTCTCATTAGACCACGCCGTACATAAATATAGAACGGTTTTTTACCTTATGATAACCATAACATTTGCTATGTAAAATATGGGAATATTATTTTTAATGACATTATTTTAAAAACATTTTTCAAATAAACATATTAAAATAGCTGAAATTGTTACATTGGTTAAATTTGACGGCATAATAGGTTTACAACTAAGTTCGAAGGCACTTATTGGAGAATGGATTCCATACAGTGGCAAGGTAAGGGACTACCTTCCGTACAAAGGGATGTACTGAGGATACACAAACAACCCTCCGCATCTGGCAAGACTGGTATATCCCACTCAGACATTACCTGGATAGAAATCGAATATGTCATCACCTTGGTCGTAACCGACCTATCCGGGATCCCATAGCATACACCGCATATTCGACATACAGAGAGTAATCTAGAAAGGTGATGATCATACCCTAATGGTGGCGAACCACATAGCCTTACGGCATACCCTATTTGAGCCATTATCGGGTGATGAGGCCTGAGGTAACGATTACCTTTCACCTAGCACATTCCACTTTGAATGCCACATTGCCAATTCCATCACACACTATTGATTTCCACTAATGTACAACCTCTGAGCTCGTATGTCTCAAAGAAGGGTGTTAAGCTAAGAGAAGTTGCCTTCTCCGCCACCAAACAAATGTAAGTTTGTAAAAATCAATGTACAAGCGTTTTAGAAATGCAATGTCAGACTTTCATCCACACAACTTATCCAGGAACAGGATAAACAAAAGGTACTCTCCTACCACATCCTGTCGAAAATTACCCCTAGGATTAGTAGCGAGAAGTCCTTGCTCTCAAATGGAGAAGTACTGTTACTAATAAGTGATATAGGAAAATTCCCCCGTAGGTCAGTGACAAGCAGCCCTACATTCCATGTTCCAAATCATCACATGTCATTTATTTTCGAACACGTAAATTGGTTCAAAGTGGTCTTTAGATAGGAATCACCCAAATCCGTCCCCGGTTCATTCGAACCAATTATCGATAAAAATATGTTAAGTGAATAGGGAATTATTCTTTGATTGGTTAATCAAAATATCTTCTAGAGATATATATCTTTAAAACATTCTTTCTGGTATATACGGAAGCATTAAACCACTTTTAACTTTGGAATTACCAAATCATTTTCATACATCAATTTAGAAAACATCATCAAGTAAATAGGATCATGGAAATTATACTAATTCTTCTTAATATCAATTTCCATATTCAACCTTTACTATCCGTCGAATACCGATGAGATCACCTTTTAAATTCTCACGGATGGTACGAATTCCCTCCTTGGAATTTAATAGTAAGTATAAGAAGATTATTTCTATGCAATCAAATTTGTTTGAATTTTGAAAATTATATCTTTAATACTATGGGAAATTTTGATCCGAGTAAATCAAATTTACTATCCCTTTCGTCGGGCCAGTCAGGGTAGCTAAGGATTGAGAGAACTGGTTTTCCAAGCCCAAGCCTAGAGACTACCTCCCTGTCACCCATAAGGTGGTCAAGTTATTTGATAAACTCTAAATATTTTAACATACTTAATTTACTTTTAATTATTTTAGAGCATCCGGGCTTTCCCTTCAATCTGTTCCATTCCTCGGTTGGATTTTCCGTGACACTCACAAATGGAACAAATGTACTAGTCGTTTCTGCTTACTCAATTTTAAACCTCTTAATCATCTTTAAATTACTTAATTATTTTTTTGAAAAGGTTCATAAATTAGTTAGGAAAGAATAATTAAGTTAAAACCATTGTTTGCAAAAGTTATTAAAAGTGCTGCAAAAAGAGCCACGAATAATGATGCAAATAGTGTTTTCAAAGCTTATTAGATCAAAACAACTATCCAATCATTTAGAAATCCATTTTTATAACTTAAGTCTCTCTAAAAATATTTTAAAACATTTATAGTATTTATTTCATAATTTTATGGAATTAAAAATAAGAATTTTAAAAGAAATCCCTTTATGGATTCCAAACTACAAAACTATGATTATTTTGAAAACTTGTTTTGCTCATATTTCAAAATATACTAAACGAAATCTTGATTTTATTTCTTCATTTGAAAGTTATGATTATAAAGATTCGTAAAATTCTTATTACAAGGAATTTTGACTCCGAATCCATCGTTTAAATGAATTTAACTTTCTACGGCGCGAAATCGCGAACTACCATTACACGACGCGCCTATTTTTGACTCAATTTTCATAACTTGTCAAAACTTTACCAAATTGGATTTTTGTGCTTATAAAACATTTATAAACATTTTAAACCATTTTCAAGAGGTTTAACAATCTCATATACACCATTTCATTTATTAGAGTAAAGTGACTTCCTTTGTGATTTTCGACGTGTATTAAACGTGACTTGTTAACACAATCAAACAACATATAATTAACATCTAAACTTGATAAACAATCGTCACAACCAAGCATAACAAAACATATATATCATCTAATATATCATATTATAAATAGAGTTCCTCACTTGAATTTCGATCGGACTAACATTAAATCGGCTAAAGCTCTGCTAAGTTGAATTCAAAGCTTATGAACACTCGGACCTTTGCCTTAGGAGGCTTGGCCTTGACCTTGGAGAAGAGGAAGGCTCACGGCCTATGGTTGCAAGGGTGTGGCCATGGGTATTTTAAGTGGAGAGGAGAAGTTTGCTTGAGTTTTGAAGTGGTTTGATATAGATATGTATATACTATATAATTTAATTTTCTTTTGCAAATATTTTTGCCATTATTTCTCTAAGTATGGAAGACATGACAGTAGATGGAAAAGCTTTAGGAAAATGAAGAAGAAGAAGTGAATGAAAGTGAAAAAGGATGGTGGGTATTTATAGGCAAATGGAAGGAATAAAATATCAATTTTTAAGTGCAAAATCTTCATTAATTCACCACCATCACACCATCCTCCATCATCATAGTGTTCGACCAAAAAACCCCCTTTCCATGCGCAAGGCCATGTTCTTATACTTGTGAGTGTAAGTGTTAACTTTGGGATGCTTAAGGGTTAAGGAAAGTGAATAAAATATCTTAATATTTTTGGTTATTTTATATTAAACGTATATGTATATATGTGTGTGTCCATGTGCATGTGAATGTCTTCATGTATGTGTACATGTATATGTGCATATTTATGTCATATATAATCCACAACATTGCACAACTTCTACATGTTGAATCGTTACGAATTTCGATTTCGATTTCAGGTCATATTTTCACTTCTTAGTTACCATACATATATTTGTAAACAAAATTTGATAATAATATTTATATCATTATATAATAATTGAAAGGGCTCATTTAATAATTAAAATAGTTATTAAATCATTTAAACTCAATATAATTTCAAAAATCAATTATTCGAAAATAGTGACATATTAATGATGTCATATATACTTTTAATTTTCCAAAATAAGATGAATTGTCTTACTATATATTCTCACTTATACAGATAAATGAGTGTATGTAACTAGCTCCGTGTGCGATGCCGGATGTCAAAAGAGTTTTTTATGTGTAAACGATTTCTCGGTTACTTTATCGATATATTTTTCAAAGTATATATTTTTTGTAAAACAAGATTACCAATACTATTTATTATTCAAAACATTTCCATTTATGTTAAAAATATATCAACTTTAATTGAATTTGAAATTCTTCTAAAGTGGTGAATTTCCAGGTCGTTACACTTATTAATCTCAAAAACCATTTTTAATCAATTAAACTACTATTATTGACTTTAATTAATTATTGCTTAAAACCGGGTTGTTACAGACTTCCACCCTTAAGAAAATTGCATCCTCGCAATTTCTCCTTAGGGAAAAATCTATAACTAAGCTAATAAATCCTACCTTAAATACACCATCTACAATTTATATTTAAACACGAAACAAACAATCATTAAAGAAATTCACGGTACTTAATTTTTAATATTCCTAGTCAGCGTGTATGGTGATCTGCATCAACTCGTCAAGTATCAAATGGAGTAACTCAAAATCGATGCTTAGACCTTTCATCGGTGGCTTATGAAAAAATCAATTCTATCCCTAAAATATTAATGCCTTATCCAAAACTTTAGATATATATATATATACACATACATACATATATAGGCATACATACCTTAATAGAGAATACATAAACATATTTATAAAAATTTCAACCTTTCAAAACTAAAACCATGTCCCTTACAAAAAAAATTCTCAAATAAATTTTTTCATCCAAAAGAAAATTATCAAAACCCATTCATTATTCAATGTAAATGCTTTTCAAAACATTCCATTCAAACTTAACTTTTCACTATGAAATCATAGTCATATAAATTCTTTCTCTAGTAATTAGTAACGTACATAAACAAAAGAAATTTTCTTTCCCTTATATAACTTTCTTAATCTCAAAATATTAACTTTAATCATACTCTTCAAAATATTTGATATTCACTCAAATTAAAATACTTAAGCTATATACTATATTTCATATTCACATACATTGAAATATCCAAAACTCTACAAATGTATCCATAATTTATTGCAAACCCAAAATACTTTATCACTAGATATATCTTTTCCATCTGAAAGAAAATTTATAAAATCCATTACTTAATCAATTCCAAAATCATGACTGAACAAATTTTATTCTTTAACAATACAATGTACATATCCAAAAGGAATTCTTCCTTTTTCTCCAAAATATTCTATTTTAACACACTCTAAAATATTTTTCCAAAATCTCTTTTCATATCAGCTTTTCTAATCCATTCCATAATTATTCAAAAATATTTAATTCCTTAAAAACTTAATCTTCTCAAATTATTGGAAAATTGACAAAATATTTTTAATTCATCCAAAATGACGTGTTCAAATGTCTCGTTCCAATGTTTAGAAATTCATATCGATAAAGTTAGCCAAACACATTAACAAAAATTCTTAAATCACTCAATGAACAAATTAGCACAAATTTTATTTGAAAATTACCATAAATATTAGACATACAAATCATTTAATACCTTTGATTTTATAGAATTATTATTAATTTATATTAAAAAATAATCAAATACCATATTTACAACATATTCTTAATCAGAAGATCTTTAATTAAAACATTCACTTAATTTTACAAATACATTTTCTAATAAACTATATTTATAAACCAAACATCTTTATTTATAACAAATTCTTACCGATTTCAAATAATTTTCAAACACTTTTTAAGTATTCATTAAAATAATAAACTATTTCAATAAATATTATATAATATCAAATAAACACCACACACATTTGTTTATAACAACTAAAGATTAAAAATTGAATTCATTCCACAACTTCAATTAATATATACAATAATCATCTATTAAACAATAATAAACATCAAATTCATTATTGGATTAGGTTTCCAATCTTCAATTAATAATTCCCATTCAATATTATTCTTAACAATAATTACAATCCTATTTTGAATAATCATTAACCAAATAAATGAATATAAGAAATAACAATCAGTGCACTCAGTGGAAAATCTGTTTATCAGTTCCCGCTGTTCACTCTAATCAATATCAAATAAAAATAGAACAATTCAAAATTAAACCACCAAAGGACTAATACTCAACTCCAAGTCTGACACTTCTGGTCAGACCAATTCTTCTAAACTTTGAATAATTTCAAAAAAGTTAGAAGTGAAAAGACTATATATATATGTATATGTAGAAAATAACAAATACATCCCTAGATGGTTACCCCTGATCTTGTATACATATATAGCATCCCTTATTATATGGTAACTACCCAACTCAGACAAAGGGACAAAGACTCTAAGGCTCATCTAAGGTCTTAGCTCGTGTCTCATATATATAATGTATTGTTCTAAACTGGCTCTAATATGAATTTGTGACACCCCACCTCTAAACCCATACTATCCTAGAGTACTACTAGGTAATATTGTCAGATAATACGGGGAATAAGACTAAATAGTGTACATATGTGAATATTCTCTTGGGCTAACACTGGTACATATTTAAATATCAAATAAGTAAATCACCTATATATATACAGTATCAGCACAAAGCCACAAAGACGTGTGCCTCCAGGATAGAGCAATACAACATATACAATAAGTAATAGAGAACACAGAGTTATCATCGCATTGATATTATATATAATATACAATATACACGTCTAAAATTCAACTTAAGAATATACATACATGAAGTACATCATATATAATAACATGCAATTAAACTGTAAAGCTAGCCTCCACTATTCCAGTAAACACAAGATGGTCCCCTCATCCCTGTATCCGAAATATCTCAAATTGACTTGAGTAACACGGGTTAGACTATGTCTAAATCGAAGGGTCAATATACATATGGAATTCAGAATATATTGGGTATAATAATATGATGACACCATCAAAATAACTCAAGACAACAACCGTAATTTGTGTATATATATAGTAATGTATGCATTTTATATGATGATAATATCATAAATAATCCCCAAAGTATTACATAATGGAAAACACCACAAAACCATACATAAAGATGTCATCACCTATATAGAAGCACATCAAATTAGAAATCACGGGATCAATGTCAAATGGGTGAATCATCCATATCCGAAAATAATAAACAAAATCCAACAAGCACCTACAAATGAGATATCATCAAGTATAACCAGGCTAGCATATAGCAATGCCTAAGTATATCCCTTAACCTCAAATAATGAAATACCATCATCAATCAATATAAAATAGGTCGCCTATAAGTAAAATAATATATAATAAACAATATGAGAACCCACTATACTCTGGACATCTATCACATGTATAATCTCATCTTCTTATATAATATAATTTAGAATGAATCACGATGGGAGAATGATTATATGATAGACACGAGGTCCCAAGTAGAGTCATATCACAACATGGCTATCTGTCTTCTCCATGGGCACAATGATTATCTACCCTGATCTGCCACTAATACTCAAGTGAGGTGCATTAATAGTATATGCCAATTTATCACTCTGTTAGAACTAGAAAGGAAACTAATGACCATCTGCCCACTTTAGGAACCCAGGATTACCCACCTGGATCTGCTCCTACAGTCATCTATTCCTATACGGTAATCATGACACATATCCACCAGTGTGCTCGTCAACGCAAGGACTTCTAGTCACTATCTGGATCATACCTCTAAGGTAAATGACTAATACCTAGGTGAAACAAGCGGTAGGGTTTAACACCCTAAAATACTCACTAAAATCCTATGATGCACATCAAATATATATCCAATAAGGACATCACAGATTTGAGGCTCGACCTCACGTTCAGCCCGCTAGAGTGGATATGGGCCATTTGGTTCACTCCATACACATAGCCAGGAGTACATCATGATAAATAAACACATAGTATCTACATAAATAGGTATCCTATCTAACTCAAATCCATGAGCTTGCTCAACCCCAAAACATCACCTTACGTAAGTATTATCCAGTATCACTGATCCCGTCACATGAGTGACATCTACTTATAATGAATAAGCAAATATATATCACATCGACGTCCCATACCACCATGTGATACTCAATCGTTTATTTAATGCTCATAAACTACACTCAATCTCTTACTATTCTATATAACGGGTCCAAAGAATAACCGGAGAAATATTACCGAAAGTCCCATATCTGATGGTATTATAACTCTGTTTATTCAGATTCCTCGCCACATAAAATTAAAATCATCACAAGCAAAATATTCCAAAAATAGCAATATTACGAATCCATATAGGAGGATATCATCACCATATCAAAACATGAATCAACTCAATATCAACGGTGAATTATTCTTATAAATCTAGGTATTACATAGAATAGTCAAATCAATTTTTAACAGTAAATAATTCACAACATTCAAGCTTAATATAATAGAGATGAGAACATCAGAATCACAAAATAATCGTTGTAGAATTAAATTGAATATTTAAATAAACTTTACATTAGTAAATAAATATTTTCTTTAAACAAAAATAAATATAACCATAATATATCATATTTAAACTTATTAATCACAAATTTCATTTTAAAATATTCAAATTATTAACTAGAAAATATTTCTTGTTTTTTCAAAATTTATATAAATCTTTGAAATAATTATTTAAACCTAAATTGGATTTTCTTTCAATAAATCGTTAACTTTAAATATATATAAATACTAAATTTTAAATAAAAAATTTATCATAAAATTATATATTTGCTTTATTCAATTTCTCACATGTATTTTCAATTAATTATACACATACAAAGTAGAATAACGCAGGACTCAAACCCGGGCGGGTTTGTAAAAGAGCACAAGCCCTTACCATCGGACCACGCTCTTTTGTGTCATAGGTTGCACCACTGGTCGACATGCAACGGTTGACCGGTTAGAGCTTGGGGTCGACTGCTTAACCCTTCAGTCGCATCCAATTGACTATTTTAGTCGACTTTCGACGTTCTTCCTCTTCCTTCTTTCCATTATCTCTTCTATTTCAATACACATTAAGTATATTCATCTAAACATCATCTCAATTCAATAATGTAGGAAATTATATGATTTAAACATAGATTTGTGAATAAAATACTCACTTGAAACTTGTTCCTTTGTCCTTCCTCTTCGTTCACAACTTCCAGAAACCCAACAGCATATGACCAAAATTCAAACTTCCACATAACTAGTAGTGTGATGTAGTGTTGAGATAAACATATATTGATTTGGAATTTTAGAGGATTTTACTTGATTTTATTTTAGTTATTGAATGAAGATGGTTTTTAATATATTTTTTGCTTCCTCAAGTTGAAAATTCTAGAATAGGAGAAGAAATATCAGGTATTAAGTTAATGAATGTAAATAAAGGGAGAAATCTGGAACAAGAAAACTCTAGATAATGAGATGATGGGTTTGGGCTTGAATAAACATTTATTTACTTTTTCATTTTCTTTTATAAAACTATTTTGTACTCAACACAAAGCACTATTAGAAATAAAAAAAATTATATTTATATTTCTAAAGTAATTACTCAATGTTACAAAATTTTATAAAATTTATTTCGCATAGTTTAACATATTTTTAAATATCACATATTTATATTCTAGGCCTATTTATTAAGTAATTTATAATTCCCAAAATATTCTCCTTCCAAAGTAATTAATTTTTCATCTCTAAATACTTTATTATTAAATTCCATCCAAATAAAACCAAAATTATTCTTATTTAATCTCAAAAAATCCATTTTTAATCAATTAAATTACTGTTATTAACGTTAATTAGTTACTGCTCAAAACCGGATTGTTGTAGAAGTCTTGAAAATTATGGTGGATACCTGGGCTACTATATACATTATTTTCAATCATGCCTTTGACAAAATAGGACCGCTTTAAACCATGTTAGACTCCAATATATAGCTTTAATGATGAAGGAGATATTCCTTTCGGAGAGTGCAATCTCATAGTAAAAGTTGGCGTCGGAGCATGTACAAAAATTTTACGACTATATTCATAATTTTGGTTGTACCAATTATTTATATGGCTCTTTGGGATGCCCTCTTTTGATGCAATTGATGAATATGTGTCAACTAAACACTTGTTCCTCAAATTCCCCACCGACTATGGTGAGGAAAACGTGAGAGGAGACTAGTGGGTCTCTAGGTAGTTGTATTATGCCAATTTAAACATGGTTAATAAAGGGAAAAATTCTGCTTATATGAATAATGTCAAGCCAAAGGACATTACTATTTCCATTAAAAATAAATATAAGTCGAAAGAGTTGTTAATAATGCTAACTCTGAAGCCATGAGCAATACCCAAAGGATCTTGAGAATGCCACCAAGACAAGGAAATGAAACCATAGGAAAAATGGCTGAAGTATCATGTGATCGAAAGTAATTCGACAAAATACCACTAAGCGAAAGAGGAATTTGGTTCACATAGTACTAGAGGTTCCAGGAGAATAAGAATGCATTGAACTCGACCTAGATCTGAGAACTAAAACCAAGAAAGCGACAACTACTGAAACTTTAGTAGAAATACTCATGGATTCAAAGGGCCAATCTAGAACCATTAAGATTGGGGTTTACCTTCGTCCCACGGTCTAAGAGGAGCTAATACCTTTCCTTCAACATAACTTGGACATATTTGCTTGGCCCTACGACGATATAGTAGGAATAGATCCTTTGGTAATGTGTGGATATTTGAATACTGATCCTAAATATCCTCCTATGAGATAAAAGAGATGACCTCTCGATAAGATCTGTTATGCTACATTGCAAAAAGAAGTAGAGAAATTACTCATGAACAATTTCTTAAGAGATGTCCATTACCCATAATGGATTGCCAACCCAGTACTAGTAAAGGAGCTGAGTGGTAAGTGGAGGGCCTGTATAAACTTCACTGACCAAATAAAGCTTGTCCAAAGGATTGCTTCCCTTTTCCAAGAATTGATCAATTAGTTGATGCCACCAGTGGGCATCTATGCAATCTAGTGTCCATTCAAAGTTCCTCTTCCCTCTCTTGATCAAGTCTAAGAAAGGAATACACTTGTTGGTGGCCCTGGAGATGAATCGGCTTAGGGCGATGACCTCCCATTTAGACTCTATACCTGCTTGATTGTCTTCGATACCATAGATGTCTTTGATTGCCGGAATCTTCTTAGGGTTGGCTTCAATTCTACGAGAGTTGAGCATTAAACCTAGGAACTTCCCTGACGCAACGCCAAAATAGCGTTTCAAGGGACTGAGTTTCATTCATATCTTCGGATAAAACTGAACATTTCCGCTAAGTCATCAATGTGGTCGTTTGATCATCGTGACTTCACAAGCATATCATCTACATATACTTCCATTGATCGCCCGATCAGGTCTTTGAACATCCTGTTGAGCAGTCTCTGGTAAGTAGCTTCAGTATTATTTAGTTTAAATGGCATCACAACGTAACAATATAGCCCTAGATCGGTAATAAAGCTGATGTGCTTCTGGTCGAGGATGTGCATCGAGATCTGGTTATACCCGGAGTACATATCCATAAATGAAAGCAGTTCATATCCAGCGGTTGAGTCTACCAGCTGGTCGATCCTCGAAAGTGGAAAGCTGTCTTTCGGGCATGCCTTGTTCAGGTTTGAGTAGTCGACGCATGACCGCTACTTTTCATTAGGGTTTCTCACAAGAACTAGTTGGATACCCATTTCGGGCAGAGGGTGTCGCGGTAAACCTTTTGTTTTCGGGTTTATCTACTTCCTCTTTAAATGCAGCAAATCACTCTGGATCCATCCTGCGTTGCTTTTATTTCACTGGGACATGCCTCGGGTCGATATTCAATGCATGGCTCGCGATAGTCGATGAGATCACACGCATGTCAGAATGGGTCCAAGCGAACATATCAAGATTCATTCGGAGAAAGCTAGCTAATTCCTTCATCATCATTGCATTGAACTGTGATCCGATCTTTAGTACCCGTAAGGGGTCGCCATGACTGACTGTAATGTCGATTATCAGCTCAGCAGGTGTAGCCTTGGATTCCTTAAGTTCAAACGTAACTATTTCGCGTAATAATCTACATGAAATTCGATTGGGATGGTTAATGATGACGGTTACTCCGGTCAAATCCCAGAGTTTTGCCATGAGTTATTGAGTTTGATTGTGTAGGGCTCTAGATGCTTTGAGCGATTATCTTCAAATGGCCAAAGATTATGTTTAGAAGCATGTTGAAGCAAATGTCGAGTAGGGGTCAGCCTCGAGTTGCGTGCAGTTGCATAGCTGACCCTTGCTTTGAGTTTGAATCTGCTTGTGTATTGGAGTAACATGCTTTCCATTCAATATACTGGTTATCCATTGCTCGTCATTTAGGTTGGAATGATAGTGAGTTGCCTATGAGCTTGGGCATCGATTCGATGGTTTTATCTCTAGGTGTCCTTTCAGTCGTAGCCTCGAGTCATTATAAACACTATATATAAGTTACAATATTGAGCTATTGCAGCCAGTCTTTGGATGATCACACTTCTGCTCCTAGTCTTGGGTTGATAAATGTACTGCATGGACAGTCGAGTCTTGTCCTAGCTATGTTTATACTCCCACCTAAGCTTCAAAGACATAGAGTTGATTGTTGAATGGTCGGTTCACATTCATCTTGTTTCTCGCTCGTGCCCCTAAGTCTGGGGCATACATCAATAAGTAGGAAGGCAGGCCATGTCCACTTTAGCTTTACACTATTTCCCGTTGAATCGCGGGATCATGTTAGTTGATGGAAGGCTGAGCCTCGCCTATCCTGGATAGTATTCTAGTTTTTCCTTCTAGGGGGAATACTTCGATGCTCTGTCGGATTTCGGGCATGAGTTGGGTACTGGACGGTCAACCATGTCCACTTTGATTCATATTTTCTAATCAGATCTAGGGGTAGAGCTGGCTCAGGTGCAGTCAGGTCATGCTCATCCGGTTTCATACTCCTCCTAACGGATCGAAGGAGGGTGCTGGAGAATTAATGATCAAGTCTTCGTGGTTTATTCTCCTATCTGGACTTTGGTGATCATAGTTTTTCAAAGGGACATGTGGGTCACATCTGTTTGTGTTTGGTATGAATCGATATTGATCATCGACCCAACGGCATAATTTTGTCAGTCGCCCGTAACTCTGGCGTTATTCTGATTAGTTTTGTATTATGGCCTCCTTGCGGTTGTTGCCTTAATTCGTAAAGAACACTAAGCCGGAGCTATAGTGAGATGTCGTATTCAGCTTTTAGTGATTTGTACTTCTGCCCCCAGCATTGATTTGGCGAAGCCATAAGTCGGACGGTCGAATTCCATCCTTAGCGGGTTTATACTCCTCCTGTCGATTTCAGGCCGAAGTTTGTGGAATAGAGAACGGTCGAAATCTACTCATCTATTCATACATATTTATACTCCAGTCCGCTCTCTGGTACTAAGAGTTATTTTATGGAATAGAGAATGGTCGAAGTTCACTCATCTATTCATTCATGTTTATACTCCAGTCCAAACTCTGGGGACTTAGAGTTGTTTTGCGGACAGTCGGTATCTGCCCGATTTATGTTTGTACTCTAGTCCGTACTCTGGGACTTAGAGTTGTTTCGTGGGCAGTCGGTATCCGCCCGATTTATGTTTATACTCCAATCCACACTCTGGGGAATTAGAGTTGCTTTACGGGCAGTAAGTATCCGCCCGATTTATGTTTATACTCTAGTCCACACTCTGGGGACTTAGAGTTGTTTTGTGGGTAGTCGGTATCCGCCCGATTTTTTTTTAAACTCCAGTCCACACTCTAGGGACTTAGAGCTGTTCCGTAGGCAGTCGGTATCTGCCTGATTTATGTTTATAGTCCAGTCCGAACTCTGGGGACTTAAAGTTGTTTCGTGGGCAGTAGGTATCTACCCGATTTATGTTTATACTCCAGTCCACAGTTTAGGGACTTAGAGTTGTTTTGCGGGAAATCGATATTCGCCCGATTTATGTTTATACTCCAGTTCGCACTCTGGGGACTTAGAGTTGTTTCTCGGGCAGTGGGTATCCGCCCGATTTATCTTTATACTCCAGTCCGCACTCTGTGGACTTAGAGTTGTTTCGTGGACAGTCGATATCCGCCCAATTTATGTTCATACTCCAGTCCGCACTCTGGGGACTTAGAGTTGTTTCTTGGATGGTCAATCGCACCTGTTTTTTATTTATACTCCATCTCCCAAGTCGAGGTAAGAGCTATCGAATGAACGGTCGAATCATGTTCATTCATGTTATAGAATTCTGTCCCCAGCATAAAGGACAGAACTTAGCAAGTGAGATGATCGATTCGTATCCGCTTGGTGGTTTTAGCTCCTCTTGTCAAGTCAAGGAAGGGAGTAGGCGATGGATTGTCGGATCACATCCATACTTTGGTTGGACGGTCAGGTCACATCCACCTCAAGCTGCAGTCATGTCCACCTTTTGAGGGCAGTGGTTGATGAGTAGGTAGTCGGTCATACCTACTTTAAGTCGAGCTTTCGAACTGCCTCTTGTATTCAGAGCAGGAGTTAATGTGTGGACGGTCGAATCGCGTCCACTTTATTTGGACCTCGGTCATACTAAGCTTCAAGAGAGGCATAAGTATTTTAGCGAACTTCAAGTATGAGTTGGGGAGTGGATGGTTGGATTGCATCCACTCCAAGTCTTTCTTTGGTCTCCAAGTCAGGCGCGAAAATTGATGAGTAGACGATCAGTCGTGTCCACTTTTTGCTGGATCCTAATCTTGTCGGGCTTTCCCATTTCGAGTCCTTGGCCCCAAGTCAATGGCATATGGTAGCTGATGAGCAGTCGAATCACGCTTATCTTGATGAAACTCAAAAGGTTCGATCATGGTCTATGGAGATTGGTTGGCGCCCAACTATAAGTACTTGGTCACTTGCATCGTTTGGAAGTAGTTTAGTTCAAGTTGGTCGTAGTTTACAACACAATTGAAATTGAAATAGAAATAATTCAAGGAAGATCGGAATAAATCTCATTGATAAGTGAAGCAGCATCGTGTGCTCGCTATTCCACTTTGCCCATTGCTCCTTTCAGCGGGATGTCGACCGTCAGCGGTCCAATTGATAATCATAGTTCTTTATTGATAGGCATCGGATGTTCCCTGACCGCCATTCTACAGGGCTTGCACATATTATTGAAGCTTTCCTTTCCGAATCAGCTTTCCGATCACATCTCGGAGGTGTTTGCAATCGCCAGTGTTAGGACCATGTGCATCTTGGAATATACAACATTCCCCAGAGTTTCTCTGGGCTTCGATGGACTCTCTCAAGGCTGGTTTTCAGTATTGCTCCAAGTCGTGAGTCTCCAAGTAGATGTTATCGATTGAGTCGTTCAATGGAGTATATGAGTCGAATTTTGAGATTCTGGGTCGTCTCTTGGAATCTGAGTCCTTAGCCAATGGGCCTATATTGTTCTTTCTCCTAGTTCGCTCTACCTCCTCCTTATTTAGGTTCTGATTCACTTTGCAATAGAAATGATCCAAGATCGTCGGAGGCTCTCCAGCTAACTAGCTGCCAAAATCTGTCTGGGGGTCGATTGCCCTCATCAACGCCATCATTATGATATCCTCGCTGGGATTGCTTACTTTAGTGATGATGACGATGGCTTTGCATCTCTACAGGAAGTTTTTGAGTGGCTCACCTAGCATCTGGAATAAATTGGATAATGACATCATATCCTTAGTGTCAGTCGCATGCATTCTAAACTGCTCAATAAACTTCTGATCTAGTTGATTGAATGAGGAGATGGATTTGGGCGATGATCGCATAAACCACATGATCGATACACCTTCGAGGGCTATAAGAAAGCGTCTGCATTCGAAGGCACATATCGCTCTGGCGGAATTCACATGCCAGTCGAATTTTATGAGATGTAGTCCAGGGTCGGTTTTTCCTGAGTAAACCGATATGATTGGTACATTGAATCTCCTCAGATATTCTGCACACTGAACGGCTTCAATGAATATGCTTCGACTGGGGGAAATGCTTCAGTCATCATCAATCAGTTCGTTTTTAAGTTATAGCTACTTGTTATTCTTGTGAATGATGTATGCATGCCCAAGATATGAGCAAAGCAAGATGGACCGGTATTGACGGATCCGTGGTAAGTTACTTGGAGTCGGACCCGAGAAAATCTGCTTTTTCTTAGAGTCAGCAATTGGTTTGCTTGGAGTCACTGAATTCGAAGTGCTGGGTCAGTGAAGAATGGTGCTTGGAGTCATCTTGGCATTTTCTTAGAGAAAATCTTGGTTTTACCAGAGTTTGGCTTTGGGCCAAAGTTTCTTGGGTTTGCTTAGAGTCACATCACCTATGTTCTCCAATCTTTGGGAATATCGTTTAAGTAGCGGTTGCTTTTCCGTTCCTTGGTTGCAATCCAAAAGCTGCCGCTTGATCCTCTATACCCCGGTCAGTCACAGGATGTAAGGAAAGTGGATAGAATGCACCGCGTTCAAGTTGAGTTCTGAATCCAGAATATGGGGGCACTGTGTTGTGGGATCGATTAAACAAGGGTTCGATTCTAGACGAATGCGACATAGGAATCGGTAGTATAGGGATCAGCTGAATTGCGTTGGTGAAGGATCGGTAGTTTTCCATATGAGAGGGATCAACTATAGGGACGTGAATGAGGGATCGGCCAGAGGGATCGATTGTGAACCGATTTGTAGAGGGATCGATAGTAGGAACGGTGGAATCGATCATTATCCGATTTAGAGAGAGATCGGTATTGAGCATGGCTATCGGCTTAAAGGATCGGTATAGCTTGAGGGATAGATAGATATATATACATTGAAGTGGGATCAGTATATACACCTAGCAGAGGGATCGGCATATATACCTTGCAGAGGGGTCGGTATATATACTTTGAAGAGGGATCGGTATATACACCTTGGAGAGGGATCAGTATATATACCTTGTAGAGGGATCGGTATATATACTGGAGGGATCGGTATAAATATATGTTGAAGGGATCGGTATAGCTGTTTCGAAGGGATCGGTATTGATGTCTTTGGAGGGATCGGTATTGAGCATGTACATGTATTTAGGAGTTGGCTGAATTGCATTGGTGATGGTTTGGTCATTTAGCCTAAGGGATCGGTTGTAGTTAAGATTGGAGGGATCGACCATCTAGGCTTTGAGAGAGGGATCGGCCATTTTGGCCTTGAGAGAGGGATCAACCATTATGGCCTCGAGAGAGGAATCGGCCATCATGGCCTTGTGAGAGGGATCGACCATTATGGCTTTGTGAGAGGGATCGACCGTCATGGCCTTGAGAGAGGGATCGGCCCTTCGCTAACTTGAGTGCAAACTTCAACATCTAATCCCAAGAACTTGCATACACGAGTGAATCTGATCCCTTCCAAATAAACACGAACACATGAATGCATGAACAACTCCAAACAAGAACACTAGGATCATCATTCCCATCAACTCTGTGCGAAGTTGATTTAATTCCTCTAACCATGGCTATCAGCTCCCTTTAGATTTCCTTCAAATCTAAGTAGAATAGGAAGTTTGTCGGTAAATAACTGGATCTATCTCATGAATATGGGAATCCACAAGTAGATGATGAGATCCAATCAAGTTGAGAATTCATTTCTCGGTGAAAGCACCAAAATGTTGATGCCAAAAATGGACATCAACACCTTATAGAATCTAGTAGAGATTAAATGAAGAATGAAATTAAAGTAGAGAAAATATCATAAATGAACACACAGATTTTTATAGTGGTTCGGCAATCTTGGCCTACGTCCACTTTATATTTTTATTGATCTTCCACTTGATTATGATTACAAGAATGTTTGGATCAGCTGGGATCCATTAGTACAAAAATGAAGAATAAAATGGCAGAGCCTCGGTAGAGAAAACCGGATCCCTTTTTTGACGCCATGTCTGCCGTATTTATAGGAGAAGACGTGCATGGATCGGACTGAAATTCTAGCAGAAGGTTCGAGGGACAAAGACGAGGCTACTCAAAAATTTGTAGGCCCATCGGGACCCACAATAGGGATCGGTATCGGTCCATATTAATGGATCCAAATGGGTTGCGATCCTTATGAGGGATGCCCCATGATGTTAGCTACTTGCTCCACAAATTTTGTGCAATTCCGACGTACGGTTTGTGAGATGTTGCATTTTCCGTGAAGTAGTGTTGCTTGAATTCTGATTTCTGCCGATCCCTCCAACTTGCTTCAAATGCCATGCAATCCCTATGGGGTGTTCCACGTGTTCTAATTAGCTTATACTCCAAGTTTCATGTTGATAGCATCTGTAGATTTTGAGTTATTGACCGACCATTGTTGCAGTATGTGGTGAAAGCTGAATATGGACGATCCCTTTTACACTGATCCCTTTTATACCGATACCTTTTAATGGGTGAAGTAATTTGCCCATAACTTGAGCATACGAACTCCAAATCGCTTGAAACTTGAAATGTAGCCTCATGGGGTCTTCCTTGTCACTCAATAACGATCTTACCAAGTTTGGGACAAAAATTGAGGATATGTACAATCCCCTAGGGAAAGGGATAGGCATTGATCCCCGCTTAGGGGAGGCATTATTCCATACTTATAATATTATGTAGAGCCTATCTCTTAGTCTCGGTTGATCGTTGCTTCATATCATTGCCTGCGCTTGATCTCTGAGCTTAATAATCATCTCTTCGGGTTGTCTTCCTCGATGATCGTCTAGTCTAACTTGTCCACTCGGTCTGAATATAGACGGGCCAAAAGGTCGGATAACAAACCCTTAGTTACAGAGAAGTGCAAAGTAACAAGCAGCATAAAGATCCCCCAAATGAACAATCAAGGCTATATTTATAGGGGAAGATGGTGAAATATCTTCTTGAAATTTCGGCAATGGAGTTTCCAGATCCAGAAGATGTCATGATATCGATTGTGGGTTCCAAATCCTTGAGAATAATGGTCGGTGCCGATCGTTATATTGGCTTGCTTTGGCATGCGATCGATATAGTGGCTCCACTCTTCAATATATTGAAACTCTAAAAGTTTCATATGTATTTGACTTGTAGATTTCGAGATATCAATCGTTTTCCAAAGCGTTGAACTGTAACATCGATATGGTAAGATGCATAATTGATGAGTATGGATCGTAGCTGATCCATTTTTAGTGCATGGCATATTTTCCTACTTTTATTGTTCTATTGAATCGGACTTGTGGGTGGTTCTGTAAGCCCATAATGCTATTGGGATTTCATTCACCCACTTGCCTCTAACCTTTTCCAAATGCTTCTTAAGAATGGACTTTATGAGTTTGTTCATAGTTTTAACTTGTCCATTTGCTTGAGGGTGAGCAACAGCCGCAAATCTCTTCTCAATGTGATGCCGATGGCAGAAGTCTTTAAATTCAGAGCTGTCGAATTGGGTTCCATTTTCAGTCACAATGGTTTATGTAAGGCCAAAATGAAAGATGATGTTTTGGACAATGAAGTGCATTACTTTCTTTGTTGTGATCGTGGCTAAAGGTTTTGCTTCGGCCCATTTAGTGAAGCAATCAATTCCGACGATGCCGTACTTCGCACCACCTTTAGAGATCAGTAAGGAACCAATAATATCTATACCCCATATGGAAAACGGCCATTGACTGACCATTTATGTGATTTCCGTCGGTGGAGCTCTCGGATACATCTGGCACTTGTCACACTACATAGCGTAATCGGCAGCATCTCAGTTTACAGTCGGCTAATAATACCCATAACGGAGTAGTTTCTTTGCAAGGGTTTGCCCCTCAGTGTGATCGCCACATTCCACTTCATGAACTTCCTTTAAGACTCCTTTTACATCATCATGAGCGATACACCGGAGCAAGGGAATAGAGAAACCCTTTCTATACATGACTCCTTCTTGAATGATATACCGTGAAACTTTGGAAAGGACTTGTTGCCTTTCATTCCTCCATTCGGTAATGACTCCCTATAGAAAATAGTCTTTAATTTGGGTTATCCATGATTCCTTCTCAAGCTTCACCTCTAGTACCCAGTTGATTTCTATCTGGTTTATGCTCGGAGCATCTAGTACCTCGATTGAAACCAAGCCTATTTGTTGTGCATCCCCGGTACTAGCAAACTTTGTCAATGAGTTAGCCTCTTTATTTTGATCCTGGGGAATGTGTGTGATGTCATAGTACTCAAAGCCAGTCAATAGTTCTTGGACTCGGATAAGGTACGGAGCAAGTCATTGTCCCTTAGCCTGGCAATCTCCCTTGACCGTGTATACCACCAACTGGGAATCACAAAAGATTTCAATACACTTTATCCCCAGTTCTGTGGCAAGTTTGAGTCCAACAACCAGAGCTTCATACTCAGCTTCGTTGTTTGTTGCAGGGAAGTCAAGCTTCAAAGCGTAGCAAATTGATCGATCCTCCAGAGTTACTAGTATGACTCTAGCTCCTAAATAACGATCATTGGATGCTTCATCCGTATACATTTTCCACCGAAGGGTAGGGGCTCCACCGCTCTCTCGGAGATCATCATGTGCAGCGAATTCTGTTATAAAGTCCGCCAGTGTCTATCCCTGGATGGCTCTTTGAGGTAGATAAGTGATGTCGAATTGGCTCAGTTCAATGTTCCATTTGAGTAACCTTCGAGACATCTCAAATTGATGTAGGACCTATCCTAACGGCTATCGGTGTAAACATTGATAGGATGAGCCTGAAAATAAGGGAGGAGCTTTCGCGAAGCAATCAACAAGGAGTACGCCAATTTTTCTATCTTTGGGTAGTTCCTTTCAGCTCATGTCATTCGCTTGCTAACATAATAGACCGGTCTCTGGATTCGATTCTCCTCACAAAGCCATGCAACACTTATAGCATGTACCGACACGGCCGAATAGATATACACGTCTTCGTGATCAACCGGCTTTGACAAGATGGGAGGCTTCTCTAAGTGGTTCACCAAAACTAGAAATGCATCTTCACAATCTTGTGTCCATTCAAAGTTCATTTTCCTCTCCTAATCAAATCGAATATAGGAATGCAATTACCGGTGGCTCTGGAAATAAATCGACTTAGGGCCACATCTTTCCCATTTAGACTGTGCACTTGCTTGATGGTTTTCGACACTTGGATGTTGTGAATCACTTGAATCTTCTAAGGATTAGCTTTGATTCCGCGAGCATTGACGATGAAACCCAAGAACTTTCCTGATGCAATGCCAAAAGAACATTTCAGAGGGTTAATCTTCATTTTGTAAAATCGAAGGATATCGAACATTTCTGCTAAGTCTCTAATGTGGTTGCTTGATCATCATAACTTCATGAGCATATCATCCACGTAAACCTCCATCGTTTTTCTAATCTAATCTTTAAACAATCTATTAACTAGGTGTTGATAGGTTGCTCCAGCATTCTTCAATCTAAATGGCATTACCATATAGCAATACAATCCAACATTGGTAATGAAGCTGAACTGCTCCTGATCAGGAATAAGCATAGGGATTTGATTATATCCCGAGTACGCATCCATGAAAGATAGTAACTTGTGTCCTGCGTTGAGTCCTCCAGCTGGTCAATCCTTGGAAGGGGAAAACTATCTTTTGGACATGCCTTGTTTAAGTCTGAATAGTCAACGCACATCCGCCGCTTTCCATTTTCCTTTCTCATAATTATAGTATTAGATACCCATTTAGGGTAAAGGGCATCGCGAATAAACCTATTGCTTTTGAGCCTATCCACCTCCTCTTTAAGGGCAGCAGATCTCTTCGAATCCATGCATCGCCTTTTCTATTTAACCGGGACATGCCTCTGGTCGATATTTAATGCATGGCTCGCAATGGTAGGTGAGATCCCACACATGTCAGAATGAGTCCAAGTGAAAACATCAAGATTTTCTCGGAGAAAACCAGCAAGTTCTTTCATCATAGGGGGGCTGAGCTGTGATCCAATCTTTAGGACCCATGATGGGTCATCGTGGCTGACCGTGATGTCAATCGTCAGCTCAGCCGGTGTAGCCTTGGTCTCTTTGGGCTCCTCCTCGTCATCCTTCAGATCTGTGTCTTTATAGAACCAACTGTGGCGCCCGAGCCAAGGCCCAGGCGTTGGTTGTCAATCTTCGGTGGTTTGGATGCGGAGTGACTTTTCCATACCCTTACCTTTCTCCTTTCGTTGAGCATCTCTCAATTCAGCTGCATAGCAGGCACGTCCGGTCACTTGATCACCATGCACAACTCCAACACCATTGTCAATTGGGAACTTCAAAGTCAAACACCATGGGGCAAGAGCTACCCAGAATTCAGTCGGGGATGGTCGGCCCAGAAAAGCATTGTATGGAGAGTCAACATCCAAGACAACAAATGGTGGTCACCTTCTCCCAAGTCTATAGGTAATTCAACATATCTGATAGCTTCGGTTGCAACACTGTTAAGGCTATTAATGCGGGCTTTAGACGGTTTCAAGTCCATGGCTTCCATCCTTATCTGATCGTAAGCTTTTTTGAAAATTATATTTATCGAACTTCCACAATCAACCAAAATCCTCCTCACTAAGGCAGGGCCGATCATGGCCGAAATAACCATTGGGTCGATCGTCGATGCCTCTATCTTGTCTGCATCTCTGTTTCTAAACACAATTTCATTTGTCATTATACGTTGCTGTTTTGCCGGAGCTCCATCTTCTGTACTCAAACAACATTCAAAATTCATATGCTTGATTGCGCTAGCATAGCGCTCCATCTCATGCCAACTCCATTCAGCTGGATGCGGTCCTCCAACTATTGTATTGATCACTAACCTTCTACCATTCCATGTAGGCTCCTTAGCCCTGTGCGGCCCTTGTCCTCGGTTGAGGTCGGATGTCCCCTGCCCGCCATCCTGCGGGGATTTAACGAACTGCTGCAAATTTCTTTCCTGAATCAGTTTCTCGATAACATCTTGGAGATGCCTACACTCATTTGTGTTGTGACCATAGCATTCGTAGAACCGACAATATTTTCCAGTCTGCTTTTTCCTCTCCATCGATTCCTTTGGAGGTGGCTTCTTATATTGCTTGGTATTATATGTGGACATATAGACATTTTCTAGAGACGTACTCAGTAGTGTGTAGGTACAATACATTGGAATCCTTGGGTTTCCTCTTCTAGAATCCATCTTTCGCTCATGGTTTCTATCACTGCCTTTATTTTGCTGATTAGGTTTATTTTGGACATTTACTTGAACTTTTCTGGAACTCTCCCTGGACTACTTCACTGCAGTGTTGCTTTGTACCCCCTACTCGATCCGACAACATTCTTCTTCCTAGAGCATCTAACTTCTTCTTTCCTCAAATACTGAGCTGCTTTGGCATAGAAACGCTCCAATGTCGTAGGTGGTTTTCCAGCTAACCAATCGCAAATTCGAATGCTAGATCAATCCCTCTTGTTATCGCCATCAATATTGAATGGTCATTCGGATTATTGACTTCTGTGACAGCCGTATGAAACCTCTCCAAGTAATCTTTAGCGATTCTCCCGGAGCCTGGATCACACTTGATATGGACATTACGTATTTGGGGCGAGTTGCGTGCATATGGAACTGCTCCACAAATTTTGTTGCTAAATCGTCAATTCTAGAAATTGACCGTGAGGGTAATCTCGTAAACAACATCGTCTCTATGCCACAGAGAGTGATGGAAAAACACCTGCATTTTGTGGCATCATCAACTTGTGCGGAATCCATCAGCCATTCATATCTCATGACATGTTGCCTGAGGTAAGTTTTTCCCTCGTAGGTAGGCATCGACGGCATGCTAAATCGGGTATGGCTTCTTGAGATCCCCCAATCATCATTGGTCAACCCTTGGTTCTCCCTTACTAGATGTCTAACCAAAGCTCACAAGTCCAACGTTTGGAGAGCTGGAGCAAAGCAGTAGTCATGCTCCACCTCACATGAATGGTCTGGTCGTTGTCTACATGCCACCCCATGCCTCCTTGACTCAAAATCCTCTTGATGTACGTTGCACGCATTCACATTGTCATCATTCTGGAGAGGTGGTTGATCTGCATTTACTTGAATTCTAGCATCTAGATCGATCGCAACGTCACCAATGTGTTTTCTTCTCCGTTACTTGATGTGATCCACCTCCAAGAGTTAAATCGGCACCAACCATTCCAGATGAATTGGTACTTTTTGTTATCGATTGGTTTGGATCGGTCGGGTGATGGCGGGTCGATGTTTTAGTATTGTATCCGTTGGTTGTACGACGCCTTCGTCTATAATAGTCATCTGATGAAGTTGAGCTCTCCGATGCAGAATAGAGAGTTGGCTCTCTCTTAGCTTTCCCACGTTGTTGATCTCTGAGCTGATTCATTAAACCAATATTGGCTTGAATTTTCTGGTTCAAGTGTCAGCGGCTATCTACGAGCTCTTTCATCAGATTCTGGAAATTAGCCCTCGTAATGGAATCGTCTGGATTCTGGACTTCAACCGGATTGGTAGCATTAACATCTACTGGTGGATTTCTCTGGCATCCTTGTCAGATGCTAACATTCTCGTTTCTTCTGTGTTTTGAGATGTAGATCTAGTATTCCTAACCATTGTTGATAATTATCCTTAGACTTTTTGCAAACCTGAATAGAAAGGACAAGTTTCTTGAAGATAATTATGGATCTCTTTGGGCGATTTATGCAATCTAGTAGCAACAAAGGGATCCAAACAGGATCGAGAATCTCTTTCTCAATGAAAGCATCAAAATGTTTGCACCAAAAATTGGCACAAACACCCAATAGAGAGTTGTAGAGAAGTAAATGAAGAATATCAAATGGAACAGAGGAAACTTATAATTAAATAACATAATATAATCAATAACAAGAAGACAACGATTTATAGTGGTTCGGCGTTGAAAGCCTACATCCAATTTTTAGAAATAACTTTATTAAACACTTGAATTGCTTAGTACAAAACGATGGATCGGAGTAAAACCCTTAGTTACAAAGAAGTGAAAAGTAACAAACAGCGTTAAGGTCCCCCAAATGAACAATTAAGCTAATATTTATAGCGGAAGACGGTGAAATATCTTTTTGAAATTTCAACAACGGAGTCTCCAAATCAAAAACAGGTCATGATATCGACCACGGGTCCCAAATCCTTGAGAATAACGATCGGTGTAGATCGTTATATTGGCTTGCTTTGGCGTGCGATCGATATAGTGGGCTCGACTCTTCAATATATTGCCGCTCCCAAAGTTTTATCTGTATTTGACTTGTAGATTTCGAGATATCGATCATTTTCCATTGCGTTGAACTGTAACATCGATATGGTACGATCCATAATTGATGATATGGATCGTACCGATCCATTTTCAGTGCATGGCATATTTTCATACTTTTATCATTCTATTGAATCTGTCTTCTGCTTTCACTCTGCGACTACTTCATATTATCATCTATGCCTGATCTTTGGGCTTTGTTATTATTAATCTGACTTGTCAACCTCGATGACAGTCGATTTTAACTTGCCTAATAAGTTCGAATATAGCCGGGCCTAAAGGCTGGATAACATAAACATAATATTATTTATTTATTTTTTTCATATATTTATTAATAAAAACCGTATATATAAATATATATACACATTTCAAAATATGACATATAACTTATTCAACATGTATGTAAATATATATTTATAATATATATATATATATTATTATATATTATTAATAATTTTAATAAATACAAATTTAAACATTGCAAAACTAAGTTTTCAAAGAAAAAATTATATGTATATATATTTTAAACAATTTCCGTATGGAAATTATTGGTATCAAAATAACCTATATTAAATCAATTAAAAATTATAACTTGAAAAGTTTGATTTTGTTTGAGTCATGAATATATATATATATATATATGTATTTATTTAAATCTATATCATTTTATATTTCTTTTGGAATATTAACTTTAATATATGTACACCAATATATATATATATATATTGCATATATTTTCATTTAATTATATATATATTATTTTTGTATGTATATATATATATATATATGTATATTAAATATAATTTATTTAAAGTAGTTTCTTAATTTAAAGTTATAAGATATTTAAAAGGTAGATCTAGATCTGTAATTTAAAATTTTAATTTTGAATTCATATTTAAATTTAAAATCATTTATACTTGAATTTATAAATATTATTATTATACAACATTATATATATATATACTAATTTTGTATTTTATAAATATAGTTTCATATCATATTAAACTATATATATGTATGTGTGTGTATATTAGACGACACATTTAAAATTATATATATATACTAATTGCTAATGGCAGGGATACTTATCTTTGGAGGGATCCCTGGATTAATGGACATTCCCTTGCTGCTAAATATGGCTGGGGTATGATTTCATGTATTGGAGAGTATGATGATCTAGTAGCATCCATTATCCAACATGGTGATTGGATTCCTGACCAGAAAGGACTCCATGTTATTGCTGAGGATGTCAAGTTTGTTCCTATCTATTCCTCTGAACCTAATGATACTTGGACTTGGAACTACACTAAAGATGGTATCTTTACTACCAATAGTGCTTGGGAAGCTCTACGTACTAAGCATTCTAACAGATTTTGGGCAGCTCCTATCTGGTCTCGATCAAACAACCCTAAGATGGGCATTCACGACTTTCAAAGCCATTAATTTAAGATTACCTACGGCTGACAGACTTGCTAGATGGGGTATGGAAGTCAATCTCATCTGTAATTTATGTAATTCCCACCCAGAATCACACAATCATTTATTTTTTGAATGTGAATACTCTACTCGTGTGTTAAGTCATGTTAAGAGTAAAAATCAAGACATGCATGCAATTTCTACTCTTGAAGATGAATTACTTTACCTGAGTTCCCGCAAGAAAGAAGATTTGCTGACCCAACTGCAGCTTATTTGCCTCACCACTACAGTTTTCCATCTCTGGAAAGAAAGGAATCGAAGTGTCTTCCAGAAAACTGCAAAGAATCATCACCAAATTCAGATTGCTATTGAACAAGATGTCAGGATACTAGTGAAAAGAATTAAAAGCAAGATTTTTACCTGTGCGACAGAGCTGGAGAGCAGTATCCTTCGAGATTGGAAAGTGGATCCGCCATGACTTTTTGTTTCAGAGCTTTCTAATAGGAGCCAATACTTTAGCTTTGCTGAGGAATATGTTTTACTATGCCGGTTTGGCTTCGTGTCTTTGTCTTTTCTGTGTACTAGACTTTGTGAGTTTGTATTGGTCTATATGAGGCATCAATAAAATTTACCATTCTTCAAAAAAAAAAATTAGACGACACATACTTTTGTAGAGGGGCTAATATGTTCATTGTGGTGTGAATCCCAATATTTATATACGAGCATTTTAAACCATGTATAGTGTATATGTTAGACGTGCACGTACACACATATGAGTATATGATAAGCATGTTATATATATTACATAATATAAATATAGCATAAAATAAAACTTTCTTTGCAATTTAAATAAAATATTGATTTTATATGAAATTAATTTTGATTAGATTTGTATAAATGTAGACTTTATAGGCCCAATAAGATCGAAAATGAAATAAAATTTTGAAATTCACTTATTTAACCTACTGCGTGTTGACTTATTTCCAACAATGGTATCATAGCCAAATAGCATATGCGTTCTAAACTAGTAGCATCGAGGTTATCATATTAAAGCCTACCCATATAGTAGGGTGTCTAGAAAAGTGGTGTCTAAGGTCAGGTTTAGATAATCAAGTACTCTACTGTAGCGACCCAGAAATTCTAGCACATCGTCTTTGAATATCGATACATTTTCAGATATGTTTAAGTGTTATAAAATATGATTTTATAACCCTATTTAACATCATTTAATTAATAAATAAGTTTAATAAAATTGTTTTTTAAAAGTGTTTACAAAAATATATTCTTCAAAGAAATCGATAATGTGACCGAAAATCGGTTTATCGATAAACAACTTTTCGATCGACATAAGTTGTTCGAATTATTATACACTTAACTAATGATTAAATGAACATATTAGCAACTAATTAACACACTTTCCTCTTCATAAAGCATGGAATGTTCTAGAAAGTTCTATTACGATAAGAGATGATATTATGAGAAAAGTATAAGAGTAATTAGCCATAAAGGAGAAGTGACCTAAAGAAGAAGAGACATAAAGGAGAAGTGATGGGAGGTGAGTCTTCCATGGCATGGTGGGAGGGTGATGGCAAGCTTAAAGAGCACCATTCCTAAGCCTATATAAGGAGGGGTACATCCTTAGTATTCATTCACAAAAATTCCTAAAGCTTTGAGCTAAAATTTCAATGCTTCTCTTCCACTTCATCTCTAAATTCCTAAAGCAAATAGTTTGCAAACCATCTCCAAATCACCTCAAACTTTGAGGAAAGCCATGCCACCACATAACATCACCTTCTACCTAGTTAGATTGTGAAAAATTGAAGCCATACTCCCCCCTCCTCTCAAGGCCGTGAGCATCATAGGATATTATAGTCTAGAAAAGTGTATAAAAGCAAGGAAGCACGGGAAGGAAAGGTAGTTGCTAGCTTGTGTTTGAACTTAACTTGATATTAACTTTGGAAGTGATCGAAAGGCTTTAGGATTTCATACCAATAAGAACCCCTGGGGAGGAGTATTGGTACGAAATGTCTCTAGCTTTCACTTACTTCTGAAAGAACCGGAATTGAGTTTACCGGAAATTCATCGATTGGCTTTGAAGAGTCCGGGATCGGTAAGTGTTCTACTTACCGAATACCACTTCAAAACTAGCATACGAGTTCTATGTTTTTGGAAGCGGTTGAATAAGGGAATCTATATAGAGATTCGAGATTTGTTTAAGATGCTCGAACACATGTAACTGTTCGTGATCTATTTAGTATGTGGGAATCCATATATGATTCTGAGGTTTGTTGAGGTATGGGAATCCATATGTGGTTTCAACATCTGTTTGAGATGTGAGGATCCAATTTGGGATTCGTGTTCAGTTTGAGTGATGAATACTCATGTGAAAGATGCCGAACGTAACATCGACATCGTAAATGGCTAAAGACAGAGTGGGCTGCACAATCTGGGTTTAGCTGACACACAATAGGATATTATCAACTCCAAATCTAGAGTATGCTTATCGATATGTTGGTACCGGGAGTTGATGGTATTTGGTTCACGTTGTTCAAGTTTATGTTCGGGCGTGGGCCTTTGTGTTTTCCTTATTGTATATTTTATCTAGAGATATACGATGATCGGTAGGTAACTTCTAATCCTTGTATATGGAGTTCGGATTCGGCTTCCCCAAAGGGATCTCTGTGGAAAATCCATTAAGCGAACATACCTTAACGATTTTGAGTGTAACCTAAATATGTTGTGGTGTGACCAATGTAAGCATCATAGCTATTTGATATGATTTATTCTACAACCTAGACATTATCTATCGTATCACTATATTAAACATAATAAATGGTTGGTTTCTTTTGGGGGGGAAATTGTTACGGGAATCCGTACGGTCTCAACAGTTACTGTACATGTATTCACGCATCTTGAGTTTTCTCATACCACACTTATGTCTTACGCTTGGTTTTTCCCCCTCAAATTCTCGTGTACTCTTTCGAGTAGGCTGAGTTTCAGGTTTTACCTTTGACGCTTTAGAGTTCAGAAGACGAGCTGGAGGCTTCCATTATCTATCTATTTCTGTTTTGATTTATTCCTTTTTAGCTATGTGTATATATCAGCATTGTGAGGACAGGCAGTTATAACTATCCAGGCTGATGATAGTACTTAGGTTTTGTAACTCTAAAAATCTTATATTCAGAGTAACCCCTTATACTGCTCTTTTTAATTTTATAAATTACCGTTCCACTGTGAGATTCTGATGCTGTGTTTTTCTTTTTTTGTTCTATTCCTTTTCTTTTATTTTACCCTAATAATTCGTTCTTTCAGCACTTGGGTGCTTGGGACACGAATACTATGGATGTATTAGTATCAACATTCAAGAGTCGGAAAGTCGAGTAGTTACATCTACCCTACCTGGTTATTGGCTTGGCCGAAATGATGAGGTAGTTCTAAAGGTTATTTCCACTATGAATGCCCAAATTTATTTCGAGCTTGGGGCTAACTTTCAATTTTTTTTTGAAATTAAAATAAAATTTAAAATTTAAAATAAATAAAATTAATATTTAAATTTTAAAATAAATAAAATTTAAAATAAATAAAATTAATGTTTTAAATTTAAAAGGTTAAATTTAAAATAAATCATGATTTTATAAGTATTATAAAATAATTTTCAATTTTTTTAAAATAAAATAATTATTTTCAAAAATTATTAATGATTAATTAGATTAATTAATTAATTAATTAATTAAAATTAAATAACATATATATTGATATCAATAAACTACTTGCATACTCTTTGGTTGTTGAGCAAACTCAAGTTAGGGGATGTTATGTGTAGTATTATTGATATATAGACTAGACAAGGTAAGATAATTATATATATTTGTCGAGCCAACTCAGGGTACATATACTATGCTTAGGTCATCTAGATATGGTAGGAAGGAGTGAATAATTTTTTTCGATTTGTTAAGGAAACTCAAGGTTGAAATGAGATTAGGACAAAGACCAGGGGTTAAGAGTTGCATATGATGCAACGGATAGTGTTATCCATCACTTGCGGGCCTATGATTTGTTGAGCAAACTCAAGGTTAGAATCCTAATGCAAGCGAGTCTAACGCACTAAATAAATTGAAATATTTCTATGTTTCTTTTATGGTTTTAAGAAACATAAACGTCTGATGGGAATTTTATTAGAAAAATGTAATGGTAACATTTAACATTTCTAATATTGTAACAATATCTGTTATGTATAAATTAAACTAATCTGGATCGATAAATTTGTGTATTAAATATAATTGATAAAATACTTATCGACTAAAATATAAAAATAAACTGAATTAATATTACAAATCAAAATATAAAATATACTTACCTATAATTTTTTGCACGTCGACCCATGCAAGCACCTAATTATACAACTACCAAAATACATTTAGAACTTGGTCACTTACGTGTTACTTTCCCAGGACTATATATTATCTTTAATGAGTTTCAAACTCTAAAAGTAATATAAGGATATGAATATTCAATCAATTTCCAATCACATGTAAATGTTATATGGTGAACGGTTACCACTCATAATGTACGAAACTTCGATGAAATTAGTCCATTCGAGAAGCAAGTAAACCATATTATGAGATTGTGTATTCAATAAAATTGATTACAATTATAATCTTGTTGTTTTAAATGCAATAATAGACTGAAAGCTATAGTATAGGTATAAGAATTCGATCACTGAAAATTCAGTTTGATCAATTTACATAAAGTGCAACTTATTTGATATCTTTAAAAGTTAAGGAAGATCAATTGCACTTTTGTAAAGAGTTCATTATGATATTATTGTAAGGGTTTCCTTTAATTGGTTGGATCATTCAGAAAGGAAACCAAATGTATAAGAGTAGATGTAACCCGAGGTATAGTTGGATAAAGAGAGTGAATGATCACTTCTGCATCATAAAGAAACATTGGAAATTAGAATTCTAAATAATAATAGATACTTAATATTGGAATTAAAATATGGTATCTGTTAAAAATGTTTTTTCAACTAGAATTTTTTTTATAAAATTCATTTCTTTGAGTTCAAGATATTTGACTAGAATTTTTTTTATAAAATTCATTTCTTTGAGTTCAAGATATTTGATCAAAAACTTCTCGACTGTAAACTGGTTATAGTAGACGTAATAAATAGCCTATATTAAGTGGTTGAATGGAGCTCCGTATTTCGTGCGCTATCATAGTAATGGAAAAAATAGTGGAAGCATGCCATATAACACTTATAAGTCGCATCAAGTTATGAAAATTATTTTCGTAAAACATACCAAACATTATTTTTGAAATAATAACTGTTTTTCATTGTTAATTGAAAAATAAACATAATTTTATTTCGGTATGAATATTATGAATATTTGTTATAAAATAAAATTATATTAGTGGTAATTGTTTTCATAACAAAAATGATGTATTGGAAAATACGGAAGTATCTGAAATTATTTGCAATTATAGACTAAGCCACGGTTCTGAGAAATAATTCTTTGAATATATGATTATGAATCATACGATATTAGTGAAATTACACCTCAAACAAATAATGGCAAATCTCCCATTTATTGGGAGCGACTTAAAATTGATGATTCTTTGGATTGGTACATATAGATGTATGCAATCATAAGTCTAATAATACCAAATCGGCCTCACATACTTCGTTGAATTCACCGATGAATTATCATTAACATGAATGCATGTATTTGATAAACTTGTAGCATGTCTATGATAAGTTCATCAGATTATAAAATGGAAGTAAATGAAATTACGTGCAATTGAAAATAAAATGATTCGATTTGATCGAATAGGTGAGTTGTAACACTCTGAAAATTTAACCAGAGATTTAATAAAAGAATTATATTTAAATATAACAAGGTTAAAAAATAAATTTTTTTACAAACGTCCAAATTTGGCCATAAAACTTGCAACGTTGCGTTCATAGCGATTTTCTAGACAATTTTCATATATAATGTTTTGAATCAAAGCTAGTATGAAAAAGTTATTAATGGTTGAAAAATTCAAAATCCAAAATAATTAAACTATTAATTATGCAAAGAAAATAATTAAATAAGGAAGCTCCATTGATCGACACCCCGACCATGACTGGTCAACCCCTCGCGGTCGACCTCTCAAAGGCAAGCTGTAACATCCCACCTCTATACCCATACTACCCAAGAGTATTACAGAGTAATACTGACAGGTAATACGGAGAATGAGGCTATGCGGGGTACAAACGTGAATATTCCTTCGGACTAACGTTGGTTCGTATTAAAACATTAAATAAACAGCTCAACTACACATACACAGTAATGATTAAAAGGAATAAACACATGTGCGTCCAGGACAGAACAATACATAATATACCAAGAACACAAAGTCAGAATCAAAATGATAACATATAATATATTTAATATAATACGAATTCAATAATAGTCAACATGACTCAAATGATGTCAACTCACTGTAATGCGATGAATAATCTACAACTCAGAGTCAAATAAGCATAGTGAGTTAATGTCATATAAATAACATACAACAAACCTAATATATAACTTCTCTAATATAATTAATTCATTAAACGATATATCAAAGGATTTATATAATTATAGAAATTATGTATAATGTTATAAAAATCATCATGGCATCACATTACCCAAATATCTCAATTCTCATATGAAACCAATTCAACACTAATATCAAAACATGGCATCACCCTTATAGAAACACCTTAATAGAAATCAAGAAGACTATATCCAATGGGTGAATCATCCATCCAATTCAACCTTACCATATAAAATGAAATCATCAAGTACATAGAGCTAACACATATCAATGCTTAAATATAATATCAATAAACTTCAAATCAATAGATAATGTGAGATAGCCTACCAAATCGTCTAAATAATAATCAATATAATACAAACTATGAAGGTAATCCAAGATATCTCAAAATATCAAGTCATCTAACAGTGTGGATATGATGGGGAATGACCACACTTTGGATTCATCCCATCTCTAGTATAACCAACTCATGGGATAATGAATAATATATGCCAATCCACAACACACTCACAACCCTGAACTAGAAAGAGAGGCAGATATCACACATGTTCCGGGGACCCAAGACTACTCCCCTCCCATAGAGTACCGTCTATCCCTACAGTCTTCAGTTACCTCGATAGACATCGTGACCCCATCCACTAGTGGCTTGTCTACGCGTAGCCCCGATCATGACCCTACTTTGCCCCTATAGGTAACAGACTGGTGGCCTATGCAACATAAGGGGCTGTAAGGCACCTACCCTACCAACTACCAATCTTATGATGCGCATCCAAAATATCCAACAATGGTGTCGTGGATCTAGGGCGGGACCCCACGATCAAATCGCCAGGGTGGATACGGGCCATTCTGGTTCACTCCCGAACCATAAAGGGAGTTGGACAACAAGTGGATGACATATAATAATCATATCCAATATCCATATACAGATCTAGTCATAAGCGGACACACGACTCCATATAAGTCACCTCATGACAAAAATATACTAGAGCTCTAATTCCACACTGATACAGGGCTATACCCATAAGTCACCACATGATGATAATATTCTTGCCACAGCGAGTTTCACCAAGCACACATGAGCGTATCCCCATTTGAGTGACATTTACTTGCAAAGAATAATTAAGCGAATAACATAACGACATTTTATATCACCGCATGTTATTCGAATAATCAAAGCTAAACTACATTCAATCCACTCTAGATATTTCTATATGATAAGTCCGATGAATAATCGGAAAAGTGTTACCAAAAGTCCCATACCAGAAAGTATCACTAATACACTTATTCAAATTTCTTGTCAAATAGAAATAAAATCACACAAATCTAATGTAAAATGCCATAACATATATATAAAAGGATAGCATCGCCGTATCATCTGAAATTATTAATCAAATCTATATCAAGGTGAATTACTCATATGATTATCATTCAATAAACAAGAAAGAAAAATCAAAATAGTAATAAAAATTGATTTTACAATTAAATATAAAATGACAAACAAAACTTGATAATAAATCATTCGCTAGTTATAATATTTTTTATAACAAATAAATATTTAGAAGTGAACAATAAGTACCCATTTCAAGATTCAATAAACACTAAGAGAGTTATTGGATTAATAACATAAAAATAGACGATTCTAATAATAACAAATTAATATACAAATATATTAATGAATCCTTCCCAATTTATAATCTTAATGTAAATTATTAAGTACTTGGAAATGGTTGATAATCATATACTCTAGAATTTAATTGATAAATAACCAAACTCAAATATAATATACTCCATATGATAAGCAACAAGTTTCTTAATCTTTATAGAAATAAATCATAATTTAATATGAACTGATTGTATTAGAAAACTTATTCTTATCTTTTGACAACTTAATAATAATAATTTATAAACTAAGATTATGCAAAAAATGTTTTCCTATAATTTTATATAACTAATTACTATTTTAAAATTACTTAAGCTTTAAACATCTAACTCAAAATATACACATATACATATATGTGTATGTATGTATACGTACATACATACATACATACATACATATGTACTCACACACATACATATATGTATATATTGACACATGCATTCTAATATAGAACATAAAAATAACAATTCGTAGTGTTGACTGGACATATGGGTTGCTGATTAATTGAAAGACAATTGCACATTTGTTTATATATATAACTCACGCACTCTTCTATAAACATATATACCCACTCTTCTATAAACATATAATCCATGCACACCTGTCTTAGAACCCACACGCACGCACTAACCTGACAGCAACGCACCAAGTACACACACGCTTGTTTACACTTACACAAAACAGCTCTGATAACTTGAGTTCACCCCATGTGTGTGTATATGTTTATACATATACACATACATACACACACAAACATATATATCTACACACACACACATATATATATGGCTTTAGTGCATTTTCATATTCCCTCATGTAGCTTTCTTGAATGTGTGCAAACATACTCTTTCATGTGTAACTAGTGCGAACCCATGCTTCGCACATGGTTTTTGCAATAGTTGTAATAAAAACGCAAATAACATGTACATATAAGTATAAACATTTATAGAAAGCCTTCTAGACTGGTGATGCATTTTATATATAAGAGAATTACATAACAACTCAAAGAAGATGTCATGGTTCTAAACTGAAAGTAACTAACTGAAGCAACAAACAAAGAATTTTTATTTGATTAATAATTAAGCATTGTAATATAACAACCTACTCCGAAATTGGACTTGTACTTGCATAATAACCACATGAGTGAGTATAGATTTTTTTTACCAATGGAAAGAAGATTATTTCTGTATAATTTTGTATGAAACAAAGTAAACAACATCTAATAGTGGTATTAAAAAAAGCATAAGTTTAGTGAAATATGAAATATAGCAGAGTTAAAACGTATCTAGCATTGAAACCAATCAATATACAGTGGATGATCAGAGCGGAGTGAAAATAACAGACAATTTAGTTAGACAGCCTTTATAACTACCAAAAAAAAGAGTGATGCTGAAAATCAGAAGTTAGAAGCTTATCTGTCCAAGTTACAAAACAAAAGTAAATCATTTACAGTTGACGAAACAGTTTGAAATATATCGATACCATTAGTTTTTGCTATAACTATTTAGGAACTAACATAAAAACTTGTGCGACTATATAAGGGTAACCATTTGGAAGATATAGTATTTGGCAACTGGAGGTAACTTAATGTGCAGCAAAGTTTGAACATCAGAAACTTCAACATATAAAAGGTAAACAACAGTGATTGAAAAAAAATTCCTCAAGCACAACATTACAACATGCGAACAAATTATTGTTACAGAGGTTTTGTTGTTCAATGAAATACAAACAATAGTTAAATGATAATATAAGTCATCGTAATGCAGCTGCGTAAAAAGCAATTGTAGGCTACTCAGTAGCTGTATTCCATTCATTTAGGTAATGTTTTCCCAAAACAGCAACAGCAACCTTAAAAAATAACAAAACTAACAGTGAATAATATTAATGTCATGCTTATATTGTTCAGTTAATATAGCCGGTATGAACATAATCGTATATGAATAGGTTTATCCATAGTACAGTTGTAAAATAAGTGCTGAAAGAATTTAGTGTATACCTTTTTCGCATTAATGGCTGTGTTGAATGCATGAATGGAAAACAAAGATAAAAACTTTCAAGAACTTCATGTTTAGGGTAATGCACAGAGTAAAGGATGCTGAAAGCAGAGAACAAAGTCTTGTTGAAGAATCGAATGAAAATACGTAGCCTATGCCCATTTTCCTAACCAGGACAGTTACAACATGAAGTTAATGTAGGGATTGTATCCTAAGGAACTTATACTTTTTGATTGCTGTTATACCAACCAGACAGTGTATGCTAGTAAGAATAAATTAAGGGTGCAATTGAATCAAACACAGAAATAGTCTGTGGATTAAATACTTAATACCATTACTGCAATAGAGCATTAAATTCAAGCACATAAAAATGTAATTAATACAGCTTTTACACTCAATATACGACATATCTGAAGTAATGGTGTGTTTGATTTAAACAAAATATTGTTTCTAATTTAGAAATTAAATCTAATTTATACAGCTTTTACATCCACTTCAAAGATGTCAGTGTGTTTTCTCTTCATTGAAGTGTTTTTTGTTACTGAGGTGAAATATTACTCAAGCTAAAATGGTGTACAGGATGAATACTAAAAGTGGAAAAAGCTAAAAGTGTCGGCTCATAGTACATGTTGTTCACACTGTCAAATTGTTTCCTTTTTTGGCATGGGATGTTATCAGTTTTAAATCAAATCTTATGCCATATTATGGTTTGTAATTTATTTATTTCTACCTGCAAGTAAATAAATACAATCCAGAAAGGCAACATGACCTATAATCTATGCAGTTAAAGCGCCCTGCTGCTCCATAGCGTTTGAGGTGCGAAAAGTTGTAGCGGAGATATACCGGGGATATATCAGGATATAACAGACGACTTTAAAAAGAGGAATGATGAACATCCTACATTAAAAGGAGGAATAAGTAATACTTATTATTTCCCACAAAGAAAAACAAGTTATAATAAAGTAAAGATAAACAAAGTTGAACGTTAAAAAGTTAGAACTAGTTATAATAACCAACAGTGTATATCATTGTTACATCAACTTCGAAGTTACCATAAAACTTAAAAGCAAGACATCAAGCAAAATGCTAATTTATAGGAAAGGGGGATATAGCAGGGCAACAAAATCGGGGATATATCGGATTATTGCCTTAATATCGGGGATAATAGCGAATCAGCTATATTGGGCCGCTTTATAGGAATATCGTTGCCCCAAAAGTCCGCTATGGGATATATCGGAGATATATCGGGGCAATATTGGGGAATTGACTGCACAACCTATAATACATATGTTCCAATATAAAAGGTCACATATTATATCATATACTGCAAATTATGATAAGTACCAATATGATGCAATTGTAATAAGAAAATACTCTAAATTCACCCAGTCAGCGGGTCAAAATACTAGATAAAAAATAATTACGTGCTTAACATGGAAAGTTAAAAAATAAAGTTTCTCTTACACACAATAGTAAAAAAGGTAAATAAGTTTATCATTCACAAGGGTTCCATCTAAGGCTTTATTGCGCGTAGAGGGACAAAAATTTTCATCTCAAAAGTACATAGTACAAACAAATTTTATAAAGCTAATAAACCCGGGCTTTAGACCATGATGATATAAGAATCTCTTAATTGATGATTTATTTAACTTTTTAATGTACTGTCAATATTGTATATTGAATCTCTTAGGTACCCTTCGTTAGAAGTATACATCCTTGTAATTTTTTTTGGTAATTATGGACCAATGACGCTAGAACAACTGGGATGTTTTAACTTAAAAATTAGTGATAAACAAAGATGAATTGTTTGATGCTATGTTCAACCTAATGATGGATAGTTTAAGGTCATGTGTAACAACATCCTTATACCTAACTGAACATATAGGTAGGAACTATTTTATTTATGCCATCAATCACATGGAAGAGAACTACAAAATACATGTTGATGTACATATGAAAGAAAGTTGTCAAGTCGATGCAAAGAGATGTATATGTATAAAAGTGCACAAATCTTGAAACAAATGTATAAATACAATCAAAATAAAAATGCAAAGGGCAGGCTCTATACCTACTTCCTTATTTGGTTATATATATATATCGAGGAAAAAGTAATTGTTAGCTCTGTACCTGCTTCCTTATTTAGTTATAGTTTATCTCAAGCCCTGTCATCAAATTTGGCTTCTGTAACGACCCACCTTTTTGGATGGTTTAAATTGACAATAAACCAGACATGTAAAACTCAAACCATCCAAAAGGGAAGATGGTTATGGGGTAAATAAGAAAAAGAAGAGAAAGAAATAAAACAAACACAGAATCTCACAGTGGAATGCTAAAATATAATAATCAAATAACAGTTCATGAAGCTATTACAAATAACATTTGATTACACTTTTACCATACAGATCAGAGTACATCCAGCAGAAATAAATAAAATGCCGCGGAACAACATGATGCAGTAGTATGAATATAACAAATAATATAGTATACAAATCTCCGTCTTCGTCCTCCAGAAAGCATTCTTCGATACACTGAAAGCTCAGACTGACCCGAGCGAATTGAAAAGACAAACACTCGAGTCAGAACTAAAAGATCTTATATAAGTTAAATCAACAGTAAATAAATATGAGTGTAACAGCATTAGAGATGTTTATGGGGTTTGACATCTCCTATCCAGCGTCTACCGTGAGAGCAATAATTAAATAGATGTTCGGGATTCCCATCTCTTAAGGATTCATTAAACTATCTACATACATAGTACAATACGCTATTATAATAGTGTCTACAGTAAAGTAAAGTATTAAAATAGCGTTAAGGCGTTACCCATATCCCCCTTAACACATTTTATATATTGTCGTAGTATATACAGTACTGTAAACTCCACCGTAAACTGGTGGGCTATCAGGGAGCACTCCATAGGTACGACACAAACCAAACTCGTAGAAGGCGCGATAAGGCATGTGACACGGCATGCGAGGCAATGCCAGGGTAGGATTCTACCATTTTGCGGATCCGGACTGGTGGTAACGCTTAGCAGCTACTACCGCCCACCTCATAACACAGCCCCATAATCAAAATCGAGGGATGGCCGCCAAATCAATCACAAGTCATAATATGGTATCGAAGAAGCATGTCCGATCGGAGGTGCGACCTCACTTAGCCCGGTGTGGCTCCTGTTTTAGTCAAATCAAGCTGACTCATGGGAGTTAGGGCTACGTAAATACCTCATACAGAATCGTTTGCCTAACCATCCAACTTCATTCTAGAATCTCCACCACGTACACGGTTGTTAAAGTGGTTTTCGGTATTGGCAGAGAGTATGACAATATTTAATCCTGGTCTCTTTAACAACCAAACGCTTATTTCACACCGGATGGTTCTTTTACATTTCTAAAACAAATTCATAATTGATATCAAAATATCATATTCAATTTCAAACCTTATCACTTCGAAATCATATTCACTTTCAAAATCATATTCCGAAATCATATCGATAAGATAGATTAATTAAATCCTTATTCAAAATCATCATATGAAATCAAATATGTCATTTAAATCCCAACTTAGGTTATAACATCATTTAAACGTATTCTCTTTTAAACCAAGGATTTTAAATATAACCGATCCCACTTTACATAGTCTGAAGTTTAGAAAATAGTTTAGATAATTATTAATAGTTTAAATAGTTTAGCATAGTTTCAATAGATTTAAAATAGTTTAAATAGATTCAAAATAGATTAAATAGATTCAAAATAGATTAAATAGATTCAAAATAGATTTAAAATAGATTAAATACGTTAAATTAGGTTAAATAGATTAAAATAAATTAAAATAGTTTAAATTGATTAAAAATAGTTTAAAATAGTTGAAAATAGTTTTAAATTAGTTTAATAGTTTGAAAATCTTAAAATCAGAATTTTTAAAATAATAAATTTTTAAACAGTTTGTTAAAATAATTAATTTAAAATTAAAATCAAAATTAGGCCATTTCTTCCATTTCAACACATCTGGATCATGTCCAGCTTTCAAATCAACTACTAAAATTGGTCTCTCTATTCATATTCTCATTTAAACCATTTAATCAATATCGATTTCAAATCCATGTTTGAATTATCAATTTAAACCACTTCAAATTAAATAGATTTCAAAGTTATATTCAAACATTTTGGATAACTAAATTTCGATAAATTTCATTTATGCTTCAAAATTCAACTTTGAAATTTCCATTTTAATTCTTTAGAAAATTCATTAAATCAATTACAATTTCAACATTTAAAGCTTGGATTTCGAAAATAATTCAGTTTATACAAATCAATTTTTTTTTCAAAATATCGTTTAACTAAATTCAAAAATTAAGAATTTAAAAATCATTTAATTTAACCAATCCGGTGTCCGTATATAATTTTCTACCCTATGGTCAAGTGATACGGATATTTATCATTTCGGTCCGCAAATATTTTAAATTTATGGGTGTATATCATTTCAACCCGCAATCCCGAATTAACATTCAAAATCCATAAAATCGCTTGGATTTATCATCTCAATCCATAATGATTTTTTCTAGTCTATATATCGTTCGGGTATGTATCATTTCAACCCATAGAGATTTTCTAACAATAATCTAAGGGAAGCAGTGTTATAACAATATAAATATAGCATCCAGTCATTCAATATCAACAATCAGCATCCATCAAAATCACCATTCAATTAACCATTAAATAACATCAATTAACTGATTATCATCAACAGGTATTCAATTGACAATTAAATTCAATATTAAATTAAATGATGATTAAATGCGATAAAAGACATATTTAACTGGAATGGCTATTTAAATATACCAAACGTCAACCAATCAATTTCTAATTACATCATAAATTTAATTTAACCAACATAAGATAATTTAGTAGCTGTGAGTGGGTTAAAACACTCACATTTAATTCAAAATCGATTTGATATCCAAAATAAGGCCCAAATATAAACAATCTCAGAATTCATCCAAACCAGTTTCATAAAGTCTAGAATTTTGATACGATCGCAGTAAAACAAACCGCGCGTAAATCCGAACTCGTATGCAAAAGGTATTAAGTTTTAAAGTTAGACGATTTATATTTAGAATAAATAAAATAATAAAATGATAACCCACACAATACCTTCCTCGTCATCCTATCTTCTTAGTTCCCAGGCAACCCTAATACGCACGCACACGCCTAAAGCCGCCATCTCGATCTTGCCACACGTCGCTATACTTCGCCGCAAACACGCATGACCACACCTGAAGGCCACCGACCCTCCCCAGACCATCTACGACCACGCGCCCTTCTTGCGTTCACCCAAAATGGAGCAGCCGCCGCCATCATACTCTAAGCCTAATCATACTATTCCCGATGATCCAACCATCGATTTGACAAATGGCTGGCACTGATGAACTGCGCATGATCCTCTCCACACGATGGTACCCTCAATTCGACGATCCGTCGTTGTTGATCAAGCCTCAATGAATGGCCGAGATTAATCCCTCAAATACTAGATACACAGAGACCCAAATTGAAAAAAAACTGCATATCTAGCTTGCGCTCATCGAGAGCTTCGAATCGGTATATAATATGATAGGGTTCTGAGAAGTTTGATTTTCAAATTGATTTGGAAATTGAATTTAGGCTTTGTAATCTGAAATGGTTTCTGCCATTAAAGAAGGAGGAACAGACAGATGGAGTTGTACGCACAGTAATGAGAAATAAAAAGGCTGCTAGAGCGAACAAAGCCCGATAAGAAAATGAACACGTATCGAATAACGACCCGAAAAGCCGTTTCACTTTCGAAACGAAAATATGTCATTCCATATATCAAAATAGATGTTTTCGATATTTTTAAACTCAATGGAACAGGTGTCAAGTCCTAATTCCATTGTATGAGGAAGTTGGCTTTTCAAATCAGCTTATTTCAATTTGATTTAAATAAATTGATTTCCGCACGTTCCGAGTCCGTACAATCAAACGACAAGTCTGATCGCTACGAAACTTGAAACTTCACTGTTACGGATCCGATGAAACTGGTTTCGTTGAAATCCGAGATAGTGGCCAAAATGGCTATTTTCACATTAAATAAATAAATTATTATTAAATTAATTAAATCACTTTTTCAATTCAAATTTTATAATTAACAAATTTTATCATTCTTGATTACCTGGTGATTTAAAATCCTTTAAAACAAATTTCCATGTCCCATTTCAATGTTAAATATTACACTAATTACAGTATTTAATTTAAATTGCAATAAATTCATTAGTTATAATTTAAATTCAATTAAATCCATTTATTTTGATTTATACCTTATTATTCAATCCATTATTACTCTATGGATATAGTTAACATTGGTTTATATCTTATTACACTAATACCCTACAATTATCATCTTAATTCATATTTACTGCAATATTAAGTTAGATTTATTGCAATTGATTTCCGATTAAATTTCAACGGATTAAATAGTAAAATGATAGTTAAACAATTGTTACAACTTATGATTTCAAACACATTTCTATGTTTATTGTTAACAAACAAAACAAATAAATTCACATACCGATTAATTATTCCTAAATTAATTATATGTTTATCATATGCACAAATTGTATTGAAAACGGAAGCAATAAAAAATTACATCGAGACAAAGAGAGGAATTGGCAGCGAAGGGAGAAGCATTTATGGATGGCAGGCGATGGACGGAGGAACAAAAGGAATACTTCAGAAGATTAATTCATGCCCACATATTCCAAACCAACATTGGTCGGGAAAAGAAATGAAAATATCACAATCTTACAACTGAACATTCCATGATCAACCGTAAAGGTGAAAAATCAAATAAAAATAGAATTTAACACAAAACTTAATAAGAAAATACTTACATGTAATGAATATTATTAAAGGAAAAAGATTCTGTGTTTTCCAATAATAGATCTGATAGTGGTTAGGAAAAAACAAAAAATTACTTTTGTATAGTAGTAGACACTTCACATGAACTCAATTAAATAAAACAATGTCAGATATTGAATATGATGTTTTGAAACTGGGGACAATAATATATGTATGATTAAACTGGAAATAGAATGGAGAAGAGGGAAAGTTGGCATAGGAGATTACCTGATGGCAGAAGTGGAAGCCTTGAAGCAATCTCCTAAATCGTAAGGCTGTAGATGGAAAAGCGTCACAGTCGCCGTCGAGGAAGCGAGGTCAAACGACAGCAAATCCAATAGGCGACGACACGGATGCCAAACGTCAGGCAATTCTATGCAAGCAACGTCGGTCGTCGGATGACTTCAAATTAGGGTTAGGCAGTATTTGGTGAGGAGGAGAGGACAACCATTAAATTTATTTCAAAATTGGGTTAACTACCAAAAAGATGAGAAAGATGTGCAGAATAGTATCTTGTTGAAAAGAAACATAAAGATGAGAATGACGAACATACGCGCAGCAGAACGAAAATAAAAACGGGCGACTATTGAGTTCAAAATTATTTTTGAGGGCTTGGGAGACGTAGAAACCAAACTCAGTAATCATATAATAATATAAAACCCTAAAATATCAGTTATATTCCTAAATTAATTATATATTTATCATACGCACAAATCGTATTGAAAACGGAAGCAATAAAAAATTACATCGAGACAAAGAGAGGAATTGGCAGCGAAGGGAGAAGCATTTATGGGTGGCAGGCGATGGACGGAGGAACAAAAGGAATCCTTCAGAAGATTAATTCATACCTACATATTCCAAACCAACATTGGCCGGGAAAAGAAATGTAAAATATCACAATCTTACAACTAACATTCCATGATCAACCGTAAAGGTGAAAAATCAAATAAAAATAGAATTTAACAAAAAACTTAATAAGAAAATACTTACATGTAATGAATATTACTGAAGGGAAAAAGATTCTGTGTTACCCATCCAATAATAGATCTGATAGTGGTTAGAAAAAAACAAAAAATTACTTTTGTATAGTAGTAGACACTTCACATGAACTCAATTAAATCAAACAATGTCAGATATTGAATATGAAGTTTTGAAACTGGGGCAATAATATATGTATGATTAAACTGGAAATAGAATGGAGAAGGGGGAAAGTTGGCATAGGAGATTACCTGATGGCAGAAGTGGAAGCCTTGAAGCAATCTCCTAAATCGTAAGGCTGTAGATGGAAAAGCGTCACAGTCGCCGTCGAGGAAGCAAGGTCAAACGATAGCAAATCCAGTAGGCGACGGCACGGATGCCAAACGCTAGACAATTCTATGCAAGCAACGTCGGTCGTTAGATGACTTCAAATTAGGGTTAGGCAGTATTGGATGAGGAGGAAAGGACGACCATTAAATTTATTTCAAAATTGGGTTAACTACCAAAAAGATGAGAAAGACGTGCATAATAGTATCTTGTTAAAAAAACATAAGATGAAAATAATGAACATACGCGCAGCAGAACGAAAATAAAAATGGGCGACTCTTGAGTACAAAATTATTTTTGCGGGCTTGGGAGATTAGAAATCAAACTCAGTAATCATGTAATAACTAGTGCGAACCCGTGCTTCGCACACGGATGTTGAAAAAAATATTGTTGTTGCATAGGTCATATCCAAATGTATAAGAAATTTAATACGGTGGTAATGAAAAAACATTGTTGAACGATAGTGTTACATCATGAATAACAATTTGGTAGGATAAAGAATACATAGATATATTTGGTTATGATAATCACAATTAAAATCGAACAAAACAATTACAGTGAATATGTTAAAGTTCACAGACTATTTAGAGGATAATGTGTTAAAAATTTATCCACTAATGCATAGATATATTCACTGTGGCATATAACGCCAATGTTGTTGCTTTTGCAATTACACAACTGCTTCAATGTGCATAGATATAGTTGAAGTATTCACTGTGAACTGCAGACACAAAGACACAGTGCAGTTCGATTCAATTAAATAAGAGTAACAAAAGTTTTTTGCAATGGGGAGATATAGTAATAGGATGAAATTTGTAAACAGTTAGGAAAATTATTTGTCAACAGCTGAAAAAAGGGAGCAAAAGAAAAAAGAAAAAAGCAACAGATGTAGTACAGGGGAAAAGTAGTAAAACAGAAGATTCAATTGAAATAGAAATGATGATGCAATAAGAAAATAACATGGGTTCCAATATAAATTACTATTGTTCACCGAATCTGATCTATGTCGATGCAGGGTACAAAACACGGCATATAGCTGGTCGCAGTAACCAATATTTGAAAATATCCAAAACATACAGAAGAGAACAATTGTGAGAAGTCCATTCATTTTTTAGCCTCAAAAATAACTGTTAGCAACGCGTGTATGATATTGGCTTGAGCGCAAATAGGTGATGTTTTTTTGGCCTTAATAGATGCATTACATCAGTCAATTATTTTAACCATTGAAGGTATTTGTACCTGCAGCCAAAAAAGGCAAAAGTGTCATTGATGCAGTATTATTACTAAATTCTCCCACTGCTCGTCTGACCTATAAACTATATCTAATAATCAAACTATGACTACATAATCATCTATACAAAGATACATTCCTCAATTGTTTTTTAGAAGTTTTCCGACGGTGGTGGTGCAAGTGATTTTAGAATTTACTGCAAAAAATAAAAAATAAACTCTTTTAGGTGGTTATCAACATTATTCTCACTACAACACATGTTTTGACCCAGCACTTAAACTGTGCATCTACCTTAAGCCCGAATACAACAACTTATATGCTTATTGTATTATTGATCATCGTAATTGTAAACGAAATTGAGTAAACTTAGCCAAATTATGTCATCAAACCTGGAAGCAATGTATTAAACGCTGAGCTGCACGGTTGAATCAAGCATTAATTATGTGAAGTCATTATTTAATCATCTCAAGCTATCAAAAATCAAAATTCATTTTTCAATTATATTTTCATAATGCGGTGAAATAACCATCGTTAACATCAAACAAAATTATTACTACAGCTAAATTAGTATTGCATCACAAAAATGCAGTTAAAATATTCAAAAACAATAATTGCTTAATTCCAAAAATACTGCAAAATAATAACCGCTTTTGCTTAATGCATTTAAATTTTAACTACAGTAAGCTCGAATAAATCATCGTGTACAACCAAAATTATTACTGCATCACATAAATATAGTTGAAATATTCAATTTCTACCATGCATAATTCAAAATTGTCATTAAATTATAACTGCATTTTATTAATGTAGTTAAATTTTAATTGTATTAAGATTGAATAAATTCCTTAAATGTAGCCAAATTTATTACTTCATCACATAAATGTGGTTAAAAATCTTCAAATATAGTTAAATTTACCCAAAACTTGCTGGTAAATTATAATTGCATTTTCTTAATTTCATTAATTTATAACTGTTTTAAAATTGAATAAAATTATCAAATATAGTCAAAATCATCAATAGTAAATGCAATTAAAAAAATGCTAACGTAGTTAAATTAATTCAAAAAATGCCTATAAATTATTACACCATTTTTTGATGGGGTTAAATTATAACTGCACTAAGTTTGAATACTATCAAACATAATCAAGATTATTACTTTATTACATAATGTAGTTACAATATTCAAAGGCAACCATAATTGTATAATTCAAAAAAAATATTCCTTTCAAATATGTTAAAAGATAATAAATACATTATAATAATCTAGGTAAAACTACTATGTAATGTTTATGATCATCGTAATAATGCTGTTACAGAAACGCGGTACACAGCGGTGACACAAAATAATTGTGCAATTAAAGCTGCTATATAAAATTATGATTTTAAAAATTTTATTTTTAGCTATCAACAATGGATATCATTGGAAAGCAAATTAAATTTGAGATTTAATAGTGAAAACGATTCTTAAATCCAATCAATGTAGAAAAAGTTATCACATTTTAAAGTTTGGAATATAAAGAAATTAAAAATGCGACTGTTCAGTTGTCAAATTTCAAGGGGGCTGTGTGAGCTTGAAATTCAACTCACTAATAATAATATAGTATAGACTAGTGTGAACCCGTGCTACGCACACAGAGTTGCAATTAAATTTTTATAATTTCTTGTATGAATATTAAGATGATTAGTTTGAATATTTCATTTCATTCATTTCTTACCAAATGAATTTAGGAATTCAAATCGATGTTCCTTTCTTCCAAATACTTTTATTTTATTTTTGAACTATATATTGTAACTTAGATAATAAAAAATATCTATCAATATTTCACGCTCGTTAGAGTGAACAAAAGACATATATGATTATGCAAAATTCTCATATAAATGAAATTGTTTTAGTGGAGATATTAGATGTGCTAAATGAACGGAGTACATTAGACACTTGTAATAACATGAAGATCAACATCCTGGTGTTAATTTGTTCTAGTGCTAGATTGTGCAAAGTCATTTTTGGCAACTTAATGAAAAATATGGATCTTATTATAATTAATAATGTGCTAAGAGTATTAAATTAATATAAGAAGAATAAGTGAATAACCAATACGTAAATGCATACTCACTTTACATTACAGACATCCATCCAAAAGTGCTTTTTTTAAAGTATGATTAGCAGCTCCCAATGTTTTGGAAATTTGTTATTTTAAATTACCTTTCCTAAAAAGGAACTTGAAATGGTAATGCGCGATTGCATGATAATTACTCGTAACTACAGCTCGTTTGGGAGTACATTATTTTATTTTCATCAAAATCAAAGTATAAGATTTATTTGTACATATTCTTAAAGCAAGAAGGGGATGTAGTACTCAAAATAGGCAGCTCAATAGATTTTATTTGCATCACAGATATTAGAATATATGGTTTTTTTTCAAACATATGTACTTAAAGCAAGAAGAGGATATGATACTCCAAATTAGAGCTTTAATATAGGATAATAATTGGAAAGCCAGCGCAGTAACTGAGCATAGTGTTAACAATCAAAAATTGAAATTTCATTAGATGCTATAAAAGACAATATTAACATCTATAGTAAGAAAAGGTTGCAGAAAATGCAGTTTAGTGGAAGATTTAATGTAAAATAATAAATGACATATGTGTATGTATTTACATTGCCAAACATATAATCTTTAAATTGCAGGAAAACAAAAGAATTGATAAAAGGATACTAAAATGACCTAGGAACCTAGTAGTAAATGCAACGTCTAAAATAAGTCAAACTGACATATGCATACGTTTTTATAAATATTCGGTGTTGCATTATTTCATGAAATGATTTTGTAAATGGACATTGTTGTGTAAACATTACCAACAGCATGTGCATGCTTCATCACATTAATGTGATCGAGTAACATGGCAAATAAAAATAAAAAAATTGGTGCCTCAGAGGCGATATCTACCATATCCTTAAAATTTACTTAAATTCGATACATGTATAAATATAAAGTTGATATAAAACTTTATAGATATGTAGCAAGTTTGCATCAAATGTCAATTTCTTCCGCACTACTTATGTGAAAAGAATATCCCATGTAATTAGTATGTCTTTGTTACAGAAGTACCATATTATTATATGAAAATCAATCAAGGCATCATTTTAAAGCATGGTTGAAAGGCAAAAGAAAGAAATAAAAGAATTATATCATCATATGATATTTTAGCTTGTAGTCAAACTCTATGTTACTTTTTTTTTACTTTTTCTCTAGGCACTAAAATAGTATTTAAAAATCATATGGAATTTAGTTGTGCAAAGAAATAGTGTTATTGCGTCAATCGAGGCATTGTACATGATCTCCAAAATAATAATGATCAACAATAACTTACAGTAAATTCCAGATGCATATAAACGACAATAATAGTAATATTATGCTTAGCATCCTCTCCAAAGAGTTGAGAATTTTACTCATTATGAAGAAGTAAAAATATTGAAATCCAAGATGCAACCGGCCTTCATCATCTCATCAACTCTGCACGTGCATCAAAAAATCAAATAATTGATATACTAATATGATGGTAGAAGATTTGCATGTTTACTGAATAAATCGAATAAACACATGGCAATTATACCCCCAAATTTTCCATTCAGCTTTATTTCAACGCATCTCTTCATTACTTGCAAAATCAATTGCATAACACTAAGTTAGCATGAAATCTATAAGAATAAACACCTAAATGGAGCTAAAATAAAGCAAATGAATTGCATTAACATCGGGATCAAGTTAACCAAAAATCCTACCTTTCCTCATAAACATGTGAGAATTTGGCGAAAGACAACATATTTTTAGTTCTTTTTCTTGAAACATACCATTGAAAAAAATGTGTCACACTGAATATAACTTATAAATACATTATGCTTTTTATATTTGCCGTAAGTTCTATCAATAAAGCTACAAAAAAGATCCCTCTTACACAATTCACAACTAACCCGTTTTTTATAAATGACTCAACCAACATAAAGGCAACATAGAGAATCATCCATAATTACAATAAAAAATAAAACATACAAGTAGGAATTTGCTTTGCGTACTCAACAGTTCAAATTCATGTAGGCAAATGTGTTGGTACCAAGATACGATAAAGCATTTTATAAAATATAATACGTGATGAGCATAAAACAGTCTGATATTCACTATTTGATGAAACATCCTGTCATAGATCTGAAAAAGAAATATGAGTTTGATTTAGAAAAAGAGCTATCAATAAAAATTTAAGCATATGCACATACCTTGACTATTTTTTTCTTTCTTGCACTAAAGATATTCACTATTTGCAACATACCTTGCACTAAAGATTCATGCCAGTGTTCCAAAAAAGAGGACCATTTCTTTCTTCTTCTAATAAACCCTTAAAAAATAAGTTATTCGCAAAGCGGAAAGATATCCAAAACATGAAAACAATGGTAAGAACTTCAATATTGACAAATAAAAGTTGCACATCATATTATGTCACCACCTTTTTCCATTGCTTGCTAAAATGTTAATAAAATCCCAAATGCTATGTCATTACCGCCATAATGTCACGGGCTGCTTTGAAAAATGACAAATGAGACATGCACTTTTATCTCCTGCATACGGTGCCGAAAAGAAGAAACACTCATCCAAGCAAATGGTAAATCATAGAATTGTCAGAAGTGCAATCTACAAATAGTGTTGCTTCATCTATAAGCAATAATGTGGAGTGAGAAAAAGTAGAGAAAGAAAAGTATTACTTAAAACATCGACGATCTTCTAACATGTAATTATATCATGGTCAGTTCCCTTATTTGATATGTTTTAATGTACTTACAAAGTCAAATGAATTTTTTATAGTACAACACCAATGAGGTGGTGAAGATCATTACCCATCTAACCAAAATAGATGCGGCAAACCACAACAATTAACACCTAATTAGGTAGTAGCAACTTTCCTAAAAAAATATTTAAAGAAAATCTAATGCCCAACATACGCGCACACGCACGTGCATTGGAAGCAATCATGCTTTGTAAATGCAACTTAAAAAATAAAAATTAATTTACATTTATGCATCATACATGCTAATGTGTTGGTTTTAAGAAAACTTTAGTTTCAAATAGTAGTTCCAGCTAAAGTATTCTGACATAAGGCTTAAAAATAAATTATAAAATCAAATTATTTTTCTTAGAAATGATACCCATCTTTGATATTAATACCTTAGAGCAGAAAAAATGAAGAAGGTGCGGGCATTTCTTTACGTCTTGTGCCTTAGTGCGAAGTGGCATAGACTTTTAGCATTAACCAAATTCAACGCATTTATTAGTTGTTAATCTAGATGCATATTTACCATTAACAATCTGTCATACTATCAGGTCCAAATACTTGGTTCAAATTGAAAGTGACCCTTCTTAATTCCTTTAGTTTGATTATAATTAAAGAATAAGTGAAATTTCTAATCTATATGTAACGACCCACCTTTTTTTGGACAATTTAAATCGACAAGTAAACACACATGCCGATTCCAAACCATTCAAAAGGGAGGATTGTTTATGGGGTAAATAAGAAAAGAAGAGAAAAGGAACAAGAAACAATCACAGAATCTCGCAGCGGAAAGATAACATATAATAATCAAATAAACAGTTCATGAAGCTGTTTAATATACTTTTGATTATCATTTATACATAATTTATCAGAGTTATACATATACAACAGAACAAATAAAACAATGCAGCAGACAGCATGATGCAAGGATAATAATAGTAATAGTATACCAAATCTTCGTCTTCGTCCTCCAGAATAAATCTTCAATAAGCTGAAAAACTCAGGACTGACCCGAGCGTAATGAAAAGACAAAACACTCGAGTCAGGACTAAAATATCCTTATGTAAGTTAAATCAATCGTAAATAAAGATGAGTGTAACGGCGTCAGAGATGTTTTACGGGATTTGACATCTCTTATCCAGTGTAGACGTGCGTGCAGTAATTCAAGAGATGTTACGGGATTTTTCATCTCTTAAGGATCCGTTAAACTATCTACTATGTAGTACAATACGCTATTATAATATGTCTACAGTAAAGTAAAGGTATTAAAATAGCGTTAAGGCGTTACCCATATCCCCTTAACACATTTTTTATATTCCCATAGTCTATACAGTACCGTACGCTCCTCCGAGAGGTTTACGTAGAGGGCACTCCATAGGTATTGTCACGTACCGAAATTTTCGACTTTCGAAAATTCGACATCGATACTCACTTTATCGACTGTCGAGCAATCGAGTGCCGGAAACTACAATAGTGATGGTTTAAGAAAGAAGAGAAAGGCAGAAGAAGAAGAAGATAGAAGAAGAAGAACAACAGAACAACATCAGAACAGAAAACAATATCAGAATCTCACATATCGCAGCGGAACAATATATAATAGATAAATCAGTAATCTTTTAAACAAAGAACTATATCAGTTTTATACATACATCAACAGAGTCAATATACAACTCAATACAACAATGGACAGTTATATAAACTTATCCTCATACAGAATACACAGCGGAATAAATAATTTCAGATACAAATACTACGTCTCGCCATCCAGCTTATCTCCAAAGCTCCAGAATATCCAGATAACCTAACTCTAGACTGCCCGTGTGGAAATTGGTGGGCACCCAGAGTTTAGAAGGGAACAATAAACTCCGAGTCAGTCATGGTGACTGGTGTGAGATCGTAAAACAGTTATTTTTCACAAAGAAAATAAAACAAATTCGCAATGCTTTTGGAAAATGAAACTACCATAAGGCCTCCCAAACGCCTGCAATACTCATGTCTTCTAAGATTTTTTTCTCCATGTCCATCAACCGTATCGCGTACGGATGTCCTTCTAAAGAGTGAGGAAGTTCATGATTATGCACTCCATTGATTACATATATTTCCATTTATCTTCGTCTACATACACACCCTTCAATCGAAATGGACAATTGCATTTCCTAGTAGCGCTAGCTCTAGGTCATTTCATAGTGTTTTCCTTTTTTGCTGCCTTTGGCTGATGAGGACGATAAACTCCAGCCCTTTCACACCCTAATTGTAGCCTTGGTTTTCTTCCCAGCCCTAATTTATCGGACTTTAGAATTACGACAACGGTATTCAACTTTTTTCCTGTTGTTTTACACCATCGGATCAATGTGTTCTGCAAATCAAATACCTAAAATCACATAGTTTAACAACAAAAAATTAGCATACTTCATTTTTATAAGTACATTAGCGATTGTAAATTAAGTAATAAATGAATACTTCATCGGCTGTAAAATGATTTGTCAAATCAACTTTTATGTCTTTTGAGTCATTTGATCGATCATCTTGCATCGTATTGCCATCATCAAGATAGTTTTCAGCTGAAATAATAAGGGCACTCTCAATTTTATTGTCTTTCAAATTCTCCATCTACGAAACGGAAAATACAACTTAACTGTAAAAATTTTAAAACAAGACATATATGTTGTACAATTAAAAAAACCTAAAAATCAATAACTTACATTGTCATTCTCTATTACAATGTCATCAAATTTAATGTCCTCCAAGCTTGAAATAGCCAGGAGATTGGAAGAAATCTCCTAAAAAAATCAATAGAAAACCTAAGCAATAGAAAACCCTAAAAAAAAATTCTAAAAAACAATAGAAAACACTATACAACATGACAGAAAAAACTAACCAATTTTTTATCTTCATCTTCCATCCTTTATTCAGCAAAAAAAATTATCTTCTTTTCTTAGGGTTTAGGGTTTGATATCTGAGATAAGTACGAAGTTTGAGAAGGAAAGGAGTACGGCTGTGAATGGTTGAGTGAAGAGATATGAATTGGTCACCAGAAGTAGGTAAAAAATAATCACTTCTATTAAAATTTTAAAGGTGGCCAGAAGAAGAAACAGGTGAATAGCAACATACTATATTTATAGGTTGATTAGCAATGTCAGAGAAGGAATGTTATGGAGTTTGGAAATCTTAGGTAGTGTTTGGTTTAAAAATGAATTTTGTGTTTTCGGTTTTCAATATGTATCTCAATATGAAAAGAATGGAGGGACGACGGAATGGATGAAAGAAAGACGGATGAGAGGATGAAGGGGATAGAGTGACGATGAAAGAATAGATTGTTTCACGTGCTTGTGTTATTTCCCAAAACGCGGAGAATAAAAAAGAAGTTGTTTTCTATTTTTTATGTTCACTTCGTTTTCTAAATTGGTTGTTTTTGATAATATAAATGCGTCATGTTCATTTTTTTATGGACAAAAACCCAAAACTAAAAATAACAAAACACTACCATAGGAAATTCGTCTTCCAGATTTTGGTTTTTGGTTGGAGTATGTTGGGCTTTTGGCTATACTTATTTTTTTCTTTCTTTTGTTTACTTTAAGATATAAAAACATATAGGTTCAAATAAAATCCAATTAGTTCGCTAACTTATTTCTTATACCAAAAATTATTTTTAATAAATTACAACTTTATTTATTTTATAAAAGTAAATTTTCCACAATTTTATCTAACTAATTAATTATTTTATTTAAACATTTCCAATATAATTTCAAATCTATTTTATTGAAATCTATTCTTTTAATTCAATATTTCTTTTCAATTCCAAAAATGGAGTTGTTATAGACTCCTCCCTTTAACAAAATTGTGTTCTCACAATTTCTTAGGAGGAAGCTACAGCAAAACGGATGACTACACTATCAATCATATTTAAAGGCAAATTGAATAATTATTATAATAAATCACACAATATTCTATCTTCACACAATTATATTTAAACACATATCACTAAAATTGTTGACCCAAAAAATGGACCAACACCCTGGTTAGAGTTTGAAAGCACCAGGCCTGTTCTGACAGAGCAATATCACAGATCACAGATATAAAGAAAGAACAGTAAAAGAAAGTAGACAGAGAATTTTTATAGTGGTTCGGCTGTTAATGAAGCCAACGTCCACTTTATAGTTTTATTATAGACTGATTGCTGTTACAATAGATGTTTGATTACAAGGCTTTGATTATTTTCTAGCTAGATTGAATCTTCAGAGTTGGAATCCACTGGAGAATCACGGTGTATTCCTTTGGAGATTGTTATAAGGGAGGTAGAGAGTGAAGAATAATTCTAGCAAAGCTTCAGCAGCCAGTCCGGAGAAGATCCTCTCTTATGTTGCAGGTAGGGTGGTATTTATATGGGTTGGAGAGCTTCTGGGCCAGGCCTGTTTATCAACTTCTCGCAGGTAGGTAAGGAACGACCCTGGGGGTTTAGCTCGCGACCCGAGCCAAAACCATGGGTCGTTGGCGACCCATAAACTTGGCTCGTTCGCGGGTCAGTGACTTGGCTTCTTTTTCATTACATCCTTAGTTAGCTTGTTGAAGAATCAAGGAGATGCATGGGTTGCTGGCGACCCAAGCACTTAGGATTTTTCTGGAGTTTGGGATGTTTCTATGGTCTTGTGTTGTCGTTGTTCCGTTTTGATGAAAATTTACTAGCTGTTTGTGCTCAGTTGCTGATTGGGCTAAAAGAATGCCGGTCCCTTGGTTTAGTCGATCCTAGTCGTTGCCTTAGTAACATTGCTTGGCTCTCGTTCCCTTCTTGCCTTAGCCTTTTTGGTTAAGTTCTAAGCCATCCTGATGTCATGAGATTGTCCTTCTTTCTAGTGGGTCCTGTTGGGCCAAAAACCCGGATAACATTTGCCCCCCAGAGTATGCCTTCGTTGAAAACAAGGCGTGCTCTGGAAGTAACTTCTTTTGAGTTTTCATTTTGTGCAATCTAGTTGATCGTGTCGAGGTTACTATGTAAATTTGGCTTTAACTATTCGGCCGTCTGTTGAATTTTTAGTGTGGTTCATCGGAGTCCACCTTAAGATGTTGTTCTAAATTAACCGACTTTTGATAGTCGTTCGTTTTTTTATTTCGATCTGAATTTCAATTCATGGTATTGACGATGCAATCTTTGCTCCGTAGTTTACGCAAGGGTTTAGGTCGATAAGTGGGTGCATGATGTAGGTTTGGAGTTGTCCTATATAGTTTTGATTCGACTGGCGGTGAAGCTAAGTTTTGTCCCGAATGATTGTACATCGTTCTGGAGCAAAGTCCCGCTCTTTGTCTTTGGCTTTTTCTTCTCGAGAATTTGGTTAAGATCCCGTCGATGTTTTTGAATTCCAATGCGACGATTTATTCCAAAATCGGATGTAGTGAATGATTCAATCGTATTGCTCTTCCTATTTCTGTATTCCAATGATCCTGAAAAGGAAAGCTTCCTGCGTAGCTTCGGACAGCGGCTCTGTTATCGATCGTTGATCGATAACAGGTAAGGGTTGAAGAGATAATTTCAAAGGACGATATGGATTGCTTTTCAGATGTAAGCAAGTTGTCTACACTAGATTGTTTGTTTGTAGTATTTAGGATATTGGGTTCTTCTCATGTAGATAACACACTGCATCGGCCCCGATCAATGCTTAGGACCCAATTGGCCAACATACGTCAACCTCCCTTGGATTCTGGGCGTTAATTATATGAGGATATTATTTAAAGTAAAGCATACCTGACAGGGTTAAATGCCAAGTTTTGTTGTTGAAAATGACTTTTCGTTCTTCCAATCTTTAGTCTGGCGGAGGGACTTCCACTCCTCCAGAAGCTGGGTCCTTCGCAACTTAGGCTTTGCTTATTATTCTTATCATATTGGAATGATTGATTCCTTTAAATTACAAGGCACAGTTGCTCTTGTAGAGTTTTAGTTGGAGTTCGATCAGGCACAGTTTCAGCTTTCAGAAACTAGCGCATGAGTTGTCCGAGTGCGATTGTCCTTCCTTTGTGTTTTTCGGAATTCAATGCACACCAGCCTCTGTCTATGGGGACTATTGGCTTAATTGCTCGATTCTGAGCATTACTTTTTCTCATTGTTGCACTTCTTGTGCTCATGTGCAGTATACTCATTTACTGTAATTCTATACATGTAAGTAATACTTCTGTGGTCATTTCGGCATATTCTATTTTATAGCTTTGTTTAGAACTATGAAGCAGCTTGGTCTAGCTAGTTCTGTAGCTAATCCCTACTTATGCTCAATTGAGTTCGTTTCAACAAAGTGTTGGTGTAAATGCCTAAGTCCGTAAGGCTGGTTACTTTGACTACCGCACCAGCATGTTTTGGGAGACCAGGTCTCCTAAGAAATACATTCGATTGCCCCAATTTAATTGACATGATAGCTCCTATCTTCGAGAATTAGGGACTTTGTTGCTTGATCCCAAGATCTAAGTTTTGTAATGATGTCGGCTTGTATTAGAAAGATGCGTTTCTGGCATCCTTTGCTAGAGTAAATTCTTCTGAATCTGATGTTGAGATCCTAATCATGTGTTGGTTTCTATCTTCGAAAACTCATAAACGGATGACCCAACTTTGTGGATTTTTCCTTGATGTTATGAATCTTCAGATAGCATAAGATTCGAGAAGGTAGGGCTGAAGATTCAATCAAACTCTTGCTTCTGTTTCTGAAAGCCAATGTATCGGTAGTTTCATTTTAGGCTTTCTTCCTAGCATCACCAAACATCGGTAATGGTATATTCCTGCAAGTTGGAACCAAATGATCTAGTCAAATCATGAGTAGGTCATCGATCCTTCTCGTCATCGCCAAACTATGAGCAATGGTTGATTTCTGAATGTTAAATCCTTCATTTCCTTTGTTGGCGATTTTGTTGCTAGCTCTATTTTGTGATATAGAACCGTTATCTAACCAACCTCGCAGTTATTCGTGTTAGGGCTTTGAAACTTTTCTTTCGATCAAGTATCTGTGCTTCTATCCCTTCTTGAGGGACTAGCCATCTTTAATGCCTGTATTTGGGCGATTGTGAGAGATGGAAATATGTGGGGTGAATTGCTCAATTGCTTCCAGTCGGGCTCTCAATCTCATTCTGGAATTGAGGAAGTTGGAGGATTTTATTTCCGATTTTCCATGACTGCTCCCACTTGTCCTTAGCCATGCATGATCTTCTTGGTTGCTGACTTTGTCATAGAAGTTTTGTTCTTATGTCAACTCTTGTCTTTGAGAATTGATAACCTAGCTGCTTGGTTCCAAGCAACAATTCCTCGAGGCTGCCTATCTTTCGGCTGTGTCTAAATTCTTTCTAAGTTGAATTTAGGAAATTTGATTGTGCACCAGCTTTCCTCCCTAGAAATTAGCACACGGGCAATTCAATCCTGGGATTTCCTTTCGATGCTGCTTTATTCCTATGCAGTGGCTGATTCCTGTGATGAAAGGTCGAACCATCCGGCTGACCTACGAACGGATATGTCTTCCGGTCGTTTCTTCTATCTCTAGAAGTTAGTGCATCGATGGTTCACCGCGATGAGTGTTTCTCATCAGCCCTGTAGATTAAAGTTTTCCTGGCATTTCCGGGGCAATACCGGTACTTAGTGAGTAGAATGTTTCCCGGAGTTGCCGGGGCAACCGGTACTTATGAAATAGAAAGTTTCCCAACATTGCTGGGGCAACACTATACTTAGGAAATAGAAAATTTTCCCAACGTCGCCAGGGCAATGTACTTAAAAGATAAAAGAAGGCCTTGGCGTTGGCGAGGCAACATCGGCACTTAGAAGGTTGGGATTGATTGTTCCGTCGATTCGGTGGTGCTCTTAATCCAGTTGGGTACTAGTTTCGGCCTTCGAAAACTAGCACTTCGATGGTTGAATATTAGAAGTATTTTCTTAGTGCTGCCTGTCTTCGGGTATTGTTAAAGTCACGTTGGTGAGGGTTGAATCATTCATTCGATCCTGTAGAGTTGAGTAGATTCCTTCCAACCCAATGTGGTTGTTTTCTTAGCGTTGCTCAACTCCGGGATACGCCATTTTCTGAAAGGATGAGAGTCTCAGGCGTCTCCGTTACTTCGCTTTGCTTATAACCATCAAGTGCTCCTTTTGGTTGTACAGGGTCATTGTTTACCCAATTCCATGGTTACTCTTGTGTAGGATCAAATTTCCTTCGGTCGATTTTTGTTGCAAACTAACTTTCGTTTGTAGAACCCGTTATTCTCAAATGCTAAATTCCGAGCACTTATAAATGATTAGATGATGTGGGGCGAGTTGTTACGTTGCCCCCAGTACGCTTGCACTCTTCCCATCGTAGTTATGGATCAGAGGAGTTTGGTAATGTTTGTCTTTAGTCTATGACAATTAACCTCGCTTGTTCCATGCCATATGTTCTCTGCTAGGGCATTGACGTTGTTACGGATATCCGCCTTATCTGTTGGTTCTAACCTTCAGGAATCAATGGTTTAGCTGCTCGATTTTGAGCATTCTCTTCTTGCCATTGTCTGTCTTCGGATAATAGCTATTTTTTTGCAAGTTAGGGTTTGAGACCTCATTCGCTGCTTCTATCTTTTGAAGCTGGTACGTTGATAATTTGATTCTGGAAATGCTTTCTATCGTCATCTATCTCTATACGACGGTAAGTTCCTCCTTTTATTGCAAGTTGGAGCGATATTTTATCCTGACCAAGTGTTAATGCGTTATGTGCCCCTCAGTCCACAGGGCTGATTATTCTAAACAATTGATGTGAGACTTGATATTCTGGGCGGCTCCTTGGATGCCCCCAGTCAAAGGTACGTCGCAGCTCCTATCTTTGGGAACTCATGACTTGAGTGTCTTGAATTTTGACATTTTATACATTAACTTTGGTCAAAGATCAGGATTCTTTGCCGACTTCTTAGTTTGTGAGCTTTGCGACACTACCGAAGCAATGCTGGTTCTTTCGGGTAGTGGGAGTCGATCCTGTAATAGACAAGTTTTTCGGCGTTGTCGGGACAACACCAGTACTTAGAAAATTTTAACGGTTTGTCGATGATGCCAGAGCAGCATCAAGCAGTGTTTGCACGTCTTATGGAAATGCATGGCTTACAAAATGTGCTGCTTTTGAAAGTGCGTGGCTTACCAAATGCATGGCTTTTGGGAGTGCACGACCCATGGGATCGATATGACCCGTCGACCCGGATCGGTTTGGAACTTCTTGACGTTGCCACTGATGAGTTTGTTGATATTACCGGCAGCGACACCATTCCCGAAACGAGGCTTAAGCTACAAACAAAGGGCGGAAAGGGGAGCAGTGGAAGGAAGTGCTGAGGAGCTTGTGTGGAGACCGATCTGACTTTGGTTCTTTTTGAGTCATTTTGTTCAAGTGCAGAATTTACACTTAGTGTTTTTGTTGTGGAGTCTGAATTTTCTTTTTGTCGGCCGGTGTTGTGTGGGCACGACCCCCATGTTTTAACCCTGTATAAAAGAAAATTATAAGCAATACATTGTCATTTTGACTGTATTCTTATTTGTCTGTTCATGTGTGTTCTATGCGCTTATGCTTGTTTTGTTTCTACTTATCCAATTTTTGTGATTACCGTCAAAAAATTTATTTGGAGTTTCAATTCTTTGTTTGGAGTAACAGAACTTGTGAACTTATTTTTTTCAAGTGTTTTTATTTAAGTACCGGTGTATGCCCCCTAGTTCACAGGGCTGTTTACTTCAAATGACCGGTAACTTATAGTTTAGATAATTTTCATATTAAACTTGAAACTTGGCTAAGTCATAGCTTGATTTTCCTTCTTTCGGAAGTTTTTCAACTTTAGCATGTAATCCAAGTTTCTTGTGATATTCTGGTAAGTATGCAATATATGCGTGTTTGAGAGGTGCACATTGCACGGGTTAACCGAGGGCAGTTTTAATCATTAAATGTCATTAGTTGAAACTATTCTGTTGGTTTGTAGCATTCCAGTTTTGTTGGAATTGTGCGCATTATTCCCAATCATAGAAGTGGTTGGTGCTGGTTATGAGACGTGCGATGTTCAGGATCGGTATGGCCCGTCGATCAGGTTCTGATGCTCCTCAGCGCTGCCTATCTTCGGGCAACGTGAGGAGTTTACGCTTATGGAACGTGATTTTTCGGTGATGTTCCTTGGTGTTGTTTATCTTTGGTCAAAATGGGGAGCTTAAGTTTTTTGAGAGTTAGTGCGCGACTTATGAAATGCGCGGCTTTTGGTACTTCTAGGTGTTGCCTATCTTCGGGCAACGTGAGGAGCGCATGTTTTGGCGAGGCTTATGAAATGCGTGGCTTTTGGTACTCCTTGGTGTGCTTATTTTCGGGCAACGTGAGGAGCGTATGTTTTGGCGTGGCTTGTTAAATGCGCGGCTTTTGGTACTCCTCGGTGTTGCCTATCTTCGGACAACATGAGGAGTTGGCGGTTTGAGTCGATTCACTTTCTTTGATTCGGCGAGTTGATGGAGCATACTTGGACGCAATTTGACAGGTCCAAGCAGTCAAACAATAATTTTCGAGTCGATTTGACCCCGTCGACTCAGCAGGTTGCTTACATGAATATGGTTTTATTGGTTCAAGAAGCTAAATAGTTTTTGTTCAGGTAATCATGGTTTGGATGATCGTTCCGTGTTTTTGGAAGATGTGCACATCCAAATAGATCAGGCTGCCATGGTGGAGAGATCCATAGCTGACCGCATGAAGATGGATTGAAGAAAGAGCCTATGGGAGTTTAGGGCATGACTCTTGGCTCTTGGTTCAAACTACCTTTAGAGAATGGGTCTTTAATTGGCATAGGTCTAAGAGGAAGAGGAATTGGTCACCAAGATCGGTAAAATAGTAGTTGGAAAGAAGTGGGCAAGTATTATGCTAGTATTTCGTTTGTTGCACTAACTAGGTCATTAAGTCTGCGGTTGTCAGAATGCCAGAATTTTTGATCGAGCATAACAGAACTGTGGTATGATTAGTCTTGGCCTTTCTTATGGCTATTCAAGTGTGTGAGGTGCCCTCCATACCACAAGACTATTGGCGCGCTTGAACTATATCCATGGTTTCTCCACAACTCGTTTGGTTGACCCCGGTCTAGTGGATGCAGTTCTCCTAGGTGCCGAACTTGGCTTGATTCGAGTTGGCCTCTGGTTGATCACAAGGTTAGTTCAGTTTTGGCTTAGTTTCTTTGAGCGACTTTGAAGCTCTGGAGTTCAGCACTGTTTGTTTCATCGGTGGTTGGAAGTGATTCCGTTAATTATGCGAAGTGATTGATATGATTGTCGATTTGAGGCCCCGGAGTGTGACTTCGTTGACTTCAGGGGGCTCTGGATCAGATGACTACTAATCTTCCAGTTCTCCTTCGTGGATATCGATCGTACATAAGTTTCGCTGATCTACCAGTTCGCCTTCACGATGCTTTAGTTTGTGAAAGACCTTCACATTCGCGAAGGGTTTTTTGGATCATATGACTGCTGACCTACCGGTTAGCCTTTATGACGCTTTAGTTCGTGAAAGACCTTCACATTCGCGAAGGGTTTTTTGGATCATATGACCGCTGATCTACCGGTTAGCCTTCACGACGCTTTAGTTCGTGAAAGACCTTCACGTTCGCGAAGGGCTTTTTGGATCAGATGACCACTGATCTACCGGTTTGCCTTTACGACACTTTAGTTCTCGAAAGACCTTCACATTCATGAAGGGTTTTTTATGGTCGGATGTCCGGCGACCAGACGACCTTGGAATGATAATTTATCGATTCCAAGAGGAGTTTTGGGTCATGTGTCCGACAGCCTGACGGTCTTAAAGCAATGATTCATTGACTTCAAGAGGAATTTTTCGGATTCAGCTCGAGGGAACACTGTTTTATCGGTTCTTGTAGGCTAATGTGTTGGATCTGCTTGTTCAACGATCCTTTGGACAAGACTTCTCGATGCCACCAGCAACGTCGATTCCCAGAAAGGGGATTGACATGACTTGTTGAGGGCATAGAAGCATTTCTTTCGCCATGCTGTCTGCAATGACCCCAGTGTCCCGGTACGGCTCATTAGGAAAAGGAGAGTAGACAAGGATGGATGAGAAGGCATCGCTTTAGGTTGTTGTCCCATTCTTTAGTTGCTAGCTAGCTAGAGTGTTACCTGATAATCATCTTTTCATCTGATTTCATCAGTTAGTTGTGCTGCTTTTCTACTGAGTCTTAGTAGCCTTGCTTGGGCAGAAGGTCCCTAAGGTCCTGTAGCTCCTTCACCATTTGGTATGTTCTTTGGTACACTGCCGGGTTTGCCTTCTTCTAATTGCACCACTTCTCGTCTTTAGAACTGGTTTGCCTTCCCATATAATTCTTCCAGGGTAACAGGTTGTTTCATCCTTTAATGATTCCCGAGAGCCTTGCAGTAGACTGCATCCGTCGTCCTCGCTTCGTCCATATGCTAGTCATACCTGTAACAAAGAAATTTTGAATCATTTGTACAGCTGTACAAAAGGTATAGTTGGCATGATAAACTTCTTTAGATATTCTGCATGTTGAACGACTTCGGTGAATGAGTTTCAATTGGAGAAGATGCTCTAATCGTTATCAAACCAGTCCGTTTTCAAGTTACAAAAGTTTATAATGCTTGAGAATGATAGATGCATGATTTTCCATGCTTAAATTCTTGGAAATGCTGACTGAATGGCGAATCACTTATGATAGGGTCATGGATCAGTGACGATCCCCCATAAATTTTCAAACTAGGTGAGGTCGGTCGGGGGTGACAAAGGAGGCCCCATAAGGTTGCATTCCAAATTTCAAGGTATATGGAGTTTGCATGTTCGAGTTATGGGCAAAGAAAGATGGATTGGCATTGACGGATCGATGGTATTTTACTTGGAGTCCAACCCTAGAAAATTCGCCATTTGCTTGGAGTCGCAGACTTGGAAGTGCTGGGTTGGTGACAAACGTTGCTTGGAGCCATTTGCATGCTTGCTTGGAGAAAATCTTGGTTTTACCCGAGTCTGATTTCGGGCCAGAATTTCCTAGGTTTACTCCGTGTCAAATGGGTGATTACCCGAGTTCGACTTCGAATCAGGACTTCCACAATCTGCTTCAGGTCAAATAGGCGATTACTCAAGTTCGACTTCGCCCTGGAGTGAGTTTTTCAACAACCATTTTAATGATTTTTGACGATGACCATTCGTGATTCGACGAGGTGAGCTCCATGATGGGATTGAAGCTGGTCAGTTGGGAGTGGTCATAATATACCAGAGGAGCTTGGTATTGTAATTGACCTCGGTTTGTATCATATCTTCTTGGTCCTCTGGCCTCTAGGAATACCGTCTAAGTAGCAGTTCCACGTCCATCACTTGGCACTGTGCTACAACATGGGTTTTAGAGCTTCCTCTAGCGTTTTGCACGTTGGCATTTTCATCCAATTTATCTTCCTCAAATTGTTTGTCATCTTCATAGCCAGAGAGGGCCATTGTTATATCCTTTCGTGGGGTATTCACTCCTAAGTCCGGGTTTGTCGCCGGTGCTTTTGTAGTAGGTGGAGTGTTAACGTTTTCTTCCGTCATGATTCTTGGAGCTCTGCCCATTGCTTCCTTTCGATTATATCCAATTCGAACGACCAAGACGACAAAGCGCCCTGGTTTGGGGGTTCGAGGGCAATGCACCCAAGGTTCATGGTATATGCAAAAATTATCACGAACCGAGCTAACTTGATGGATCGCTGGCGATCCATAGCTTCTGGCTCGATAGCTACCTGGCAAAATAGTATGGATCGTTGGCGATCCATAGTACATGGATATCTAGCGATCCATGTACTTAACTGATTTCAGACTTTGTGGTGACCTGGAAAAATAGTATGTGTCGCTGGCGATCCATAGTACATGGATCGCTAGCGATCCCTTAACTGATTTCAGTACTTTGTCTTAAGGAGTTTATGGCGGTCTAGTGAAAAGGTATGGATCGCTAGCGACCCATAGTGCATGGATCGCTAGCGACCCATGTGCTTAAGTGATTTCTGAGCTTTGCCTTTAGGATCGCGTCTACTATCTCATGTTGATGTTCTCCATCACCTTACCATGTGTTTGCTTGCTTTTTCTCCGATTCTTCTTGGTTGGTTCTTCTGTTCTCATATTAAAATAATTTATTTGAAAATAGTTTCAAAGTCAAACTGATTCAATTCCAAACCTTCCAATTCAAATCATTCAATCTCGATTCACTTCAAACCGACCCAATTTCAATTTCAATTCGAATTACCTTCGATTTCAATTCCAATTCAAATCAATTTTAATTCCGATTTCAAATTAATTCAATTTCGATTTCAATTCTAATTAATTTAAATTTTGATTTTCATTGATTCGATTCAGATGATTTAAGTTTCGATTCAATTCTCAATTTTTAAACCATTTCAATTTATATCAATTTCAAGTTCAATTTCAGAATATCGGTTTAAATCATTTAAATCAACTTTAACTTCGACGTTCAATTTAAGGTTCAAATCTTCAAAATAATTCAACTCCGAGCCAGAATTTGAAATATCCATTTAAATTACTTTTACTTAGCAATATTTCAAAGTTCGAACAAAAGTTCAAATCTTTTTAAAATAAATCAATTTACGAAATTCAAATTATTATTTCAATTATAACTTCAAAATCTCAAATTTCATTTTTAAACAATTTCGTTTAAAAAAATTAAATTTCACGTTTCAAAACTCAAATTCAAAATTAATTCAATTTCTTTATTTCAATTCAATTTTATTTTTGTAAAACAAAATCATTTGAATAAATTCAAATCCAAGAATTTAAAATCATTTATTTTAACCAATCTATGTCCGTATGTAACTTTCTATCCTATGGCCAAGTGATCAGTTATTTCAATTTAATTTCAGGGATGGATATATATCATTTCAATCCAAAATAAAGTCATAGGTATATATCATTTCAACTTATTTCTTAATTTATTCCAAATAATTCAAATAACAGTTTATATACTGTCAGATAATTTACAGGGTGATAACAGGGATAGATAAAATAAATAAACATCCAATCATCCAAAATATCAACCAATTAGCATCCATCACAATCAATCATCTAAACAGTCAAAATATCACAACAATTAACTGGTTATCAATAATCGGGAGTTTAACTAGCAATTTAATTCCAATTCAATTTAACTGTCAAATTTAAATTTCTATCAGTTCAAATTAGATGTCAATTTTAAATGTCAGTTAAACTACCAAACAACTGGACGATTTAAATTTAACTAACATAAATATATTTTAGTACGTCGTGAGCGTTAAAACACTCCTCCATTTGAAACTGAAAATTTCTCAGCTTCAAATAAATACCACTTCAATGCCATGTCGTAGACGACATCGGTACGATTTCAACACGACTCGTTTCACCCGAATCGGACCTCGTACGCAAAAGATATATGATAATTAGTGTTTGATAAAATTAACGATATAATTTACAACTAAACTAAATAATTAAATTAATAAACTCCACCTCACCTAATCCCTCTACTCATCTCCCAGGCCAAGTTCACGCGACCTCGTTCCCCTTTATATATATATATATATATATATATATATATATATATATATATATATAATTGATCGAAGAACGCCTCAGCCCACTATTGACGACCACCCAGCACTGGGGCCGCTAGCCTCCAAGCTACACGTATGTCTACATCCAGTCGCGCGCCACCTCGCCGACACGCCAGGTCGCACCACACACTCCAACCGCCACGCACAGCAGCGCGCGCACGAATGCGTGCCTCAGACCCCAGCTTGCTCGCGGTCGCGAGCCCTAATCCGCTTGTATTATATATATATATATATGTGTGTGTGTGTGTGTGTGTGTGTGTGTGTGTGTGTGTGTGATTATAATTCGAAAATATCTAGCTTCTTAATGTTCAAAATTCTCGAACTCCAAACGAGGCGTGCCGCCTGGCGTTCTATATGTTATTCCCCCATTTCGAACACAATGGATTAGGTATCGGGAGCCAATTCCATCATATTCAGAAGATAGCATTTCAAAATCAAATTATTTTAATTAAATTCCTAAAATTAAATTCTACGCGTTTCAAGCTAGCACGGCCAAACGATAAGTCCGATCGCTACGAAACTTGAATCCTATAATAATTCACTATTACGGATCCGATGAAACCGGTTTCGTCAAAATCCGAGACAGTGGCCAAAATGGCTATTTTTACTCGTTAGTTAAAACAAGAAATTTCAAAAATTAATTTAATCACCTTTAAACTCAATTTTGAAAGTTAACAACTTTCATTCTTGTTTAAATAAGTTTTAAATCAACTTTTGAAATCATTTTCACTCATATTAAATACAGTATTCAATTATTTAAACAAATTTCAATATTTAATTTAAACAATTTAATTACCAGTAAATCACCCTATTTTAAATATAAATTATTTAACCTTTAAAAATTAAATTTTAAACCAAATTTAAAAAACAAAACAACCATTTCCATTTTACAGTAATTCAACATTTATTCAGTTCTAGTTGTTGATTATAAACACATTCAATACATAGAATTTCATTCTAATACTTGTTATTTCCAAAATCTTCGAAATTGGTTATTTCAAAATTTTATTAAAGTTCATATTCAATAACTACATTTATAATCATTAAATTTTCATTTCTAACCATTTTTATTCAATAATCATATTAAATTTAATAAATTAAACTAATTAAAATTGCGGGTCGTTACATGTGGGATAGCCTATCAAATCATCTAAATAATAACCAATCCTATACAAACTATAAAGATAATCCAAATCCCAATCAATAATCCAGGCTATCTCAAAATATCAAGTCATCTAACAGTATGGATATAACGGGGACTGACTACACTTTAGACTCATCCCGTCTCTAGTATACCCAACTCATGGGATAATGAATAATATATTCCAATCCACAATACCCTCACCACCTTGAACCAGAAAGGGAGACTGATAGCACACAGCATGCTCCAGGGACCCAGGACTGCTCACCTCCCATACAGTACCATCTATCCCTAGAGTCTTCAGTTACATCGACAGACGTCGTGACCCCATTCAACAGTGGCTCGTCTACACATAGCTCTGATCACGACCTTTCTTTGGCCCTATAAGTAACACTGCTGGCATATGCGACACATAGGGTTGTAGGGGCAACTACCCTACCAACTACCAATTCTTTGATGCACATCCAAAATATCCAAAAACGGTGTTGTGGATCCAAGGCACGACCCCACGATCAGACCGCCAGGGTGGATACTGACCAATATGATTCACTCCTGAACTATAAAGAGAGCTGGACAACAAATGGATGATATATAATACTCATATTCAATATCCACATACAACCCTAGTCATAAGCCGACACATGGCTCCATATAAGTCACCTCGTGATAATAATATACTAGAGCTCTAATTCCACGCCGACACATGGCTATACCTATAAGTCACCATGTGATGATGATATACTCACCACAACGAGGTTCAAGTACACATGAGCGTATCCCGTTTGAGTGACATTTACTTGCAAAAAATAGTCAAGCGAATAACATACGGCGTCCCATACCACCACATGTTATTCGGATAATAATTCAAAGCTTATAATCCACACTTAATCCACACTAGATATTTCTATATGACAAGTCCAATGAATAATCTAAAAAGTGTTAACGAAAGTCTCATACTAGACGGTATCATTAATCCGTTTATTCAAATTAGTCACATAGAAATAAAATAACACAAATCCAATATAAAATGCGACACACATATATAGAAGGATGGCATCACCGTATCATATTAAATTATTAATCAAATTTATACCAACGATGAATCACTCATATGATTATCATTCAATAAACAAGAAAGAAATATCAATATAGTAGTAAAAATTGACTTTACAGTTACATATAAAATGAAAAAACAAAACTTGATAATAAATCATTCACCACTACTTATTTTTTTTATAACAAATAGATATTTAGAAATGAAAAATAAGTACTCATTTCAAGATTTAATAAACCTTAAGGGAGTTATTAGAATAATAACATAAAAGTAGATGATTCTAATTAATATGTATTTGTAAATCAATATATAAATGTACTACTAATGAATCCTTCTCAATTTATAATCTTAATGTAAATTATTAAGTACTTGGAAATGGTTGATAATCATATACTCTAGAATTTAATTGATAAATAACCAAACTCAAATATAATATACTCTATATGATAAGCAACAAGTTTCTTAATCTTTATAGAAATAAATTATAATTTAATATGAACTGATTGTATTAGAAAACTTTTTCTTATCTTTTGATAACTTAATAATAATAATTTATAAACTAAGATTATGTAAAAAAAATTCTATAACTTTATATAACAAATTATTATTTTAAAATAACTTTAACTTTATGCATCTAACTCAAAAAAAATATAATGGACATACGCATTCCAATATAGAAAATAAAAATAACAATACGTAGTGTTGGCCTGGACATATGGGTTGTTGATTAATTGAAATACAATTGCACATTTGTTTATATATATATAACTCACGCACTCTTCTATAAACATATGTATACCTACTCTTCTATAAACATATATACCCACACACACATATCCTAGAACCCACATGCAAGCACTAACCTGACAGCAACTCACCAAGTATGCACACTCTTGTTTACACTTACACAAAACAACTCTGATAAATTGAGTTAACCACACGCATATATATATATACACATAGATATATGTACATATATACACACACACACATATATATATATATATATGTATATATGTACATATATACCCACACACACCTATCCTAGAACCCACACGCACGCACTAACCTGATAGCAACTCACCAAGTATGCACACTCTTGTTTACACTTACACAAAACAGCTCTGATAGCTTGAGTTAACCACACGCATATATATATATATATGTATGTATACATGCATATGTATAGATGTATATGTATATATGTATGCATGTATATGTATATATGTGTATGTATGTATATGTGTATGTATGTATATGTATATATGTATACATGTATATGTATATATGTATACATGTATATATGTATACATGTATATGTATATATTGCTTTATCATATTCCCTCCTGTAGCTTTCTTGAATGTGTGTAAACATACTATTTCATGTGTAATTAGTGAGATGTCATTCCTTATTCAGCATTCGTGTATTATATATTTACATTTAGATTTTCATGTACAATTATATTTATGTTAAAGCATGCAAGTATATATATATATAACTCGGACATAAATGCACACAGACACACACATTTATATTTGACTCTCGTGCATATGTTATTTAATCATCTAACTGAAAATATTATGCAAGAAATGAAAGTATATATTGACGCCGAGGCAACAAACATCCAGTAGGTCATTTTAAAATAAACATCTAAGTAATAAAGCTATTAGTTGGGAAAATATGTGTAACGGCCTACATTTTCGACCCTTAGAACTCAACACTAATACATCCACGGTTCTTACGTGTCAAATATCCAAGTGCCGGAAAGACAAATTGTTAGGGTGAAAGAATTAGAAGGTAGAACAGAATCTCACATGGTAACGATAAGATATAATATATAAAAGATCTTTACAAAAGAAAACATCTATATTATACGCAATCATCAGAGTACACTAACATGTTTCCATCTTGGACAGTTATAACAGCCTGGTTTACAATTTTGGATAAATACAGACAAAATCAAGAACAACAAAAATAGCGGAAGAAAATAAGATACGTGAATACGTCATGTAGGATCCACCTCATCTTTTGAAGGCTTCAAAGCATGCAGCTAAATCTGGAAAATATGCTCAGGCTGACTCGAGCATTATAGAAAACAACGCCCAGGTCAGTCTGGTAAAACCAGCGTGATAAACTCAAATCGCAAGGAATTTTATTCATTATAACTTGTAAAATCCTTTAAAATCAAAGGTATCTCGTAAGACCACGCCACACATAAACACGGATGGGTTTTTACCTTACGATAACCAAGACATTTATATCATAAAATCCAGTGATATTAAAATAATGTTCAAGAATGAAAATAATAATAATCAAGTAGCTGTGATGCTCGTGAGTGTACATCACACAATACTAGGTATGTAATCAAAAACCGATAAGGCGCATTCGCTAATTGTGTAGGATTCCACGAAGGTGCCCTCTGTACTTCGAGAATGGTCCTCCTGCACAAGGATCAGAGGTATCCTTCCGAAGCAGCATACATCCTTAATGATGTATCATAGGAAAAATATAGCTGGTCTCGCTAAGACCAAGTGCATCGCTCCATGCTTGCATAATAACTATAGGTAACTCTAGGTGGAGACGACTGCATCCTATAGGTTTGTCAACCCTACTAGCTATTTCTCCTATCTCTGCTTTTGGTCATTATCGCTTATGAAGCTACGTCCGGTGTTTCAGCTCACGCACCGCCATCAATACAGATCTCGAAATCATACATGAATTCCCACACCCCAACGGGTCTCGGAATCACACATGGATTCAAACATCTTAATATATCATGAAACTCCTCCATAGAATCGTATATGGTTTTTGGAGTGGTTATGGTACGAGTCATCTCTTACGAGTACACTCCTCCGCTTACCGGGTGCTCCAAAAACCAATCGTCGATTTTTCGGAATGCTCAACACTGGTTCTTTAGGAAATGATCAAACAATACACAAGAGTGAGAATCACCCCCTGACCGTTTAAGTGGACAGATCTCCTCATCATTTGTCCTAGAAGAACCAAACGAGTTTATACGTATAGTATAGCATCATCGATGGTAACATGTACCATATAATTTCTGTGTTTTCCCTAGATATTTCCAGAGTTAAAATCCTTCGAGGTAAAGTAGCGAATATTTTTGTACCGCCAAAATTAAGAAAGATTACATATTTAGGCCGAGATTTGATAGCCAATTATTTAACTATCAAATAAACAAACATTTAAACAGAGATTACATTTCCTACGGAAACCACTAAGCATTTTAAAATTAATCTTGGATTAATTAAACCTCTTTACGAAATATTTATCAAAATATTCATATACTTATCTCACTAGGTAAGCATATTCACCAACCCTTTCGCTTTCAAACTTGGAAATCATTCTATATACTTATACAATGTTATAAGCGTATTCACAAATCCTTTTGAAAACTCCTTATTTCAAAATCATATTAAAAGGATCAAAACAAATGTTATTCAAAAGGGGATGAATATAACTCCAAACTCTATTCCATCGGTGTTAAGTGTGAAACGAATGTTCCATACCACCATAATTAAGAAGGTCGGTTAAGGGAAATTCAATCTCTATTTCTCTTATAAATTCCTCAAATAAATCCTTTCCCAAACCTCTTCTTTTATTGAAGCTTTTTTTAAAATTCCAAATTCTTTTATAAAACACTTTATAAATCTCCAAGTTTATTTATAATACCCTTTTTATATATTTCCAAAATCATTTATAAAATTTCTTTTAAAAACTTTCTTTACTTAAAACAAACTTATTTAATAAACTTTTTAAGTCAGTAAATGTAACGTCCAAGATTTTCGCGCTCGAAAATCAACATCCATACTTTACATCGTATTCGAATGCCGTAGATTCGACCGTTCAAATCCGAGTCGCCGGAGCTTATAACAACATTAAGTAAACAACACAGCGGAAATAAAAGGATATAGATATACAATATCTGATACAATATCCAGATACAATGATTATACAATGAATATCTGTATACATCAGAGATATGATACAACAAATAGCAGCGGAAAAGAAAACGATAACATCAGCAGCGGATAATCTCCATCTTCAAAGCGCCAATCCATAAATAGCTCAAACTCCCAATAACGAGGCACAAAGATAAGCAAGTGCAGTCCGATCCAAAGACTGAACTAGCTCCAGATAATCTACTAAATCTGAATATCTGAAAAACCAAACTCTAGACTGCTCGTGTAGAAAATTTTTGAGCATCCAGAGTTTAGGAAAGAAACAATAAACTCTGGATCAGTCATGGGACTGGTGTGAGCAACAAAAACAGTTTATCTTTAAAAACAACTAGCAGAGAATTTTAAATTCAATTCGCAATGCTTTTGGAAAATGAAACTACCATAAGACCTCCCACCACACACACAATGCAAACGCAGAATTGGAGGAGATTTCTTCTTATGATAGTCAAAGATGCTTACTACGCAAAATCAAATCATTTTTGATATTATTATTAGTGCATAGTGTAGAAAAAATTTCGAAAGTAGAATATAAATCTTAGCCAGCATAGACATTTCGCACTTATGCCTACTATAGCTACCATGTTCAATAGCAGGTTACCACCACATTCCATGGCAGGTAATACAACTAAAACCGTACAGGGCTCGTATTGTTTTGTTTGGATTTCCAACAAATGGTCAGGCTAAGGAACTTCCTATTCCATGAAAGAAACGCCTCTGGCGGGACGTTCCGAGAACCAACTGTTCTCTGCCAAACAAGGCCGGCAACCCCTTTTCCCAAGGGATAAAAGAAACCTCAGATATGCCATCCCCGGTCCTTTGGGACCTTTATCCGAGCGCTCGATAACCAACATCACACATCATAAAGAAAGTGTATCCACATGAGTAAGTATCTGGGCTCCATACCATGATACTACCCTTTTCCAGAAGGAATGGTCATACCCTAGGGGAGCTACCCCTGAAAACCTTGCCGCACAATTCCTGTTTCGACCATTACCGGGTTGTGAGGCTCGACGAAGTCTCGTCCACAAAGCTACGCTTTTTCAAAAAGCCACGCTTTGGGTCAACAGATGATCAACCTATGATCACAAAGATAAATGATCAAACAAAAGATCATATCACAAATGATCAAACACTGATCATCACACAGCAACACTCAGCATGCCACATTACCAAATTGGGATATATCGCTGATAAATTTCAACTACATAACCTCTGAGCTCGTACGTCTCGGAGAAGGGTGTTAAGCTAAGAGAATAAATTCTCCGCCACCAACAGAAATGTATTTGAAAGAAATCGGCTTTATATCTCAAAGTGTAATGTCAGACATGTATCCATACAAGTCTGTTCCGGGTTCGAACAGAACCGAAGGCACTTCTTACGAAGCCCTTGCAATTCCGGGTATTCACAATCCCGTCCGGACTTCCCATCACAAAGGGTGATAAAATCTCTATACCGGGGACCAGTCGGTGCAGAGACATTCGACGAGTTGTCCTTTCGTTTTCGTAAATATCCGGTCTTCAACACCGGTCTTCAAATGCTATCCATATACGACGTATCATTATTCGGAATGGGTTATATGACACAAATGTCTTTTCCCGGCTAACCCGAATAACGAGCGAAATCTTTAAAACATATGGATATGGGATTTCAATTAAGTCACAACTTAATAATTCAAACCCTTCTTCCAAAATAGTTTAAACCAATCATCATTTCAAATCTTTAAATAAAAAGATTTATTTCACACCGTTCACCTCGTTTCATAAAGATCTATTCATAGGTTTCAAAACACTTCAATTTCCAATTGGATTAACTCGTTAAATCTTTAAATTAAAGATTCAACTTATAGCTTTCAAAACAATGTCATTTCGAATGGTTTAAACAAATCATCATTTTAAATCTGTTAAAAATAAACAGATTCAAATCATAGCTTTCAAAAATAATTCATTCATAGCATTTCAAAACATTTCAATTTCATTTTAAATTTGAAACCTTTCAACACAAATTGGAAGTTCACTTCTTATATGAAAGCTGTTATTATCTAAAAACAAATAGTTTTCGTTTCAGAAAAATCCAATTTTATTTGCACGGGTTAAAACTCTTGAATTATATTCAAATTCCAAAATCAATACTTTTAAAATAGTTTAACCCTTATACAACGGGTATAACCTCTTTAATCCCTAGTTTTAAATTATAGAATTCAATTTTAAATATTGAATTCAAATTTAAATTAAATTATTTAAATTTTCAAAATTCCATTAAGTTATTCAAAATAACTCTTATCTTTGAAAACTCATTTCAAAAGCTTTTCACTTTAAACCGAAATTTCTAATTTCAATATTAATTGAAATTAAAATTTCCATTTCAAAAACATCAAATTTAAATTATCTGTGACTTAACCGATTTCCACGTGAAATCCATATTTGTGTGTAAAAGTGTAGTCCAGGGGTTTCACACACAATAGTGCAACATCATACAATCATCACAGATCAGAATATAGAAATAAAATTGATAAGTGGTATAATTATAACGCTTATCCTACAGATATATATATAGCAGATAAAATTACATTTAGCACAGATAAATAACTACATTACAGATCACACACACAAATCAGTATATATCACGAAGTATCACAGATCAGGAATATCAGACAATTTATCATTCAATCAAGTTAAAACATTCATAGGTAAGGTCAATAAATTATCTGATTAATCCAAATCAAATAAATTTCTTATGAATAAATTACTAACCTGGTTAATTAATTACAACCCATTTTAATTAATTATCCTTTATTATCTATTAATTAATTAATCAGTCTTAATTAAATCAATCTTTAATCATTAAATAATTATCCTTTAAATTATTTAACTATCTTTTGATTTATTAATTGATTAACCCTTAATTTATTACCATTTAATTAATTATCCTATAATTTATCATACATTAACCCTTAATTGATAAATAAATTCTTAATTATCACTTTATTAAATTAATTAATTTCTCTTAATTAATTTCTTAATTAATCCTTATCATTTATTAAATAAATCAATTAATTTAAAATTCCTTAATTAACTTAATTTATCTTTATTAACCTCTTAATTACATATTTCAAAATTTTGCTTAAAAACTCCTTTTCAAAATCTGCATTTCAAAACCTACTTCGGGTCCACCCCGAGACTTCCTCGAAACTTGCTTCGAGTTTTATCAAAATCAACCCGTATGTTTTTTTTTCCAAACTCCAAATTTGTCTAAGTATTTAAAACCAACCCGATACCATGCTAAAACAACCCGAGCCTGCCTTCGAGTTTCCCTCCAACTTCCTCGCGTCTTGCTTCGAGTTATCTGCTTTCCTCCCCAACCAGTTGCAACTGACACTCCAGCCTCGTACGTACACGCGTGCACGTGTACAGGGCATTGACGACATCGCCAACTTCGGCGACTTGCTCCACTCATCAACAATCGACCCAACGTTCGACTTTAGCCCTCGAACCATCATCACGAACCACGAACTGAAATTCGACACTTCCAGTCGAAACTGGAACTCTCAATCTCGCTAAAACCACCTTGACATGACCATCCAGACCACCGAAACCGCCACGCCTCTGTCCACGTATCCATCGATCAACCACGAACCCATCCCCCCCGGTGCGATCGAACTCGATGCACCACAGACAACGAAATTGCCGCGTCATCTTCGTTGAACAAAACTGAAGCGTAAACCCTAGATCCTTGCCCCACGACCAATCTGGTCATCAGAAAAATGTAGCTCTATTTTTCCACCAACCTACGACACCCGAGCTACCTCCCACCATGATCTCGATGAAGATAATTTTACCAATCGACGGAAATTGACAAATTTGCCTATTCCGTTCAAACCCAAATTTCTCTACTAATATAAATTTAAAAATCTTTAATTGATTATCAAAAATCATATTTTCGAAATGCAAATCTGTTCATATAAACGAAACTTGAAATTAAATCATTTGATTTTCTATCTTTTTGTTGATCATTACTGACATTTTCATATTCAAGACTTTCTTCCAGTTAATGTTATCAAGAATTATTTTTAAAATTTGAATCTGACTATTCTTAACAGTTTCCCTTTTAACATTTTAACTTGAAACTGCTTGCATATTAGATACGAAATTTTCTCTATCGAAATTTGTTGATCTGTTAATTACAAAGAGACCTGCATATGGGTACACAGATATTCACATCAATATTAACATACATATACATTTGTAGTCTTCTCTGGGCAAAGGTGTAAAGCATACTACTCAACAAAATTTCAAGTGTTATCATATGCAACTGGTCAAACAAATCTTAGGCTTTATAGAAAAGGTTTACTCACAGTTTAAATGTTGGACAGAGTGTTAAAGTGGCTTGACTGGAAACAGAGCAACTTAGACATACCAGACATACCAACTTAAATCCATTCATATACACAGAGCTACTACTTATATATACACATGCAGAGAAATCACCATCACAGAACTTCACAAGCAAGCAGACTTGGTTTTTAAATTTTAAAATGTTACTCACCTGTCATCACTTGAAAGAACAGAGGACAAGTTTCTTGTTTTTCCCTTGTTTGCCTTGATTTGATTTGTTTTGGTTTGAGATGATCTGATACTTGATTTTGCAGTTTGAATTCTTAAGTGATGCGTGCTTTATTTTTTTCTCAGTTTTGAAAATGAATGAATGGATAAGAGAAGCTGAAGTATATAAGAAGTATACAGCCTACATACTTGTATTTAATGTTTTGATACTTTGTTCCCATGCCTAGCCCATGCTTGCTTTATGGCTGCATTTATGACTTGTACAAAAGATATATTTTGTTGCAAGCTTTATTACTTCGGCTGATAGATATTGTATGTACTTTAGAGATTTGTATTTATCACTTTGGGGCTGCATCTTACATTTGTTTGTTTGATTTATTTTATTTCTTGTTTTGTTTACAACTTATACTTGTTGTCTTGTTTTACTTAATTATGCATTGGTTCATAGAAATGTTTATTTGTTTTATTACTTTGCAATGTTATCTTACTTATATATTTATTATCTTATATTTAATTTATAATTTCAAATTATTATTAACCATCAATTTTAATATTTATTATTATCAATTATTTATTTACAATTTAAACTCAAGTCAAAATATATAACTATATATTTATTATTTTCAAATTCACTCATTTTTGAATCGGGGAAACTCGCTCTAATTTTCTAATTAAATTTACAAATTTTTATCCAAAAATTTATTTAATTACTCTATTTAATTCAAAAATTCAATAAATTATTAATTTAAATAAATTAAAAATCTGGGGTCGTTACAGTAAACTTCCATTGATAAATAATCATTTTTTTAAAGTAACTTTAAATAACAAATTATTATTAAACACCCTTCTATGTAATTATCTTTAAACCTCATTCAAAATAATAACTTTAGAATCTCATTAATAATATATTAAATTAACTTTAAGCACTATTATTGTATTAATAAATTAAATTCAAAGCCATATTAATATAATAATTAATTAACTTTAAAACGTTATTAATACAATAATCAATTAACTTTTAAATAATATTAATATGATATTTAATTTCCTTTAAATATAATTAAATAACTTAAACTAATATAATTAAATAACTTTAATTAAAAATTAAAGTATAGTTAGATCACTTTAAATAAATAATTAAAATATAATTAAATAAATTTAAAATAATAATTAAATATTCTTAAATAACTTTTAGAAACAACTTTTAAGAATCATATTAATAAAATAATTTACTTTAAATCATTATTAAAAATAATTATTAATTATCTTTAAAACATTATTAATAAATAGTTATTACCTTTTAGATCTTATTACTAAATAATAATTATCTTTAAAACCTAATAATAGATAATAATTATTCTTAAAATAACTTTCAAATCAATAATTTACTTTTTAAATTTGGAAGAGGCTTAACGATCACAATGGTACTTAAACAAGCTACCATATAATTCAATTTAACTTTCCAAGTTAATAACTGATGTTTACATAATCAACGACTATGTAAATAAATTCAACACTTAACCATCATTTGTTAACATATCACTTATTCAAAGTGGCATATCAATTAACGATATAAAATCAGTGTTCAAATATATAAAGTAGTAGAACAGGGATTTATTTTGCTAATTAAATGACCAACTAATTTAATTAGCGGAACGATGATTTATTCCACTAAACAGATGTTTAAATTAGTATATTCAATTCATTTTAGCAGTATGGTGTTTATTTGGCCAAATATATAACACACATTACTTTTAATTAATTAAACTACGTTGTTATCAAAATCAACGTAATTATTATCAATCAATATTAATTTATCATTAAATTTTACTACACCAAAACCAATAACTTTTTATGTCAAAGCGTTGTGTTCGTCAATCCGAACCCAACGCAAAAATCCGCAGGCAAATCGGATTCAATATGACCAAGCTATAACATTTTAAAATGAACTAGATTATTTATATAGTTTAATAAATAAAAACAAATGTTTGCTCACCTCCCTCCAAGGCCCAACAAATACAACCGAACCCGCGTGCCCTTCCTTTCTTTTTCCCCAACTCCACAAACTACACATGAAACACTGTGCATCTCGAAACGTGCACGCACACCCAATCGCAAGGTCCGATCCATGGTTGGACGCACCGACTTCACCACCATTTTTCTCTCCGCCTAAGCAACCGATCTCACACCACCTCATCATGTCCTCAACCCCCAACTAGATCCGACCGAACTACCTGCATCCCACCTTCACATGTCGCGATTTCCAATCCTTAACCATACTCCTCCAAATTCAGACGCACGGTGTATCTTTTCAAGCTAGAGCCTACGCCAATCTCTGTTTCACTCAACTCCGCCTCCACCTCCTTAAAACCAAAACCCTAGCTAACGACCACCGACGTCGACCACCATCAAACTCTGTCGAAACTTCATCAAAATTCCTGCATCTCTCTATGACTCCAACTGCGCATACGACATTGACCAATTCCAAGAGGATCACGAGAATTCGATTTTTGAAGTTTGGGAACAATATTTCCTTCCTTTGATATATGGCAATATCTCCATCGTTTTTCAATGAAATTGAGTAAAACCAATTTCTAAAAATACTATGGATCGAGGCAAACACTTTTGTGTTGGAACTATTTATTAGTTGTTGATGGATTAAGGGGCATTGATTTTAGAAGGAGAAGTTGGTTAAAATTTCTTGTTTTGAAATTGACAGCGATGAACCAAATGGAGAAGAAGGATTTCCTTTGTTTTCCCCTGAGCTCATAAATATATATACCCACACATGCACCAGACCATGTTGGAAGTGTTCGAGGAGACCAAAGGTACAAGGGCAGGGGAGGCATGGTGATAATGAAAAGGGAATAAAAAAACAAGGTGGTCGCTGGGTTGAATATGTTGTGCACGATGAATTTGTTTATGGTTTTGGAAAGATTCGGATACCCTACCACTCCTTATCGCGTTCGCATACGAGCCACGAACGACAGGAAATAAAACATCATTGCATACAGAATTGTGACGCGATCACAAAACAATAATAAAACATACCGGTTAAAAGTTCTGTTAAATTTTTAAAAATGCCAACATTCGATGTAAAATACATCAAATGAAAATTTAAATATTTTCCAAATTAAAAATTATGGAAAAATTCTATAAATTAAATTAAAAATACGTCATCAAAAATCGAACAATTATTTGAAACATAGATTTTATAATAAAAACCCCAAATAAAATATATAAAACTAATTAAACATTCAAAAAATCAAAGTGATAGAATTCCAGCTCGTTACATTCTCCCCTCTTAAAAAGAATTTCATCCCCGGAATTTCACCACAGCCTTAAACCCAGAAATACTTAACACTACTCATCAGTCCATATGTTGTGCATAGATTATTCCTACGCAAAATTTGATTTGATCACTCACTCGAATACATAACTCATCACTCACTCAAATACATAACTTTACCTCCAAACAAGTATTGCTCATCCGATTTTCTACTACAGACTCTAATTAGGCTTTTCAATCAGAATTCTCCATTCTCCTTACATAGCCATAAACTATGATAGAAAACCTTTCGCTCCACATTAAGAACCATCACCAAGTGTTCGCCATCAAAAATCGAACGATAAATCCTTATTCGGAATGGTGTGAAACATCTCAAAGTCATATACTCGAACCTTGGATCGAAAACTATATGAGAAGGGGAAATGGTCTACGTACAACCTACGTACTTATATTATTGGTCGACACTAATACCAATTCTATTTCTGCTAAAATTATTTATGAAAAGATTTCATAAAATTCCAACTTTGGTTCAAACATTTTAGATGATACAACTTTATTTATGAAACTGTTTCATATAATCACTTTACTTTATTAACTTGTATAATCTTCTCCTACACCCTAAGAGTATATACAAAACATCATATTTTTAATTCTATTCACTTTTAACTATTCAGATGTAGGTCTAAAATAATTTTGGAGCTTAAAACTAAGTTGACCAATACAACTTCTTTAATTAACCCATTTCAAAACAAGATACCTTTATATTTTGGAAATTTAAGAGTCAAATACCTGGATATTTATTTCAAAAAAAACTTTTGAAATGATATTATATATATTTAATCCATAACAAATATATATATATAGCTCGAGTAACACCAAAATGAAACCAAGGAACTTGGTACTACCAAATTATATTATATATTCCCTTACCAAGAAGGGTAATACTTAAGGGAAGTGTCTACCATTCAGATAGATCTTCTGCCCATTTTAGTTATTTTCGAGCCACTCGACCTAGTTAATTTAAAAACACTTTTCTTCTTTTCAAATCCATTTTCAAACAATACTATATATATTTCCAAATAAATAGTTTTACCAAAAATATCAATTTCCAACTTGCTTTGGGTTTGTTCGAACTCGTTTCGATCGTACAATGACAAAGAGGATAATTCACTAAGTGCACTATACCGTTCGCCTAGGCAAACATCTGATCATCACTTAGAAGATTATTCCGATCATCACAAAACAAATCTGGACTCAGTCCCTGAACCAATCCAAAGAAAACACCTTCTTTAAAATTTTCTTTTCCAAAATATTTGTACTTAAAACTTTCTCAAGTAAAACTATTATTTCTTTTTCCATAAATCATTTGAAATAATAAGATACATATTAGCTTAAAAATCCCTTTTGAAATATTTCTATTCCTAGATACCTTCAATAAATACCATTCTAAATTTTTCAAAAACCTTGCAAAACAAAACATTTCTCCAATATCACTAGGATTTAAGTTTTCAAATTTTTTTTATTTACAGAACACATTTCTATAAATCAATTTTTATAAAATCATCTTCTTATATTTAGTTCAGAAATAGTCTAATTTTCTTTTAATAAACCTTTTTTTATTCAAACCCAATTTTATAAAATCATTTCTAAAATATTTATTTCAAAATATTCTAAATTTCTTTTAATAAACAACTTTTATCACAACCAAATTTTATACCCAACATTATCAACAAATGCCTTATAATCAAATTGTGAAACTTAATTCACAAGGTGTTCATTTCAATCCTCCCAAAATTCCTATCTTCCCAACCTGGGTTTCAAAAAAGAAGATTCTAGATAGATTAACAGATAATAGTCAATACTCAGAACTGGGCGAGCATGGCTAATCAAATCCTAAACGATAATGATGGAATATTATCATTTCCTAACAAGCAAGCACAACCCAATATAACTATATTAAATTTTTGAAAAATTATTCTTTTATATATATAAAATTTATTCTTAGGTAAAATTATTTCATTTACTAATTTTAAAACAATATTGTCGGTTGGCCTTGTTCAGTGTTTAGACATTTCTATCGATGACGTGGGCCAGACACATCGACTAGAATTCATAAACCACTCAATAGATCAAACAACACAATATAAAACATTTTTATAAAAATAACAAATATGCGCTCATATAGATATACACACACACACACTCAAACTCATTCTAGGATATTACTAATCCCAACTCTAATGAGTTTGTCTATCAAAGCCTAGGTGTTTGCTTAACCTGACTCTGATACCACGTGTAATGACCCGCCTTTTCAACCCTTAGAAATCGAAACTAATACATCCACGGTATTCATGTGCCGAATATCCAAGTGCCAGAAAGACAGATTGTTGGGGTGAAAGAAATAGAAAATATAATAAAATCTCACATCGTGACAAGAAGATATATATTATATACAAGATCTTTACAAAAGAAAACATCTTTATTATACACAATCAGCAGAGTACACTAACCTATTTCCAGCTTGGACGGTTATAACAGCCTGTCATTACAATTTCAGATAAATACAGACAAAATCAAGAACAACAAAAACAACGGAAGAATATAAGATACATGAATAAGCCTTAGGGAATCCAACTCGTCTTTTGAAAGCTCCAAAGCATTCAGCTAAATATGGAAATTATGCTCGGGCTGACCCGAGCATTATAGAAAACAACGCCCGCGCCAGTCTAGTAAAACCAGCATGAGAAACTCAAATCACAAGGAATTTTATTTATTATAACTTGTAAAATCCTTTAAAACCAAAAGCATCTCATAAGACCATGCCGCTCATGAATACGGACGGGTTTTTACCTTACGATAACCAAAACTTTTATATCAGAAATTCTAGTGATATTAAAATAATGTCGAAAGGTGAAAATAATAATAATCAAGTAGTTATGATGCTCGTGAGTGTACATCACACAATACTAGGTATATAATCAAAAATCGATATGGCGCATTCGTTAATGGTGTAGGATTCTATGGAGGTGCCCTCAGTACTTCGAGAACGGTCCTCCTAAACAAGGATCAGAGATATCCTTCCGAAGCATCATACATCTCTAGTGATGTACCATGGGAAAATCATAGCTAGTCTCGCTAAGGCCGAGTGCATCGCTCCATGCATGCATAACAACTGTAGGTAACTCTAGGTGGAGACGACTACACCCTATGTGTTTGCCAACCCTATTGGGTACATCTTTTGTCTCTGGTTTTAGTCATTACTGCTGATGAGGCTACGTCCGGCGTCCCAGCTCATGCATCGCCATCAAAATAGATCTCAGAATCACACATGGATTCCCATACCCCAACAGGTCTCGGAATCACACTTGGATTCAAACATCTTAATATATCACGAAACTCCTCCATAGAACCGTATATGGTTTTTGGAGTAGTTACGGTACAAGTGATCTCTTATGTGACGACCCGGAAATTTTGAGCATTTGAAATAGGAATATTTAATTAATTTTAAATATTCATAAGATAATTATTAACTTTAATTTCAAATATCATTAATTATTGGAAAATTAATTGTTGAATTTAATTATCGAAATTGGAAAATTATTGAATCTGGAGCTTTAAGCCTGTTAAAAATAATTTAAAGGATTGTAAAAAATTATATTGATAGTACTGAAGATAGTAAAAGTGTTGAAACTGAATTTGGAAGTGTTTTGTTCAGTTTTTAAAATATATCGTTTAAATTGAATTTAAAAATAGCCTTCAGAGGCACAGTCTCGGAATTCGATGAAACCAGTTCCATTGGATCCGTAATATTGTATTATTACCGGATTTCAAATTTCATAGCATTCGGAGTTGTCGTATGGTCATACAATGGATAAACGCTCAGAAACCATTTTAATCGATTTAATTTAAAATTGATCGTTTCCTTCTTTAACTCGCGCATATGATCGAGTTAGCCTCCAAAACACGTTCCATCGTGTTCGGAATGCCGGTAAAACCTTATAAACGTCTGTCGACATGTATGATTCGGGGTTCGGGATTTCGCGTTAGGCAACGAGATATTTTGAATAAAAATAAAATAATTGGTCAAACTCTATTACACCCTTCAGCCAACCTAACCTCTCACATCAGCTACCCTATACTCTGATACGAGCCACCTTCTTCAGCTTTAAATCGTTGTTTTCCCAAAAAGTTTTAGAGCCGATACTTCTGTATTTACTTCCCTTCCTTTTCAGTTCTTCAAAATTCAATTTAGAGCCGGAAAAAAAAATTAAAAAATATGATGAACGAACGCAATTCGTTCGTAAACCAAAATCAAGAATGGCAGCCGATCCCCAAGCGAATCTCGTCCCCCTCTATATCGATCGCAATCGAAGTTGTTAAGGAACTCGAGCTCGGTGACTCGAGATTAGGGCTTGGTGGTGAGAGTTCAGTGAACCGCGGGGGTTCGATTTCGCGTGACGTCGAGGACCAGGTCTGCGATGGAGTTCAGAGACGCGATGGTGGTGTGGTGTCGTGTGGTTGATCGACTTCGGGTAGGGCTCGGTTTTGAGTAGCGCGAGTGGCTCGTGATCAAGTGGGGAGTCACGACGTGACTGCAGCGTTCGTTGTCGCGATAGCCGGTGTCGATTTCTGGTCACTGCTATCTTGAATGTAGGCCGAGTCATCGAAGATGGGTGAATTCGTGTGGGTAGACTAAGCTTGCTAGAGATTGAGATCATGATATCAGCGAGTTTTAAGGTATTTGTTTTCTTTCCATTCGATTTAGCTTGATTTTCAGATAAGATAATAAATACAGTAGGATATAAAAGTTAAATTATGTTTTAAATTTAATAAACATATATTGTTTTAAGTTTATTTACAGAAGAAAGAATAGCCAAAATATATTTATTCCTTACTGGAAGAAGAAAAAGAAATATACATGTTTTAAAAATTGCAATTTCATTTGAATAATGGGTTGGTGATAAACGGTTTAAGTAACTCATTTAACTATTTTGGTTACTCGGAATTAGTTATCATAGGAAAATTTATTTAAAATTTTAAATTACCGGTCTAAATTAAAATACTAGTTGATTAAACTTATTTGAAAGGAAAATTGATGGATCAGTTATTTAAGAATGTTAATAAATTGTTTGATTAATTCAAATATTTATAAATGGGGATTTAAATGATCGATTTATTCGAATATTGATAAAAATCATTTAATATTTATACAAGGTCAAAAACATTGAGAAAACCAAGGCAATATGGAAGTGGATTGCAAATGAAAAGTAAAAGGTGAGTTAATCTCACTCAGCTGAATTTTGTTTTAAATTTAAATGGTTAAATTTAAATAATTGATTGAATGCTTGAATTGTTTTAGATGTGTTATATCATATATAGTAGTATATACCAATATATATATATTGGCATATGTATATATTGGAGTTGTTGATATTCCCGCATTATATAGCGGATGCGACCCTATGCGTCGCATAATAGCGGATGATATTTTATAAAACCCATATACCGCGATATTCCACTTTGAAGTGGAATTGGTATTGTGCTAACGTCTGTGGATGCAGGGAAACAGGTTGGAGGGATCCAACTGGATTCCTCAAAATATTTAATTTTGTTTAAATATTCTGTGATATGATTGTTGATATCCTGTGATGATTTATATTGGATAATCTGGTTGGATTGAATTTCCCAGTATAATGAGTTATCAAAAGCAATTGAATTGGATTTTTGGAAAGAAATAAAAGAGTAAAATTTAAGTTAAGTAATTCTAGTGAATTCGAATAAATTAAATATGGAAAAGAAGAATTTTAAATAAACAGAGAATATTGAATCTAAAGAAAACTTATGTGATGTTATTTAAAAGGGATAAATAATTTATTTTAATTCAATGTTTAAATGTAATTAAAAAGAAAGAAAGAATTTGGAAAATCTGAAACTTGTGTCGGTTTAAAGATTTTAAATCATAATGAGAAATAAAATCTGGAAGTTAATGAATTTGGAAATAAATGGATTAAGTAAGGAAATTTATTTCAAAGTAAAATAAATTGGGAAATCAATTATAAATTTGATTTAAATACTTTGGGATTTGGAATTTAAAAGAGAAGTGAGATTTTGAAATCTATAAACTGGGTTTATAAAGTAAAATAAAATATCAGGGGATATTTGAGAATATAAATTCAAGGTGGGAATTTATAAAGGGATATGAATTGGTTTAAAAATAAATGTTGATTATTGTTAAAAGATGGAAATGAGAAGTGTATTTCTCTGCATAGCCAAGTACGTTTTCAAAGCAAATTTTAATATAAGTTAAAAGTTCTAATTGTGTTTTTAAAAGCATGTTTTAGAAAATTGATTATTTCTAAAGGTTAATTTCCAAAGTAAGTATTTTCAAAAATCTATTATTGTAGTAATTATATAAAAGTGATTTGGTAATATGTTTAAAGAGAAATTTAGTTTATATTTATAAATGGTTTTATTTAAATAAAGTATTAAAGTAGTTTTAAATTTCAATGTTATAAAGTATATTTATAGTAAAGTCTTTTAATTTATTTTTAAATCTAAAATATTTTGTACTTGGTGATTCAGTGGAAATAATTATTTGGGAAATGTATTCCGTAAGCGGAAACTGTTTGAAATTGTTTTCAAAAGGAGTTTGAAAATAGAAATATATCTTGGAAAGATATTTGGACAAATAAATAATGTGGGGAATTATTTATTGTGTGATGGTTGCTTGTGGATGTTAATTGATAGTTAAATAGCCGACTATCAATATTGGCCAAATGCGCTGATCGTTTCGAAGAGACCGGGATCGAGTTTCCGTATACCAGGATTCTAGGTCTGGAGACTCGAATACCACTTCGATTCGGTTTGTACGTTTCGTGTAACGTGTTCAGAGTCGAAGATGGAGCAGTGAAGTGCAAGGGCTAGTCGCTACTAATCCTGAGGATATTTCCAAAATGGATGTAGTAGGAATAGTGCCTTCGGTTCCGTTCGAACCCGGGACGGACTTGTATGGACGAATGCTTGCGAAACATCGTCAGGTGGACGATGGGCATTCTAAGGGATATGTGCTATAAAGGTATCGTTTAGCCTCGAGCCTCATCAACCGGGAATGACTGAAAATCAGGGGTTATGCAGCAAGGCTTCGTGGGTAGCCCCCACTTGAGAGTAAGGTCATCCCTGTCTAGATGTCCCTTTTATTTCGGCTTAGTGTTGCGGTTGCTGATCCCAACCGTGGGGTGATTTTATTTGGAATTATCCAGTAAGGGATGATTCCGGTCTTGTGTTGCAGGGGAGCGGGCGTACTCCTCGGTACTGTGATCTAGGCCACGTACTGTGACAGGTGGTACCCCAGTGCCTAGTCATTCGTTGGAAATCCATTCTCCCTACGTGCCTGTACGGTTTTGATTGTGCCCAACTATTGTTGAAATGTGAGATGCAAGCATTTCAGCTAGATTCTATTTTACTTTCTGTAGACACTATTATAATATCAGAGGATTTTGATATAAAGTGTTTTAGCTATCGTAAGGTAAAAACCCGACATGTTTATTTGTGGCGCGGTCTTACGAGATGCTTTTAATTTCAAAGGATTTTGAAACTTTAATAATCAATTTGAGTGTGATTTTCTCACGCTGGTTTTCCAGACTGACTCGGGTATTGTTTTATATGATGCTCGGGTCAGACCGAGTATTATAGGTTACAGGATATGATGCTGTGGAGCTCAGGAGATGAGCTGGATGGCGAGACGTATCTCCCGTACTTGTTTATATATATATTCCGCTGTGTTGATTGTTGTACTCTGTTGTATTGAGGACATGATATGGTTATTGTCCAGTTGTATGTTATGTATTCTCTGGTGTATACTCAGATGCTATATTATATAAAACTGATATAGTTTTGATTTGTGTAAAGATCTGTTAATATATATTATATTTTATTCCGCTGCGATGGTTAGATTCGGATTTTGTTTTCTATTTTTCTTCTTCTACCTCTTCTTCTTTACCCAAATGGTCCGGTTTTTCGTGTTAGAAAAACTCGGGCTGTTACAGTGGTATCAGAGCTTAGGCTGGCGATAACCTTGGCTCTGGTGGGAATTTTGAGAGTACTAATAGATATGAGCGCGTATTTGTTAGTGAATATAAAATGGTTTTATATTGTGTTGGTTGGTTTATTGAGTGGCATATGAACCTTCGTCGGCACAGTCTGGACAACTGTATCGAAGGGGTTTCTAAACACTCGAATAGAACAATTCGACACAATATTGTTTTAAAATGGGTAGATGAAATAATTTTACCCAAATTATTTTTGTATATGAAAGAAATAATTTTTATAAATTATTATAGTTATATTTGGATGTTTAGTTGTTAGATAATGATAATAAATTATTATCAGTAGGAGGAAATTGAATAAGAAATTGAATTATAACCAAAGTTAAAGAATAAATTTATATAACAAATGGAATTTGAGAAAATAAATTATATATGTAATTTATAAGTTGAAATAAACTTCATATACAAATGTGATTCAAAATTTGAAATAGGATTCCAGAGAAATATTTGGAAATAAATCGAGATGGATTTCGAGTTTGGAATTTTGTGAAGTTTAAATTCCTTTGAATTTGAAAATGGTGGTCAAAGGGCTTTGGAAAAATAATGGTGACATTATTTCGAAAATATTTTTTTGATTGAAATCAAATATGGAGAGATTTGGAAATTAAAAATATTTGAAATGTTTTTAAAGTGATAAAAGCACTAAACTCTCAGTGGTCGCTGGAAAATAATTCCGATGATGATCGCGACATCATCGGTGTTCATTTTCGAGTTTCCAAAAGAGGAATTGCTACTTGGATGTTTTGGGCTGGTGTTTGTTTGCAAAACTGAGTTTGGTTTTGAAATTGAAAAGGGTTTGGATATAGTTGATTTCAAAAATGATTTTGAAATTTTGGAAAATTGTTTAAAACTCTGGAATCTTATTTAAAGTTGTGTATGGAATAATAAAAATATTTATTGGCTAAATAAAATGTATAATTCTAAGTTAAAAGATAAAATGTGAATAAAATTTATTTTAAATAGATGGAAGTATGGATGTAAATGAGTTTGTGACTTATAAAATTCAGAAATGAAATTAGTAATAGAATTTGCAAGTGAAGCTTGAGTTGTTAATAGAAATTCAACTTGAGACTATAAGTGAAAAATATGAATTGAAATTGTAGGGAATTGAATTAAAATAAAATGAGTTGGGATGCAAATAAACTTTGTTCGAGTATGTATAAATTGAATATGAGTTTGGATAGTATGATTAATTGAATTAATGTGGTAATGTGTTTAATTATAATTGAATGGAAGTATAAAAAAAATAAATAAGGGTGTGGTTTATCAGAAATTGGAAGGTGGGAAGGGAGATTTGTTTAGTATGTTGGAAAATCCAAACTTGAGATATAAAATAAATTTGAATTCAAGTAAACCAAGTAAAGTGGTTTAGAGATAAAAATAATAATCAAATATTGGGTATAAGATTTGAATAAACAAATTAAATGAAAATGAGCTTAAGTGTTAACTTAAGTGGATTATGAAATAGCTTTGAATATAACCTGTTGGATAATCAAAGGAGAATGAATGGACTGTGAACAAATAAAAAGGGTTTGAATGAAACTAGTGGGTTAATGAATTTAATATTGAATGGTAAACTAAAAGTGAATAGTAAATCACTTAAAACTGAAATTGATAGTTTAAGTATTGGTTGTAAGTAATTGAAGTTAGTATCGAAACTTGAAAATGGCATTTGGGAACTGTTCGGTGTATGTTGCTTATGAAATGCATGTGTTTAGCTATTGAAATTAATTGAAATGATAACAAACCTTGAATATTTGTCACTAAACTGTTTAAATTGAGTTAGTACAGGTTCAGGGAAGCCGTTTGGTTGGATTTGATTTCGGAATTTGCTAAAATAAATAACCGCTTTGCTTAAAAATGCTAAAATAAAGGTACGCCTATACAAAAATTCAAATAGGAGATATGAACTGTTTATATTGATATATTGTGATTTTCGGTCTGAGGCCGATGTATATATATATATTTGTGCATCCTGCGATATCGCAGAAGTCCCTCCGTACAAGGGAGACTCTGTCAAAATTTTCCGTAAATTTTGGGAGTTAGAAATTTTTTGAAATCTTTGAAAATTTTCGCTAACGACGAGCAATTTAAATTTGCTAACCAAATAGAATTGAAATTTAATAATTGAAACCTATCTGAAATATGAATGTAAAGCAAGAGAAATCAAAGGAACTAAAGAAAGTAAAGTTTGTAAATAAACTGTTATTTGAGATTTAAATTAAATAGTAAGTGAAACTAATCCAATATTCAAAACGGAAGCCAATTTGAGATTAAATGAAATTGTAAGGCTAAATAAATAGTAATGAAAATAAACTTCAATAGTGAAGTGAAAATAAGTGTAAGCAATATGTAAAATATTTATATTGAACTTAAGAAGTAGGGTGAGATTCTTAAGTAATTTGGTATTGAGGAAAATTATTCTAGATGAATAATTGAATGACGATTAAAATTTGAAATTGAGAAATGAGAAAATTGTGGATAAGTGAATAACAATCAAAAGGAATGTGAATAAAAGAGAATTGATGTAATTGGTAATCAATTGGAATTTATACGTAAGATGTACGTATATTATTTTATTCGCATAGCTATTTGATCCAGATGTCGAACACAGAATTTCGAGATAGTTTTATCGATCCGAATCAGGATTTTTCACTCGATTTTCGACGGCGAGCCTGGATATGGGTTGTTGATTGATTCTGGAAATTCTCTATCATAGTTTGTGGCTATGCAAGGAGAATGACGGTTTCTGATCAAGAAACCAGATCTGAGTCCGCACTAGGAAGTCGGGTGGACGATACTAGTTCGGAAGTGAAATTGTGTGATCGATTGAGCGATCGAATGTGATATTGCGTACGGATGATATATGTGCATCGTACGGGCTTAAGTAAAACAAATATTGGAAATTTGTAAAGGAAAGTATAAAATGACTTTGGAATTGTGATTGAATATTATTGCTTAGTAGGATATACAGGTGTATAAAAGCAATGGATAAATTGGGATTTTGATTTTAGAAGATAAAATTTAATGGTCCGACAAAAGGTATGTATTTGAATTTCTATATGAAATTTGATTGGGTTTTGGATCCAGCCACTTGGCTTTTTGTTTCCTTTTTGAGATTGGGAGGCCGTAGAGCCATTTTGTAGTAGTACCGAGCTAGCCGCGCAAAGGAGACGCTGGCGAAATTTTTCAGAAATTTAGGGAGTTAGAAAAATTTTGGAAAATTTTGATAATTCAAAATTGAATTCAAATTTAAATTTGAATGGATAAGTAGGTGGTATGGGTTGAACTTATGAATAAGTTTGGGAAGTTAAAAGATGATTAGTGTATCATTAATAAAAGATTGTTTGGGAATTGTTAAAAACTATTTGGGTTGAGGGAATAGTTAACGGGAATCGAATCATTCTTCCTAACTGGTAATTTCGGGGACGAAATTCTTTTAAGGGGGGAGGAATGTGACGACCCGGAAATTTTGAGCATTTGAAATAGGAATATTTAATTAATTTTAAATATTCATAAGATAATTATTAACTTTAATTTCAAATATCATTAATTATTGGATAATTAATTGTTGAATTTAATTATCGAAATTGGAAAATTATTGAATCTGGAGCTTTAAGCCTGTTAAAAATAATTTAAAGGATTGTAAAAAATTATATTGATAGTACTGAAGATAGTAAAAGTGTTGAAACTGAATTTGGAAGTGTTTTGTTCAGTTTTTAAAATATATCGTTTAAATTGAATTTAAAAATAGCCTTCAGAGGCACAGTCTCGGAATTCGATGAAACCAGTTCCATTGGATCCGTAATATTGTATTATTACCGGATTTCAAATTTCATAGCATTCGGAGTTGTCGTATGGTCATACAATGGATAAACGCTCAGAAACCATTTTAATCGATTTAATTTAAAATTGATCGTTTCCTTCTTTAACTCGCGCATATGATCGAGTTAGCCTCCAAAACACGTTCCATCGTGTTCGGAATGCCGGTAAAACCTTATAAACGTCTGTCGACATGTCTGATTCGGGGTTCGGGATTTCGCGTTAGGCAACGAGATATTTTGAATAAAAATAAAATAATTGGTCAAACTCTATTACACCCTTCAGCCAACCTAACCTCTCACATCAGCTACCCTATACTCTGATACGAGCCACCTTCTTCAGCTTTAAATCGTTGTTTTCCCAAAAAGTTTTAGAGCCGATACTTCTGTATTTACTTCCCTTCCTTTTCAGTTCTTCAAAATTCAATTTAGAGCCGGAAAAAAAAAAGAAAAAAATATGATGAACGAACGCAATTCGTTCGTAAACCAAAATCAAGAATGGCAGCCGATCCCCAAGCGAATCTCGTCCCCCTCTATATCGATCGCAATCGAAGTTGTTAAGGAACTCGAGCTCGGTGACTCGAGATTAGGGCTTGGTGGTGAGAGTTCAGTGAACCGCGGGGGTTCGATTTCGCGTGACGTCGAGGACCAGGTCTGCGATGGAGTTCAGAGACGCGATGGTGGTGTGGTGTCGTGTGGTTGATTGACTTCGGGTAGGGCTCGGTTTTGAGTAGCGCGAGTGGCTCGTGATCAAGTGGGGAGTCACGACGTGACTGCAGCGTTCGTTGTCGCGATAGCCGGTGTCGATTTCTGGTCACTGCTATCTTGAATGTAGGCCGAGTCATCGAAGATGGGTGAATTCGTGTGGGTAGACTAAGCTTGCTAGAGATTGAGATCATGATATCAGCGAGTTTTAAGGTATTTGTTTTCTTTCCATTCGATTTAGCTTGATTTTCAGATAAGATAATAAATACAGTAGGATATAAAAGTTAAATTATGTTTTAAATTTAATAAACATATATTGTTTTAAGTTTATTTACAGAAGAAAGAATAGCCAAAATATATTTATTCCTTACTGGAAGAAGAAAAAGAAATATACATGTTTTAAAAATTGCAATTTCATTTGAATAATGGGTTGGTGATAAACGGTTTAAGTAACTCATTTAACTATTTTGGTTACTCGGAATTAGTTATCATAGGAAAATTTATTTAAAATTTTAAATTACCGGTCTAAATTAAAATACTAGTTGATTAAACTTATTTGAAAGGAAAATTGATGGATCAGTTATTTAAGAATGTTAATAAATTGTTTGATTAATTCAAATATTTATAAATGGGGATTTAAATGATCGATTTATTCGAATATTGATAAAAATCATTTAATATTTATACAAGGTCAAAAACATTGAGAAAACCAAGGCAATATGGAAGTGGATTGCAAATGAAAAGTAAAAGGTGAGTTAATCTCACTCAGCTGAATTTTGTTTTAAATTTAAATGGTTAAATTTAAATAATTGATTGAATGCTTGAATTGTTTTAGATGTGTTATATCATATATAGTAGTATATACCAATATATATATATTGGCATATGTATATATTGGAGTTGTTGATATTCCCGCATTATATAGCGGATGCGACCCTATGCGTCGCATAATAGCGGATGATATTTTATAAAACCCATATACCGCGATATTCCACTTTGAAGTGGAATTGGTATTGTGCTAACGTCTGTGGATGCAGGGAAACAGGTTGGAGGGATCCAACTGGATTCCTCAAAATATTTAATTTTGTTTAAATATTCTGTGATATGATTGTTGATATCCTGTGATGATTTATATTGGATAATCTGGTTGGATTGAATTTCCCAGTATAATGAGTTATCAAAAGCAATTGAATTGGATTTTTGGAAAGAAATAAAAGAGTAAAATTTAAGTTAAGTAATTCTAGTGAATTCGAATAAATTAAATATGGAAAAGAAGAATTTTAAATAAACAGAGAATATTGAATCTAAAGAAAACTTATGTGATGTTATTTAAAAGGGATAAATAATTTATTTTAATTCAATGTTTAAATGTAATTAAAAAGAAAGAAAGAATTTGGAAAATCTGAAACTTGTGTCGGTTTAAAGATTTTAAATCATAATGAGAAATAAAATCTGGAAGTTAATGAATTTGGAAATAAATGGATTAAGTAAGGAAATTTATTTCAAAGTAAAATAAATTGGGAAATCAATTATAAATTTGATTTAAATACTTTGGGATTTGGAATTTAAAAGAGAAGTGAGATTTTGAAATCTATAAACTGGGTTTATAAAGTAAAATAAAATATCAGGGGATATTTGAGAATATAAATTCAAGGTGGGAATTTATAAAGGGATATGAATTGGTTTAAAAATAAATGTTGATTATTGTTAAAAGATGGAAATGAGAAGTGTATTTCTCTGCATAGCCAAGTACGTTTTCAAAGCAAATTTTAATATAAGTTAAAAGTTCTAATTGTGTTTTTAAAAGCATGTTTTAGAAAATTGATTATTTCTAAAGGTTAATTTCCAAAGTAAGTATTTTCAAAAATCTATTATTGTAGTAATTATATAAAAGTGATTTGGTAATATGTTTAAAGAGAAATTTAGTTTATATTTATAAATGGTTTTATTTAAATAAAGTATTAAAGTAGTTTTAAATTTCAATGTTATAAAGTATATTTATAGTAAAGTCTTTTAATTTATTTTTAAATCTAAAATATTTTGTACTTGGTGATTCAGTGGAAATAATTATTTGGGAAATGTATTCCGTAAGCGGAAACTGTTTGAAATTGTTTTCAAAAGGAGTTTGAAAATAGAAATATATCTTGGAAAGATATTTGGACAAATAAATAATGTGGGGAATTATTTATTGTGTGATGGTTGCTTGTGGATGTTAATTGATAGTTAAATAGCCGACTATCAATATTGGCCAAATGCGCTGATCGTTTCGAAGAGACCGGGATCGAGTTTCCGTATACCAGGATTCTAGGTCTGGAGACTCGAATACCACTTCGATTCGGTTTGTACGTTTCGTGTAACGTGTTCAGAGTCGAAGATGGAGCAGTGAAGTGCAAGGGCTAGTCGCTACTAATCCTGAGGATATTTCCAAAATGGATGTAGTAGGAATAGTGCCTTCGGTTCCGTTCGAACCCGGGACGGACTTGTATGGACGAATGCTTGCGAAACATCGTCAGGTGGACGATGGGCATTCTAAGGGATATGTGCTATAAAGGTATCGTTTAGCCTCGAGCCTCATCAACCGGGAATGACTGAAAATCAGGGGTTATGCAGCAAGGCTTCGTGGGTAGCCCCCACTTGAGAGTAAGGTCATCCCTGTCTAGATGTCCCTTTTATTTCGGCTTAGTGTTGCGGTTGCTGATCCCAACCGTGGGGTGATTTTATTTGGAATTATCCAGTAAGGGATGATTCCGGTCTTGTGTTGCAGGGGAGCGGGCGTACTCCTCGGTACTGTGATCTAGGCCACGTACTGTGACAGGTGGTACCCCAGTGCCTAGTCATTCGTTGGAAATCCATTCTCCCTACGTGCCTGTACGGTTTTGATTGTGCCCAACTATTGTTGAAATGTGAGATGCAAGCATTTCAGCTAGATTCTATTTTACTTTCTGTAGACACTATTATAATATCAGAGGATTTTGATATAAAGTGTTTTAGCTATCGTAAGGTAAAAACCCGACATGTTTATTTGTGGCGCGGTCTTACGAGATGCTTTTAATTTCAAAGGATTTTGAAACTTTAATAATCAATTTGAGTGTGATTTTCTCACGCTGGTTTTCCAGACTGACTCGGGTATTGTTTTATATGATGCTCGGGTCAGACCGAGTATTATAGGTTACAGGATATGATGCTGTGGAGCTCAGGAGATGAGCTGGATGGCGAGACGTATCTCCCGTACTTGTTTATATATATATTCCGCTGTGTTGATTGTTGTACTCTGTTGTATTGAGGACATGATATGGTTATTGTCCAGTTGTATGTTATGTATTCTCTGGTGTATACTCAGATGCTATATTATATAAAACTGATATAGTTTTGATTTGTGTAAAGATCTGTTAATATATATTATATTTTATTCCGCTGCGATGGTTAGATTCGGATTTTGTTTTCTATTTTTCTTCTTCTACCTCTTCTTCTTTACCCAAATGGTCCGGTTTTTCGTGTTAGAAAAACTCGGGCTGTTACATCTTATGAGTACACTCCCTTGCTTACCGGGCACTCTAAAACCAATCGTTGATTTTACGGAATGCTCCTTATCGATTCTTTAGGAAATAATCAGACAATACATAAGAGCGGGTATCACCCCCTAACCCTTTAAGTGGACGGATCTCCTCATCATTTATCTTAGAAGAACTAAACGAGTTTAAACGTATAGTATAGCACCACCGACGGTAACTGTACCATATAATTCCTATGTTTCTCCTAGATATTTCCAGAGTTAAAATCCTTCAGTGTTAAGTAGGAAATATTTCCATACCACCGAAATTAAGAAGGGTTACATATTTAGGCCAAGATTTGATAGTCGGTTATTTAACTATCAAATAAACAAACATTCAAACAGAGATTACATTTCACACGGAAACCACTAAGCCTCTTAAAATTAATCTTAGATTAATTAAATCTCTTTCCAAAATATTTATTAAAATATTCATATACTTACCTCACAAGGATAAGTATATTCACAAACCCTTTCACTTTCAAACTTGGAAATCATTCCATATACTTATACAATGTTATAAGCATATTCACAAATCCTTTTGAAAACTCCTTATTTCAAAATCATATTAAAAGCATCAAAACAAATGTTATTCAAAACGGAGATGAAAATAACTCCAAAGGCCCAACAAATACAATCGAACCCGCATGCCCTTCCTTTCTTCTTCCCTAACTCCATAACCTGCACATGAAACACTATGCATCCCGAAACATGCACGCACAGCCAATCGCGAGGTCCGATCCATGGTTTGATGCACCGACTTCACCACCATTTTTCTCTCCACATAAGCAACCGTTCCCCCACCACCTCGTCACGTCCTTTACCCCCCAACTAGATTCCACCGAACCACTTACATCCCTTCTTCATATGTCGCGGTTTCCAATCCTCCACCATACTCCTCCAAATTTGGCCGCACGGTGTATCTTTCCAAGCTAGAGCCCATGCCAATGTTCGTTTCATTCAACTCCTCCTCCACCTCCTTAAAATCGAAACCCTAGCTAAGGACCACCGACGTCGACCACCACCGAACTCTGTTGAAACTTCACCAAAAGTCATGTATCTCTCTATGACTCCAACGGCGCATACAGGGTCAACCAATTCCAAGCGGACCACGAGAATTAGACTTTTGAAGTTTTTGAACAATATTTCCCTCTTTCTGATATATGGCAATATCTTCATCGTTTTTAGTGAATTGAGTGAAACCAATTTCTTAAAATACCATGGGTCGAGGCAAACACTTTTCATGTTGGAACTATTTGATAATTGTTAACGGATTGAGGGGTATTGATTTTAGAAGGAGAAGTGGTTAAAATTTCTTGTTTTTGAAATTGAAAGTGATGAACCAAATGGAGAAGAAGGATTTCCTTTATTTTCCCCTAAGCTCATAAATATATATACCCACACATGCACCAGACCATGGTGGACAAAGAAGTGGCTGAGGAGACCAAAGGTACAAGGGTATGGAAGGCAAGGTGACAAGGAACAAGGAATAAAAAAACAAGGTGGTGGCTGGGTTGAATATGCTGTGCAGAGTGAATTTGTCTTTGGTTTTGGAAAGATTTAGATACCCCACCACTCCTTATCGCGTTCGCGTATGAGCCACAAACGACAGAAAATAAAACACGACTGCATACAGAATTGTGATGCAATCACAAAACAACAATAAAACACATTCGTCAACAAGTTATGTTAAATTTTCAAAAATGCCAACGTTCGATGTAAAATACGTCGAAAGAAAATTTAAATATTTCCCAAAATAAAAATTATGGAAAAATTCTATAAATTAAATTAAAAATACGACATCAAAAATCGAATAATTATTTGAAACATAAATTTTAGTATAAAAAACCCAAATCGAATATTTAAAACTAATTAAATATTCCAAATCAAAGTGATAGAATTCTGGTTTGTTACAATGAACTTAAAATATCTAGCCTTAAGCAACACTGTAAAATTGAATGAAATGATTCTACTAAGGATTGCTTGACATGTTGCTTTATAAACTAAAAAACAAGGAAGAACATATGAGCTTCAGTACCTAGTAATAATAACAATTGCCTAAGACATTTGGACCATGAGAATCACATACCTGGGTAATAGAAGTGCATTCTTTCTCCTTTCATTCTTCTAACTCCTCTCCCTTAACATATACAAATGCACGGGTTGCCATTAACGTGCACGACATCATGGTGATACGAAGCTGTGGTTCACGAAATCACCTCTCATCTTCGCTAACATCTCTCCCTACACAAACCAGACGTGTCCACATCATCACCTACCACCCCAGACCATCCTACCAAAATGCATCACCACGTCAATTCTACAACCGATGGAAATGTGAAATGTCGATACCCCAACCTCAACCGTACACTCCCATACTCCCACCGATGATACTCCTCTCGACCACAAATCCAACGCCACCTCCGCCACACCTAACGCTGCCTAAATCGTCGTCAAAATCCAACCTTAGTTCGGCACCCACAATTTGACTGCAAACAAACATTACCATACTAACACCAAAAGTTCTCCAACTCTCCCTGAGGCCAATGCTTCAGACGGCGTCAATTAATTCTAAGTGATTCGGGAGTATTCATTTTTCAAAGATCGGGTGTTACTTTTGAATATAATGAGGAATCTGTAAATCAATTGCTCATCCCTTTCTTGTGCCAAAGTTTATAGATGTTGAATATCACTAATTTAAATTAGAGAATCAGGATTTGTTTATTTGATTTTTATGCCAATTTTTAAAGTGGAAGGAGGTGATTAATTTTTTTGGGATTCTCCTCTCCCCGTAAGCACACACTATTTATATTTATAGGTAGATTAGAAATGTCGAGAGAAGGAATGCTCTGGAGTTTGGAAATCTTAGGAAATTCATTTTCTAGATTTTGATTTTTGGTTGGAGTATGTTGAGCTTTGGGCTATATTTCTTTTTTTTCCTTTTGTTTACTTTAAGATATAAAAACATATCGGTTCACATAAAATCCAATTACTTCGCTAAATTATTTCTTAGACCAAAATTATTTTTAATAAATTACAACTTTATTTATTTTATAAAATTAATTTTACCACAATTTTATCCAACTAATTAATTATTTTATTTAAAACATTTTCCAATATAATTTCCAATCTATCTTATTAGAATCTATTCTTTCAATTCAATATTTCTTTTTAATTTTAAAAATCGGGTTGTTACACAAGCGATCGACCGGTCGAAGCTTCTGGGCTAGGGTTTGTCTTGACCGAACGACCCAGATTTGATAATGTTTGATTCAAAGGTTCTGTCCAAACTCAAATTGAATGAAATGATTCTACTAAGGATTGCTTGACATGTTGCTTTATAAATTAAAAAACAAGGAAGAACATATGAGCTTCAGTACCTAGTAATAATAACAAATGCCTAAAACATCTGGACCATGAGAATCACATACCTGGGTAACCCTAACACTAATTCATTAGCAGTAAGTAGTATGTCCAAACTCTGTCCAAATCTCTATCTCTTCTAAAAAAAATTTCTCAAATAAAAATATAAGACAAGTTGAAGAATAAATCAAGCAAAGGGGAGGGATTAACAACCAGAAGGAGGGCAACTCAACAATAATCAAAAAGGGAAAAGCTAATAAAAGGTGAGTGGGTTCATAATTAGTAAGACGATTTACATGTAATTAATTTTGTTACAACCAATTTGATCTGGAATTGTTTTAATTTAAATTTGAAATACTATTTACTTGGATTGGGAATTTCACGGCAATTATAACCATATAAATATGATCCCTTTCTTTTAATCCAGATCTGGTTAATATAAATTTGTTGGATAAGAATTGATTCAAGTTGAATACACCCTTTTTTTCAAATTAAATATGAATTGATATAACCTTGTTGATGCTAAACCAAAGTTAAGTTGATTTACTGAAATTGGATATTGAACTATACACAAAATGGTATATGGAATCGAATACATAGTTTTGGGTAATTATGAATTGTAGATCTACAAATATGGGTTCACTATAATTATTTATGGTAATTAAAAGTTGCAATTAACAGAGACGAGAATGAACAAATTAAATAAGTTAAAAATAAAACACTGCAACTGATCGATAGGCTCACTAGAGCCGGTTGACAACAAGTGGTCGGCCGCTCCAATGACCAGCGATCGGTTGGTTAACGAAATCTAAGTGCAATATGAACCTCGACCTAAGTCCCAAGTTAATAATTTAATTGTATATTATATATATGGATGTTAGAATAAATAGGGAAACTAGCTCCCTAGCTTTGTGATTCTAGGACAGTACGGGACTGGATAAATGTGTGCGCAAGTAAAAAGGCATGGGCACCATTTATTCAATAGGGTTAATTTTTGACCAGGACGATTCTGTCATAAATTTGACACACATGAGGTTTTACGGTGTACCCACACACTAACGATGACGCATGGAGAAGTGTGTGGCCCGACACTAACGGGAGTTTCTTAGTATGCACGATGACACGGACGTGATAATGCATTGTTGGTGAATCCCAGCACAGTGCGATAAGAGGCGTTACGTTACCATTGGGAGGTGGACATGGATGCAGCAGACGTCTTCGACGCGAGTCGGGCTTGTAGGGTCTCCCTTAATGCGTAAATATGATATGTGTAGTTGTAATTTGGGAATGCAGTACCAAGGCGGATATTTTAGGTAATCCTATGTTGGAGTAGTTTTAGTACTTATTAGCTAATCCATAGTTCATCTTAAGGTCCGATTAGTTATTCAACCCTAAGTGTAAGTCTTCACATGATGTTAGTGTAGGTGTGTTGAGAACTATACCCCTTCGATTAACAAAACCTACCTTAGTAAGTAATTCACAAACACCAGTATAATACTCTGGGTCACATAGAGTATTAATGAAGTCAATTTCCTGTGATCATCATATATTAATGACATAACTCGTTCACCAGACTTTTATCTAACCCACTCCTTCCTTTCTTTTTTCCTTCGCCACAGAAGGATAAGGCAGTAGGTGATAGGCCCAGAGATTAGTACATAGAGGGGCGAGCTTGGCATTGAAGTTGCCTTTTATTTTCCATTACTCTCCATGTAACTATTTATCATACATAGTACTCATCAGACTATATGTTGCATTTATGTTATTCTAGATTTTTGACTACGTATTATTTTGAGATTGTGTTTTCTGAGATGGTTATTTTTCTATATTTATATTTTATTCCTTACACTGTGAGATTTGAAAGTGTAAAATATCTTAAATTTTATACTTATATATTTAGTTTCAATAATGTTTGAAAACCTGATAGCTCGTACTTCCTAGCACCGACGCGAGTTTAAAAGTCACCTTAGGCTTTGGATCGAGAGGTGTGGGTTGTCACATGAGTATATTGGAAAGATTTCTGAACATACCTTAAAACGAATAAGATTCAATCTCAAAAGTAATTTCCTTTTATGATACAAAACGATGTATCAATAAGGTTTAATCAAACTTTATTGAACAAAGAATGATTAATGATGAGTGAATCCGAGTTAGCTTCTTTCTATAAGGTCATGTACTTAGGAGTAGTACATAAGGTTAAAATTAATATCATCAATAGCATAGTTTATAAAATCATAAACGATAAGGATTTATAAGAAACCCTAACATATCCTAGGTCAAGGAGTTGACAGGTTCTGCAAGTCGAAAGACTACACATATTAATTTCTCGTGAGGGATCTTGTATGGATCACCCAAAAAGGAGTTTGGGAACAATCGTTATTGGATGACCAATATATGTTTTGAACTATCGTAAGCTAAAACCAAATTAGGTTTATGTATAAGGCAATTAATAAAACATTTATAAATACTCATTTTGTTGCAAAGAGAAACAATTCTTATTCTAAGAAATACCGACTACGTAGCGAAGGAATTTATTGGTAGTAAAATGGATTTGAATACGATCCAAAGATGAAACTAGTTATGTAGGATGAAATGAAATTAACCAAACCTAAATAAACATAGTGCATTAGAGTGTCTAATAAGTATTCTCACACATCGAAGAGAAATTATGAATTTCTTATCAATATCGAAAATAGATAATCCTCAGTTGTCAATAAAACCATTAAGATTATTGACTCTGCCATATGGAATAGTGCACAAATCCAAAAGGATTTTAAGTACGTTATCAAAATATGATTTTGGTAGTCATCACCGAAGGGATATGATCCATCAGTTGCAAATGTGTCTTTAAGAGAAAGACTAGTGCAATTGGAATAAAGTGAGCAACACTGATAAGAACAAAATCATAAATTTTAATTGTTGAAATTAGCATAACAGATTCTTCATTCAATATGCTCAAGTTAGTTTGGATTTTACTCACACAATTATTGCTTGGTATGACTTTCTGTTTTGTTACATATGTGTTGAAACTAAAAATTCTAAATAATGACTTAGAATAGACTATTTGCACATAATAATAAAAATGTCTCGAAGTCAGTGGGAGTGATATTGAGTTTCTGGGTTTCCGAATATGATCCAAGAACGGATACAATAGTATCGTTCAACAAGCATCACACTTGAACAAGTATTTTGATAGAAATATGAAATAGTTTGATTTTCAGTCAAAATGTAGAGGAAGCATGTGTTTATAAAAAAGAAATATAAATGTACTATAATACTTCTCAAAGATAAACAACAAACTTGCAATTACTAATGATGTACTCAAGTTCAAATCATTAGAGTATGGTTGTTTAATACTCAACATTGGATTTGTAAACTATATCTTTTATAATCAGTGTAAAAGGATGTTGGGAATGTCCCAAATGGTATACGTAGGTACCATATTAAAATGTTTAATATGGATCATGTAAGATGAGTTCCGTATGCACTGGCAATTGGAATTATTGTACATGATGCATTTCATACAGTGTCATTTTTAGCTATTATATTTGATACACTAAGCAAACATCAAATCTAAATTAAGATCACTAAATAGTAGTTTAGAGTGTTCTTGAATATTTACGAAATACAAGAGAACTATTTATAGAAACAACAAAATCCTTATGTAGGAGTATTTAGACTCAAACTTCATAAGTGATATCAAGAATAATCTATCAATATTAAATTCATGTTTAGATCTTAATTAAGCAGCTTTAAGTTGGAAATGTTCGAAACTAAAGGTTATGGCTGATTCAATGAAAGGTGATGTAGGTTAAGTACATCGCCTTCAATAGCATCGCAATAAAAGCAAAGAATAAATATAAATGCACAAATTTATAACCGAGCTCGGGATAATTCCATGTATTGAGAATACTACATTATTGTTATATGATACAATGTAATCATAAGAGCTTACTAGAAGACGATAAATATACTCGAAATAGTTCCACATGATGAAGGTAATTTGTTAGCATTGGAGAGAGTTAACCGATGAAGCAGATAATTAAAACAACATAGCAAATCCATTCACGAAGGGATTGGCTTGATCGTTTCTTATCAAACTGATTGAATGTGTAGGATAGAGATTCCATAATTGGCCCCAGGTGCAAGTGAGAGATTGATAGAGTTAGGGGTATGCCCTAGGGGCAATTCTGTAATTTACAATAAAATATTAACTATGTAATAAGATCTCATTTGAAATTAAAGTTGTTTTTCTTTCTATTATATACTTGATATAATGTATTATATTAATTATTTATTTAATTAAGTAAATTTTGATACAAAATTCATAAATGGTGTGTTTTGTAATGGTAATTACAATGTGTTGTAATCATAGCAATTTATTGCGATATAATAAACATGTCATTTTAAATATTCCTAATCAAAATATATCGAGACTATATATCAATACATCCATTGAGACTAGAGTATGTAACGCTCTCCAAATGTTGGGCACTGTATTACTCATGGCTATTGGGGGTACCAAGGGGTTACGTATTGATAGTTATTGGATAAGTATGGAATGACTCACTCGATAATTTTCTGTTGGTTATTATAAATAAGGTCAAATAGAAAATACTGATGTGACAATATTACACAATTCTCACGACTTGAGAATACTTTCGACCTTAAATGTGAAAACTTCGCTTTGATTATAGGTAAGTCATGTTACGGTGTCCATTGAACTACTATAGTTGGGTCGAGTAGAAGGATTGGAAGTGAGACAATATTCAATAAGAATTCGTCTCCTCGGTTATATGAGGTTAGTATCACAGTCAACTAAAGTCAACTTAAAATCAAAGTCTTTGGCCAGAGTAGATCGGTTAATAATAGTTGTTATTATCAAGGACTTTGTGCTTGGACTATATAAGTGAATGTGGACGATATTGGAATTTTGACCATTACCAAATTCCATAAGCCCTAATAAGACGTAGATTTGACGAAGAGAATTGGTGTAAATAATTATCACTACTGGGTGATGCTTAAAATAAGTAAAATTGGATTTTACAGAAGCCACCATGTAAGCCATAAATTTGGCAATAATGTCACACTACTAGCTAAGGTGATGTGTGAACGTTAATATTCGAAATGTTTGATATTAATCGCCGACTAAATTTACACCTTAGAGTCACACAACCGAAATGTTAAATATTTTGATTACCATCTGATTTAATTAATTATAATTTTTATAAATTAATTAATATTTATGAAATATGAATTATAAATTTTATTTGATTTTTGTTGATATAATAGTTGTATACACAAGTATCGATATACGATATTGATGTGAGTTTAAATTAAATTTAAATGCACATTATTTGATCGGGCGTGATGTAGTTTGGAGGTCCAAATATGGGCAAGGATGGCCGGATATGCATGGTGGAGAATGGGGTTGAATTGGATTAAAAGAGGTTTGAAATGGTAAGAAGAAATAGTGGATCTGGAACCAATTTTAGATCCTCTAACCCTCCGCTACTTAAAGGCCTTTAACCCTACTTTTCGCAACTCTTGTTTTTCTCTTCCCCACTCCCATTTCTTGTAGTCCCTATTCCCCTTTCTCCTCTATAGTTTCAAGAAATTAAAATACAAGTTTAAATTAAAAAAAAGGACATCGATGGTAATGCTTTTAGTCTGGCAGCTCTCTCTAGAATTTTTAGATACAGATTCAATGAGTCTACTGATTCAACCATTCAACCTGTTATAACTAGGGCATAGTCGAGATAATAACTTTATTTACATTAGCATATACTTATTTATTATATCATCCATGTGTTATTAGATTGTATGTATATTATCCTAAATCCACATATTTTACGTTGTCAACATTGTATGAATACATTACACACGCATGCATGGACTTAAAATATATTTTTATATATATGTGTATATAGAATACGACTATACGAGAAAAATTTTAAAAATTCAAATTAAATAATAATTTTAAAAGGATTTTTAAATAAAATGATCTATAATGTATAAACAAATATGTATAAATTACATATAAAATTCTGTTAACATTATAAACATAATATTATTCAAAATTAAAAAAATATTCAAACATCTATTAATAAAAACCATAGGTATACATATATTTCAAAATACAACATATTACTTAGTTCAATACCTGTAAACATATATTTTATAATATATATCTCTACTATTAATAATGAGAATTCATTGAACTAATATCAACCGTGTCTTTTGGGATTTTCAAAATTACCCTTTTACCTAAACTCCTTCCCTTCCGTGTTTAGTCTATCACATCTCTTGCAACACCAATTGCTGCATAGAAAACCCTAACCACCCAAAACATTAATGTCATTATCGTCAATCATCCATTATCCACACCAAACAAACACCATCTCCTGATCACCGAAATTACCAATTGCCGAAAATTACAGCTCCTTCATCGAATCACAGTTTCAAATCGACCGAGTGTCGCAGATTGTAATCAAATGATTTGTTGACTACGACTACCTGTCTGTGCCATGGTTCCTCAATTTCTATGGCTTATTGTGCTCTGATTCCTCAATTGCTCCTCCTTAGGTACTAAACTTCAATCACTTTTAGGTATTATTTTTAACTTCTGCAATATTTTCTAAATTATTACCACCGCTGCAAATTATTAAACTAGCTATGCTTTTGTATTTGGCTGTTCTTTGACGATGCACCGTTCATCGCCCATCGCCTATTGTTCGTACTTCCAACATCAGTCTGTGGTTTTTATATCCATTCAATGATATTATCCATTCAATATTTGTGTTTGATTGTGCTTTTAATGATGAAAGTTAATGTCATTGCAGTGGTATTGTTGCTGAGTTCTATCTTCGTTATTGATTAGTTTTGATGTGGATTTTTCAGTAATGTGTGGGTCAAAATCCTATTTCATCCGTTTTGATGATGGAAAATCACTTATATTGTTGAGTATCGTAGTCATTGCGCATTAGAGTTTCTATTGTTTTACTATTTTTGTCTAGGATGCATTTTTCGTAAAGATCAATTTATATACTTATATTTATGCTTTTATTTGAGGCACATAAGAACTATATAGTGTAGCATATGTATTGCTTTTTGAATGTGAGTGAAGTTGTACTAGGAAAGACTATTTCAACCCACGTCTTGAAGAGCATTCAAGGAAGTATAGTTTGTAGGTTAAAAAAGCAGTAGCAATACTTAACTATAAGTTTATAATTAATCATTTATCATGCAAGTGAATTTAATCTACTACCTAGGAATGGCCACGTACATGATTATACATTATGCTTGTATACAAGATGGATAAGCACATTATGTATTATGACTAGTGCGAACCCGTGCTACGCACACATGCTGTAGTTATATGTATTGTGTAATGAAATTTTATTAAAAAATGCTTACAAATGCAGTCATTTATTTGGCAAAATTTTCTGTTTTGACAACTGTCTAAGCATACAACAAAAATCTTTTGAAGTAGTATCAAGTATAAGGCTTCCCTTGAATGACAAAATTGAATTATAAAGTTGTGATATAAGTGGAATTCCACACAAAAAGATACACTTGTTAAGGAATAAAACTAACCTAAAAAAGTCATGTAGTCTCATTTGCTCATCATAAAAAAGATATCAGGATTGACTCGGAAATCGATAAAAATTGCAATGACTAAGCATGTCAATATTTAATTCCAAAAAGAAAGGTACACCAGAATATATTATTATGTCAATTGGGCAGTTGCGTATTATTAATTCTGAAAGAAAAATCATGCTTACATAGTAAAAAATGCTATAGGGTTTATTTTCGGAGCATACGGTTAAAAGCATTAATGTAATCAATACTCCAACAGTAAGTATATTGTTGAATATTCCACGGGTGCGGCGCAATGGAAAGGATGCTTGGGTTCTGATAAAAAGACCCAAGTTCGATTCATACCATGCGCTTTCCTCTCCTATATAAATTTATCCAGGGATACGAGGGTTTGGATCAGCGGACGGCTTTACTATACCTTCCTCAGGAGTTTACCGGTCCGTCGGATTCTTTTGGATTTTCAGAGGAAAAAAAAGAAAAAAAAAGGTATATTGTTGAATATGAAACCCATACACAATGAAACAGAAGATTTAAAGCAACGTAATCCCAACTTTCAACAAAGTATGTACTTGGACATGCTACAGCTATCTTTGGCACGTTATTTTTAGCCGCTTCATATTCAACCCGGGTAATACAGTATTAGTTAGTGTGTAGTAGTGGAAGAAATACAATGAGCAGTTGCTAACTAAATATTGTTCAACTTTTGAAACAAACACTAATTAAACGGTCATGAACTAAACAATGCATTTACTGAATATTGCAGGAATCAAATCCATAATATATGTGTGTGTGTATATATATATATATAGATGTATATATATATATGTATATATATGTATATATATATATATGTATATATATGTATATATATGGACACACATGTGTGTATTAATAATTCGTATATGTGAATTATTTCATTGTGTTTATTAAATAAATTGATCGGAATTGTGTCAATTATATTATCAAAATTATCTGTTCAGCTTTATTAATGCATCTTATCATCAAGGGTTTTGTTATCATGTGCCCTTAGGGCACATGTTAATAATCACTTTTTCCACTAAAAGACGAAAAAAAAGAAAGCAAAATGTCTATGTTATCCCTACCGAATTGAAAAAGGAGGAATTCGGGGGGGTTATAGGGTAATTTTGCAATTATTAACATGTGCCCTAAGGGCACATGTTAGCATTTCCCTATCATCAATTACAAAATTTATTTCGTTAAAGTAGATTGCACTGTATTTATGAAAATGTACGTCTGATTGGCATTACTGTGAAGTAAATAAATTGCATCAACATCAGGTGGGCAAAAAATCCTCCAAACATCTAAAAGTTTGTATAAGGAACATATTTTCAATATTGTTCTTGCAACTTACGATTGAAATAAGTATGGTGCATTACGTGTAACTAAGTAATTATAGTGTGAGCTTTATATTGGCAGAATTTAAATACATTGTTATGGTCTTTGGGCTGCCAAAGGGAAGTGAGAAGGGTAACATATGCACTTTTTCTCTTTAAAATGTTAAGGAAAACATTCTAATATCAAAATTCATACAAAATAATCATTGGAAATGGTTTAAAAAGTGAGTACTTTAATATTTTTCATTTATAGTGGCGGGAAGAGAAAATCAATTATTGCAAAGACCTCTAGTAGTAATTCAAGCTAGATATCAATAACATTAGTTAACTGATTTTCCCGGAAAATAACATTCTTTCGTAGTAATTTATGGCCTATTATAAGCGTATAGGAGTATTTCTATATGCGATGTTATATGCTTTGCTTGTACATTTCATAAGTTAGAGTCGTGAAGACAGCCTTCTTATTTGTCTAGTGTATATTTCTATAATGGAAGCTGGTCGTGGAAGAAAACATGCAAAAATAGTAGATCGTTTTGGAACACAATTTTTGTTAATAAACATGTAGCATATATAACTTGAGTAAAACTAATGTAAGCAATACTATATAGTGGGTTAGATTTATTGATTTCTATGGTGAAGAAAAGAAATAAAATAAAAGTGGGGGTAATTTGAATATAAACATAGCCTGTGCTTAACAATACCACGTTCTTTATGAAAAATCATTCTCCATAACAAACAAAAATTTGGAAACCATCTAAAAAACATAAAATTATATGTGAATCGCCATATTGAAGGCATTATAATGCACCGATCGTGATATAAAATCACTTGGTTACTTGACACAATATTGTTCGTTTAGCAACTTAAGTTAGAAATTGGATGTTGTTAAAAGATATATGGTTATTTTGTTCTTACATTAGAATCAGCATAAAGCAAAGCAAATATTTGAGGTGCCATGAAGCAAAAATTAAACCATTAAATAATATGAAGTGAAAGTAAATGGTTAGAATATCATGTAGCGAAACCGAATGATGTAATAAATTACAAAGATATGGGTTTGGAAAATGTGCACAAGTCTTAGCTTTTTCTAGTTCAGTAATAGCTCGCACACGTGATGTCTTGGTTGCTTGAAGTTGTTCTTAGAACTTGTGTCACTCCTAGGACAAATTGAGTTGTGGCTTTACACAAAAGCTCCTTCGTTGGTAGTAGCATTTTGTGGAACTCTGGAATCAGAAAATATGCCTTACTTCCCCATCTAGATTATCAATTATCAGAAAATTCACCCTCAACTGAAAAGATCACAACTGCTTTCGCATATAGAAATAATACAGTTAATGAAGTTATAAAAAGTTATCAAAATGCCAATATATAAGGAAAAGGAAATCATTTTATATTTGAACCAAACCTGATATAGATATTGTTCAGCATCCTGGCTCACCTAAAATCTTAGAGAACTTCTGAAACTAATAACTTCTTTGAAATTTATCAAATTTGTGGTAATTTTTATTTCAATGATTTTATTTTAGAGGTTTTCACCACAAAAATATATATTTCATTCTTCTACGAAACAACCACGTTATCAGCACAATAGGAGCATGAAATTTGTATCACGGATTGCTCAGGTGCTTTATATTATGTTTTATAATTAAGTTAACAAAATAATGAATATTTAATATTTATGTGTTTTCTATATTGCCTACTTTGTTATGAAACATTTTAATGTTTGCTAAAATAAGTCAAGCATAATGATCATCCATCACTTTCATTAGAAATCATAAAAAAACATTAATAAATGACGTCACCTGATATTTTTCCATAAAATGTAAATTGCATTACCAATTAATAAGAAAATTAGATGGGAGGGAAGTGGATTGTCATCCTTAAATAAAACATCACATGCATGGATGAAAAAACATGACAAAAGCAAGCATACCTACCTTTAAAATTAGTGGTACTAACTAATAAGTCATGTTTGATGATAGAAGCAATTAATTTATTATGTTGTACAGGTAGTGAAATTTCAACATTAAGTGAAATAATTATCTAGTTGACAGGTCATGCATAAAAAGAAACAATTTTGTACAACATACTACGTGTCTATCATTGATATAATGAAGTAGGGGGCATCCATTTGGGGATACTAAAAATATGTGGTTGATGGGTCAACTGTGCATTTAATATTTTTTTAATGTGGTAGAAAAGTTAGTTTTGAAAATTTAAGTCGATTAAAAAATTCCTAGCTTATTTTAAACAGACATAAAAATATGTTATTTTAAATTTATTTAATGCTCCGCGTGCTTCCTCTAAAAATTAATAAAATGAAATTTACAAACAAATCATATAAACAAAAAAATTTAAGCTGTAAAATGTAATGCTTGAAACCATATCACGAAATTGTATAAATTTTCATCTCAAAACTTTTAAACAGTAAAAAGTAAAATATAAAGCTTATGAAATACTTAATTTTACAATTGAGGTATCGTTAAAAGTTCAAAATTTTGCAGTTAAAAATTCATGACATTCAAAATGTTTAAAGTCAAAAGGTTTAAAACACTTAGTCCACCCATAGTTAATATTTCAAAGGTTTAAGAGTTTCTATACCCAAAAAATTACAGTCGTAAATGCTAGAAGTTAAAATTTTTGAATTTCATAATTTAATATTGAAATCTAACACCAAGGTTTTAGAACTTAAACACAAATTTGAAGCTATTCTAAAAGAAATTAAAAACTTTAAAATTTCAAAGCTTAGAAATTTTATAAAATTGAAAGTTATAATTCCAAATTTAAAAATACATAATTTATAGAGCGTGGTTGTTCACAACTGGTTTTCCACCAAAAGATTATAAAACGAAAGTTGCAAACGAATCTGACAAACAAACAAAAATTTAATATGCAGAATGTAACGCTTGAAACCATATCTCGAAATTCTATAATTTTTTTATCTCAAAACCTTTAAACTACAGACAATATGAAAATTTGCATTAAATCATTTTACCATTAGAATTGTGCTTGTAGGATTATTTGTTTTTGAAGTGTACAAATTTGGATTGAAATATCAGCCACTTCAACTTGACATATAACATAAGCCTGAAGCCTTCCATAGATTAATCAGGCGGATAATTATTCCCCCACCAAATTAATTACCATTATCAGATGAAAGATTAAATGAGTAGGAGAAAGAAGGGGCTACAGTAGGAGAACTGGAAATTTTGAAGATAATTTGCAAATGTTGCTTTGTCAACTACCCCTATGGGGAATGAAGAAGACGACCACTGCCGACGAAGGGATGAGGAAAACTAAAAGGGACGGAGAGGCGAAGGCAGTTGTCAGTCGATGGGGCAGAGAATCGTAGTCGACAGGGATGGCGACGGCAGTAGGAAGAGAGAACAACAACGATGGAATGGAGAAGGCACAACTTGGGGGAACACTATTATTTAGATTAAACGATAAGGGAGGAAGGGCGGAGGTGAGAAAGAAAAACTGCGAGACGGTTGAGTTTAAAATCTCAAAAAAATGAAAGAGGGCCTCTGCGCTCTATAAACTAAACTTAGTAATAATAGTATACTATAGTTTATTAAGCTTGAAGGGAACTATTCAATTTTATTCGCTTAGTCAAAGTTTGATGATACTGCAAAAAATAATATAATAAAACTTATATTAGCATGCAAATAGAATAATTGATGACTTGGAAACTGCGATATAAGAACAATCTTTTCAATAACATCAAATATTACTAAAGCAATAGTGAGCATCTTTTGATTTCTAGAAACGAGCTATATAATATGTATATAAATCAATCATATTAATACATGATACACATCTTATACATGAAACACTTTGATAACAACCTTAATATGTCCATGCTATTCTCAGTTTTGTCTCGCTTGAGCCTATCTTATGAACTTGCATACACCGCATTACCTCCCACCCTTGATTTATTAACAATCCAAAAACATAAAAAAAATGTATCAACATATTTAGATAAGTGTTTCGGTTGTGATTTAGTTCATTGTTTGATCAAACTCATACTTACCAAGGAATAAAGTTAATCTTTGGTTTTTGGGCAACTCCCAACAGACGCAAAATCAAAATGGATTACTCAACTGAAGAATTGATGGTTGGTTAATGATCGGCTCCAACAAAATCATTACCAAAAGACGATATCATCTAACAAATTTTGGCCACAAAAGAAAAACATCAAATGAAAATTACTATTGGCAATCTAAAAGGTGCAGCCAAAGTTGTCTATTTTTGTAAAAATGGACTTAGGAGAGTTGATTGTGCAGCACGTCAATCATAATTTGATCAATTGTGCAGCGCGTCAATCATAATTTGATCAATATAAAAGCTCAGTCCTTTGTAAAATATATTGATAGAGTTGAGGGTAATGGCTTCTTTATGAAAATCAAATTCTTCGTAATTGAACTGGAAGATAGATAAACGAACTCCCCATAAAAAACATAAGTGGAATATTAGAGAGCTTACCTTGATAACCACTGTTTACTTGCAGATTCAGGCAACAGAACGTGAGACTTTGGATTATATCTAATTGATACCTTTGAGAATCAGTTGGTTTGGGATGATGCCTCCCACAACATCTATTTCAGTTGCAATTGATGCCGATTTTTTACCTTTTCAATACGACAACAAATACATAGGATTGCTCAAGAGATCCGAGGGAAAAAATACGGGTGTAAATGTAAAGCACGTTCCCTTTCTCCTAGATCTAAAAAGTATAAAACCCATGTAATTAAATAAGAAGAGAGAAGAATTAATTAAATGATGGAGGCAGCCTAAGCACATCCGAATTATTGACAGAAGTGGAAACAAAACATCATAAAAATTTATATTCACCTTTATCCCCTGCTAAGCACATGGAGTTTTGTCCATAAATTGGTTATTGATAAATTTCTCATTTATATTATTTTTAAACATAATAACATATAAGTTGGTCGTTTTTTACTTTTTTGAACGTGACCATAAAGCTAAATGTCCTCGATGATTTAAAAAAAATGTATTTATCAATAAACGAACAATTCAACAAACTATGATATAACCATCTGAAGGTGATGTCCATTTTTTTCCACTTTCAATATCACTTTGGTTGATAGGTTATCAAAATTATATGTAGTAGAAAAGGCAAAAAACCAAGTCCGATACCTCAATAGAAAAAATGTTTCTGAAATGAAATTTAATGTATTTATTTTATATTTTTCTAGATTGTTTCCTTTAGTGAAATAGTTTCATTATGCAATGAACTCCACCAAAAATAGTAAGATGGCTATTCAAAAACTACTCAGTGAGAATTTCCTGTTTTTCTTGACAAAAACCTTATGTATGTATACCCATATATGCCGAACAATACTATGAATGGGAAAATTACATACAACAAAACAGAAGAGAATACTTTATTAAATGACTGATTATTAATAAGTTAACTACCAATGCAATCTTTCTTGACTACTAATGCAATCTTTCTCCACCCACCCGTCATTTTAGATTTTAATTTATGGATAAAAAAGACTATAATTTTATTTTAAGAGGACAATGATACCATAAGGTTCCTAAACAAAGCTACAAAAAGAATACATAGTTGCAACAAAAATAGTATCCGGCTTACAATACCATGCACTTTTATGCACAATGTAAATAACCATGCAATCAAGTTTTTGACATGGAAGCAAGCTTTTTGAACCATTTTCCACAAATTTATATCCCTTACATAGTTTGAACTCTAAAAACAATCTGAATCATAGTGGAGAAGGCTATAAGCAAATACTGCTCTACAAACAAATATTAATTTTGTGCACTACTCCATACACTTTTCAATATGTCAAGGTAGATCTTTCCATAGACAGAATAGTATAGCTGTGAATCACAGTTGTTGAATTCGAGAGGTTCTTGCTCAGGAATAGCGACACAAACTTATATACGCTAATTTCATATAAAGTTTCAGACGGACCCTTAATAACTGAAAATATTAAATTATTGCTCATATATAGAATGTTTGGGCCTGCTATTTTTTTCACGATGTAATTCTTTAGTAATCTGGTTTTTGTTACCTGCCTTTTTTTACCAAGCTTTTGATGGATTATCAATATTACTACCAATAAATAGTGTAATCAAATATATTGATAATCTATCTTTTGAATGGTTTGAGTTTGATCTCTCTGTCTGGTGATGTGGTTGCCCTTGCTTTCTGAAACTCGGAATTCCATATAACTGCATTATTAGAATTCTGGCCTTCAATGTTGTATCATTATTACAAGGTATTGCCTAGTTGTTGCCAGTGTATTTACTGAATTTAGTACCATTTTTATCAGATAGCTAACATTCCACACCGATACACATATTAATTATCTTGGGAACTCCTAAGATTAGAGCTACTTGGAGTGGTACTGCTCACTCTACTTTTTTTCTTTGATTTTCTAGCCTTAGTTTTTGAGTTGGGAGCATATTGATCCCACTGGATTATTTATCACATCTTCATCATTTTTTGCTTTGAATTCAAAGATTACTTCATCGGTTCTACTTTTCCTAGCATTTTAAAATTTACGAAATAAATTTACCTCATTTGTAGCTATTGGGTATTGCACCTACTTTAGTTTCATCCACTGGCATGGCTTCTACATGGTTTGACTCGCTGCTCTGATTATGAATTTCTGATTCTACTACTGAGATACAGTTCCCATCAACTATCTTTTGTTTAAGTTATGTCGACATAATATTATCAAACTGTTCCTCATTAGCTTAATTTAGTTTTTGTTGTTGGGTTGTAGCCTCTAGCCGCAACACTTCGTATTCAGCCATATTGAGATTTGCAGATTGAGTGTTAACTATTTTTTCTGAGTTCACTATTGTATCATTATTCTCCGTATGTGAACTATTGGGCCAACTTAGATAAGACTACTTTCTGTTCGTAAAAATCTGGATTGTGCAGACTTAAACTGAACATTGTATAATGATGATAATCATATAACGCTAGCCCTGTCCTTAACTGTAAACACAGAAGGAAATCTAAAGCTCAACCCTATCATGCATTTGCTAGCCCTATCCTTAACTTTAAACCTTAATTTAATATTCTAATACTAGTCAAGTAAAAGTAATTTAAAAGTAGATAAATATTACCTTGTTTACCACTACAAAACTTGAGTTTCCTGCAATATGCCAACAAAATATTATAGCAAATTTCAGGGTAATAAGAAAGAAGCTTATGAAATGTTCTAATAAAATTCATTAGTAAATAAATGCTTAAAGTTCATCTTACTAAATGATAGTCATACTCAATCTTTAATAAAGATATCAATACTGGGAAATCAAACTGGCAATTAATACAGTAAGCTTATTGCCAATTATTTGTACTTATGTACTTCTACTTAGATCTTACCAGCAGCCTTGACTCGAACAACATTTGAACTTTGAAGTTCCCTTTTATTTTGTCAGCAACATGATGAGCTGAGTTTACTATAAAATATTAACATTTACCTCCATTGATCAAGAGTTTTAATTAATATAAAACATTGACATTACCAAATTATCACTTTCTTATATTTGGTTAACATCGTATCCGATTTAATATTACTCTCCACTAGTCATGTCTTCTAGTTCATATAAGATATTAATATTTAACTTATATAACAGTATAATCTAGTTTGCATTTGTACATATTAATCTACAGCTAGAGATCAATTGACAGCAACATAGGCTATTTCACATTAATGTATCAGGGAAATAATAATAATAATAATAATAATAAAGTAGAAATACAAGAAAAATCATTGATGCTGTGATCAAAACCTGATGATCAGAAGGATTTTCTTCTTCACCATTTGGAGCTTTGAAGGGAAGCAGCTGTGGTTTTGGTTTCTCCGGTGAATATATAATAGAAATACCGCTTTCAATTCCATAATCCTTTCTTGCATAAACGTTCTTGTAGAATCATCGAATAAGCACATGAAAAACACCCGAACTAAATTAATGATACGTATGTAAGTGTGAAGTAATTTAAATAATGATAACCCTAAAATACACCTGGAGTAGTGTATTTAAAAAAGCATCAGACGCTATCATTGCATCTGTGACAACATTAAGTGGTAGAGAGGTACGAATTGAAGATGAGGAATGAGAGTTGCTCTGTAAAGGAACAAAAGGTGAAGTAATGGACATTTATGTCATTGGGCTAGTTAACCTATTTAAAGATGGTGAATCTGACTCATTATTATCATTTTTTGTGAGACCAGTTTTTGAATGTGAAATGGATGCATCAGTAGAATTTACAAAAAATAAAGGATTTTTAGACACACTTAAATCAGAAAGAGATTTAAGATAATATTCATACATGCGGAGGGCCACAATCACGTGAACCCTTTTTGCAATGTCCCAACTACTTTCCAGCATCATAAAATCGCTAGTAGAGCTTGATTTTATTAGTTTCTGTCCAATCAACTAACGCTCATCCTCATTTGCAGATGAAGAATAGATGTCATCGTAGCCGTCAAAGTCGCTGAAAATATGTTTTTACCCTGAACTATCCATGTCTTTGTTTTTTAAAAATACTTTGCTATGAACCTTTTCTAGGGGATGGACATTTTCCTTCTAATCTTTTTTTTGAGGAGTTTTGGGTTAAGTTAGTAATGAAGTTCTCCTTTTCCCCTATGAAGCTTAGCGCCTCAAACTATTTTTAGTGAATTGACCTAGATCACTCAATATTCCTTTGCTCACCCAAACTTTTTTATGCTTGCAGTTAGAAATCATGGTAAATGGGGAAAGCTTGGAGCTTAATATATGTCCAGATTGAGAAGGTATAGCAGACCCGGAAGAAATAATTGAAATAGCAGGAAAGCCTTGAGAGTGACTCGGGTTTGGTTGGTAAAAACTCAGAGCTGCAGCAGGCGACACATGGGTGGAGCCGTGGAGGATTGATGGTAAACTCCAAGGAGAGGTGGTGAAAAGTCAGGTTAGGTGAGTGTGCAATTCGGGTCTAACACAGGTTGCAGGGGAGGTACCAAATGGACTACGGGCTGGGAATGGAAAGCCTCGGGTCTTATAGCTTTAGCATGCTGATATTGTACATTATTGAGTGAAGTGGTAATGTAGGATGGAGCTTGATAATTCCTGGTATCTTGCGTGGACAACACAAGCTGATACAATAGCAACACACTACACATGCATAACCTTCACTTCTTATGTCAAATAAAGAATGCAATGCAATAACATGATTGAACTGTTTGTATACTTTCATTGTAGCCATCCAAAAGTTGGTTAAAATCAGAAAACTATATGTGCAAATGACAGCTATCTAAAAGTACGAACATTTCATTTAACTGCACAGACCAAAGAAATAAATAAATCAATCATGCTATGTATTCTAAAGGGGGTTCGCCATTAAACTATTATATATTGTTGGGTCTATTATAAGTCTCAACAGCTGTTGTTTTAAAAGTTAACTTTATAGTAGCTGACATAGAATCTATGAAAGTATATATGTAAAAATGGTATTAAAAAAACACAGAAGCATACCCCCCCCCCCCCCCCCGCCTCTCTCTGTACGTCTTTCTATTAATGCACAAAAAATATGCTTTAATGTCCATCTTACACTAAGGCTGTAGACTTATTTGTTTAATTTCAACGTTGCAGAAATTTCACTTTATCTCTTATGTGTATTAACACAAATATTGCCTCGTTATACAAACTTTAGTAGCATAATCTACATTAAGAGAGACACCTATGGCACTTGTATTCTAAACTTATCTATAGATTTCGCTGTCGTGTACGGTTGCGGTTAACTAAACTAAAGGTACTGATCATAATCTTAGGGTTGGACCAAAATTTTACTTTCAGTACAAATGACAAACTCACTTTTAGTTGAGCCACTCATATTACTAATATTGTGGTTGATGGGAGATCATTACATTAAATTCAATATTATTATTGATAAAACTAATTTCGTAATAAATTATTTGTACTGCTTCCTTTTAAATATATTAAATATATCTATTAATACATAGCTGTTAATAATTTATATTGACAACGTCATTTTCATGGTCATTTTTTACAATCACAAGATGTGTTACAATTACTAATTACAATTCATATTAATATCATTAGTTCATAAGTATCAAATATCAAGCTTACAGGAGCATATTAGATCAGATAGTGTCAAAATAAATAAAAATTAGTGCATCAATTTGATTGGACATCAATAAAACCAAGGGGTAAAAAGATGACATACTTAAAGCTGACTTATTCGAATCCATAGTGTACAACATCAAATCGACAGAGAATAGCCAAACATTGGAATTAACGAAAAAGAAGAACAAACTTCAACAAATCAATGAATAAAGACGGTAACAACAATTCACACCTTAGTAGAAGAAGATCTACACGAATGAAGAGAGCGATGCCTTTTCAGCCTAGGGACAACTCGCTACACATTAAGAAAAGAGTGATTATTGGGGACGATGGAGGCGAGGAAGAACAATCCAAAAGCAATCAGACGATTGTATGGTAGATGTAAACATCGGCAATTCATGAGTGTTTATCTGACAGCCAGTGTTTAAAATTTAATTTAGGGTTAGATGATATTGAAGAGGAGGAAAAAGGAAGAAGGGGGAAGACGCGATTGAAGAGTCGAGGAGAAGTTTGGAGTATAAGGAAGAAGCGGAGAGATGGAAAGGAATAGAGAAAAATAAAAAATGCGACCTTTCATTTCACAATATATGTGAGGCTTCAGTAATAATATAATAGCATATATTATACCGTGATTATATACTACGTTTAATTAAGGTTGATATCGAAGAACTTGGCTAAGGTTCTAATTTCATTTAAAAAAAATCATATTTCAAAATCTCATTATAAAAATGAAAAATATGTCAATCAGAAAACCATCTCGCCACTTTTTGTCATTTTTGCAAAATGTGAAAAAGTGGCTGTGTGCTTTCTTAAATCATTTCAATATCATTTTGAATGTCGTCGGGTCATATGCTTAGCTCTCCTATGTTGTCTTTTGTACTGACATGTTCCAAAACAAAGCACTATTTTGTTGATATAATCTACTTGTTGTGTTGATCATCTATGCAAAGTTTTGGATCTTTATAAACTCCTAATGTTATATTTTCAGCTAACGGTTAATGTATATGATTCGATGATTCATTGATTTATGATTTCAAAGGATTGATTTTTTAAAAATACTCAAACCTTTATGTATATGCTCTCGGTGATAATTAACATATCATAAAAATAAATACTAATTAAGATACATCAATTAAATGATATTCATTTGCAATTGAAATCATAGTTAATATACATAATCCTCTTGCGACATAGTTGTTGGAGGGTAAGCTTTATTCAATTAACTTTGATGATCGTACTCTCAAAAGTTGTGAGATGCATAGCAGAATCTAATTGTTTAGCAGCATATTGCTTATCGTTGAAGTGACAGAATCATGTGGCAAAACATTTTCTATGAATGACCAAATGGTGTAATCAGTTGAGCATCCAATGGGGTAGCATACAAGAATATTAATGCTTAGATGCTACCCCAATTGGATTACCTTTAGAATATGATACCTCCATTTTTGTGACTGTGTTGAAAGCTATTAGTTTCCTTGCATCTTTTCATTCTTATTTTAAATTTTAAGTTATGGTCTTTTTTATGTTAATTGTCCCATCAATACAAATAAATCCATATAATATCTATTGGCTTATTTTTACTTAGGAATTCCCGTGGTCATACTGTATTATCATGCTTGCTTGAGATACATTCATCTTCAAAAAATATTGTTATTTTCAGTATTTCAAAATAAACTTGATTTAAATTTTATATTGTGCGTCCAATGTGATTTAATAATTTTTTTTAATTAGATCATTGGATTAAGGGCGAACCGAAGTAATACTTTTGAATATTTGGTTGAAATTATTTGAGTTATTCAGACATATATATTTTGAAATGTTTTGAACAGTAAAAAATTGCATGTATTGTAATGCAAGATTATGTCAGTTTTGGTGTTTGATGCAATTAGGTAAACTGTAATACAAGAGTAAGGGACTTTTTTCAACACGTTGTATCGTTTTAATTATTTGAGTTATATTGTAATATAAGAGTAAGGGAGCTTTAAGGATCCAACTTTACACCAATCAGAAAATATTGCGAAGAGGTTCAAACTGAAATTTTATAAGAAGTTGATTTTTACAGAGAACTTAATGGATGTAAGAGAACTTTCACATCGATTATAGGGAGTTTTAATAAGAAAGCTAATGATGTTGATAGATGTAGAGTTTAACATATGGTTACAGTTATGAGAACGTGAATATGAGTTTACCACAAATTTGTAAACAAACAAGTTTTGCTTTTGTTTTAGACCATCCGATATTGTAAGAATTTTTAAGTTTACTATAGTGATTAAATGTATATTTTAGATAAATTTATGCAACAAATTAAATTTGAGGCTTATGGTTGAATAATCAAAACAAAACATGTAACTGCAAACTCATTATTTTGTTTTTTGGGTAGTAAGATGCTATTTTGATTTCATAATAACTGACCATTGTTTTATATGAAGTGTTAATGTTACCAAAAGCATCAGCTCATGCAAACATTTTATTGTTAGAACATGAAGAAGGTAATATGTATTGGAACCCAACTCATACTGAATACTTTGGAGAGTATTGGATAATCATCATGATATAATTTGTCAACTTTGCCATTTATAATTAGTCGATTTTAATGTGTGTAAGTTATTCCTACTGTACTTTTGTGCTACATGTATTTTTTTGTATTTACTATATGATTATCAAGTATTGTGCTATGATTTTGTTATTGTATTTGGTCTTTGATTCTTTAATAATAGAGTAAAGGAACATTAGTGTTATTATGGCAACAACATTTCAGCTATTATATTTATAGTACATCTAACAAGATGCCTTCAATTGCAATATGTTTAAAGCTTACAATGGCTGATTTCTTGCCTAATTGCAATAATAGAGTAAAGTGACTATACACCTATTGTTGTTGACTTACTACATAAACCAACAATAAAAATGTACCTTTCAGATTTTGAAATTCATGGATGCTTTGTGATGGATATAATGAAGTTGTTAGTTGGGCTTTCAAAATTCTCTATGGGCAAAAAATGGCTCCTTCTATAGCCTTTATAAACAATAAATATTTGGACCTTAAGCCATAATAAAACATAAACTCGATCACCAATGTTGATGAGGCCTGAATGATGTCATAGGCAACAAATTATAAGATGTAGATCTAACTACAAAGGAGGCAATATGTTATTTCACTAGCCTGAACAATTTTCAAGACACAGTACCAGTTTTTTCTTCTTGAAATAATTGCACTGCAAATTACTTTGTGATTGAAGGAAGTAAGGTTGGTGCTATTGGATGCAGACCATTTGTAATTTGAAAACTGCAGATACTTAAAATGACTACCATTTCAGCTATGACTTTTTATTTTAAAAGTGAAATGAATCTGAATTGTTTTTACAATGGCTGTTATTTTTCTGCAATTTTTGCTGCTGCATTTCACGTCAGTCTATTATCATATATTTTACTCAACTTAGTTTGTATGCCATGTAAACAAATATATGTCTATTGATATCTTTGCTGAGTCTATTAGGTGTTTGATTCGAACTATTACATGTTTTAATTCCCTCAATCTCTAGTGTATTGAGTTGAATGATGATGTATATTGTTAAAAGAAGTTATGAATAACAAGTTCTCATTATTGACTGAAGTAAATTACTATAGCATCGAACATTATAGACTATTATTGTTGTGTTTTGTCATAACTTTTCAACTATTGCTTATGTAGATTGTGGTTGATAAAGGTAAAACTTAATGCATGTTTCTTCATTCTACTGTTGGAACTAAAATTCAGATCAATACTTCAAAATGTAATAATTCAATTATTAAATAGTTATAATATTTTATAGATGGTACCAACTATTCCATAGAACAAATTGGCCTTGAAGCTTTGACTCATAATGAAAAAGGAAACTCTTCCACTGGTGTCCATACCAGAGCATCATCCTCATCATTATCTTAATGATTGAAAATATAGGCTTTTGGAATGTAAGAGGTGCGAACTCCATTGCCAAGCAACTTGAAATATCTAACCTTATTTCTCAACACAGCATTCACCTTATGGCCATATCTGAAACTAAACTCAATCATAATACTACTCATAACGCTATCTCCAACATTAGACATGACTGGAACAGTATCCACAATCTATCCCAAGCTCCTTTTGGTAGATTGTTAATTTTATGGAATCCTCAAATCTACTCTTTAACCCCTATCACTGTCCACAGGCAGTTCATTCACTCGAAAATAATTCATATCCCCTCTTCATCTTCTTTTTACTTTACCACTGTTTATGCTGATAATAATGCTACTCAAAGGCAACTCTTTCTTGACATCCTTCCATCTCTTCAGCAGTCTAATCTTCCTTGGATCTGTCTTGGTGATTGGAACTGCATGCAACTATCTTCTGATAAGACTGGGGGTTCTCCATTAACGTACAATCAGACTCGTCCTCTAAACAAAGCTATCTATGATGCTAACCTAATTCCATCCACCACTTCAGGGGCTTTCTTTACTTGGAATAACAGCAGTAAAACTGGAAAGAGAACGTATTGTAAACTTGATAGAGTTTATGTCAATTACTCCTCTATTCTCAAATGGACTAACCTCTTAACCCTAATCCCTCCGCCATCATTATCTGACCACTCCCCTCTCATCATATCTGGGGCAAGGACACTGTGAGAAGACGCTCCTCCTTTTCATTTTTTAATAACTGGTCTAAACACCCTGAATTTTTAAAAATTGTTAAAGATGGTTGGAATATTCATTCTTTTGGCAACCCTATGTTTGTTTTGCAGGCTAAACTCAAGCATTTGAAGACTAAACTAAAGGACTGGGCTCAGCACACATATGGTAATGGGAATAGCTTATCGTCGTCAAGTCGTGAAAAATTACTTCAGGTTCAACTGGAAATTCAAAGATGCCCTGACCAACCACAGCTGATTATCACTGAAACCTCTCTTCTTAAAGACCTCTCCAAAGCACTCATTGAAGAAAATAAGATGGCAAAGCAAAAAACTAAATGTGAATGGCAACTGAATGGTGATAAAAATTCTTCCACTTTCCATAAAAGATTAAAAATCCATCAATCTTCAACAAATATTTTTTCTATTCTCGATATGCATGGCCAGCCTTGTGATAACTCTGTCTCCATTCAAGAAGCCTTTATGGAGTATTTTCAGCATAATCTTAGGAAGTCTCAGATTCCTTCTATCTCTCTGCCTCAATTTTTCCATTATCAACTCCCAAAAATTCCAGATGACATGTGTGCAGACTTGATCAAAGAAATTTCAGACAATGAAATCAAACAGGCTATCTTTGGATTAAACTCTAATAGTTCTCCTGGCCCCGATGGTTTTAATGCTCATTTTTTCAAAGTCTCTTGGGATATTATTGGTGGGGACTTGATCAAGGCTATTAAGAACTTTTTCAGACACAGTAAGCTTAACTCTGGTATTAATGCAACTAAACTTGCATTGATCCCTAAATCTAACCATCCAATATCTGTTGATCAGTTCAGACCCATTGCATGCTGCAATGTCATATATAAGTGCATTGCTAGGATACTGGCAGCTAGAATGATAACTCCTTTGAACGGTTTGATCTCCTCTAATCAGAGTGCTTTTCTGCCTGGAAGGGACATTACTGATAATATTCTTCTTGCTTCAGAACTTATGAAGGGGTATAATAGGAAAGTAATTTCTCCTAGGTGTGTCCTTAAACTTGATATTCAGAAAGCTTATGACTCCGTTCAGTGGAAATCAATCATCTATATTTTGCATCAGATGAACTTCCCTATCCCATTCTTGTGTTGGATATATACATGCATTTCTTCTGTCAACTATTCGCTTAGTCTTAATGGTAATATTTTTGGCTACTTTGGTGCCACTCAGGGTATTATACAAGGTGACCCGGTTTCTCCTTACCGTTTCATATGTGTTATGGAGCTGCTCAATACTATTATGTCTGAAGCTATGCGAAATAAGTTACTTGATTATCATCCCCTATGCAGACAGAACAATATACCCTCTCTTCTTTTTGCTGATGACTTACTCTTATTCACTAAGCCTAATTCTAAATCCATAACTGGGGTTCTTAATGTGCTGCATTCTTTCAAAGCTTTAACTGGTCTGGTCATTAACAGAGGTAAATCTAAATTACTGATTGCTGGTATCCCTGATGATGATAAACAGATGATTTACTCTCTGTCTGGCCTTGCTCCATTCAGTGATAATGAATACTATCTAGGGATGCCTCTTTGTGATTCTAGAATCAGAACATTCCACTGCTTACAATTATTTGAAAAGATTACTGGAAAACTTGCTAGCTAGAAAGTATCTCGTTTTTCGATGGCTGGTAGGCTTGTAATTATCAAGTCCATAGCAACTTCTATGTGTGTCTATTATGCCAGAATTTGCATTCTCCCAGCCAAACTCATAAGCATGATCAACTCGGCACGGAATCATTTTCTATGGCATGGTAATCCTTTCTCTAAGAAAATGATTCCTATTGCTTTTAGTAAAATTTGCTGCCCTCAGGAAAAAGGTGGTCTTGGTATTATAAACATTAAGAATTGGAATTTCTCAATGCTATCTGCAAGAATTGACAAGTTATTAAGGAATGATAGAAATTTATGGGCTTCCTGGTGTAAGCAATATCTCATTCGTCATAACAACTTTTGGTTTATTGCTCTTCCAACAGACTGTAGCTGGTCTTGGAGGAATATCTTGAGAGGTAGGCAATTTTTCCTCCCTATGGTGCAACAGAGAATGAAAGATATTAACAAGATATCCTTTTGGTTTGATCCATGGTCGGCAAAAGGTGTCTCCTTAGCTAACATAATAGATTATGACACGAGAAGATCCACTGGTATTGATTGTAATGCTACCCTTTCTAGGTTCTGGGCTGATGATACTGTCTTTCTCCCAAACTGTAGCTCTGCAGTGGTTAGATCTGAGTGGTCTGCTATTCATAGTAGGAACTACAATATCAGTTCTGTCCATATGACTTGGAATGACAGGCTGCATTCTGTTAAAACTGTGTACAAGGCTCTTGATCCTTCCATGCAACTTTCAACTTTTCCTTGGTATTCTCGTGTCTGGGATTCTAGGTCTATCCCTAAGGAAAACTTATTCATGTGGAAGGTTCTGAAGAATGGTATCCTATCTCTATGTAAACTCAAAGGATATGGGGTTATTCAATGTGATAAATGTCTGTTTTGTAGTACTGAGGTGGAAACGATTGGGCACTTATATTTCGAATGTGACTACACTTTACATATCTGGAGCACGATTCTGCAACGCTATGGGTACCATAGGCCTAAGAGAAGCTCTTGTATGGAATGGTACAACATCTTTAAAGCAACTAGATGGAAGAATGAGAGAAGTAGATTTCTGTTAAGAATTTTGAAGAAAGTTTTGTACTGTGTATGGTTGGAGAGGAACAATAGGGTGTTTAAAGGGCAAGCTACCTCTAAACATGTATTGGTCCTTTCTATTACTAGTAACATTTAGATTTGGTTTTGCTTCCTATGTGATGGTCAGCTTGGTGTAATCCAATGTGTCTTTATTTTTGGTTTTTAATAATAATGGTAGGGGACCATTCAACCCCGCTTGCTTTGCAAAAAAAAATTTTTTATAAATAGCTACTAACAATATGGCTCAACGATCAAATGCAGATCTACCTGGACGTGCGATATACTCGTATATATAATAGGTTTAATAAGTACAAATTTTAAACATTGCAAAACCAGGTTTTTGGAATTATTTTTATATGTATATATATTTTAAACAATTTCCATATGAAAATTGTTTGTATTAAAAAATTATATTAAATGAATTAAAAATCGTAAACTGAAATGAGTTATTTTGTTTAGCCATGAACACACACACACACACACACACATATATATATATATATATATATATTTAAATCTATGTCACATTATATTTGTTTTTAAATATTAATTTTAATATGTAAATGTATATATTTGAAAATGTAATATATATATATATATGTACATATGTTATATGTATATATGTATTGTACATATTTTTATTTAATAAAAAATATATGTGTTTTATTTCTGTATGCACACAAAACAAATATATTTATCTGTTTATTAAATAAAATTATTTAAAATAGTTTCAAAATTAAAATTATAAGATATTTTAAAATCAAGATATAGATTTGAAATTTAAAATTTGAATTTTGAATTTATATTTAAATTTGAAATCATTTATATTTGAATTTACAAATATTATTATTATACAATGTTATATATATTTATTTTATAAATATAATTTCATATCATATTACACTATATATACACATATACATACATACATACATATATACATATATATGTATGTATATATTAAACCACACATTTATATATGGAGGGGCTAATAAGTCTATTTCGGTGTAAGTCCCAACACTTACATACTGACATGTTTAACCTTGTACACTGTATATATTGCATATGCACATACACACATATGTATATGATGTGCATGTTATAATATATAATATAAATATAATATAAAACTTTATTTTTAACTTAAATAAATTACTGATTTTATTTAAAATTAATATAGATCATATTTAAATAAATTAAGACTTCATAAGCCTAATAAGGTCCAAAACTGAATAAACTTTTTGAAATTTATCCATTTAACCTACTACATGCTTTCCAAGTTCCATCAAATGGAGCCTCGAGTGAGTAAGAGGTAAGGCCAGGGGCAGGTTATGTTTAGTCACCATAGAAAATCATTAAATTTACTATGTGATCAAACTTGCCTTTTCAACAACAAACATGGCTGAATATGAATCTTTGATGGTCGGACTAAAGACGGTAATCTTAGTCAAAGTTATTGAAATAAAAGTACATAGTATCTCTTAGTTTATTGTCAATCAAGTACTTAAAAACTATCAATCCTAAGATAAGAGACTTTCCCGATATGCAAAGCAAGTAAAACAACTCTTAGAAGCCTTAAAAAGCCATGGTGTTGAAAGTATCCCCTAAGACCGAAATGTTATGGCTGACACTTTAGCCAAATACACAAGTTCATAAGATGTTCAAGATTATTAATTCATTCCGATTGTAGTCCTCAAAAAGCCAAGTATACAAGTGCCAAGAAAAGTTCTTATCGTAGTTCGAGCACAAGTAGCCTAAAGTGGTACTGCATAACCAAAAATTGTTGAAGATAATTGGATGATTCTACACATACGATACATATCTAAGAATATTTTGCCCTTAGATCCCGCCGAAGCAAGGCCAATCAAGTACAATGCTCTAAACTTTACTATTATAGACAGAGTACTATATCAAAAGGGTTATGCAACCCCTATTCATGGTGTGTAACCGCCACCGAAGGTTAAAAGTTTCTAGAAGAAACTCATAATGGCATATGTGGATATCATTTTGAAAACCAAAAGTTAACCAAGAAAATACTTAAACAAGGCCTCTACTGTTACACCCCGTAAAAATTAATAAGAAATAAATAAAATAAAATAATTAATTAAATAAGATAAGGTTAAAAATGGAAATTTTGCAAAAGCCTGAATTTGACCATGAGAGTTATGTTATTGTGTTCATGGCGAAATTCCGATCATCCATATATAAAATGTTGAAAACGGAGCTCAAATGGAAAAGTCATAGACATTTGAAGTTTGCGGATTCAAAATAATTTAAATAGAATTCAAATTCACATAATTAAATAATACTTAAATTCGAAATTTGAAGCTAACAGTAATTAGACTTGGGGGTTAAGAAATAGTAAAAATTAACGTTAACGTTAATAGATAAATAAGGAATAAAATAAAATAAACAATGGCAATAAAACAACATTCCCAGAGAACGACCACCAGTCGACCGCCAATATGGGCCGGTCGACCGCTAGTGGTCGACCGGTAGTACAAGGGCGGTCGACCGGTCCCTGCATATGTGTAACGACCCGGAATTTCAGACACTTCGTATTTAAATATCTGAATTATTCAAATATTTGAACCTTGGATTAAATGTTATTAAAATGATTTAATAAGATTTTTAACCCCTTTTTAAATCATAAGTAACTGTTCAGGCTGATGATGGTATTTAGGTTTTGTAACTTCGAAATTTCTATGTCGGAGTAACCCTTTGTACTGTTCGTTTGATATTATATGTTATCGTCCCACTGTGAGATTCTAATATTGTGTTCCTTCTTTCTTATTCTATTTCTTTTTTATATTTTCACCCTAACAATTCATCCTTTTGGCACTTGGATGCTCGGTACATGAATACCGTGGATGTGTTAGTATCGACATTTTAGGGTCGAAAGGGCGGGTCGTTACAGCTGGTATCAGAGCTAAAGGTTAAGTGATAACCTTGGCTTTGGTGGGTATGACTGATTAAGAGATATGGTAATGGAATGCCCTAGCATGAGTTGAGTGTATTATACATATGAGAGCGATATTTGTATTTGTTATAAACGTATACCTTAATGATAATTATAACTACAAAAATTAAAGATCTTATATAAGGTAACTTATATAAGTGAATTGTTAAAGTATAGTTTAATTAATGTATGGGTTAATAATTTCCATTCGTTGCCCCTCGTTAATTAGTTTAACCATGCTCGGCTAGTTTATGAGCATTGCTATCCTTTGTAGAATGATTTGACATGCTTGACCAGTCCATGAGCATTATTATCATTTGTAGATTTAGTAGCACGGTCATGCTGGCCAGTTTATGGGCATTGAATTTCATTTATTGATTGTTGATTTGTGCTCGACCCGTTTATAGGCAGTTTTACCTTTTTACTGCATGGGTTGGGTAGACAGTGTTTGTGGATACATTGAAACGAACACCTTGTGAATTTAATTTCACGGTTTGACTGTAAGGCGTTCGGTGGAAATGTTGGGTTAAAAGTTGGACTTAGTGAAAGATGTTTATTTTAATCTGAGAAAGATAAGTTATTTTAGTAAATAAACAATTGTGAAAAGATTTATATAAGAAAGTGATTTTGTAACATCCCCTACTTGGAGACCCAAAACTAATGGCTGCGGATGCTGCAGTCATCCACAGTTTAATCCTCAACGACCAAATACGGTACTGTTAGATACATTGATATGGCAGAAACACAAGAATATGGAAAAAAAATTAAAACATCAAAAGTTCCACATTCCATTCCAAAACATTTCAAATTCATTACATAATCCCAATACGAGAACCACGTTTAGAGAAATTATATTTATTACAATATACGCCAAGAGCGACATATGAAGATGCCCCCTTAGATGATCAGAGTATATATAAACAATTAAACAACTTTGCCTTTACAACAACAACACATCGGAATAAAAATAAAAGAGAACTCTAAATAACTATCATGCCTCCTGCACGTCTCCAGAAGCTTATTCGTCTAAAGAGGTACTTGAAAACCTCAACTCTCAAACTACTCAAAATCAATTGAGTACCCGAGAGTTTAAGGGGAAAACATAAACTTCGAGTTAGACATAAAGCCTAGTATGAATAATGATCTACCATCTCAAACCATTTAGATATCTAGTGAGACCACGCCGCTTAGCGGAATGGGTTTTCCCCTCACTAGTATCCTAAAACCTTTAAAACCATATACCATGCTTCTGCATCCACGATGGTTAAAACAATTCAAAATAATATGATGATATGTAAACAAGTAAATCAATTCTGGATTACCCATCCCCATTCATTCTGACTAACTGTCTCATTTATAGTTTCTACGGTCACCATTAACCTATTAGTTTTCATGGGGTTACTAATAACATGTTTAATGTTTATGGACTCCATGTCCAATTTCATAGTTTTCATGGGCTTACTATTAACCTATTTAAATTTATGGACTCCCTGCCCTATTTCATAGTTTTCATGGGATCACTAAGAACCTATTGGTCACTGCTAATAACATCATTGTTTCATGTGTTCTCCCTAAACCTATTGGTAACTCTATTAACTTCCCCCTTATCCTAGTTTTCATGGGTTGACTAGGAACCTATTGACATCAGTCAATAACTTAATCCGGATATTGTTTTCATGGGTTCAATACAAACCTATTGGCCCCTGCCAATAACTCTTCCCAATCATAGTTTTCATGGGTTTACTATGAACCTGTCTATCTGACAACTTCTTCTATACATAGTTTTCATGGGTTTACTGTGAACCTATTGGCCCCTGCCAATTACTTTTCCTAAACATAGTTTTCATGGGTTTACTATGAACTTGTCTATCTGACAACTTCAACATTTAGGCATCCTACATTTTGGTCTATCTTACCTTCTGGATGAAACTCTACTCATTCAGGATTTAATTCAAATTATATTCACTACTGGATCAACCTAGCTGGTTATTCTGCCCTTCCCCCAAACTACAGTTATGGATCCATTACAATTTGAATATATACATATATGAAGAAGCAAACACAATAACTAGGTTAATCCTTTAACCTATTGATCAAGGAAAACTTCTTCAAAAACTCCATACTTAAAATCTTTTATTATGCCATGGTTTTCCTTTAAAATGAGATTGGGTTATTTGTTTTGAAAACTAAGGCTCTCGAAACCTTAAAACATTACTTTCGAAACCCCTGGATAACCTCCTTCGAAAGCATAGAAAACATCTTTTCAAAACATTACATATAAACCTTTCGAAGCTCTTTAAATCACCTCTTTTGAAACCAAAATACCTTTTGAAAGTATCAAAACATTACTTAATAATCCTTAGAAACATAGCTTCGAAACCAATGAAAGTACCCCTTTCGAAACCATTGGGTTTACTCAAAAAAATCTTTTGGGTCAAAGTGAATATAAATGAAAGTATCCCTTTTGAAACCTTTAATCTTCATATATAATTGTTGTGGAAAGTTTGATGGCGTCGGCACCATCCTTTCGAAAGCTTCAAAACATTTTAGTAAAACATTGAAGGATAGCATCGAAACCCTCTTTCGAAGCCATTGCCTTCAAAACCCTTGAACCCTTTCGAAAGCATTATGGAAGTGGCTTGGTACACCTTTTAACCAAAAGCTACCCTTCGAAAGCATTGATGACTTCAGTACTCTCGAAAGGCAAAAGAACGACAGAAGGGTTTCGACTAGGTCGGAACCACCATTTTCGAAAGCATCGTTATATTAAAAAAATGAAAGATGGCAACCTTCTTCGAAAGCTATTTAGAAAACCCCTTTCAATAGCCTATGTTTCGACTCCTTCGAAAGCTTTAATAAAACAAAGGCGGGCGCTAACATTTAAAAGCAAAGCAAAGGTATTGACTCCATCGGAAGCAATGCTTTCGACACCATGCCTTTCACTTTTCTCCAATCCACTTCGACTATGTGGGTTTCGACATGATTGAAGGGGAAGCTATGAGTCGAAAGGTGCTTCTAATAGAGGCGGAACCCACTTTTCTGGGTAAAAGTTGATTAATGCCAATTAAAGCAAATATTTTCTAACTAACCTGCCTATGTGTAAACATGTGATTGGTTGCCTCAACTTTTCAAATCCTTTACCAAAATAACTGCCGCATAATTTCAGATCTAAACCAAGATTAATTTAACAAATAAGCCCTTCCATTAAGCAAAACCAATAATGCAAATAAGTCCTTCTAAAATAATTTAATTTCTATAGCAAATTACTTAGGAAAATCCCCAAAAATCACAGAAATTCATTTATAATATGTTATCTAACATATCTAAATTTCAGACCCAAATTCTTAATATAATTTCTGAAATAAATTTCTAAACCCAACTAACCATATTTTCCTTTGAAAATTCATAATAATCTTTCCATATCTTGGAAAATTATCAAAATTAAAACCCAACTCCAAAATCATGTTTTACATAACCTATAAATTCCTTATGGCATTCGAAATCAATAATAATCGGTTTTACCCTTAAAACCGTGAAAAATCATATTTAAACAATCTTGTTTAAATCTAACATATTATGATCCAAGCATATCATCATCCAAATCATCATAAAAAGGGATTTAATCTTAAACCCGAAAACAAATGATTAGAAATAAAATAAAGATGGTATAAATTATTATTCACCTTTGATTAGGATAAGGAGATTGGATTGTGATTAATTTCCCCTAAGCTTGAATTCCTAGCTTTAGATTGAATTCCTCTTTTTCTTTCTTTGTTAATGGCCGACTCCTCTATTAATTTGCGTTTGGTTGTTTTTGTGAAAATGAGAAAAAATGAAGGGACGAAAATATATAAGGGTTATGGTAATAAGGTGGGGCTAATTCCCAATATGCCCTTGTGTAAATTAATTAGCCTATAAACCATTCTTTAGCCCATTTAATTAATTAATTCAGCACGACCTCTAAGTATTTATTCAAATCTCAATCCCCTTATCACTTATTATTTACATTATTCTATCAACTTACCTAATTAAATCTCCTGAATAATGTTATCAAAATTAGGGGTGTTACAGGCTCCCCTCCTTAAAGAACTTCGTCCTCGAAATTCAGTAAGGACTAAATACTAAACATGGCAATCATCTGTAATGACTCCTAACAACCATACTAGTCTACCTGACTAGCAACAGTCTATATAAATCTAAGATAGACATACCCTCAAAGAAGATTAGGATGAATATCTCGAATCCTGTCTTCTGTCTCCCAAGTACAGTCCTTCTCATTGTCACTCCACTGAACTTTCACTAACTTGACTGTCTTGTTCCTCAATCTTTTCTCATCTCTCGCTACAACCCGAACTGGTTGTCTAACAAAAGTCAAATTAGGCTCTACTATCAAATCTTCCAACCTTGTTGGAGGAATAGTAGTCTCTGGATCATGCACATAGTTGTGAAGATGAGACACATGAAATACATTATGGACACCTGCCTTACTGCTCAGCAACTCTAGTCTGTATGCGAGCTTTCCAATCCTTTCTGTAATCTGGAATGGACCAACATATCTCGGTGCCAGCTTTCCTAATCTCCCGAACCGTACCACACCCTTCATCGGTGATACTTTAATGAAAACCTTGTCTTCAACTGAGAATTCTAGGTCTTTGCGCCTCTTATCTACATAACTCTTCTGTCTGGACTGAGCTTCCTTCATCCTTTCTCAGATTAACTCAATTTTCTCCGACGCCTCTTTAACCAAATCTAGACCTAAGACCAATCTATCTCCAGTCTCCAACCAACATACTGGCGATTTGCACGACCTTCCATACAAAGCTTCAAAAGGAGCCATTCCTATACTAGTCTGGTAAATATTATTATAGGAAAACTCAACCAAATGTAGGTATCTTCCCAAGATCCACCAAAAGTCCAATACACAAGCTCTTAGTAAATCCTTGAGCACCTTATTGACTTTCTCTGTCTCCCCATCCATTTGAGGGTGATATGTAGTACTCATCTTAATCTTAGTGCCTAACACAACCTGTAGACTATTCCAAAATTCATTAGTGAACAAAGCATCTCTATCATTGACTATGCTACTAGGAATCACATCACTACACCATACTGCCCATTTTGCCACACCCCAATGCGGAAAATTTTCCACGGCCATGAGCCGTGGCAATTTTACCATGGTTTTGAGCCGTGGTAAAATAAATTATAATGGTTTCGTGCCGTGACAATTTAGCAACAGCCGTAAACCGTTCCAATTTTATGAAATTTTTTTCCACTCCATACATCTCAATAAAGCTCACAGCTTTCTCAAAAAAAAAGAACGCCTCATTCCCAAATTAACCCGTGTACCCTCGCTAAATAATTTCCATCACGCGCCCTAATTCTCATCGATTTTCACCTAAATCCCCATCGCTCTAACGTAAACATGAATAGCTCGTATTCTCAATCACCGTGGATAACATTCTTTTGCCGACAGAGTTGTTTGGTAAAGCTCTGGCACCTGCACCAAGGCCTGCAGCGGATTCTCCAATGGATGCGCCATCACCTGCAGTGGACGCTTCTGCGCCAGCACCAGAAGTGAAGTCGCCATCGCCGATGCCGGATTCGCCATCGCCGATGCCAGATACTGTGAGTATAGGCTTGTGACTCGAGATTGGTGCATTTTATTTGGTTTATTTTTATGTGAACATTTCGTTGATTTTTGTATGATGCATGGATTTGTTTGTAGTTAAAAAAAGACTTGTTTTTTCATTTTGGTATTTTGCTGTGTTAATGGCGGTGAAACATTTTAGCTTAGGGTTGTGATTGAGGTTTAGAACATTTCATTGTACTGTTAAATTTCAGTTTCATCTTTAATTCGTGTAAATTGTCCCAATTTTAATCTTTATTCCGTGGTTTGTAAGCTTTAAATATGTCTTCCTGTTGAACATTGACAAAATAATTATCTATTTTGAGGTATCGATGGTATTTTGAGATTTCCATTTAGAGCACTTAAGTTGAATTAGATGAGGGTGAGGTGCTTATTTTGTTTGAACAACGGATCTTTTTTATTTTAATTGATACAAATACAATAGAAGAGAGAAATCTAGTAACTAGCAGTGTGGACAGAGACCATGTGCTTGGGTTAAATCTTCATATCTTCAGTTAAACCTATACAATAAACTATTTCAACATGTAAAGCCAGACATTATATAATGCCATTGATATAAATTTGATTCTTACTAGATAACGCCATTTGTTTGACACTTTCTGCTGTAAATTTTGTGTATTATTGATAGCTCACTACCTATTTTAGTTTTACAACATATTTTGCTGTATTACTGAATAGACACATGCTTCAGTAGTTTGGTAGCTTCTTGTGTTTGTTCCCAGATATCTATGCCTTGGTTTCTACTAAATCTGCTCGTAGCATATTTGCTCATAGAATATCATCTCATAGCATGTTTCCACACTTTAGTTTAGAGGTATATGTAGTGAGGCAATAACTTTTGGTTTCTATCCACCGTTTGATAATTCAATTTCAGTTGCGACATGTTTTTAAGGCATCTTCTTTTAGTTTTCAGCATATTTCAGTTTCCATATTTTGATTTAGCATCTTATTTTAGAAAGTCCTATATTGTCATGCCTTATATTTCTATTCATCATGTGTTTTGAGTACTACATGCTTTTATTTCTGATATGTCTAGTTTATGTTTCAGTTCATTTAAATCTTGTGTTGCCTAGCTTTGTATATCACCAATTATATCGAATACCTCTACTGTTATAATCTATCGACTCTTTGTTGATATTTTTTGTAACTTTAAATTTGGAATGAACATGAGTTTGAGCTTTAGTAATGAAGGAAGACATGTGATGTGAGTTTAGTTACTAAAGATCACGAGTTTGAGCTCTACTAATGAAGGCAGACATTAAAACCATGTGAACAACTCGAAGTATGTATTGAGTTTGATGTATATTCGTTGTTTAAGTTTCATTCATTCTTTTATTTTAAAGAAAAAGAGAGTTAGGATTGGAGATAGTAAATTAATTTTATACATATTTTTCTCGCGATCTTAGATGATTCTTGGCACAATTCAATGATCCTAAAGTGCCTTGAGAAGCAGCTCGAATAAGATCCTTTACATCGTTCTCTCCACTCATAATTCTCGAGTTGTAAAAGCTATGGCTCTGACTGCATGGCACTCGTGATCCACTTACCCGGCTTGTCTGAATTCGGCCCGCATGTGCTTACGTACATGTCTCTTGTTCGGATCAGTGCTCTGAAGGGTGCTAGCATGTACTTCCTTATTTTGCTGCTCTTCTTCTTACTCGTCGTCATCACTTTTGAATATGATAAATGAGTTTGTTGTAAATATAATTTATTTGATGCATGTATATATATATGTTATGTTTTTAGGTTTACATTATTGGTGAGACTTTTTGGAGGAGAAATATAAGACTGGTTCAGGTGAATTGTTCAAGTCATCAAAGCCCAGAAAAATTCAAACATTTAATATTGACTCATAAATGGTGTTAAGTGTTAGCTGAAGCCATTATTATGTGTTGACAAAATATTATTTTAGTTAGGACCATGGAGTATCATTTGAAGGTAGAAGACTATAGCGATGATAATGACTTTTCATTTGCAAATGCAAAAGGAGAGGCTGGAGTTAAGTGATCGTTTTGCAGTTTTGTTATAAAAAAAGATCATTTCTAATTCGACATTACTTGTAAATAGAAAATGGAATATATATTTTACTTCATCTTGTTTTAGATTCAGATGCTTTTACATTCATATTTGACATAATAAATATAGATATTGATTTTGCTAAATTACTAGAGAATTCGACCAGACACCCTTAGATCATGAGTTCATGCATGCATCCCCATCAGGCAAGTGTTATTTAAACTGGATGTTTCATCAAATTTAAATCATGCACATATAAATAAGGTTTGCTCCCATTGTTAATTACTCATATTAAAAATTAGTGCATTTTACTTTGTCTATTGGTCCATATTTTTTTGAAGTATTGATCTGATACAGACTAAGTTAACAATTGTTTGAATATGCCAGGGGCTGGTGAGAGTATTTCTCTCTCATGTTAATCACTCAAGTTGTTTTTTGAAACTTTGTCCCTGATTTAAAGAAATGTCAAAGCATAGACTGTCAAAGCATAAACTTTGTCCCTGATTTAAGGATTTATCAGGACCCATCCCTTCATCTCTTGGTCGACTTACTGAACTCGTGAATCTCTTTCTTGATACAAACAATCTCACTGGTTCTATTCCTTCTTCTTTTGGAAATCTCAAGAACCTACAGAAGCTGTATGTAAGCAATAACAAACTCTCTGGTTCAGTCCCTGCTTCAGTTTTTGGTGTGTCTCCATATCTAATTGAGCTTGGTCTATCAAATAACATGTTATCTGGTTCACTATCTCCATCCATTGGGCAACTAAAACGGTTGCAGAAGATAGATATTAATACTAATAATTTAGTGGAGGAAAACCAGCCACTATCAGGATGCTCAATGAGCTGACATATCTCGACTTTTCAGGGAATCAATTTTCTGGTAGCATTCCTAGCTCCATTGGTAGTCTCAAGAAGCTTAACCTCTTATATCTATATAGCAATAAGTTAACTGGAAGCATCCCATCTTCAATATCGGGCTTGGTTTCTCTTCAGTTCTTAAGATTCGATGATAATAAATTATCAGGGAACTTGCCCAGTTCCATTGGCAGCCTTCCCAGCCTACAACGATTCAACTTGGAGAATAACAAGATAACTGGAAAGATACCAAGTTCAATTGGTGATATGAGTAGTCTTAATGAGATCTACTTTACCAATAACCGATTAACTGGAAAAATTCCTAAAAGCATAGGAAAAGTAAGCGGTCTTCAAATTCTGAATATGGCTGGCAATAAACTTTCAGGCCCGATTCCTAAGCAAATAGTTAAACTACCAAACCTGCAATACATTGATCTTTCATTCAACCCATTGAATTTAGCAAGTGTGCCTAGTTTTCTTGGATCAATGAATCTCTTCAGTCTCAAACTTGCACACACTGGTATTCTGGGGATTTCTCTCTCATGTTAATCATTAGCTTGCACAGGGAAAGGAAGCAAGCGAGGGTGAGGGGAGCTTGGTGGAGCCAAGCGAGGGTGGGGGTATAGAATTTTGTAATTCTTTCATTTATTGGATGAACTGTTTTGTTTACTGTTTGGCCTTTTGTTTCTGTTTCTTTATATTTTTATATCCCATTTTATTTGTCTTTTGCAATTGCTGATAACATTATCAAATGTGAAGTTTAATATATACGTATGATTTACTAAAAGCTACGTCAAGGAAATGTTATCTAAACGTTGGATTTCTACACATATTGCCCTTTAGTAGATTTTTTTTTTCTTTTCATGTAGTCTTCTTGAAACGTGAATTAGAAGAAAAGATTAAGAGAAAAGTTGAAGAATATTTTTCAAGTCGATCAAAGTTACAAGAAAATATTTGTTCTTTGTGGAATTCGAACTTCTAATCTCTTACTACAAAATACTCACGTGCTAATTATTTGTCTTTATTTAGCACGAGAGTATATATAAAGTTTAGTTTGTTGTCATCTCTTTTTTAAGAATTTCTTGCTTACTGAAACAGATATTGCTATAAAATGTAGGTCCATTTCAACTTTAGTGATGGAAGTTTTGAGTTTTAGATGCCTCCACCTTGTTCCGTAGTCATTCAGGTTCTTTCTTATGCTTTTGTATTGCAATATAGATCGTCTTATGTGTAACATACCAAAACATAATCTAATTTAACTGCTCAAATAACTGACTATTTCTATGAATGCACAAGAAGAGATAGACTTCTAACTAGTTTACAAATCATATCTAATAAATCCTATCTTTTTGCTGTAAATTATTTAATGCTGTTCATATGGTATATAGGAATCAGAGAAAGGCCACTGGCATATTCCTATCGCGGATGAGCATGACTCCAGTAACAGAAGGATTTGGTTATGCGTAACACGTGCATGCAAACATACAGCCTTCCCTGTTAAATTAGTTCGTCCAAGAAGATTGGAATGAGTTAATGAAAAATGAAGCAAAACCCGGTGCAAGGGAAAGAAGAGATATAGGCAAAAAAACAGAGCATTGTACAACTATGGTCATCATACTGGACGTACAAGTCACGCTATAGTAGAACATGAAATGGTATGTTTATTTCATTTTACTTATTAAATACCAATAATTATCAGTTAATCATTAGTGTATAGTCTGTTTATACTTAGATTTAGTCTGTTCCATATGTTGCTTGCTTATAAACAATTGAAAAAAAAGTTGGTTCATTGTCCCCTCCTCCGAGTTACATAGTAAATGCTTTACTGGATTTAGTTGGCAGTCTGTTAATGGCATCAAAGGCCATATTGTTAAAAAACATCTGTGGACTGAAACTTACATTTTATCAGTATACTGTACCGCTTCGGTTTATATTGATTGGTTGTCCTTTTCGTTAATTTAGTTAAGAATTGTTGTAGTACGATAATAAGACATTTTAAATTAGGACATCAACATTCCTCTATTGCTTCCAAGTCCCTAGAACCAAAAATTTTGTTGTTGCATGAGTCCATAACCAACTGAAAATAAAAATTGAACACAGATAATAATAATAATGATGATCCTAAATAGTTACAGCACCAGGTTTATTTTCTGTAACAACTGATACGCGAAAGAAGATCACTAAAGACAACATGTACATATTCCACATTGGAATCCAATGATTGGATCAAGAATAAAAGATGCAATGTTATTCCATTTGGTACAAAGATATACAATTGATCTAAACTAAGGTTTTAGTTCATAATCAAAATACACAGATATACCATTACATTTAATCATCTTTTGTTTGATTTTTCAAATTTTGATTAGGTTCTTAAGGTGGATATGTGAAATGAATGATTTCTGATACGAGGGACGTGAAACAAACAACCACATTCTTTTCCGTATGTATTGAACAAAATATTTTATACGAAAATAAAATATAATTTAGTATCTAATTTCTCAGACATGATATATTTTTTGTTGAATTTTCTTTTCTCTCCTTAAGATTACAAGTCATATGTGAGTAAACTCTCAACATACAAGATCTTCTATCCTGGTTTTTTTTTATAAATTCAGGTAAATGAAATTTAATATACTTGTGCATGTGCACCATAAAATATGCAAATTAGATGTCATGAATTTTGAAACAATATCCTTTATCGTATGATTTATTTCAAACAATATGCAACTAGAAGCATGATTGTTGTTTGGCTGGCTTTGAACAAAAAAGTGTATCAAGTTGTTTGAATAGTTTTTGTTGGGTGTTCTGTATTTTTTATTGAAAAAAGATTTCGAACTAGCTGATTAGGAGAAGGCTGACGTCGATGTTCTTAATTGGAAGAAGTCAATTCAGGCAATTGATCTTACTGTTATCTAATACTATGATCCATATGCCAAAGAATTGAATTGAACTTATTAAACACATGTTTGCAGCCCTGTTTTTGGACTCTGCTAAATTAAGCAAAGAGATGCAATGTCATCAACATCGTCCACTGTAAGTCTGTAATGTGCTACTGTATGTACAGCTCAAGCCATTCGACATGTCAAGCTAGCATTGACACTATAGTCCTACATTTGATTATTACTACACTCAAATAAGGCGGTCGAGTCCAGAATTTTAATTTGCTTATATATACACTTGTAAAGTGAATTCTGCATTCTATATAGATATCTACTTTCAAACTGTTATGCAAAATACCCCCCAGACCTTAAATATAAACCAACCTATAACTCAAATTATAAATTGACAATGAATACTTTATATATTGATGACTATCTAAATTCCTATTTGATGTTCAATAAACTATAATTCATTCCAACTCCGTAGAGGTTTTTGTTATCGTTGAGAGTTTGGACCTCTCGTGACATTTATAGTTAATTTCGACTCATTGTTCCAAAACTAAAAGAGCTGCATTAGTCATGATTAATCTAAGGCTACACTTGAACACTTATAAGGATCATATTCTGAGCTGGACAATAAGTTTTTCAAATTATTGTACTGTCGTCGTAGATTTGAGCTTATGATGGAACATCAGACAAGAAGAATACACTATGTTATGTAATTAAAAGAATTTCTGAACTTGGATGAATATAAATTTAAACCATCAGTCAAAATGTGTGCTCCTGTCCTGAAGAGGATGGAAACTATGGGAGTTTTTTTATTAGATATTACGATCCCACATCAACTAATTATTTAGATACCCTCTTTACAGGACTTGCTGTTGAAGTGGATGATGTGAAGCCTGAAGTTGAAATACATGCCTTATAGCGTGAAATCTTATTGTATCATTGTACTGTACTTGTATTATGTATTGCCTCTTTACAACAATGCTGGAGATTAGTTACACTTTGTAGTGTGCATTATGTATTGTTGCCGAACTGTTGTTTTCATGTATCATTGTACTGTACTTGATGAACTATTTGAAACTTTTGTCTTCATCTATCATTGTATTGTACTTGATGAACTATCTGAAACTTTTGTCTTCATGTATCATTGTATTGTAATTGATGAACTGTTTGTAACAGTGAACCTTATTATGAATTGAGACATTTACTCTATGTTTTGAGTTTCAACTGAGACACTATTTTGTATTGAATTGAACTGAAGTAAGAACCGTTGAGACGGTTAAATGATTTGAGTAACATACAAAAATTAGCCACGACCTTAAGCCGTGGCTAATCATGTATTTGCCATGGCCTCAAGCCGAGGCAAAACATATATTTGCCACGGCTCTAAACCGTGGCTGATGAAATATTGCCACGGCCTAAAGCCGTGGCAAAATAGAAAACAGCCACGGCTCTGGGCCGTGGCAAATTTTTTGCCACTGCCTATTTTGCCATGGCCCAAAGCCGTGGCAAAATCGTTTAGCCACGGCCCAAAGCCATGGCGAAATGACTTTTCTAGTGTAGTGCATGTAGTCTAACTATTTCTTCATGAACAACTTAGCTAAAACAGGTGCCATGCTGGTTGACTTAACTGGAATGAAATAGGCACTCTTGGTCAACCTGTCCACAATGACCCATATACTTTCATTTCCCCAATTTGACCTTGGAAACCCGTCTATAAAATCCATGGATATCGAATCTCATTTCCAAACTGGAATCTCTAAAGGCTGAAGCAATCCACTCGACTTTTGATGTTCGGCTTTCACTTGTTGACAGTTTGCACACTGCCTAACCCACAAGCCAACATCCCTCTTTATACCTTCCCAATAGAAGCTCCTCTTCATATCTTGATACATCTTGGTCCCTTCAGAATGAATCGTAAACTTGGATCGATGACATCTTCAAGAACTTCTTTCCTCAAGTCCTCCACATTTGAAACCGATAATCATCCCTTCTTTCTCAACCATCCTCTCTGGTCAAGACTAAAATCTTTTAGATCGTCGATCTCGGTTCCAACTCAGGCCTTCTAATATTCTCGCCTAATACTGGATCCTATTTCTGCTTAGAAGCAATCCTCTCGATCAACACTGGTCGAACTTCTAAACAGGACAACATGGCAGTACTTTGACTAGAACTAGCAGTTGATCTTAACTGCACACTACAAGTAGTCTAAGCTTCTAAATCCTTCCATTCTGCCAACATAGCTAACACCACATTTTGATGTCTTCTGCTAAGAGCATCCGCTACTTTATTACCTTTCCCTGGAGTATACTCTATACAAAAATCATAAGCTGCCTAAAACTCTAGCCACCTCTGCTGTCTCATATTCAACTCCTTCTGAGAAAATAAATACCTTATAGACTTATAATCTGTGTATAGCTCAAACCTCTCCCCTAAGAGATAATGCCTCCAAATCTTCAACGTGAAGATCACCACAGCCAACTCCAAATCATGAGTAGGATATCTCACTTCTTGTGGTCTAAGCTGTCGTGAAGCGTAGGCAATCACTTTACCCTTCTACATCAACACAGCTCCCAATCCAGTTCCACATGCATCGGTATACACCACCAATCCTTGGTTTTTGTCTGGAACTACTAACACAGGTGCATCGGTAAACAAATGCCTTAACTTAAGGAATGCTTCCTCACATTTTTCAGACCAGACAAACTTTACCTCCTTCTGGTTAGCTTAGTCAAAGGCGTTGCTATCCGCGAGAAATCCTTGATGAATCGCCGGTAATAACTAGTAAGTCGAAGAAAACTTCTAATCTCAGTCACCATCTCTGGTCTCTTCCAATTATTAATAGCTTCGATCTTATTTAGATCGACTGACAAGCCTTTCTCTGAAATCACGTGACCAAGAAATTTAACCTCTTTCTTCCAAAAATGACACTTGGAAAACTTCGCCTTCAACTGATGCTGCCTCAGCGTCTCAAGCACAACTCTAAGATGACCCTCAAGTTCTCTTTCATTCTTAGAGTATACCAAAATGTCATCTATAAACACCAACACAAACCTATCCAAGTGCTCTTGGAAAACTCGATTCAGCAAATCCACAAAGAAAGCAAGTGCATTCGTTAACCCGAATGGCATTACTAACCACTCATACGAACCATACCTAGTCTAAAATGCTATCAAAGGAATACTATCCTCTGCTACTCTTAACTGATGGAAACTTGTCGCCAAATCCAACTAGGAAAACACTCTGGCTCCACATAACTGATCAAATAGATCATTAATTCTCGGCAAAGGATACTTATTCTTAATCGTCTTCTCGTTCAACTTACGACAGTCGATACACATCCTCAACGACCCATCTGGTTTCTTCACGAATACCATGGCCACTCCCCAAGGCGAACTACTTGGTCTAATAAAATTCCTTCCTTTTAGATCCACTAGCTGCACCTCCAATTCCTTCATCTCGGTCGGTGTCATCCTACTAGGTGGTCTACTCATAGGTTCAGCTCCTGGCACAAGATCTATCCGAAACTCAACAGCTCGTTTCAGTGGTAGTCTTGTGACCGGCTCAAAGACATCTACAAACTCTCTTGCTACTTGAACCTGACTTAGCTCTTCTCCCACTTCCATTGCACTTAACAAAGTACAACTACTCCGGTCAGAATTCTCCACTGAGAATATAATTCGGTTATGACTATATGGGTGTCTTAGTGATATCTCCTTATCCTGGCAAAATATCCTAGCCTCAAACTTACTCAACCAATCCATACCCAAAATGATTCCAATATCTACAAAATCAAAAACATACAGACTCCATGCAAATTTATGACCTAACAAGTCAAGTTCTAGCTGGTCACATCTCATCCCCAGAGTTTCATACCCTCCTATTGGATTCGCAACCCTTAAGGAAGTAACAAGGTATGTGGGTTCTAAGCATAACCTATCAACCAAACATTGGGATATAAATGAATGTGATGCACCGGTATCAAATAGTATCCTAATTGGTATACTCTGAATCAAGAACATACCTTCCATCACAGTCTTCCCCTTTTCAGCTGCAGTTGGCCTAGCGGATGATGGTTCAACAACAAAAACCTTTCCCTTATCCGCCCTGACTGGCTCTGGGCACTGGTTCTTATAATGCCCAACTTGATCATAGTTAAAGCACTTCACATTCTTCTTATCTGCGGCCTTCTTCCCCTTGCCTGACCGGCACTCATGAGCATAATGACCCTTCTTGTCACACTTAAAGAAAACTAACTCAGCCTTAGCCTTCTTGGCAGCCTCCCCCTTCTGGCTCCTTTCTTCTTAAAGAACTTTCTCTTCTTTCCCTGAGAACCCTGGGTTTCAACTGGCTTCTCTCTAGCACAAACAGTAAGCATCTCTTCAAGGTGAATTGCCATCTCCACCACTTCATTACTAGGATCATGAAGATGTGGCAGGGTCGGCCTAGCATTCTCGGGCCTCAGTCCCCTAATGAACCTCTCATTCCTTCTGATGACGGTGTCTATAGTATTATATCCATAACGGGACAACTCATCAAACTTAGTGGCATACTCAACAACCGACATCTCTCCCTGTTCCAAATCCAAAAACTTCCTCAGCAGCGTAGATTTAGCAACCTTAGACATAAACCTCTTTTCAAATCTCCTTCGAAAATTAGCCCAAGTCAGTTCCTCCTCCGGAACTTCGACAGTAACACTGTTCCATCAATGAAGTGCTGACCCTTGCAACTGTCTAGAGGCCAACCTTCTCTTCTGCTCATCATCTAAACCCAGATCAGCAAATATATGCTCACGTTGCAACAGCCAATTCTCAATCTCTATGGCATTCTCTGTCCCCATGAATGGCTTCCCACCAAGACTGGTGTAATCTCTGCTCAGCTTAGCATAATTATTCCCAACTGGAGCCACATGGTTAACTCCTCCAACATTTCCAGCAACACCAGCAGCCACTCCTGCTTGCATCATATTGACGAAGAACTGATACATTACCCCCATATCCACTGGTGGATTTCCAATACCCACATTGGCATCTGCATTTTGGTTAGCATTAGCCTATCGACCCGGGTTCCTCCTGGTGGGTCGAGCATTTCCATTGGTTGTGGTGCTTCCTCTACCGAGATTCCTCTTCAGTTTCCTGCTTCCATATCTTCTTTCTCATAAATCTACATACGAGCCTTATTAAGATACAGAAGAACCGTCTAAGAGAGAGGGGAATACATGCGTATATATATATATATATATATATATATATATATCAAATACAAGTATGTTACTATAGCGTTAACCCAAACCCTGATCTTATTTTTTGATTCATTGAATTATGTTTGAAAATATTTTAGGTTTAAATTTCTTTTAAGTTTCATAAACCTATGCTTTGATACCAACTTGTAAAATCCCCTACTTGGCGGCCCAAAACTAATGGCTACGAATGCTGCAGTCATCCATAGTTATTAATCCTTGGCAATCAAATACGGTAATGTTAGATACATTGATATAACAAAAACACAAGAATATGGAAAAAAATTAAAACATCAAAAGTTCCACATTCCATTCCAAAACATTTCAAATTCATTACATAATCCCAATACGAGAACCACGTTCAAAGAAAATATATTTATTACAACATACGCCAAGAGCGACATATGAAGAAGCCCCATTGGATGATCAGAGTATATATAGGAAATTAAACAACTTTTCCTTTACAACAACAACACATCGGAATTAAAATAAAAGAGAACTCTGGATAGCTATCATGCCTCCTGCACGTCTCTGGAAGCTTAGTCGTCTAAAGAGGTACCTGAAAACCTCCACTCTCAAACTACTCAAAATCAATTGGGAACCCGAGAGTTTAAGGGGAAAACATAAACTTCAAGTTAGACATAAAGCCTGGTATGAATAATAATCTACCATCTCAAACCATTTAGATATCCAATGAGATCATGCCGCTTAGCGAAACAGGTTTCCCCCGCACTAGTATCCTAAAACATTTATAAACCATATACCGTACTCCTACATCCACAACGGTTAAAACAATTTAAAAAAATATGACGATATGCAAACAAGTAAATCAATTCTGGATTTCCCATCCCTATTCATTTTGACTAACTGTCTCATTTATAGTTTCTAGGGTTACTATTAACCTATTAGTTTTCATGAGCTTACTAATAAACTGTTTAATATTTATGGACTCCCTGTCCAATTTCATAGTTTTCATGGGCTTACAATTAACCTGTTTAAATTTATGGACTCCCTGCCCTATTTCATAGTTTTCATGGGATCACTAAGAACCTATTGGCCCCTACCAATAACGTCATTGTTTCATGGGTTCTCCCTGAACCTATTGGTAACCCCAATAACTTCCCTCTTATCCTAGTTTTCAGGGGTTGACCAGGAACTTATTTGCATTACTGTTCTTAATCCAGTATTTAAGGTGGTTTACACCGGTCCTAACAAGGATTTTCAACTAGATTCTTAACGGCAAATACTTGATACAAATTCTTGATAAGATCCTAAAGTTTTCTATCATAGTATATGGCTATGTAAGGAGAATGGAGGTTTCTAATCAAGGAACCTGATCGGAGTCCACACTATAGAGGTCAAATGATCTGTACTAGTTGGGAAGTGAAATTATGTGATCGAGCAAGCGATTAGAATTGATATTGCGTATGGATGGTCCATGTGCATCATATGGGTTTTAGTATTTACATACTATATTTTGTTGGCTTATGGAGTTTAGGTGATGAATCTTCAATTTGTTATGAGGTAGCATGAATTATTGATTAAGTAATAAACTAAGGCAGTTAATCATAAGGTACACTTAGTAGATTGTTTGCCATCCTTATTCGATGATAGGATTTGAACTTGAGCGAACCATGAGTTTTGTTTGCTAAGTGTACTATTCAGTACTGCTATGTGGTTTTTTCTTTTGTTGTTCGTGTTGGAATTTCGAGGATGAAATATTCTAAGTGGAGGAGTATGTACGACAAGGAATTTCGGACACTTCGTTTTTAAATATCTAAATTATTTAAATATTTGAATCTTGGATTAGACGTTATTAAAATGATTTATTAAAAATTTTAACCCCCTTTTAAATCATAAGTGATGTAGTAAACTTATTTTGGAAATTCTTTTAAATAAATAAATACTTTGAAAAAATATCGATAACGTGACCGAAAATCGTTTTATTGATAAACAGCTTTTAAACCGTCAAAAGTTATTCAGAATTTTTTACATAGACTTATTTGCTTAGGAATTAAAAAAATGAAATAAAAATATTTTACCATTTATGGAAATAAACTTTATGGATGGTGTCATGGGTGATATCATCAAAGATATTTAGGAAATGACCTTTTATGATAATACTTAACTTTTAAGCAAAAAGAGAGAGGTGTAAAGTAAACATGTGTAAAGGGGGCTACTTTGTAACCTTTCAAGGAAAGTTAGAAGTGGTTTTGACCTCTTGAAAAATCCTATATAAGGAGAGGCATACCCTTAAGAAATAATCATAAAATTCCTAAGCTTGAGATGAAGTAGGAGGGTTGCAAATGGTGGAAGTACTTAAGCACTAATCCGCTAATTACTCTCTAACTTTTTCAAAAGTTAACCAAATCTTCTCTAATCTCTTCTAAACTTTGGCTTTGGGCCTAAGACATCATGGGAGGCATGACTAGAAAGTAAGGAGTAGGAGGAGGTGAGAGGAAGAGGGGGATCCATGATGGGCTATGAGCATGGAGGAGGAAGAAGAAGGTGGTGGTTTTGGTTAGGAAGTGCTAAAGGTTGGACCTTTTGGGCTTGTTGTGATGGAAGGAGATGGTTCTTTGGTTCTTGTGGCTTGGAGCTTGGGATAGGCATGGATCTAAGTGAGTTATCCCACTATCTCTTAAGTATATATTGTGTATATCTATGTTGTGTGCAAAGTATAAAATTATAGTGACATTAACTAAGTAAAGTTATAAACTTTTGACCCCTCTTGCTTTTGAAAGCAAATGATAACTTTATATTCTATAATCTAACTTCTATTACCCTCTTAAACATGTGGCATGGCCTTGACTTGATGTTTAAATGGTTGTTTAACTTGTGTTAAGCTGAAGTAAGTTTGAAAATGTTTAAAGTGAGAACAGTCGTTATAAGTGCAATTCTGAATCTCTTGTTTTCGAGAATTTTTATAAATAAATTGATAGATATTCTTAAGGATTTATTTCCATGGTTTTTAAGTACCCTAAGGGTGTTAGTATAAAAATTTCATTCTTTAATCATTTGTTTAAGTTGCTAAAACTAGTCGTAAAGATGGTGCTTTTCATTGTTGTTTTAACAAGGACTTTTAACAGTACTTATAAATGTTGTGGTAAGTCACTTATGGTTTAGTGTTTAAAATGCAACATTTTGGCTAGTTTTTCGTGATTTAAATGGTTTCTAAATTATTTTCTTTATAAAATACTTTTATGGAAGTTCTTATAAAATGTATCTAAGTATGAAAAAAAAGTAGAAGTTTAAATATAGTTTTAATGATTATTTAAGAATTTTAATAGTAATATGCTGCAAATGTAAAACATGTTTTAAATCAAACTTCTAAATTATTTATTTTCAAGTAATATTTTACATAGATATTTAAAACCTATCTACCAGTATTTTTAAATTATTATTGTATATATAAATTTTTAAAACGACGATTGACTGGGATTAACACTAAAAGCCAACGAGTAAACCTGTCTATTTATGAGATTCAAGAATGAGGCGCATAGGCAAGGCTTGGAGCAACCAGTGCCCAAACTTAGCTGGTTTCACTCTTGAATGAGGAACAGTATAAGTTGAAATGTCAGAAACGTGTTAATCTTGTTGTTATTTACTTGTCTAAAAAGGTAATTAACTTTGTTTAATGCTAAAGCCGACGAAGTAGGCTTCCCTATTTTTGGGAGTTAAGATTGATGTCGATTAGGGATGGAGCAATAGAGCTCTAACCTATCAGGCTTCCCTCTTGAATGAGGAATAATTAAGTTGGGAATGTTAGAATGGGTTAACAAGGTTATTGGTTACTTGTTTATGGAAATCATTAATACTACACTTAACACTAAAAGCCGATGAAGTAGGTTTATCCATTTCTGGGAATTAAGATTGATGTTAAGTAGGGATGGAGCAGAGCTCTAACCTATCGGGCTTCCCTCTTGAACGCTAGTTAAATTGGGAATGTCGGAAACGAGTTAGGTATATGAACATTGATTTGTATAAGCAATGGTTTTTGACTAAATAATCGATTAGTCGATTATTGATCTTAACCGAATACAAAATTAGATCTTTAAAACAAAGATTTGTAAAGATAGTAACAAGTAGGAAAATGATTTGGGTTTGTTGTGATAATGTGTTAATTGCATTCGTCTTTAACCCTTTTTCATTAAACTTATGAATGTAAATAGATCTTTAAAAGAACGATTTAAAGAAAAGCATAAGTAAAATGGTTTTAGGTTTGTAGTGACAATGTTTGAGTAATATTAGTCTTAAACCTTTTAAATGGACTTGTGAAAGTACTAAGATCCTTATAATAGATATTTTGAAGGAAATTATATGTAAGGAATCTTTTGGAAAAAGATAGAAAAAGTAAAGGTTTAAAGTAAGAAATCTTGCTAATGATTTGTGAATATACTTATACCATTTGAGATAATTATATAAATACTTTTCTTAAGTATAGGAAAAGCAAAGGTTCAAAGTAAGAAATCTTGTTAATGATTTATGAATATATTTATACCATTTGACATAAGTATATGAATACTTTTTAAAGTATTGAAAAAGTACAAATGACTAATAGAAATTCATAAATGATGTTTTATTAAGTAAAAGAAGTTTTACTAATAAAAGAGGGTTTAATTAATAAAAGATTAATTAAACAAAAAGGGATTAGAAGTCGCTTATGTGACTTGATCGTGCTTTGTATGTTTACTCGTTTATGGAAAAAAATTAGTCTTATACTTAGCACTAAAAGCCGATGAAGTAGGCTTGTCTATCCTTGGGAGTTAAGAGTGATGTTCGTGTAGGGATATGAGCAATAGAGCTCTAACCTACCGGCTTCACTCTTGATCGAGGGATAGTGAGCGATGAAAATATCAAAAATATGATAAGTATATGAAACTTGGTTTCCATATGCGATCGTTCTCATTATCTATGAATGACCAAATTCGTTGATTCAGTCTTGGAGAAACTGGGATCGGTAAGTGTTTTACACACTGAAAACCAATTCAAGGCTGAGATACGTGTTTTACCTCTTGGAAGTGTATTAGTTCTAGATACAGGAATCTATGTGGAAATTCGAGATCTGTTTAAGATGCTCGAATACATGTAGTTGTTTGTGATCTATTTAGGATGTAGGAATCCAAGTGTGATTATGAGATCTGTTGAGATATAGGAATCCATGTGTAACGGCCCGGGATTTTCGACCCTTGAAAATCGACATAAATACGTCCACTGTATAGAATGCCGAGCAATCAAGTGTCGGAAATACCCGATCATTAGGGATTAAGAAGAAAAAGATAGAAGAAGAAACAGAAACATATAATCTCACAATCGCAGCGGAACAAAATATAATATATAACAACAGATCTTTATACAAAGAAAGCTGTAACTGTCAATATATAAACAATCAACAGAGTACAACAATCAATATATCAATATGGACAGTTATTATAACTTGTCCTCACCAGTGCTGACTATACAGTCTACACGCACAGCGGAATATAATAAAGTACGTGATATGCGTCTGAAAACCTCCAGCTCGTCGCCTGAGTTCCAAAGCACTCTAACCTGAATCTGAAATACTCGGTGCGACCCGAGCATTATAATAAAATAACACCCGAGTTAGTCTGGAAAACCAGCGTGAGAAAATACACTCAATTTGAATTATTACTATTTTTAAAATCCTTTGAAACAAGGGTATCTCATAAGACCACGTCACACATAAACACGACGGGTTTTTACCTTACGATAACCAAAACACTTTTATAGAAAATCCGGTAATATTATAATAGTGTCTAAGTACAAATACTTATTAAAATAGACGAAATTGTTACATTAATTAAATTCCAGCATTCTTGGCTCTACAATCAAAACCATAAAGGTTCGTAGTGGATATTGGATCGAAGTGGTTTTCGGATAATGCTGATATCCGATCCTCCATAATGGCTTTTGCTTCCTCCATGCTTGTCGAAATTTGATGACATAATTTTTAAAACAATCTATACTCAAAATCAAGCAACTTTTGTTCTGAAATCATAGTTTCAAACCAATTATATGTTGAGTTAGTGATTTTTGAAGTGGGAAGTTCAATTGTTTTTTATATAACTTCAAAGCAATAACAGGAGCCTGCAAAGAAGGAGTACAGTGATTTTGATATGCAGGTGGAGTTTATTCATGTCTAAGCACACATACATCAACATATATATATGCTAGATACATATACATTTATTCCAGCTCAAAGTTTTATTCAAAACAACAGTTATATAGGTAGATAAGTAAACAATAAAGAGTTGTTTTACTCACAGTCTACAACCAAATGAGCATACTGTTGCACCCTTCTCCAAGCTCTTGAACACGTGATCTATCTTCCTTTTAATTCAATGGCAGCACTTTTTTTATTTAGGTGTGAACAAATGAACGAGACAAGGCTATATATATATATATATATAAGGGGATGGAAGGTCAGTGAACATAGATTTATGCACATAGGGCGGCTGATGCTTTCCATGTTACATGCTTCAAATTTTTTTTGCTGATGTGATTTCATTGTATGCTGATTTGATTTCTTGTGTGATTTGATTTCATGTGTGTGCTTGACAATAAGTTTTGTGTATGATTTGATTTAATGTTTTGGTGGGCTTGACTTGAAATTGTCATCATGAAGCATGTATATATATATATATATGCATACATTCATCTATACATATTTATCTTATCATATTTACACACACATATATATATATATATACACACTACTTTATATAAACATATATATCTATACTTATTCTTTTTTTTGTCATCATGTAGCTTCCATGTATATGTATATAGCTTACATGTATATATATTTACCATATACATATTTATTTTATCATTTGATTGAAATTTTCCATCACGAAACTTGTCTAAGTATATATACATATATTTTTATCATAAATTTGAAATGGTGAATTATATATATATATATATATACATTTTTCATATTCAAAAATTTACATTTTAAAATTTAAATATAGTTTTTTTTTCAAAATTTATAGATTCAGATATTTCAAATATCAGAAAATTTATTTATTCTACTTATAATTTTTTTTAATATTTCAGTATTTAAAATTAGTTAATTATTCCAATAACCGATGTTTAAAAATCCGGGTCGTTACATTCCTTCCCCTTAAAAGAATTTCATCCCCGAAATTAGAAGGCAAAAAGATAATTCAAGCCATACCAAAAAGTCATATATTTTTATCGTAAAGCACATACATAAGTAATACACTAACAACCTTTAAAAATCGCGTTTTCCCAGAACAATCCAATCCATGCCAATTTATTTATAAACCATTTCATAAATTTATTTGAGCCAAGCTTCCATCCAAAATATTAACTTAAGTTAATTCGTTTATCTCCAATTATTTGAACCATATAGCTTAAGTTTATTTCCATTGCAATCAAATTCCATTTCATTTAAATTGATTGTCATTCAATTTATTTATCGTCGATTGATTCGTATTTCCATCTGCTTGGAATATCTCAATTTTCACTATATTATTTGAGAATCATTTAATAAATTTTTTATTAAGGTTTATTATAACCTTTTATACAACATATATATATTCATTTCCACTTCAAAACTTAATTTCAGAATCGAATCCATTTAAATAATACCACAAAGCCATATTCAATTTATTTACATTTAAATTGAATTTATTTATAACTTAAGTCATCGCCATTTCAACCCATTTCTATTTTATTCGATCACATTTCAACATATATTTAATTCGCTTATATTTAAGTCGAATTTCATTTATAACTCAAGTTCCACATTCAATTTCAATTTTAATCCACAATCCAATTTACTTAACCAAGTTAAGTTCCATTTTTTTGTATTCAATTAACTAATTAATTTATCCAATTAGTTCACTTCCAATTTATAATTCAATATATGATTTTTATTTCAGAAACCACTTCAATTGGTTTGACTTATGTTCAAATTCATTTTATAATTCAAGTTTGGATTTTTATTCCAATATTCACCATTTTTATTTTGGTTTTTTTCTCCTTTTCAATTCTTAAATGTTTGAAAATTTTCTTTGTAAAAATTTATTTTATAACAAAATGATTTTATATCGGAGAAAATTTTCCTTTCGAAAATAATTATATAACTTGATGTTTCAACAAGTTTATCATCGTTCTTACAGAATCTAGTGATATGTTGATCAGGCGCAAGACCAGAAATCTATAAGTACTTAGAAAACCCATTTTAACACCCAGTGAAAATACTTGAAAACCTTTAAAATAGATATGGAAAGTACAATCCAATCACCGAAATCAAACGAATGGGATCATCATGGAACGCAGTCCCTAAGGTCACTCTCTCGCTAAGTTGAGAGGACAGAGCGACGCGGTCTCAGGTGACTTTAGGTAGTCACTGCCCCACGTCTTACGCCATGACATCCAAAACAACCATAGATCGCAGATACACAATGGTTTCGCCTGGATCCCCCTGGTAACATCTGTACCTATGAGCAATCACTGCTCTACGAATTATGCTATGCAGACAATCGCATGGATCATAGTCTACTTAATAGTAACATTGGTGGTTACGTTGCTATCACCCATAGACTCAAGGCAATCATCTGCCCCCTCGAATTACGCCATGTGGACCACAGATACATAATGATTTCGCCTGGTTCCCCCAGGAAACATCCGTACCTTAGGGCGATCGCTCTACCCAGGCGGATTACGATGAAAACGACCATAGGTCGCAGTTACACAATGGTTTCGCCTGGATCCCCCAGGTAACATCCGTAACCGTAAGCCTTCACAGCCCTGCGAATTTCGCTATGCAGCCGAGTCAAAGGAAACTCATGAGTATTATGTCCGGACAACCTATATCGATTAGGACCCATTTCTGGATCCACCCAAGTCCATCTGGGATCAAATCAAAGAATCAATAGAATGTATCCACAATGTGGCCACAAAGTAGATAGTCAACAGAAGGTACTTCCCATATCTTCAATCTCAAAATGTATATCATACTACGCATAGTACTTTTTCAAATCATCAATTTCGAATATATCATTCTTATATAATTCTGTTATATATAAGATTATCGCTTTTTAGATCGAGTACCTTTCAAAAATCAATAGTTTTCGAATTAACTTCATACTTATACAATTCATTTTATATAGGTTCGAATCTTCCAAATCAATTTTTTTTCTTTTATTTTACAATCAAAGGTTCTCGAAATTAGTCAAAGCTTCAATTTCACTTACGATTTCAACCATCATTTTTCAAATTGAATATTATTCAATATTCATATATTTTAAAATTCCAATCATCGGTTTTCAAAATTTACTTCAGTTTCATATTTACATAAAGTCATATCTATATAAAATCGACTTCCTTTCTAAATCACTTTGTAAGTAACTAAGTTTTAGAACAACAATTTCTTTTCAAAATCAAATACTTTACAAAAATCCTTTATACATAAATGACCTTATAAATTTTTATATTCTTTTATTTTTATTTTTATTTTTTTACTAAGTTCATAAACATTTCTCAAACAATTTCATTATAAAACTTTTCAAAACTAGATTTCATTTTTGTACATTATTAAAATTTGTCTCCAAAATCATTTTTCAAATAAATTAGGTTTTATAAGTATTTACGAAGTCCAAAGCATTTCTTAAAACTCAATTTCATTTAAAGTAGTTCAAAACCAATTTCCTCTTTGTATAATACAAAATAATCTTATTTATTTTACTTATCAAAATATTTAACATTTTAAAACTTGTCTAACTTATATTTATCTTTATTTTAAAAATTTCAAAACTAAACTTCCATATAACTATCCCAAAATAATTTTATACTTTTTGAAAATGCTTGGTTTTAAAAATTAATTCTCAATTTGGAAGTGTTCGACTATTCAAAATAGTCGGAAAAGTCAAATTCCAATTAGAAATTGGAAATCAGCAATCAATCATCTCAACAAGATGCTCATTCAATCCATCCTAATGCATAGGATACATGTGTTCATAATATAATTCAATCCAAAATTCGAGAACCGAACACTGGTTTTTTTTCAAATCGTTTGAAATAAATATGTACATATTTCTTTCGAATATCAAATCATACTTCAGGGATTTGAATCAAATCAATTTCATTAAACAATCGAGTAGCAAAACTACTAAAGTGGCCTCCCCTACTTTGAAACTCGAAAATGAATACCGATGATGCTACAACCATCACCAAAATTTATTTTCCAGCGACAGAAGTGAGTTCTGGACTTCATTTCTTTTAAATATTTTGAAAATCCCTTTTTGAAATCACTTTGAAATCATTTATAACAGTTCGATTCGGAAAATAATTTCAAATTATGCTGTTATATATTTTCAGAATCTTAAAACCAATTTCAAAAATCTCAGAATCCAAACTCTCAAATTTTCAGTTTGAATAACTTTTTGTTTTTTTATTAACCATGTCTAGATAAACCATATTTCATATATCACTTTCAAATGGTATCCATTACTCTTTAAAATGATACAGGGGAAAATTCAAATATATATTCACTTCAAAATCCATGTTAAACATGCAGTTTCTCAATTGGTTAAATATTTTCAAAACATAAATTTTCCAACTATAGTCAAATGCTCAAATCAACAATCAATAGTCGACGCTCATAAACTGGACGAGCACGACTCATAAATCAATAAGCGACAATATGCACATCCAAATTAATCGAACAATCAATCAACAAAGAGACAACATCCAATCATCATCAACCGTCACGATTGATTTTATCAGTTTATAGAATTAATTATTTATATTCTATATAAAATCTAAGTTAAAATAATTTCATTTATTAATATCAAAATATTTTTATATCACTAACAAATACGCTCTCTCTCTTATACGTATATACACTCAGACTCATTCTAGGGTAATACTGACCCTATCTCTAATGAGTAATTCCCACCAAAGCCAAGGTTCTCGCTTAACCTCCGCTTTGATACCAACTGTAACGGCCCGGGATTTTCGACCCTCGAAAATCGACATAAACACTTCCACTGTATAGAATATCGAGCAATCGAGTGCCGAAAATACCAGATCATTAGTGGTTAAGAAGAAAAAGATAGAAGAAGAAACAGAAACAACAACACAAAATCTCACAATCGCAGTGGAACAAAATATAATATATAACAACAGATCTTTATACAAAGAAAACTATAACTGTCAATATAAAACAATCATCAGAGTACAACAATCAATATATCAAGATGGACAGTTATTATAACTTGTCCTCACCAGTGCTGACTATACAGTCTACACACACAGCGGAATATAATCAAGTACGTCATATACGTCTGAAATCCTCCAGCTTGTCTCCTGAGTTCCAAAGCACTCTAACCTGAATCTATAATACTCGGTCTGACCCGAGCATTATAATAAAATAACACCCGAGTTAGTCTAGAAAGCTAGCGTGATAAAACACACTCAATTTGAATTGTTACTATTTTTAAAATCCTTTGAAACAAGGGTATCTCATAAGACCACGTCACACGTAAACACGACGGGTTTTTACCTTACGATAACCAAAACACTTTATAGAAAATCCGATGATATTATAATAGTGTCTAAGTACAAATACTTATTAAAATAGACGAATTTGTTATATTAATTAAATTCCAACATACTAGGCTCTACAATCAAAACCGTAAAGGGGATCGAAGTGGTTTTCAGATAATGCTGATATCCAATTTTGGTCTCATCGAATCCAAACGATAAATTTTTAAAGGCCAAGTCATTTAAAATGAACAATTTCACAATCAGGGTGTCAATGTCCAAATATGGAAATTCATTCCATATGTTTACTTTATCATGACCTATCCATCGAAATTAACTTGCTTGTAATCATTACATTTTTTGGAATTCAGAATAGTGATCAGTACAATTCGATTTACTTCCAATAAAAACGTGTCAACGTTTTATTCTCTCTACTTAAATTTGTTTGGCTACATAATGGCACAGTCAATAGATAATTGGAATCAATATCCAAGGAAAAATTATCTATCAAAACATAGATCATTAACTACAATCAACGATTTATAATTGATATTAAATCAATTCATAATTCAGAATTTGATTGGTTTCTATTAATTGAGGCGAGTTATACTTTTAAATCCAGATTGTTTGTCAATTAGTCAAATAATTAATCGATTAATTAACAGATAATGAGTCAAATAAGAAATTTCTTATTCGTTCACTTCAAATATGAAGAAGAAGAGATTTGAAAATTTTAAGGTTATTAAATAAATTAATTTGAATTTATCCTTAAACTCTCGACCCAACTACAACTTACAAACCCAAACATTTGCCTTCTTTCACCAATTCTTCCTTTTTTCCTCTTTCTTTCATTTGAAAACAAAGAAAAATTAAAGTTTTAAAACCTATAGTTTATTATATAACAAATTTAAATTACCTTGCTTTCAAACCACCCAACCCAAACCATGTTCACCCGGCCCAACACCCTCTTCGGCCCATCCTCCCTTTTCTTCTTCTACCCAGTTTCTTTCCTTCCCACTCTTCTTCTTCCATCGCCTGGATGCATGAAAATGTGCACGCACATGTGCACGTATACATCAACCTTGATCATCGAATCACGCCGCCGATTCCCTTCGCACATCACCCTCGACCAGCTCACCTAGATTTCGCGCCTGGAAAACACGACAGCACCCTCGTTCGAAAATTCGAACCCAAACCCGAAAACCTGGACGAAGCCATCCCCCTTCAACCACATCGCCTGGCCACCATACTCGACCATCCGCCACCAAACTTTGCCACGATACTCGCCACAACCTCCTTCGCCTTTTCCCTCAGGCGCACACCCCTCCTTCCTCTGGACATCACCATTCCCTTAAACCCGTGACCATCCCAAAGCCCACCTCAAACCCTAACTCTACCTTGTCTCGCCTCCTCGCCTCACCAGAAATTGCCGCACTATTTTTCCCAAATGCCGCATCAATGAATGCTCCTCCACGCCAAACCCCGTGCCACGCATTGACCGACTCGCCTGAATTTGGCATCACCCCCAATCCTGTTCATCTCCAACATTCTCATTCCACACCACCCTAGAAATTCCCAAACTATTCTTAAGAATCATGCTTTTCGATAACGATTTCAATTATACGATCCTTCGTTAAATTGTGATGGTTGAATTCTTGCCTTAACTGACCTACCTACTGTAATGTGGGTTTTGCTTCTTCCATGCTTGTCGAAATTTGATGAAATAATTTTTAAAACAATCTATACTCAAAATCAAGAAACTTTTGTTCTGAAACCATAGTTTAAAACCAATTAGATGTTGAGTTAGTGATTTTTGAAGTGGGAAGTTCAATTGTTTTTTTATATAACTTCAAAGCAATAATAGGAGCCTGCAAAGAAGGAGTACAATGATTTTGATACGCATGTGGAGTTTATTCATGTCTAAGCACACATACATCCACATATACATATTCTAGATACATATACATTTATTCTAGCTTAAAGTTTTATACAAAACAACAGTTATATGGGTAGATCAGTAAACAATAAAGAGTTGTTTTACTCACAGTCTACAACCAAATGAGCATACTGCTGCTCCCTTCTCCAAGCTCTTGAACACTTGATCTATCTTCCTTTTAATTCAATGGCAACACTTTATTTTTTTTAGTTTTATTTAGGTGTGAACAAATGAACAAGGCAAGGCTATATATATAGATATAAGGGGATGGAAGGTCAGTGAACATAGGTTTATGCACATAGGGTGGCTGATGCTTTTTATGTTACAGGCTTCATTTCTTTTTTTTTTGATGATGTGATTTCATTATATGTTGATTTGATTTCATGTGTGTGCTTGACAATAAGTTTTGTGTGTGATTTGATTTAATGTTTTGGTGGGCTTGACTTGAAATTGTCATCATGAAGCATGTATATACATATATATATATATATATATATGCATACATTCACCTATACATATTTATCTTATCATATTTACACATACACACACATATATACACACTACTTTATATAAACATATATATCTATACTTATTCGTCTTTTTTTGTCATCATGTAGCTTCCATGTATATGTATATAGCTTACATGTATATATATTTACCATATACATATTTATTTTATCATTTGTTTGAAATTTTCCATCATGAAACTTGTCTAAGTATATATACATATATTTTTATCATAAATTTGAAATGGTGAATTTTATATACATATATACATTTTTCATATTCAAAAATTTACATTTTAAAATTTAAATATAGTTTTTTTTTCAAAATTTATAGATTCAGATATTTCAAATATCAGAAAATTTATTTATTCGACTTATATTTTTTTTTAATCTTTCAATATGTAAAATCAGTTAATTATTCCAATAATTGATGGTTAAAAATCCAGGTCGTTACACCATGTGTGGTTTTAAGATCTGTTCGAGATGTAAGGATTCAATTTGGGATTCGTGTCTTGTTCGAGTGGTGAAGGCTTGTGTGAGAGATGCTGAATATGACCTCGACATCGAAAATGGCCAAAAACAGAGTAGGAGCATAGCTTGGGGTTTTGCCAACCCACGATAGGATATTATCACTCCAGATCTAGAGTATGCTTATCGATGTTTCATGTGGGAGTGATGGTATTCGGGATCACGTAGCTAGATGTGGACCTGTTATGTTTACTTTTTGTATATTCTATCTAGAAATTTACGATGCTCGGTGGTAGTTTCTGACCCTTATGCATTAAGATTGGATTTCGGCTTGATCGAAGGGATCTTTATGGAAAATTCATCATGTGAACGTTCCATATCGGGTTTTGATTTTACCCTCTAATATGTTGTTGAATCTAACCAATGTAACCATTCCCGTTATGTTATAATATTTATATTCTACACCCTAGACATTATCTATTATGTCACCTTATGTACCTATTAGATGGTGGTTCTTTTATGGGGATAACCGTTATTGCATTTCATGCGGTCTCAAAAGTACCGTTATATATTGGCCGCATATTTCTTGAGTTTCTCATACCAGACTTATGTTTGATGATTGGTTTTAGTTTTCCATAAATTCCTCGCATGCTCTTTCAAGTAGTCTGAGAAAGGCAGGTTTTTGTTGGTGTTTTTTGGAGTTCGAGAAGACGAGCTGGATGTTTCACCTATCGTAGTATTCTTATTTCCATTGGATTACTATATTGTACATATCAACATTTGTGAGGATAGGTTGTTATGACTGTCCAGGCTGATGATGGTACTTAGGTTTTGTAATTTAGAAATTTCTGTATTAGAGTAACCCTTTTTACCATTCCTTTGATATTATATGTTATCGTTCTGCTGTGAGATTCTGATATTATGTTCCTTCTTCCTTGTTATATTTCTTTTTTTATTTTCACCCTAATAGTTCGTCCTTATGCACTTGGATGCTCAGCATACGAATACCGTGGATGTATTAGTGTCGACTTTCGAGGGTCTAAAGGGCGGGTTGTTACAGTATGGCAACTAGGGTTTTGTGCATTTTGAACATATCAGATTATATTATTCTAAACCGACTTAAATCTGAAGGTCCTGGTGCATTTCAACCACTATAAATAAGAGCCTAGCCCCCTCACTCTTATTCATCGATTATTTTGGAAACATAGCTAAGCTCTGTCAGTTCATTTCTTCCAAGGTTCAAAAAAACTTCTTTATGTTTCAGGTATGAAATCCTATATGTTTATTTTTGTTTATTGATTATTTTCTAAACCTATTCTCCTCCAAACCACTAATTTTCTAAATCTAACGTATGCACAAATCTTTTGTTGTATATATCAAAAAGAAGATGTAATGACCTGAATTTTCAACCCTCGAAAATCGACACTAATACAACCTCGGTATTGACGTGCTGCAAATCCAGTGCTGGAAACCCCGATTGTTAGGGGAAAAAGAAAATAAAGGTAGCTCACAGGAATGGAAAGGCATATATTATTCCAATATATAATCTTTGCAGCAGAAAATTTTGGATATAATATCAGAGTTTAACCTAGATTTATCCTGAACAGTTATAAACCCTCTGTCCTAAAAAATGCTAAAAAATAAAAAATGCAATAGATGCAGCGGATAATAGAATACGTCTATACGTAGATGAAGATCTCTAGCTCTCATCTGGAAACTCTAAGCGTCTTCAGCTAAACCTGAAACTACTCGGATTTGACCCGAGTATTAAAAATACATGGATCTGGCTTGATAAACCAGCTTGAGGAACTCAAAATTTTTAATTATAGATCTTCCTGATGTTAATCAAAACCTTTGAAAAGAATGGTATTTTATAAGACCACGCCCACACATAAATACATATGGGTTTTTACCTTATGATAACTAAAATACTTTATACGAATAATCACTTTGATATTATCAGTTTGAAAACACTTTTAAATAAATATATATACAAAGAAAGTATCAATACCCAAATTATGGTAATATATCCAGACTAGGTCGACGGACCGGACGGAATATATGATACCAAATGGGGTAGCTGAAATGTTTACAAAGCATTACAGCTGTTAACCGAGTTTCTAACCCAATAGAATTCAATAGAAGTTAGAACATCTACGTCAAGTTGAAACGACTCAAGAATCAACCAGAAGGATCAGAAGAAGGAACTAAGAAAGACTCAATAGGAAAAAAGTAAAAATAGCCTAAGGGGATGGATCGCTAGCGATCCATAAATATTGCTCATGGGTCGTCCATTCTTCTTGCATCATGAAGCATTATCTTTTCTAGGGATGCCTGCCAAGTTTCATGATATCCCAAGCAAGCTAGTTCAAGAAGTAAGCACTCATTCGATTCTAGTCATAGTTTAATGCAACCTATATACGAATCACCATCAAAACAAGGCAACTGATTACCAAATTACATGGATAGCATCTACACAAGGAAAGGAACACAATCCAATTGAAATGAGCTAAAAATGTGTTAACTGCATGGATCGCTAGCGATCCATGCCCTATGGATCGCTAGCGATCCATCATGTAAGGTCGGTTTGTCGTGAAACTTTTGGAGCATCTTCGTACCTTTAAATATAAGCTTCTGGCAAAGCGGCCTAGCCCAATAGCTCTCCAATCCCTATAAATACTCACATGTCTGCAACATAAAGGGGATTTTCTGGACTGGCTGTTGGAACTCTGCAGAGATTATTCTTCGCTCTTCTTCTTCCACACAATAGTCATCCAAGGGTTTACTGTGATTCTCCAGTGAACTTTTGCACTTGTGACTTGATCTAACTTAGAAGGTTCAATCAAATTTTATCAGATTCAACTTGTAACAGCAGTCAGTCAATAAAAAAAGTTATAAAGTGGACGTAGGCTTCGTTAACAGCCAAACCACTATAAAAATCTCTTGTCTCTTTACTTTATCTGCAAGTTACGAATCCTTTTTTCTATTTATTCGCCTTGATAAACAGAGCTGGTGCTTTCACACTTAATCCAGGGTGTTGATCCATTTTTTGGGTTAACATTTTGGTTCTTTTACTGAGAACTAAACTCGGGCTTAGATCTAGCTATCTATTTTGGATTTGATAGGTTTATAAGTTAGATCCTCAATCTCTGCTTAGAAGTTTTGCTGTTGAGAATCAATGGCACCAGGAAGAAAGAGAACTACCACCAGAAGATCCATAGGAGCTACCATTGTTGGAGAAGAAATAAACCCTTAGCAAATTGAAGTCAACAACCCCAACAACCAGCAGTTAGGAGATAACTCTGGAGATCAGGTTCCAGGATCCTCCATATAGCATGAAGTTGTGACTAAGGGAGAATTGAACAAGATAGTTGATGAAATTAACCAGAAAATGGCAAATAGTCAAAAGGCTCTTATGGAAAAGATAGATGCTCTCTTAGCGCTCTAATCACTAACTATTCGTAGAACGGTACCTGATGCTGAGGCTGCAGCGGAGCAAGAGAATTCCTCTATTTTTGGCCTAAATAAGAGAAGCGGAAGGCAGAAGCAAAAAGGAGTAGGTGGTGGAGTTATAGGAATCGCCGTAGAAGCAAACGTAAGCACTCCGCTAACTGCAAAGCAACCTGCTTCAAACTTGAATCTAGGGGTGAAATCCCCGTGGGAAGATATAGCAGTGGATCTCTCCGACTCTGAAGATGGTGAGCAACTTGATGATGAAAAGTTGGAAGAAAATGCTAATGCACTCAATAACGGTAGGGGGTCCAAACTGCCCCTACCGGACCAACCGCAAGCCAACGGAACTCCAAGGGAATAACCCTCCCGAAGATAGGAGAGCCTAGGCTTCAGTCTACTTACCAAGATGTTTGCAAAATCAAACACTTGGCATAGTCACTGATAGCCAACCCATGGACAATCGAACATCAGAGGCATACATCGCAGATATGATTAAGCGCCCGATGAACGAAAATAACGATAGGAGAGATGACGAAAGGGGATACGCTCCAAGCTGGACTCCCTTTACCGATGCCATTCTGAATGAACAATACCCTGAAAAGTTTACTATGCCGACTATTCCGTCTTACGATGGAACTAGAGATCCGAAACCTTACTTTTATAAGTACAGTTGGTACATGGACGGAGACAATGCTTCAAATGCTATTCGGTGTAGATGTTTTCCAATCTTTCTGGAGGGAATCACTTCTATGTGGTTCACCAGGCTTCCACCAAGATCCATCTCCACCTTCGATCAACTAGCATCAAGATTTCTTAATCAATTTAGGCTTCACGCAGCACAACCAAAAGATGTGATGTCCTTATCTGGCCTATTCCAGGGATGGAATGAATCTTTGAAGTCCTTCACGAATCTGTTCAACACCGCGATGACTGAAGTAACTAATCCAAACGAGGATATGGTTTTCATGGCCTTGGTCCGCGCTATCCACCCCGAAATAGAATTCGGGAAATGGATCAAAATGAAACAACCTACCACTAGGAAGGACATCAACCGAAAGGCGAGCCAGTATTAGAGAATGGAAGAGGCACATGAATTAGAAAGGAAATATGCTAACTTACAACCAACCAACATTGGGCAGAGTGGTATGGCGACAAACCAAGACATAAATACCTCCGGGACCGCTGAAGGGAACGTAGGAAAAAATGGGAATCAGAAAAGGAAGAACCAGAATTCCAACAAGCAAAACAGTAGTAACAAGCGACTTAAAGGTTTGAGGTCCAAAGAATACGCCCTGCTCAACGATACTCCAGAAAACATCTATCTCACGACACAAGAGACGGAAGAGTACAAGAAGCCACCTAAAATGGAAGCAATCGAATAGAAAAAGCATTCTAGAAAGTACTTCTGCTTCCATAAGACATACAGCTACAACATGAATAAGTGTTGTCACCTGAAGAACTTGATTGAGGAGTTGATTTGGGAAAACAAGCTCCAGCAGTATGTGAGAAAACCATAGAATCCTGATCAACCCGCAGCGTCCCAGGCTCTTAGAGATCGAGGGAATGAAACTGGATCCAGCAAAGAGGGACCCATACGGACTGACCAAAGACTCTTCATTGGAACAATATCTTGAGGACCCCATCCTACGTAGAAGAGTTGGGGAGAAATGGAGCGGTATGCGAGCTCACTAAAGCATGCTTCGAAAGATTCGTGCTTTGCGATCGAAGATGGAACCCCTACTAAGTAGCAGAGAACCCTGAATGATGACATAGTATTCCGAAATCGAGACACTGAAGGGTTAGAAGCTCCAACTCTCGATCCCATGGTCGTGATAGTAGGAATTGGACCTACCACGGTCTAATGAGTATTAGTAGACAGTGGCAGTTCTGTGAACATCCTTTTCAAACGCACCTTTGATCAGATGAAGATCAATATGAAAGATGTATCCGCTTGCTGGACAAAGAACCAAGGATGCACCGGTGAACCCAAACAACCCGTCGGAACAATTGATTTACCTGTAGAACTCGGAGAGGGCGACTGAAGAGTCACCCTCATCCAAACCTTTGTGATCGTAGATGAAATGTCCGCCTATAATGCTTTCTTAGGTCGGCCCGCCGTAGCAGAATTCAGGATTGCTTTAGCCCAGTGGTGCTTAACCATGAAATTCCCGATAAAGAATGGAGTTGGTGTGATCAAAGGAGACCAAAAGGTCATTGGAGAATGCTACATCGCAGAGCTATGTGAATCTAAAAGAAGAGAAAATGGTAAGAATATGAGGAAAACTCTCCATGTTTGTGAACCTTCCGCATAGCAATTACAGAACCGCCCCTGGCTTGGTGACCATAGCCGATTCAACAAGGCTTTGGATCCTAAAAAGAAGAGTTCAAGAGAGGAATGGGCAGCATCGGCAGAATTGACGGTGTCTGTCCCAGTTGATATGGATGACCCAACACGGGTCCTGAAAATTGGATCACATCTTGGAAACAAGATGCGACTGGAACTCATCAAATTTCTTCACACTAACCTGGACGTATTCGTTTCGACGCATTCCGATATATGTAGGGTTTCGCCAAAGATTGCATTCTACACACTTAACATTGATCCTTAGTATATACCAGTGAAGCAGAAAAGATGTAGCCTAGGACCTGAATGGTCCAAAGCGCTGAGAGAAGATGTGGATAAGTTGATGGCGAATGGTTTTATCCATGATGCAACTTACCACGAATGGGTATCTAACCCGCTCTTGGTCAAGAAGTCCAATGGAAAATGGCGAACTTGTATCGACCAATCGGACCAAAACAAAGCATGCCCAAAAGACAGCTTTCCTCTGCCTAGAATCGACCAACTAGTGTACGAGACAGCTGGACATGAACAACTATCATTTATGGATGCTTATTCGGGGTACAACCAGATTATGATGCATGAACATGACCAAGAGAATACTAGTTTCATTACTGATCCGGGACTATACTGTTACAAAGTGATGCCATTTGGCTTAAAGAATGCTGGGGCAACCTACCAATGACTAGTGAACGCCATGTTTAAACATCAAATTGGGAAGACTATGGAATTTTATGTAGATGATATGTTGGTTAAATCACGCATAGCTCTAAATCACTTGGACAACCTCGTCGAGATGTTTAAAATACTCTGCAAATATGGAATGAAGCTCAATCCACTTAAATTCCACTTCGGGGTAGCCTTTGGAAAGTTCTTGGGATTCATAGTAAGCACTAGAGGCATCAAAGCAAATCCCAAACAAATTACTGCTTTACGGGAAGTCAAGGCCCTGAGGAACAAGAAAGATTTACAAAGCTTGAATGGAAAGGCCGCAGCATTGAGTCGGTTTATCTCAAAAGCAACCGACAAATGTATACCGTCCTTTGACGTGCTAAAGAAGTGAAAGAGGAACTTTGAATGGAATCAAGCTTATCAAACTTCGTTCGAAGAGCCACTGTGATATATGGAAACCCCGCCAATCCTATCCAAGCTGGTAGACGGAGCAGATTTGTACATCTACTTAGCAGTCTCGCCCCATGCATTGAGTGCCGCGCTCGTACAACAAGAAGCTCAGATCCACCGACCCATTAATTATATCAGCAAATAGTTTAATAGAGCAGAAAAGAAATATCTGAAATTGGAAAAACTGGCATATTGCCTCTTGATCGCATCTAGAAAGTTACGACTGTACTTTCAGGCACACCCGATCCGAGTGCTGATATATCAACCCTTGAAGCAAGTGTTATACCACCCCGAGACCTCTGGACAGCTTATCAAATGGAACATCGAATTAAGCCAGTATGAAATAACATACCACCCTTGAAAAGCGATCAACAAATAGGCATTGGATGATTTCATTGCCGGGTTTACAATATGAGATAACGAGGAAGAAATGACTCTGGAAGTGGAGATACATTGGAAGTTGTCATTGATGGTGCATTTAACAACTTCTTTCCGGGAGCAAGGGTAGTGCTTGAGACTCCTGAGGGACGATCCATTTTCTATGCCTTGGGCTTGGAATTCCCTGCAACAAATAATGAGGCAGAATACGAAGCATTGATAGCTGGGCTCAAAGTCATGAAGGAACTCGGGATAAAGTCCATACACGTCTATAGCGACTCTCAGCTAGTCGTCTGTCGGGTGAAAGACGAATACTAGGCTCGAGGTGAGAACCTTGCACCATACCTATCTAAATTGCAGGAACTGCTGAATGACATCGAGCATTACACCATAACCCATATCCCGATGGAACAGAACACGAAGGCGGATTATCTGGCCAAACTGGCTAGTTTCGAAGAAGCTCAATCATTAGGGCTAGTCCCGGTTGAAACCCTGACCACTTTAAGCATAAACGAATTGGATATCGACTGGATTTTTGAGACAACCAAAAAACCAGAGACATGGATGATACCAATCAAGGACTACCTACTCGCAAGAACCCTCCCCACAGACAAGAATCAGCGGTAAAAGCTTCTCCGAAAGGCACCACGATTCACAATACATGATGGGATACTGTACTGAAGGGGATTCTCTACCCCCTTGCTCAGATGTGTGACCAGCGGCGAAGCTTGAGGGATCCTAAGAGAAGTTCATAAAGGCGACTGTGGATATCATACCAGGGAGCAAACCCTTGCAAAGAAAGTTCTTCAGTATGGGTACTTTTTGCCAACAGTAAATTGCGATGCAACGGATTACGCCAGACGGTGCGATCAATGCCAAAGATTCAAAAAGGTCAAAAGCACTCCCTCGACGGAGCTAACACAAATGGTCAGCCCATAGCCATTCGCAATCTGGGGAATCGATCTGATTGGTGTATTACCAATGGGTAAAGGAGGAGCTAAATATACTATCGTTGCTGTTGACTATTTCACCAAATGGGCCGAAGCGGAACAGCTGGCCACTATTACCATAAAAAAGTTATTAACTTTGTTACTGAAAATATTATTTGTAGGTTTGGTGTGCCACAGAAAATCATCATGGATAATGGGACTCAATTCGAAAGCGCTGAGTTCAAAGACTTTTGCAAACGCTTCTGAATTGAGAAAAGCTTTTCCGCTGTTGCACATCCGCAAGCAAACATGCAACTGGAAGTAGTAAATAAGATCATCAAGTCCACCATCAAAAAGCGGCTAACTAAAGAAAAAGGTAATTAGGTCGTTGAACTTCCACTCGCAATATAGACTTACAAGACAACGCACAAATCTACAACTGGGCACTCTCCGTTCGCCTTAGCATATGGTTCAGAAGCAATGATCCCAGCTAGAAGTCCCTTCTCATCGAAGGCAAAACTTCGATCAAAGGCAGAATTAGCAGCTTTTACTCGAGTCGCTTGATATGGTCAATGAGAAGAGGGAAGAAGCCGAATTAAGGACTGCCACTCACCAGTAAAGAGTCGCACAGTACTTCAACTCCAAAATTCATAACCGCATCTTCAAAGTGGGAGACCTTGTCCTCAAGAGGGTCTACCTTGTACCGGGAGCATTTGGACCAAACTGGGAAGGACCCTATGTGATCGATCAAAAGCTAGGGGATGGCATATTCAAGCTAACAACCGTTGGTAGAGCCCAAATTCCTCGAGCTTGGAACAGTGAATCACTGTGTCCTTACTTTATATAAGACTATCTTATGAATTTCCTATTTCCAGCAAATAAGCTACCCCGGAATACTGGAGGCATTGTAGATAGGCAAAACTTTCCCAACTTTCATTAATAAAATTGCTTTGCTTTCTGAACCAATAAAACCGTATTCACAAAAGTAACTTGTTGACTCGATAGGGTGAAATCGACTCAAAACCATCCGATCGATACTTGAGATGGTGGAACCACACTCAAGTACGCCCCATTTACCCATCGGGACGATGGAAGCAAATCGCCCAAACCGTTGGATCGACGGAATTCGATCCTTGCCTTTTATGAACCAGTGTTGCTCCAACAACACCGGGAAGGCCTCAATCAAAGCCGCATACCTCCATAAGCCACGCATTGCTTCCTGAGTCGTGGAACCATGGTCTTGAAATTGGAAAAACTCGTGTTGCCCGAAGATTGGTAACACCGAGAAATTCCAAACCGTTCCGGATCGACGGGTTATATCGATCCTAAAATCCGCGCGTCACATAAGCCATGCACACTTCCAAAAGCTGCGCATCCCATAAGCCGCACACACTCTTAAAAGCTGCAAAATTCATAAGTCGTGCACAATCTTAAGTACCGGTATTGTCCCGACAATGCTGGGAAACTCATCTATTGTAGGACTAACAAGAATCAATCCACACCCACTATCAGGAGTAATGGGCCCGAATCCAGTAATGTTGCACGTCTACGAATCGACAAATAATTCTGATTGTTGACCAACAAATCTCTGGGATCGAGATAGTCAAATCACAAATTCTCGAAGATAGGAACCGTAAAATATATTCGGTTACAGACATCCGAAGAATCACATGGATCAACCGGTCATTTGTCAAGTGTTTGAAGTAAACAACCCCGCATACTGGGGGCGCACACAGCAAACAAAGAATTTTGGCGGTAGTTACAGGACTAGATAAAATAGTAATAAATAAAATTGGCATAAGTGCATGAAACATAGATAGTAGACAAATAAATTTACAATCAAAATGTTAACATTGCATTACTTAAAACATTTTCTATACAAAATCAAAATGTGGGGGTCGTACCCACACAATATCGGCTAACAAAAAGGAAACTACAGATGCTACAACAATAATAGTAATAAGTGCAGACTCTGCACTTGTACAAAACACAGATCAAACAAATCAGAATGTCCCAATACCCGGCTCCACTGTTACTTGAGCCTGTCAATGTTTCTTTCCACTGCTCCCCTTCCTACCTTTGGTCGGAAGTTTCTTCTTCCTCTAAAAATCCCTGCCAAGAGTTGTGTCACAGCCTGAAATATCAACTATCTCCTCCGTGCCAGCATCTCCTCCCTGTTCTTTGACCTTCTTAGAAGACTCCCCCTTGGTCTCTCCTCAATCTTTTCCTTCTTAATGGCTACCATCTACTGTTCAGTTTTATTTAGCTGGCCAGTTTAGTCTTCCTGCTCTCGAGCTTCAGCTGCTATGAAATTGCCCTCCAGCGATACGGAAGGGTCATCCAGACTGTGCAACACAACAATCTTGTTAGATACCGACCCTAGTTGTGAGCCAGACACGGGCATAGCAACTGAAGCGGCTATAGAAACAAGCGTCGAGGCAGTTGAAATAGTAGCAGGCCCGGGGACTGAAGACATCGACAGGTCGGTAGGTAAAGAAGATGGACCCATAAGATCAAAAATGAAAGCATTCAATTCATCTTGTTCTTGCGGCGTGAGCTAAAAATTCTCAAACTCGTGGGAAACAAGAAGGTTACCTGCATCAAAAGAGTGGCCGAGAATTTCAATCTCATAGTCCCTACCTTTTCCTTCTTTGGAAGGCTGCACGATCTTTGGAAAAGTTCCAGGACCACTCGAGGCTTTCGAGACAACTGCTGAAGGGGCAGACAACAAGGCGGTACTGGCTGAACTCGGAATAGTTTCTAACTGATCGTGAGGCTATTTTGATGATTCGCCAGGCCCAAAAATGAAAGGCTCTGATAGCGCTTTAGCATTCGTAGTTGCAGCAGCATCAGAGACCTCCTATTCCCACTCAATTCGAATGATCTCCCAACCCTCTACCAAAGCCTTCTTCGACTCTTCGTTGAGATAGGCATCCTCTAACTCTTGCTCGGTGTATACATCCCCGTTCTCTCAGAAATATGCCAAAACTTCTTCCCAAACCACAACAAGAGAACGTAGGAATTTGGGGTCCAGATAGCCGAGGCTCCCCTGATGCAGCAAGGAGTTAACATAGAAATTCAATATGGTGTCATCCATCTTCTCCATTTTCCTTTCGAAAGTATCCTGTAACTCAAAGTAGTCCGCTGTCATGGCAGCCTTCTCAACTTCAACTTAAGTCTTCTCAGCGTTAAGTTGCATGACTCTTTCTTGGAGCGACGCAATCATTTGGGTCTACTCAGAAATGGTTTTGTCATGGGATTCCATCATTCCCGCATAATCAGAAATTTTCCTTTTATACGCTTCGACGACTTTGTTATGACCAGCAATAGTTTTCTTCTGAGCTTCGATGAACTCGTCATGTGCTTCAAGTTCCTCTTTCAGCTTAACCTCATCCACATGGGCCTTCTTGATTTCGTCTCGGAACATGATTTCTATTTTTGTGTGGGCCTCTTTCAATTCCTTCAACAAGCTGGCGTTGCTCTTACTCCCTCGGAGTGTAGTGTCCCTCTCCTTTGTCAATTGCTCGATTCTGGTATCACATTCCGTTAATGTCCTCTCATAATCATCCTTTTTTGACTCGAATGAAAGGATCTCTTGGTAGTTGTTACGGTTGGTGTCTGCCAGTTGCTTGTATAACTTCTCCCATCCTTCAACTTGATCCAAATCGCTTTGAATTCCCTAGAGATGGGGCATATAAGAATCTTTACGGATCGGGCGTAGGTCGTGATCAAATTTAACTCCCTTTAGAAACCATTAGGGGAGCCCAGCTTTGAGTTTAGAGGGACCAGACAGGAGAATACAAGTCAGCCTCCTCCGGGGACGTAAAGAACCAGAAACAGGCACTATGTGAGTTGACGAGGCCTGGGATGAAGGTGAACAGTGGAAGCCGGAACTTCAATTCCAACAGAGACGGGAGCCGAGGCAAATTCTTGGTGCTCGGAGGGATGAGAACCGCGATCTACCTTCGACTTCTTGGATGGCTCTTCTCGATCGTCATGAGTTTTTCTCTTCTCATAACCACTCCTGTAAACTCTAGCCCATTCTCTGTCGTCCCGACGACGTACTTCGGCTTCTAAATCTTTCCTCCTTCTCCACTCTTCCTCGGTTTCTTGGGGCTGATGGTGGCTTGAAGCCCGTCTTGACCAGCGTTGTGCATCAGTAAATTGTTCATGGTCCTCGTAAAGTCAACGGCCTCTTATAGTACCTGATATAAAAAATAAATAAAGAACTTTCGCGATAGGAAATGAACCTAAATAATGCATACGTAAGTGAATGTGACCCTAGTGAAATGTGTGATGTGTCATGGGCGGCCTAAAAAGACTTCACAAACTTGATCAGGAGGTCACCACAGTGGCAATCGAGCTAACTCTAGACACAACATGACAAAGGTGAGGAGACAATCCCTCGAACTTGAAATCTTCTCCCATGAGTTCATCGATATCTACATAAACGTTGCTCAAATCCCCAAAGTTAATACTGGTTTCCTTAGGCGCAGAACCATGAAGTCGCTCGGTTGTTAGGGGAGTATCTTTAGCATGAATCTCTTAGGGAGGCGAATCTAGGAGAAGCGGATTCATTCCCGGAGTTTCATCACACGATTCGAAGTTTCCATCACCAGAACTTGCATTGAATTCATCATTACTAAAGGAGGAATCATAGCTACTGATATTCTCAGTTTCACTCTCCTCCTTTTCCATTGTCACCACAGCCTTGTCCTCACACTGCTTGAATTCTTCTTCCTCCTCCTTCAGGATCGGGGGCATCCTAAGCGGGCAGCTGGCTTCAGTCGTAACACCTCTTTCTTCATTCATTTCTTCGATTGACCTGCCAAATGGACCTTCTCCTTCAGGGAGGTCGACATCTTCGAAGTCGTGTGATGAAGAAGTGGAGCGTGTTCAAATTCTGGAACAGGAAGGAGACTGAACTTCAATGGCTACGATAGAACTCATGGGATGCAACAACCCATACCAAAGAAAATTCTCATCCGTTAGCAAAAACTTGACCGATCTCTCTTTGGCGTCTACGACCTTCAGAGTATGGAAGATTGGATCGATTGATGGATCTCTGTTCGATCTCGAAATAACCGCAAGCAGTATTCAATCTTTCAAAAATCCCATAGCGACGTATTAAATCTCAACGAGTAAAAGAGAAGACTTAGTCCCTGTCGTCCAAAGACAATTAAATCCCTCTGGACACTTAACGAAAAAATATTGGGTCTTGAATTAGGACAGGTTACTTTGAAGCTGCAGCACAATTTTGCGGTTTCTTTGAGCCTCAATGACCACGAGGGATGGACATTCGTCTCTTTTCTTGAATGAGAGAAAATATCTCAACTCATTAAAACTTGGGGCATGATTGAGTGTCCGCATAAACAAGACGTGAAGGGAAGTCAAGATCGCGTATCCATTGGGGTGAATCTTAATGGAGCAATTCCTAAGTTCAGAAGAGTTTCTCTCAAGAAATGATTGAAGAGGGGCACTGCTCCATTTAAGCACATATACAGTTAGCAAGCGGTGTACCCCAAAGGCGGCATATGTGCAAACTCATTTTTCGATGGAAGGCTTACGTCACCGTCCGGAATGCCATGTTGTAAACAAATGTTATACAGAAATTTATCAGAGATTACAGAGGAAGCTCTCTTCGGAGGATTGAGTAGAACTCTAAAATTCGGAGGAGTCCGATCTACAACCGGACCAACCAGAACCAATTGACCGTATTCAGCTGCCGGTACTGAAGAAATAGGTGCTACTGAAATCATTTGTGAAGGCGCAACTAATGACGATTCGGGTTCCGAGAGTGCTGGACTTCCTCCACTGGATTTACAACGGGATGATGGGTGCTTCATTCTATACAACAAAACTTACACCTAACGCGGTCAGGTAATTCTATTTTTAACTAAATGTCCCCCTACGCTTAACACTTGAAATCTGAAAAAATATCGATTTATGCCGACACATCGGGTTCCAAGTGTTGACTGTGGCAAGTGCGGTGTGTTATCTATGTGGGATGGGTTCGTTGTCCTGAACACTACAAATGCTCTATCTTGTGTAGATAGTTCACTCGCAGTGAAGAAAGAAAAGAGCTTTTCGTATCATTCATTAAAGTTATTTCTTCTACACTTATCCGTTATCGACCAACGATCGATAACAGATCTGCTATCCAAAGCGACACAGAAAGCTCTTCCTATTCCAAGTACACCGGTTGTGCAATGATAGGACGAATCCAAAGTGAGAAACTGTAGATCAATGAGTCCGAATTAAGTAGAGAATTCTCAGCGTAAGTCGATTTCAGTTTCCTAGAAAGGGATAACAGCATGAGCTGCATACATGATGCTACCCTAAGCTATTATCACCTCCTAGAAAAACCAAAATCAATCCGCTGGACGTCGTGCCGGATTAACGGTGTAACTCAGTGCAAGTTAATTCTGACTCTATGAACGAAGATAGCAAAACATGTCAAGCACTAGGGTAAAACCCGGGCTTCGTAAAGAATTCAAGACTCGATTACAATCTTCTTCCAGAAAATCGCAATCAACTCGAATTCTCAATCGCATCCGTCACCAACACAACTTCATCACCAAATCGCTAAATAAATGCCAAAATCCACTCACCACAAGTCAAAAGGTGAATACGATCAATCTCAAGTTGTTGGAGATCCAAGGTGAACAACGTCGGGGGCGATCCAGGTGAATAAGATCGGCGGCGATCCAAGTAGCTGACGATTTAGGAGCTAGGGGCTAGCTCAAGGTGACGACAAAGGCAAGTAGGGTCAGAGCCAGAAAGCTACGGCGGTGAAGATCGATGAAGGTGGTGGCATAAGCGAGCTAGGGGTTGGTCGAAAGATTGGATCAGTTCACAAAGGTAGATAGCTCAGTTCGCGAGGGAAAGAATGAAAAGAAAGAAGGTCGGCCCTAGCACAATTAAGTAGGAGACAACTCTAAAAAAATTGCTAAGTCCTTGGATCGTTAGTGATCCATGGACAATGGATCGCTAGCGATCCATCAAATTGTAATCAATGCTCTCCAAACTCGCTAAGCATGATCCATGTGTTATTTGCAAGCATTTGGAAAGTTGTGCGGTCAAAATTGGTTCATTGTTACGAGCAACGACAATTCACATCGGAACTCAATAGATGGTTGAATAGCCAAAGCCAAATTTGCATGATGGCCTCAACACGATCATTTGAACATCACTAAATGTGAACTCAAAAGCAATTACTTCCAAAGAACGCCTTGTTCCAATGAAGGCATACCCCGGAGGGCAAATATTAAACGGTTTTTTAACCCAGTAGAATTCAATGGAAGTTAGAACATCTACGTCAAGTCGAAACGACTCAAGAATCAACCAGAAATATCAAAAGAAGGAACCAAGAAAGATGCAAGAGGAAAAAAGCAAAAATAGCCTAAGGGGATGGATCACTTGCGTCCATCACCCATGGATCGCTAGCGATCCATAAATATTACTCATGGGTCGTCCATTCTTCTTGCATCATGAAGCATTATATTCTTTAAGGGCGCCTGCTAAGTTTCAGGATATCCCAAACAAGCTAGTTCAAGAAGTAAGCATTCATCCGATTCTAGTCATAGTTCAATGCAACCTATATACAAATCACCATCAAAACAAGGCAACTGGTTACCAAATTACATGGAAAGCATCTACACAAGGCAAGGAGCATGATCCAATTGAAACACGCTAAAAATGCGTTAACTGCATTGTTCGCTAGCAATCCATGCCCTATGGATTACTAGCGATCCATCATATAAGGCCGGTTCGCCGTGAAACTTTTGGAGCATCTTCGTATCTTTAAATGTAAGCTTCTGACAAAGCGGCCTAGCCCATTAGCTCTCCAATCCTTATAAATACTCACCCATCTACAATATAAAGTGGATCTATTGGACTGGCTGTTGGAACTCTGCAAAGATTATTCTTCACTCTTCTCCTCCCACACAATAGTCATATAGGGGTTTATTGTGATTCTCCATTGAACTCTTGCACTTGTGACTTGATCTAACATAGAAGGTTCAATCAAATTGTAATTAGATTTAACATGTAATAGCAGTCAGTCAATAACAAAAGTTATAAAGTGGACGTAGGCTTCGTTAACAGCTGAACCACTATAAAAATATCTTGTTTCTTTACTTTATCTACATGTTACTATTCCTTTTTTCTATTTTATTTGCCTTGAAAAATAGGGCTGGTGCTTTCACACTTAATATAGGGTGTTGATCTTGGGTTAACAACAGCTATTTTAGGACTACAATCAAAACCGTAAAGCTCGTATTTGGAATTGGATTTCCAACATGATAGGTAACTAGTGGCCTTTTCCTTCAATCCACGCATAACAAACATAGTTCCCACGGCGACCTTGCTACTTGGAACTGCACTACACTACTATGGTATGGAGTATTACTCAGTGGCTTTACGCGATCTCCGTCAGCCTCCATACCTTTCCATTCATCATCTTAAGGCAACAGATGCCTGGCGGCAACAGATGCCTTGTGGCAACAGATGCCTTTCATTACTCATAACTGATAGCCCGAAATATGTCCTACAGACCACATAGTATCCCATATCATTCTTGGGATGTGAGGCTCGTGAAATTACGTTCCACAAAGCCATGATTTTTCACAAAGCCATACTTTGATCATAATATGTTCCACTTTGAATGCCACATTGTCATTCCTTTGATTACTATTGACTTTCACGAACATATAACCTCTGAGCTCGTACGTCTCAAAAAAGGGTGTTAAGCTAAGAGAAGTTGCCTTCTCCACCACCAAACAGATGTATGTTGGTAAAAGTCAACGTTTGTGATCTCAGAAATGCAATGTCAAACATTCGTCTATATAAGTTCATTTTGGGACTGAACAAAACCGAAGGCACTCCTCCTACTACATCCTATTGAGAATTATCCCTAGCATTAGTAGTGGTTAATAGAAGATTTCAAAACACAATAGGCCACTGCTATAATAAATATATCTATATTAGGAGTAACCCAAAAATGTCACCAAGCAATCTTTCCGCTATGAAGATCTTTGGTCTTCAATACAATGAAGATTTCAGAATGAAGACACCGCTGCCATATATAAATATAATATGGGATAAACCCCTTGGACTTGAAACAGCAATCCCTACATTATGAAGATCTCTGGTCTTCAATAATCATCATCTTAAAAACGTCTTCACTTTTGAACATATCCATTGGTTTGAAGTAGTTTTCGGATAGGAATTACCCAAATCCGACCTCGGTTTCTCCGAACCAACCATCGATAAAAAGGCATTTAGCTTTATAGGTGATTATCACACAACATTCAGTTAATTAACCTTTTTATTTAAATTAAATTTCTCTTAGATATATATTTATTGAATCAATTCTTTATCTTTTTCAGAGTATATGGAATCATTAAGCCTCATTTATCAAATCCTTTGGTTAATTAAAACCCTTTTTAAATCCCCGAATAATTCTAAATCATTTCACCTTTTTACTTAGGAAAAACATTTCCAAATCATTTTTTAAATCTCATATTGGAAACATTATTAAGTAAAAAGGATCATGGAAATTATACTATTTTTCTACTCAATATTAATTTATGTATTCAACCTTTACTATTCGTTGAATAACGGTGAAATCACCTTTTAAATTCACACGGATGGTACGGATTATCTCCTCGGAATTTAATACCAAGTATAGGATGATTATTTCTATGCAATCCAAGTTGTTTGAACTTGGAAAATTATATCTTTTATACTTAGGGAAATTTTGGTCCAAGTAAATCAAATTTACTATCCCCTCCATCGGGCCATTCAGGGTAGGTAAAGAGGGCAGGAAACTGGTTTCCCAAACCCAAGCCAAGACACTACCTCTCTATCACCCATAAGGTGGTCAAGTTATTTGATCGACTCTAAATCTTTTGACATAATTTACTTTTAATTATTTTAGAGCATCTAGGCTTTCCCTTCAATCTGTTACATTCTTAGTTGAATTTTCTATGACACTTACAAATGGAACAAATGTACTAGTCATTTACACATACTCATTTTTAAACCTATTAATCATCTTTAAATTACTTAATTATTTATTTGAAAAAGTTCACAAAAGATTCGGGAAAGAGTAATTAAGTTAAAACCATTGTTTGCAAAAGTTATTAAAAAGTGATGCAATAGTGTTTTAAAAGCTTATTTGATTAAACAACTTTTCCATCATTTTGGAAATTCATTTATATACTCAAATCTCTTTTAAACCATTTTAAAATATTTATAAAATTTATTCCATATTTTTAAACATTAAAAAATATTAATTTTAAATTAATTTCAAATTCAGGTTTTAAACTACAAAACCGCGATTTTTCTGAAAATTTGTTTTGGACATAACTAAAACTCTATTAAAAGAAATCTTAATTTTTCTTTTTTATTTGAAAACTATGGTTATAATAGTCTAGAAAATTCTTATCTCGAAGAATTTCGAGCTATATTCCATTCTCTACACTTGTTTGAATTCTACGGCGCGAAATCGCGAACTACTATTACGCGACGCGCCTAGTTTTGACTAGTTTTTCAATTTCTTTTCAACTTCATAGAAGTACTTTTAAATGTTTATAAAACATTTCTAAATAATTTTAAACTCGTTTAAAAAAATACTTTTCATATTTCAAACTCATTTTCCATTTCATTTCATATTATAATATTATATTATTATAATATCCATTTCAACTCTTTTTATATATTTAAAACCAATAAGAGGCTAAACAACTCCATACACATATTATTTATGGATTAAATTTCCATTTAATTAATTATGGTTAATTAATAAACATTTTTCTTATCATTATCAAACCAAGTTATCATCCATATTAACAACCATACACTCAATCATAATCTCAACCAAGTTATCATCCAATATCAAACATTTAATCATCCAATATATTTAAATTTTCAAATCGTTATACTTGACATAATTTAGAGATTAATTAGTAAAATGTGAGTACTCATCTTTGTCTCTAACTAATTCTTCCTACCAACATTATTATCCAACAACACTTTTTCTAACATTTTCTATTTCAACTAAATCATTACTAAGCCTAGCCTAAGCATCACTTAAACTCTTCTCCTTCCTCCTAAGTGTACGGCCATCATCACCACCACCATAAAGCTCACGACCTTCATCTTCTCCACTACTTCATGATGCTCACGACCTAAGGGGATATTTACCCATACTCCATCATTTTTCTAATTTTTAAAGGCTAAACCATATTTTCTAGATGATATAAGAACTTTGGCAAAGTTTGATAAAGATTGGATATGATTTACATAATTTTCTAGAAAGTTAGAGAGGAGGAAGAAGAGAAGAAGAAGCCATTAGTAAGCTTTTGGAGGAGAAGAACTTGAGAATTGGATGAGAGAAAATGAGAGGGTGAAGGGTGCTATTTATAGCATTAGGAATCTTAAAACTTTAGCTTTGTAAATGAACCAAAATGCCCTCTTTCTTACTTATGAAGTAAAGATCTTTTCAAGCATACTTTCACTATTATTCCCATCACTTCCCCCAACAAATCACATCCTCATTTATCCCCCTACTTAGCATTTAAGTAAAGTATCTTAATACATTGATTTGACCTTAAGAAGATTTTGATTTGATTTATGCTTTTTGACTTTTTTTTACTAACTTAACTCTTAAGTGTCATTATTTAATTAAATCCTTTCTTTATTAATAATGGGTGATGTGACAATGAATGATATATATGTGCATCTATGTCTCATTTTGACAAATAACGTTGCAACGTTCTACTACAACTTTTATTCGATAAAACGTTGAAAATCTAGAATTCGATTTCCAGACATATCTTTATTTTCCTGATAAACTAAATATATTTGTAAACAAATCTCAAAAATAGTTTTCCTAACATCTTTAAAAAAATTAAAACAAGTTTATCTTAGTTATAAAACCATATGTAATAATATTAAAATCTAATTGTAAAATACAACGTCGGTTGGTCGAAGTGCGACGAAGTTTGTCTATCTTTATAAAAAAAGTGTATATATTTATAAAATTTTATCAATCAATTATTATCATTTATAACAATTTAAAAAGAATTATTTATCATTCAAAACAAAGATTGAACGTATATCTAATTTTATTGAACACCGCTTTTGTCAATTTTACGATGAAACTCCAAAATCTCTTATTTTTGTAAACAAATTTTAAAAATAAGTTCATCATTCTTATTTATCACGTAAAACATGATTATTTAAGTTTGAAAATTCTATATTTGAATATTTAAAGTTAATTAAATATTTTATTTTCAAAGTGGTAAAATTACGGGTCGTTATAGAAGAGAACTAAAAGAGCATTGAAGACGTGTCAAATCCAAAAGTTGGCAAAGCTAAGGACTTACAATGAGTGAAAAACTTAGTCTTTCTATCTTAAGAATTGAGTAGTGTAGTTTGGATTTGAATTATGCCTCGTGGAGTTTTGGTTCAAGAAAACATCACATTAAAAATCCCCCAAATTCCCGTAAAGCGAAATGTCAATTCTAGGTTTGAATGTCGAATGTTTATATTAAAATAATGGGTATTGTGTAGATTTACAATTTCAATGTTTTTACTTTCTATTTCACTTCTTATTCTTTTTCTTTGTATTTGATTAAGTGTTTTGGTTAGAAAATGGTGTGTAAGGTACGAATTCTTATTTGTAGTTTGCACCGCATATTTCCAAAATTTTAATGGAAATTCCTTCTGTCTAATTTCACGTAAAAAGAAGTTGAACAGAGCATAAAATGAAATTAAAATTATATGTTTATGGACTTATTCCATTGTTTTAATATAATAGGTTGTGTTTGAATTTTATTTTGTATACAAATGTGTTGATCGGTTATTTTAGATATTGGATTTATGGTATATTGATAATATGGAAATGAGACTTGTATAGTTTTGAAAGAGTCGCCATTTAACATTAGTTTTGGGAGTAAACTTCGCAAGCTTAGAAATTCCTAGGCACGCATGTGTGTATATATATAGATATAAATAAATTAGCGTAAATAACGTATAATTGTAACATATTAATTATGTAGTTAATAGATTAATAATTATTATCAAATCCCCACAGGAAATTAATTAATGGTAAAGAAGAAAGAAGAATGATTTCTTATAAGGCCTTAATAATAGATGCGGCGAGATGTGTGATAATATATGTAAAGAGTGTTATAGATTATGACTAAGTTATAGGGATGCAAGGTTAGTCAAAAGCACACGGAAGTCTGCCCAGCTAATCTGGCTACCGCCAGTGTAACTTTGGGACTGACATGAGACATCCCCTATAATAAGTAACTACAAATGACGTGAGGTTAGTCCAAAATTATGTAGGCTAAATTTGTCCAGCTAATATGGCTACTAGTACGTACGAATAGTCGCTCTAATGTGAGACAACACTGTGGGGTACGGGTCATAATACGAAGGACCCGCTTCAGGGATTGAACGTATTAAGTGGTTGTGTGAGGGCCCACCTCTTCCTTATGTAGAAAGTAGTAAATGTTCGGGGTTATGGGTTAAGCACGGTAGAGGTTATCTTGGGAAAGGGACTGCTTCGGTATGAAGTGTTAAGTGGTTGAATAGATTTCGTTCAATGTCAGCTAGATAGTTACTGGAGAGGAGTCCGCCTTGAGATAGGTATTAAAGGATGGGGACCTGCCTTAAAAGTGGTATTAAATGGTCAGAGTCTGCCTAGCTCCCATTAAAAGTTATTAAGTGACTTGGGTACTATCTCCTACATTAATAGGACATTATTGACGATAAATATAGGTTATTGGGTTAAAAGTAAGATGGCTATGGGCTTATATTTGGAAAGCCTTTGACTTATATTTGGAAAGACTTAGGATGTAGATAAAGTGCGAAAGACATATTCCTATTTAAATTATACTGCCCAAGTACTACTATAGTAAGGCTCGAGATTTTTATTCACCAGACATATGTTGTTCTGACTCCCTTCTCATTACAACACAAGTTAGGAAAGAAGACGATGTTAAAGGCGAAGGCATGGAGCAAGCTTGTGGCAGTCTATCTATTTATCCATTTATGTTATTTTCAGACGTACCCACTAGAAACTGTTGTATTTTGAATATGATGTACCATAGATATGTAACGATTATCATTCGTTTCTATGTAATGGTTTTTATGACATTTTGAATTTACAGTAAAATGGGTACGGTTATTATTATTATATTTTATCCTTCCGTTGTGAGATCTAAATGTGTAGATAAATAACTCTGTATTGTTCTTTTTACTAACAAACAACCAGCTTTGGAATGGGTACTATATGCGTATGAGAGGTGTAACGACCCGGAATTTCGAGCACTTCGTATTTAATATCCAAATTATCGAAACATTCAAATCTTGCATTAAATGTTGTTAAATTGATTTAATAAGCCTTTTAACCCTCTTTTAAATCATAAGTACTGATGGTAGACTTGTTTTGTATAAATGTTTACAAAAATAAATACTTTGAAAAAATATCGATAATGTCACCAATTTTATCGATAAACGACTTTTTTCTCAAAAAAAGTTGTTCAAACATTTTGTGTGTGCCTAATTAATCATTATGGACATAATTAGCAACTAAAAATATTTTCATGTATATGGCTAACTAAATGTGATGATGTCATACATGATGTAATGGAAGATATTTAGGAAATGAGCTTAAATAGAAAGTCATAACTCTTAAGAAACGATAAAGGAGATGTGATGGGAGGTAAGCCCTACATGACATGAAATGGGGGTGAGAACAAGCTTATGCTACACCATTTGAAGCCTATATAAGGAGAGGCACACCCTTGTTAAATAATCACTAATTCACAATGATTGAAATGAAGTATGAGAATTAAAAATGGTGGTGGTGCTCAAGCACTAATCCACTGATTCTTCTCTAACTTTTTCATGTCTTAACCAAATCATATCTAGTCTCTTCTAAAATTTGGATATAAGCCTAAAACATCATGGAAAGCATGATTAGAAAGTAAAAAGTTGGAGAAGGTGAGAGGAAGAAGGGGATCACGGAGGGGGCCGTGAGCGTGGGAGGAGGAGAGGAGGTGTGGCCTTGGTTTAAATGTACTAAAGGTTGGATCTTTAGGAGTTTGGTGATAGTTGGAAGTGTTCTTGAGTTTGGTTGGGCTTGAGCATGGGTTTGGCATGGATCTATGTGAGTTATCTTATTATCTTATAAGTATATATTGTGTATATCTATGTTGTGTGCAAAGTATAAAGTTAAAGTCATATTTGGGGATAATTTCAAAGGATATGTTATCGGAATTGGAAACATCATCAATGTCGGTATATCTACTTCTCCTATTATTTCAAATGTTTTATTAGTTAGAAACTTAAAACATAATTTACTTAGTATAAGCCAATTATGCGATAAGGGATTTAGAATCGATTTTGAAAAAGATAAATGCAGTATCTTTGATCAAAATAAAACTTTAATTTTTGAAGGAACAAGAAATCAAAATATTTATATTCTAAACATGAATATTAATCGTAATAATGATTTATGCTTAACCGCAAATCATGATGATCCATAGATATGGCATAAAAGATTTTGTCACATAAATTTCAAATATATAAACAAATTAGCTAAAAACAATATGGTAAGAGGATTACCCAAAATAAATTTCAAAGTTAAAAATCTATTCGATGCATGTCAACTTGGAAAATTAAAGAAAAGCTCGTTTAAATCTAAAAAAGGAAATCTCCACTAAACAACCTCTTGAATTACTTCATTTGGACTTATTTGGTCCAACTCAAGTACGTTCGATAAATCACAATAAATATGTCTTTGTAATTGTACACGATTTTTCAAGATACACTTGGGCGCTATTTTTAAAACATAAAAGTGATACATTCGAAATGTTTAAAATTTTTGCTAAACGAATTAAGGCTCTAATGGATTTAAAAATAAAAAGTATAAGAAGTGATCACGGTGGAGAATTTGAAAATGAATTATTTACAAACTTTTGTAATAAAAAGGGAATTACTCATAGTTTTTCATTTTCACGAACATCACAACAAAACAGAGTAGTTGAAAGAAAAAATCGCACCTTGCAAGAATGTGCTCAAACTCTCCTAAATGGCAGTGGCTTACCAAGAATTTTTAGGCCGAAGCAGTTGCTACTGCATGTTACGTATTAAATCATGTAACTCTTAGACCTATGACTAAAAATACATGTTATGAAATGTTCTACAAAAAGAAACCAAAAGTACCATATTTTCGAATATTTGTATCAAAATACTTTATTTTAAATATGAAAGATAAACTTGGTAAATTCGATTCAAAAGCCGATGAAGGAATTTTTGTTGGATATTCTAATCAAAATAAAGCCATTGAAATTATGATCGAAAGTAATAATGATAATCAAAATAACAGAGATTTGAAATCACCACCCCGTATTTTAAAAGATCATCCTATTGATAAGATAATTGGAAATCTAGATGACAAAGTTTTGACTAAAAGACAAATAAATCAAATGAGCAATGTAGCTTTTATATCTAATTTTGAACCAAAAAATTACAAGGAAGCATCAAATAATGATTTCTGGATTTTAGCAATGCAAGAAGAACTTAATCAATTTGAACGAAATAATGTTTGGAACTAGTACCAAGGCCAAATGATCAATCAGTAATTGGAACAAAATGGGTTTTTTTAAAAAAGTAGAGAAAATGGAAATATTATACGTAACAAAGCAAGATTAATTGCACATGGATACAATCAAGAAGAAGGAATTGATTATGAAGAGACTTTTGCACCTGTGGCACGTCTTGAAGCCGTAAGAATATTACTTGCTTTTGCTTGTCATCATAACTTTAAGCTATTTCAAATGGATGTTAAAAGTGCTTTCTTGAATGATTTTATAAAAGAAAACGTTTATGTTGAACAACCACCACTATTTGTTTATGAAAAATATCCGAATCATGTTTTTAAACTTAAAAAGGCATTATATGGTTTAAAACAAGCACCTCGAGCTTGGTACGATCGATTAAAATCACATTTAATAAATTCCGGTTTTCAAATTGGTAATATAGATACAACATTATTTATTAAAAGAGAATAGAAGGATATATTAATTATTCAAATTTATGTTAATGATATTATATTTGGATTTACTAACGAAAATTTATGTAATGAATTTTCTACAATAGTGGCAAATGAATTTGAAATGTCCCATATGGGTGAATTTAATTTCTTTTTAGGATTACAAATAAAACAATTAAATAATGGAATTTTTATAAATCAAGAAAAATACTGTAAAGAATTACTAAAATGTTTTGGAATTGATAATACATCAAGTAAACCCACTCCAATGAGTACTACTAATCATCTAGACAAAGATGAACATGGAAAAGAGTTCGATCAAAAACTATATCGAAGCATGATAGGATCCTTACTATTCTTAACAGCAAGTAGACCAGATATTATAATGAGTGTTTGTTTATGTGCAAGATTTCAAGCACAACCTAAAGAATCAAATTATCGGGCATTTAAATGGATTTTACGATACCTAACCAACACTACAGATTATAGTCTATTTTATCCAAAAGGCAGTACGTTTGAACGTGTATATCGCAATGATGCGGGTTTTGGTAGATGTAAATCAGATAGAAAAAGTACAAGTGGCACATGTCACTTTATTGGTCAATCGTTAGTTTCGTGGTTTAGTAAAAAGAAAAATTGTATTTCCATTTCAACATGTGAAGCCGAATATATTTCTGCTGCCTTAGCTTGTGCTCAAGTAATATATATGCAACAAACACTTAAAGACTATGGAAAAATAATAAACAAATCTCCAATATATTGCGATAATACTAGTACTATAAATTTATCTAAAAATCTAACTAATCATTCGCAAACAAAACATATAGATATTCGTCACCATTTTCTGAGAGATAATGTTGAAAAAGAAACAACAACACTTGAATTTGTTAATACCGAAAATCAAATAGCTGATATTCTTAAATAACCATTAAGTGAACTAACTTTTATTAAGTTAAGACGGGATCTAGGAATTTGTTCACACAATGAATTGATTAACTAAAGCTGTAGAAATAACATTTTGTTCACTTAAATTTGTAATATCTTATATGGACTTTCAACTGAACAGTTAATTTTATAACTTAGAATTAACAACAACCACATAAAAAAAATTAAATAACAACCATTTAAAAACTAACTAGTATCTGTTAAATTTTTATGACTTAACTCATTTTCCTCAACTTATTTTCTAAATATAGCAAAAACTTATTTGATAAATTCAGATTATATTCTACTTAAAAATAAATAAACACAAATAAATTATTAAATCAAATAATACAATGTCTTCCGATCACGACTCCACCTATTCAACTATCGACTATAAGTCCCCATCATCGGATAGCACTTACGTATCACCAACTAAGTCCTCACCTACATCAACTCGTTCACTTTCTCTAAACATTGTTGCATCACCAACATGCCACACTGGCTTTTTTCCTAAAGAAAAGAAAACTAAACGTTCGATTAATCTGAAATCAACATCTCTCACCGACAAAGTTGATGAAATATATCACTATCAACAAGAAATGATCGGCGTTCAACGTGAAATGTAGTACGAGCAACACCATCAAGTATCTCATCTAAATTTTCTTGAAAAGTGTATTCTAGCAATATGTGGTCATTCCAACAAAAAATTGCATACATCAAAAGTCTCCTCGATTACAAGAAACTCCTACAAAAGCGCATAACATTACTCCAAGAAATCTATGCAAACCGGGACCATCAAACCAAGCTTGGATTGACACTCTAGCTCATCTAAGTTAGTCTCCACTAAAGCCATTACTTGACGATACAAAATTTGAACCAAATTCATGAGATATACAACAAATCAATAATTCTGAATTCTCCGACAAAAACTAAAACTAATGCTACACATCATATAAATATGTTTTATTTATTAGTTTTTGCTATGTATACTATTTATTGTATTAAAATTTTATTAAAATATTTATCGATATTAAAAAATTTCTCTATATGTCAGAAAATACATATAACAGACGTCTGTGGATATACCACAGACGTCTGTCACAAGTTACAGGTAAATTTTCCCTGTAGCCACAGACGTCTGTGGAAACCTCACAGACGTTTGTCAAAACTCTCTGTTTAAATTTTCTGTAGCCACAGACTTTTGTGGAACCATCATAGACATTTTTCGAATGTCTCTGCTTTATTTTTACTGAAGCCACATACGTCTGTGACTCCCTCACAGACGTCTGTCGCTGCTCTGGCAACAAGTCTCCAACAACCATATATAAACAACTTTACCCCTCTCTTCACATTACCTCCATTTCAATTCCTAATTTCTGAAACCCTAGCTTTCAAAACATTCAAATTCATCAATTAATGGCTCCCAAGAAGGTTACCGTCTCTAAAAGGAAAAAGCAAGGACAATCTTCCTCCTCCTCTTAATCCCCGGTTACGCAAGCTCGCATAAACCAATAGCCCCGCAACAATCCCAATACCATCAAACGATCTGAGGTGCTTTCCCAAAAAGAAGATCCACTCTGGTCCTTTTTATTGCCATGGCAATGTGATGTAATTTGAAATTCTAGGAATAACTACGGATGCCGATTGCTGCAACCTAATTAGCTATGATGAAAATAAGGTAATCATTGATCCTCTAACTATTTACCACTTCTACTCCAATCTATGTAGTACAGAGATTTGGAATCTGGAGAATGATGATGGTTGGTTGTGGTCAAGTGGTTACGGAAAGGAGGTTAAAATTGATGTATATATGGTTGGTCGTATTTTAGGATGTTCTTATGAGGAGATTGACTTAACAGATATACCGGATCACAATCTTCTACCCAGAGATGAAGTTACCCATCAAATATGGGAAGATAAGATGCCATAATGGAAATCCATTTACCTTCGCCCACGTGCTAGACTACTAAATCGAATGATAATTAATAGAATAATTCTCCGTTTAGGTAGTCATGAGCAAATTTATCCCAATGACCATCGAGCTTTGTATGCAATATTTGATCGCTTACCAGTTAATTGGGCAAAATTTATTCATGACCAAATTAAAATTTTTTGGTCTCAGCATCATCGTTCCATTGTATATACTCCGTACATAATGCGCATCTTACAAAATCTTGGAGTTCCTTCATACATATCACAATACGAAGAAATTCCAACAAAAGATAGTGGTCTACGATAGCTATCACTGATGCATCTTCCCAAAAGCCCACCTCGTATTATCCCCTTCGACCAATGGACTCTACAACAAGAACATCATGGTCCTCCTCCAACTAGCACTCCTCAGCAAACCTACTCCCCTCATCCTTCACAACAACCACCTTTCTCTAGTCATGGTACCGAATATTATTCGGACTCTGAAATACAAGAAGCTCGCGTTGAACCAACGCCAAACGAATCTCTTAGTGATTTGGCAATCAAAAACCAAAAATTAATCACAGCTAATCGGTGAGCTTTAAACAGAAGAATGACTGGATTGGAACGTTCTTTCTCCACTAGGATGACAAAGATGGAGAAGACTTTGGACAATGTGGCTCCACTTTAGGAAAAGTTGTGACGCCCCACCCCGAGACCCACATTAACAAAGAGTATTACTTTGTAATACTGTCTGCTAAAGTGGAGAATAGGGCTGGTTAGGAGCGACCATCTATAGCTTTGTCTTAAACATCTACTGAATACGTCGATTGGGTGCTCTAATTTTTTTTCTTTCTATCTCAAGTGGATCGACATACTCAATATATGCTTAATAAAAAACTACGGTGGCTAACGGATCTATCAGAACAAAATATAACAACAAATACAAAAGATCACAGAACAGTAGTAAAACATATATATATATATATATATATATATATACACATAGATACATCATAGTACACTACAAAGTGATACAACAGAAGTGGTACATAAACCACTATAAATACATCGAGTAAAATCGAATAAGTACAGATCAGAGTTAACAAAATGACTACAAGACTATACAGAAGATCACTAGTAGATAACCCAATGCGGAAGCAGCTACCAGTAATCAACAGCATAAGACTAACATGAAATAACTCGGTCTGACCCGAGTATAAAATACACTGGTCAGTCTAGCTAAAACATCAGTTTAATAAGGATAGATGATAATATAAAGCATAAGATAAAGGTAGAGTATCCTATCGAACAAGAAGAAACCATAATAAGAGCATGACACTACATCATATAAGGAAAAGGATGAATATCCTTCTTGAATGAGAAGGAACAATAAGAAGAACATGTCCATAACTTAAGTGAACTAATATCACTTGAGTGTATGCAACCTCAAAAGAAGAAAACTCGATGATAATACTCAACTAAGAATCATACACGCCTCATATCATCGGCGAAAACCCAATAACAACTATAATGGTTTCGATGAACCATATCTTCTAAATAGGAGAAATCACAAATCTCAAATCCTGCCAAAATGGCCAAACACAAATATGTACTCAAAATAGAGTAATCCCAAACTCAAAATACGCCTCATCTCATCGGCATATAAAAATATCAAAACTCAAAAGAATGGCAATTTAAATCTCAAAATAGAATAATCTCAAAACTCAATTATGCCTCATCTCCTCATCATAAATATATATAAACTCAAAACTCAAACTCGCCAAAATGGAAAAAACCCAAATTATATCCTCAAAATCAAGAAATCACGAAAACTCATAACTTGAGGAAATCAGTAAGAGTTCAAAACCTCATAAAATAAAATCACCATATATATATAACATCTCATATAGCTCTAGGCTATCGATGTAACAAAGATATATCAAAATGGTGAAGTCATATTAAAACTCAGAAAACTCAAAAAACCCGAATTGGCCAGATCCCCGATGGCATGCCGAAGCAATGCTGCACATGCCACCTCTTGTCCAGTGCTATATTTTAGGTACATATCCCAAATGATCGAAGTCGTAAAACTCGGACGATCGAAGTTGTAAATCCCAGACGACCGAAGTTGTAAAACCCAGACGACCGAAGTCGTAAATCCCAGACGACTGAAGTCGTAAAACTCAGATTACCCGAAGGTCTATAGCACTAGCATACCCAGAATGTGTCACAGACTCTTAGATAGGAACTCGAAAAGTGTTAACGTGCGTCCCATACCACACGTTCGCACTCAATGGTTTACTAACCGCTAGTCAATGCTACATTAGAAAACAGAAATCATCAAAATCATAAAATCTCAAAAATCTTAGAACTTGCCTTGTATCATCGACAAGTACAAAAGGATCTCGTGATGGTTTCTCATGAACCATAAATCTCAAAATAGAAAATCAAAAACTCAAGACTTGCCTCATATCATCGGCAAGTATAAAAACATCGTGATGGTTCTCATCGACCATAACTCCTTATATAGGAGATCTCAAATCTCAAAAGTTGCCAAATATTGGCCATCTCAGATAATTCCTAAAAATAGGAATTATAAATCTCAAAATACGCCATAAAATGGAAAATCTCAAATATCAACTCAAAAATCAATAATCTCGAATAGCTTCGATCATACAAGTCCATAATTAATCGAAAAAGCAAATGCACGTGTCCCATACCACGTGTTTTACTAAATCGTTTAATTCTATTTCTCATACGCTCGAATAGTGCAAAAATGTGTATTTTATATATAGAAAATACTTTGTTTTGAGAAAACTAGTTTTTAAAACAATTTTTGAAAACCGTTTGCAAAACATTCCTTTGAAATTCTCTTTATTATAAAGAATACATAATTTTAATAGCTTTAAAAATAATTATAAATTTATGTAAAAATTTTATTTTGAAAGCTTTTTCGTTTTAAAAATCTTCCGAAAACGGTTTAGAAAACACGTGCACAGAAACGGCTAAAATCAACGAAAATTCGATGAAATTAAAATACGACAAAAATACAAATGAAATTGTCAATTCGTAGTACGAATAGACATTAATGTCGGCTTTCCTAATGGTAGGAGTTAGCTTTTTAGAATCATCTCAAAATAATGTTCAAAATCATCGAATCCAAAAATAATTCAATGGAAACTGCCAAAACTTTGCAAAAGAACTCTGCCAAAACATTAATGTTCGCCCCTTTTTAAACTCAGAAATTGAAAAAACATAAAACATGAAAGTTGTAGAAGATTTCCCAAGCTTTCTAGAACATCAAAAGTTATCGAATTCCGAGAAGAAACAAAAAAGTTATGACTAAAACAAATTTCAGATCTGAAGTTCACTACCGCTGTAATTTGTTTCGGGACAGCGACACTAGAAGATTTAGGAACATTAAGAACCGTCAAATTCGGACACCAAACGAAAAAGATATGCTCAAATTACCAACAACATTAGCACAAAAAGTCACGGTTTTACAATGACAGGGCATCGAGTTTGAATTGGCTTTTTCGACCCTCTATGCTCAAAATTTTCGAAAGTGTTTAACATGAAAGTTATCACACTTATTTCAAGCTTTCCACAACTTCAAATAAAATCAAATTCTGATTAAAAACAAAAGAGTTATGCCCAATTTATTGACAACGATTCACAAATAAACATGCAACAAACAAAATTGAGATTTCTTACCTTAAAATCTCAATTTAAGCTAGAAAATGTGAGTTTTAAACTCACCTTGTGATTTTGTAGAGCAAAACTTAGATTTGTAGCTGAAAGATTGAAACTTTGAGGAAGAAAGAGCTTCAAATAACCTGTAGAATTCAGTATACAGACATGCAAAGGAAAAGAAACCAATTAATAGATAAATTCTCTACCCAAATAAGATTTTTGATGAAATTTTCAGTTTTGGAAGGATTACATTTTGAAATCTCTTCTATTTAGTTTAAAACAACAATCTAATTGAAGAGGAATTGAAATTTTTGCTTTGAATTGAGAAAAAGGGTAAATTTTCTTTCTTTCCTTTGTTTTTTTCATTTTCTGGTTACAGGGAATGAAATTGTATATACAAGGGAAAAGTGTAGGATCGATTTCTCCCTAGAGGGGGAGGGGGGTGAATAGGGTGATACTAATAATTATAAAAATTTAATGCGGAAGTATATAAAATAATTGCAATACAGATATAGCAGAATAATAGCAGCACAGATAATAGCAGAATAATAAAAAATAGAGATATTACAACACAGATTTACCCTGCTTCGGCAAAACCTTACCTACGTGCTGCCCCCAAGTTTTCTAGAAATTAAGTAGTCAGATGCTTACACACGTAAACTCGCGACACCCGCTATCGACTAACCTAACTCTACGCTCAAAACCCTGCCACAACTCAACCACTGAGTTGCGAATTCTCGAACTACACCACCGTAGTTCGTCCCCTAGTCACACGACTAGAAAATCACAAACGTTTAAAAATAAAATACAAATTTAAAACAATAAACCCTAATTTTAAAATTTGAAGCCCAAAGAATAATATAGCCGGCCCAACAAAAACACTGTGTAAATATATTGTCCCCTTTTTTCACTTTTTATTTATTTCGGCCTTGTATTTTTCTTTGTGAAAAAAATCGCTTGTTCATTCTTCTGTGACAAATTAGGGCTTTTGTAATTCTTTGAAGCCGCTGCTTGGTCGTATTGATTGCTGATGCTTCGAATTCTTTCTTCGATAGATTAATCTGTTCACGTCTGCTTCAATCAAGTCGAGTTCGATTGTTGCGTGAATTGGTACGTGAATGCCTTTTATTGTTTATTGATTATTCTCGACTTTGGTTCGAGTTGAATGATATTTTCCTCTCTGTTGTTGCTTGAACTCGAATGCTTTACGTTGCCGATGATGATTGGGTTTAAATAGGGTTTAATTCCCTACATTTTCGTTCAATTGAAATCGTCTGATATTGTAGCTTGGCCGTTCGATTTTTCTTGAATGCTTGTGATTTCTTTAGACTAGATCAATTTTGTATATTTTCTGATAGCTTGCTCATCACGGCTTCGTGAATTAGAACTTGCTCCGTTATTTATGCTGTTGTCTTCGGCCAATTTGATTTTTGATAATTTTACTTATTTGATTCTGCCTTGGTCACCACAGCTTTGAATTTGTTGGCATTTAAACTTGACTTTGGGTTTGGAAAAACACTTTGACTAGTTCAAATTTGAATTCCTGCGACATTTGATCATCTGATTGACTTTTGTCTCGGCCTTGACTTTGTTAAATGCTCTGGAGCATTTTCGACCAGATGCTTGATTACTGTTCATCCTGATACTGCTTACTTGATTTTTACTTGTTCGATAGTAAGTCTGGTTTGGCATTTGTGCTAATCATGTAGTCTGCTTTGGTTGTGTACTTGTTTGCACTAAGTTTGTTTGTTATTTGATGTTGAGGCCTTCACTTGTATTCAGTTGCATTCGTTAATTCCCTGTATTTTGGAATGTGATTTTGGACTAGAGCTCTGTATATATGTATGGTCTGCACTGTGTCTTCATTTGGCCTTGCTCATCTACTTGTATTTTCATGCTTGGAGTCTTGATTAAGGTGGTAGCCGGACTTGATTCACTTGTTGCCAATTTCCATTTTAGTCTGGTTGCTTCATTGTTCTTGTGTCTGACCATATGTGTTTGATTGATCTGGATTACTGTTGCTCCGATCTTTTGTTCCACTGGCTTGAGTTTTAGTTCATCTGACTTATCTTTTTGAGCTGGGTTGCATATGTTGCCCGGTCTGAGTTAAATTCTGGTTGTCTTGGGTCTGGTCTGAACATTTCATTACTCTGAAGCATTATGGTCTGGTTCCATGTAAATTAATGTTGCATTCCTTGTGTCTTTGTTATAGTTGAGTCTGATTGTGTTTGTTAGTCTAGTTTTATGTAGAGCTTGATTGAGTTGTTGCTTCGAGCTAAATCTTGTTGAACTATTGAGTTGTATGCATGCATATTGTATATTTCCATTTGAAGTTTATTGCTATATTTTGGTCATTGCATTGCTTTGACTCATACTTGCCTTTCACTCGACAATTTGGTTGAGTTATCATATCATACATGTTGCTAGGTTTGGTTGTAGCTTTGCATTTGAAGTCTGTAGATATTCTGATTTTTGATTTGCTGTTGCATGATGGACTCTGGTAGTTACATATTCATATGTATATACATTGTTTGTTGTGGCCATACTTGTTTATGTGCATGCTGTTTCATGGTTCACTTGAACTTTGTTTCGATTTTTGGAATTTCACCTGAGTTGAATCCAGCTTATAGCTCGGGTTTGACCTTGTGCTCATGTCGTGACTTTATTTGTATTTCACTTGAGTTGAACCCAACTTTTGATTGGGTTTGACCTTGTGCTTACCTATCCCTGCAGTTTTATCAAGTGTATATCGGTGTGCACGACCTTGTGGCATGTACAGTGATACATTGTGCATGTCACAAGGTGTTCGTGTATGATGAATTCAAAATAAATGATGACAAACAACCCCAATAACTGAGGCAAATAATATTTTTGAAAACACATTTTATTTTACACTACAAAAATATTTCATTTTCAATTTTACTGCGTCAGTGTATATTTTGTAGATAACTCAGATATTGGATTCAATCTGGAATAGAGTTGAAGAGTAATACAAGTGAATGAGTGATATGTAGTGAGGTGCAAATGTAAATTGAAAAATGTGATGTAATCGAATTTGTATTGTAATTGAAATTGTGTATATATAGTGAGAGCTCAAATTTGTACTATTCAAAATTGTAATAAATATTTTTTTGAATAAAATATCTGTTTGAATTTAAATTCTGTGTTATTTATTTTATTCAGCAAATATTTATTTAATTATGTAAAAAATAGAATAGTACATTAACAAATACATTTAAATGAATATATATATATATGTTTATTATCATAAAAAAAAATCATATAATAGCATATTCAACAATCTCCCCCTTTTGATGATCACAAACATATAGTGCAGATTATCACATTTAATATATCGTTCAAGATAGATGTATCATTACCTATTTTACCTTTATGATAATTTTTCATTGTTGCCCATTGTGATTCTGTCACCCTTATACTAGGCTAAGGAACTGTGATTTGTAGCCCATCGTGTGCCTGGAACAGCCAGAATCAAGGTATCACTCTTGTTGTTCCTTAGCCTGCCACTACACCTACACGAGAAAAGATTTTTGTGACCTATTTGTTTTTATAGGTCCATGGTTGTTAGTGGCAAATGATTTTGAAAAATATGTTTGAGTAGTTATATATGTTCCTTTCGGCACCTAGATTTGTTTAACTTTGAGGGATTTTATATTCGTGCCTTTTGGAACCCAAATTGGAATTGTTTTCACGTGTTTGGGTCTATACCAACAAATATTTTGATTGTGTCCAATTTTTCTACAAATTGTGCACTCGGATTTGACTTGATTAGTTTCGCTTTTAACAAGTTCAGATTGAGTATACCCAAGTCCTTGTCTATCAATATTGACTGTTTGTTTTCCTATTAGCATATTTAGTGATTTTTCTCCTTTGGAGAATTTTCCTAAAGTAGTTGACAGTTGTTGGACTTGTGTTTTGAGTGATTCGTTTTCGTTCAAAAATTGAGTGCACCTTTTAATAGAATTTTCTCTTCTAGTGTTTTCACTCTCTTTCAAAATCAGAATTTCATTTTCAAGCGATTTAATTTTAATTTCTGATTTTTTAATTTCTTCTTCGAATGTTGGACACTTTTCGCACTTAGGGCACTTGTTTTTATAGTTTTTAACCAATTAATCAAGCTATTTATTTAAATCTAGCAAAGTATCTCTTTGTGATTCAATTTTAGCGTATTTCTCCCTAAGTCGTTCAAAACAGCCATTTACTTCGTGAAAGTATATAAGCAATTCTGAATGAGTAAGTTTTGATACCTCGCTTGGCTCGTCATCATCACTGTCAGTTATATCACCTCGAAGGCAGAGATCTGCTTTTTCACTCTCACTGCCAGTGCTTTTATCATCTTCATCAGTTTCATCCCAAGTGGCTGCAAAACTTCTCCTTTTTAGTTTCTTTCCTTGGCTGAGTCGATTCTGAGGACAATTGGGCTTGATGTGACCGGGTTTATTTCACTTGTGACATATGATCTCTTGCTCGTCTGAGTTGTCTAGTGCTTTGACTATTCTGCTTTTCAATTTTTGATTTAGAGCTGGATTTTCGTATCTGTGATTCCACTTTTTGAATTTCTTCATTAACAGCACCAGTTCAGCTGCTCCATCATCATCATCATCATCATCATCATCATTATCACTTTCTGTTGTTCCTTTGAGAGCTATTGATTTCTTTCGCGTATCACCTCCTTCGCGTTCTTCCTTGTATTTCATTTCTAGCTCAAAAGTAGTGAGATTTCCGATGAGTTCTTCAACTTTGATTTGTTTCAAATCCTTCGATTCTTGAATAGCTGTAACTTTCGCTTCAAAATTTCGTGGAAGGACTCTGAGGATTTTTCAGACTATTTCCAATTCTGTGTATGGTTTTCCGAGAGCTTTTGATTTATATATGAGATTGGAAAGTTGTCCATACATCTCTTTTGACATTTTCTTCCTTGGCCATTGTGAAATTCTCGTATTCGCTACTCAGCATGGCAAGGCGAGATTCTTTGACTTGAGATGTTCCTTCGTGAGTCACTTCAAGTGTGTGCCATATTTCGTGCGCAGTTTGACAATGTGAGACACGATTAAATTCGATTTGATCTAATGAACAAATAATAGAATTCAAAGCTTTAACATTAGCATTCTGTAGTCTATTTTCAAGATATGTCCATTGATCCATCGGTTTATCTATTTCTTGATTATCTACAACTATAGTTGGTGTTATATACCCTGTCTCAACTATATTCCAAGCATCAATGGTTTTTAGAAAAAATTTCATTCTATTTTTCCAGTAAGCATATTCACCATTGAACATTGGTGGTTTAACTATGGACTGACCCTCAGCAAAAGCAATATTAAAAGAAGCCATTTTAAAAATTCAAATTTAAAAAAAAATTGGTTTTTGAAAAATCAAAATTTTAAAATAAAAATTGACTTTTGTTCCTATCTCTGATACCACTTGTAGGATCGATTTCACCCTAGAGGGGGGTGAATAGGGTGATACTAATAATTATAAAAATTTAATGTGGAAGTATATTATAAAATAATTGCAACACAGATATAGAAGAATAATAGCAGCAAAGATAATAGCAGAATAATAAAAAACAGAGATAGAAAACAACACAGATTTACCCAGCTTCGGCAAAACCCTGCCTACGTGCTGCCCCCAAGGTTTCTACTAGAAATTAAGTAGTCAAACGCTTACACACGTAAACTCGCGACACTTGCTATCGACTAACCTAACTCTACGCTCAAAACCCTGCCACAACTCAGCCACTGAGTTGCGAATTCTCGAACTACACCACCGTAGTTCGTCCCCTAGTCACACGACTAGAAAATCACCAACGTTTAAAAATAAAATACAAATTAAAATATTAAAACCTAATTTTAAAATTTGAAGCCTAAAGAATAATATAGCCGGCCCAACAAAAACACTGTGTAAATAGATTGTCCCCTTTTTTCACTTTTTATTTATTTCGGCCTTGTATTCTTCTTTGTGAAAAAAATCGCTCGTTCGTTCTTCTGTGAAAAATTAGGGCTTTTGTAATTCTTTGAAGCCGCCGCTTGGTCATATTGATTGCTGATGCTTCGAATTCTTTCTTCGATAGATTAATCTGTTCACGGCTGCTTCAATCTAGTCGAGTTCGATTGTTGCGTGAATTCGTACGTAAATGCCTTTTATTGTTTATTGATTATTCTCGACTTTGATTTGAGTTGAATGATATTTTCTTCTTTGTTGTTGCTTGAACTCGAATGCTTTTCGTTGCCAATGATGATTTGGTTTAAATAGGGGTTAATTTCCTACATTTTCGTTCGATTGAAATCGTCTAATATTGTAGCTTGGCCGTTCGATTTTTTTTGAATGCTTGTGATTTCTTTAGACTAGATCAATTTCGTATATTTTCTGATAGCTTTCTCATCACGGCTTCATGAATTAGAACTTGCTCCGTTCTTTATGCTAATGTCTTCGGCCAATTTGATTTTTGATAATTTTTACTTATTTGATTCTGCCTTGGTCACCACAGCTTTGAATTTGCTGGCATTTAAACTTGACTTTGGGTTTGAAAAACACTTTGACTAGTTCAAATTTGAATTCCTGCGACATTTGATCATCTGATTGATTTTTGTCTCGGCCTTGACTTTGTTAAATGCTCTATAGCATTTTCGACTTGATGCTTGATTACTATTCATCCTGACACTGCTTACTTGATTTTTACTTGTTCGATAGTAAGTCTGGTTTGGCATTTGTGCTCATCATGTAGTATGCTTTAGTTGTGTACTTGTTTGCACTAAGTTTGTTTGTTATTTGATGTTGAGGCCTTCACTTGTATTCAGTTGCATTCGTTAGTTCCCTGTATTTTGGAATGTGATTTTGGACTAGAACTCTGTATATATGTATGGTCTGCAATGTGTCTTCATTTGGCCTTGCTCATCTACTTGTATTTGCATGCTTAGAGTCTTGATTGAGGTGGTAGCTGGACTTGATTCACTTGTTGCCAGTTTCCATTTTAGTCTGGTTGCTTCATTGTTCTTGTGTCTGACCATATGTGTTTGATTGATTTGGGTTGCTGTTACTTTGATCTTTTGTTCCACTGGCTTGAGTTTTAGTTCATCTGACTTATCTTTTTGAGTTGGGTTGCATATGTTGCCCGGTCTGAGTTAAATTCTGGTTGGCTTGAGTTTGGTCTGAACATTTCATTACTCTGAAGCATTGTGGTCTGGTTCCATGTAAATTAATGTTGCATTCCTTGTGTCTTTGTTATAGTTGAGTCTGATTGTGTTTGTTAGTCTGGTTTTATGTAGAGCTTGATTGAGTTGTTACTTCAAGTTAAACCTTGTTGAACTGTTGAGTTGTATGCATGCATATTGTATATTTCCATTTGAAGTTTATTGCTATATTTTGGTCATTGCATTGCTTTGACTCATACTTGCCTTTCACTCGACAATTTGGTTGAGTTATCATATCATACATGTTGCCAGGTTTGGTTGTAGCTTTATACTTGAAGTCTGTAGATATTCTGTTTTTGATTTGCTGTTGCATGATGGACTCTGGTAGTTACATATTCATATGTATATACATTGCTTGTTGTGGCCAGACTTGTTTATGTGCATGCTGTTTCATGGTTCACTTGAACTTTGTTTCGATTTTTGGAATTTCACCTGAGTTGAATCCAGCTTATAACTCGGGTTTGACCTTGTGCTCATGTCGTGACTTTATTTGTATTTCACTTGAGTTGAACCCGACTTTTGATTGGGTTTGACCTTGTGCTCACCTGTCCCTGCAGTTTTATAAAGTGTATATCGGTGTGCACGGCCTTGTGGCATGTACTGTGACTGTGCATGTCACAAGCTGTTCGTGTATGATGAATTCAAAATAAATGATGACGAACAACCCAAATAACTGAGGCAAATAATATTTTCAAAAACACATTTTATTTTACACTGCAAAAATATTTCATTTTCAATTTTACTGCGTCAGTGTATATTTTACAGATAACTTAGATGCTGGATTCAATCTGGAATAGAGTTGAAGAGTAATACGAGTGAATGAGTGATATGTAGTGAGGTGCAAATGTAAATTGAAAAATGTGATGTAATCGAATTTGTATTGTAATTGAAATTGTGTATATATAGTGAGAGCTCAAATTTGTACTATTCAAAATTGTAATAAATATTTGTTTAAATAAAATATCTGTTTGAATTTAAATTCTATGTTATTTATTTTATTCAGCAAATATTTATTTAATTATGTGAAAAAATAGAATAGTACATTAACAAATACATTTAAATGAATATATATATGTTTATTATCATCAAACAAAAATCATATAATAGCATATTCAACAAAGAGAAGCTTCCTTTCTCTTCTACTGGTTTGTACTAACTAATGGGCCTTGACCCAAAAAGAGAAAACTAATTTAGCCTATGGAATTAATTCACCTCTAAATCAAATATGTGTACATGTACATTAAGTAACAAATAATACAACACATTTTCTTCAAGTTTCTAACACAATAACTCATGTAATCATACATACATGTTATATAAAATATTTTACACTTAATAAAAAGATAATTTTAGTTATAAAAATATTTTTATTTTATAAACTCTTAATGTACACAAATAACCAGTTTTATACAAATAATTATATATAATCACATTTTTAACTCCAATAATTTTATAAAAATTATTTTCTTGCATAGAAAAATGCAATAAATCATCCTAACATCATTTTTGTAATCAAAACTTATTTTTAAATGAAATTCCTCCTTTTTATTTAAATAAACAACATTTAAAAAATCAAATACTTCCTTTAAAAATTATTAAAAGAAGTAATTGGCAATAATTAATAAAATTATTGCATTTTCACCAAATAAAAATCATTTTTCACTCATTATTCTCACAAATAAACATAATAAAGTTTCCAAAACTTTATTTTCACATTTTATTTCCAAAATTCATTGTTTATTTAAAATAAATAATTTAAATCTCCAATTTATTTTAATTCACAATATTAAATTATAACTACCGTTATAATTTAATAAGTGAATATTAGGCTCAAGTCCCTAATAAGTTTCAAAATACATAAAAACCGCAGTAAAAAAAAGTATGTAAATTAGGTCCCTAAAATTAAGTTGCTAAGTAATTGCATATAGTTTCGCAATTATTCACTGAATAATTGCAGACATTTATGAAATTATATCCAAAAGTTTCATAAATTTATGCAATTTTTCGGTGAATAATTGTGGAAATTTTCGCCATTTTTTGGTGAATAATTGCGGGATTTTCCATAAATTTTTGAAAAAATTGCGGAAATTTCCGCAATTTTTCAGTGAATAATTGTGGAAATGTTTGCAATTTTTTGATATAATTGCATAAATGTCTGCGATTATTCACTAAATAATTGCATAAGTGTATGCCATTATTCGGTAACTTAATTCTAGGGACCTAATTTACAAACTTTTTTTTACTGGGGTTTTTATGTATTTTGAAACTTATTATGGACCTATGTCAAACTGTCCCATTTAATAATTATAGGTAATCTTCAAAACCAGGGTTGTTATAAAAGTGATGCGCAAAGTACGTGGTTGATCTACTTCACGCTCATCATCTTCGCCTTCCCCAACACCTCCACCTTGGGTTCAAACACCAGTTTATCGCTCTTAAGCCTCGCCCGATGGTAAGTCACACGATAGAGGTGACCAAGGGAAGACTCCTATTCACGCACAACCTGAGGAAGAAGAAGAAGATAGTGATGAAATGTACGTGTGATACTCCACATTTTCAACGACAATCATACATGGCATTTCAAGGCCTTTTAATTCATGAAGATGAGTAGTGCAACAACCAAATGCAATGGTCGGGTACATAAGAGCAGGATCCATCCTCTTACTGGGAGTATTACGAGAACTACAGAAGCTTATCCTATTCACAAAATCAGTACAATTAGAGTTTTCTTTTATTTTTCCACTCTTATGCTTGTTTGTTTTCCTATTTACAACTTTTGTTACAATTGTTACTAATTTTATTTTGAACTTTCATATTTGATTTTCCATGATCCGAAGTGATAACATGCTATGTCTATTTAATATCTCCGTATCTTATATCGTTTCCCTACATTTTGATAATGACAAAGAGGGAGAAATCTATGCATATACATAGGGGGAGACGCATATACATAGGGGGAGACCAACATAATAATACTTCCATTGTATGGTTGATATTTGACTGTATATTTGATTTTTTATTGTATAGTTGTCATCATCAAAAAGTTAATATATGCATACATGATCACACACAATTTCATATGCATCGCAAATAAGTTGAAAAATTGATTTTACACCTCATAGACGTCTTAGATAAAACCACAGACATCTGTGATAGTTCTCGGGTTAAAATTTAAATAAGTCACATATGTGTGAGGTTTTACCACAGACATTTGTCATGCGCAAAAACGGTCAATTCTAAAAAGACACCTCTATTTTGAAACTAAAGGAAATCACCTTTCAATGAAAGGTTGCGGCCATTATAGTGAATAGACTTTCTCAAATAGTAACAACTTTTCATCTGCACCTTTTTGAATCTATAAATACAACTTTGATTGAGAAATAGAAATCATCTAACTTGAATTAATCTATTCTTTACTCTCTTTATTTCTAAACACTCTCTTGTATATACATTGTTCACATACTCTCAATCTATTATAACCAAAATATAATTTTGGTTAAATCACTTCCTACATCTCAAAGCATTCATATTCATATACTTAAAGGAGATCATAGGAAGATTTGTACTATAAGTCAAAAACTGTGTTATTTGGAACACAAGATTGTCAGAGATACTTTTGTATCAGCCTATTCCTCCGGGCAAAGCAAAGGTAATTTGTTTAAAGGAAATACCGAAGGGGAGCTTCGGGACTGGATGTAGGACGGGAGGTCCGAACCAGTATAAAAACTCCAGTTTGAATGCTTTTTATACTTTACTATTTATTATCTCCTATTGCATTAACTTATACACTTGCATATTATACACAAGTTTGATAATATACGATCCTCGAGAATTTCATTAAATCATTTGTTAAAGTGGTTAAAACTAGTCACAAAGATTGTACTTTTCAATGTTGTTTTTAACAAGGACTTTTAACATCATTTGTTAATGCTGTAGTAAGTTTCTTATGGTTTTATGTGTTCAAAAATGATATTTAATTTTTTTTTTATTTTTCTCTAATATTTTTAAAGATGTTTTCTAAACTATTTTTAAGTATTTTAAAGTTGGTTTGAAGTTTAAATATATTTTTAATAATTGTATATGTATTTTCAAAGTAAAGAGGCTTTATAATATAAACACATTTTTCATCAAATTATAAATTAGATAGTTTCAAGTAATATTTTACATATATATTTAAAACCTATTTGCAAGTATTTTAAAGTATATACAAGTTTTGAAAAACGTAATTGACTAGGTTTAACACTAAAAGCCGACGAGGTAGACTTTTCTATTTCTAAGAGTTAAGATTAATGTCGAGTAGACACGAAGCAATAGAGCTCTAACCTACCTGGCTTCCCTCTTGAATGAGGAATGGTTAAGTTGGAATGTTGGAAACATGTTAATCTTATTGTTTACTTGTTTAAAAGGTAAACTTTGCTTAACGCTAAAAGCCGACGAAGTAGGCTTATCTATTTGTGAGAGTTAAGATTGATCTCTAGTAGGGACGGAGCAATAGAGCTCTAACCCACTGGGCTTCCCTCTTGAATGAGGAATAGTTAAGTCAGGAATGTCGGAAATGAGTTAATCATGTTGTTTGTTACTTGTTTATGGAAATCATTAATACTATACATAACACTAAAAGCCGATGAGTATGCTCGTCTATTTGTGAGATTCAAGAATGAAGTGTCTAGGCAAGGCTTTGATGCAACCTGTGCTCTAACTTGTCTGGCTTCACTCTTGAACAAGGAATAGTTAAGTTAAAATGTTGGAAATGAGTTAAGTATACGAACATTGATTTGTATAAGCAATTGTTTTAATGGATAGTCGATTAGTCGACCACCGAACTTAACCAAATATTATCTTAGATCTTTAGAAGAATGTTTTTAAAATAGTAACAATTATAAATGGTTTTGGTTTTGTTGTGACAATGCTTTAATAACATTCATCTTTAACCTTTTTTTATTATACTTATGAATGTAAATAGATCTTTAAAAGAATGTTTTAAAGATCAACATAAGTGAAATATTTTTGGGTTTGTAGTGACAACGTTTAAATAACATTAGTCTTAAAACCTTTTTGAATGGATTTGTGAAAGTACTTAAATCCTTAAAATGGATAATTTGAAGGAAATTATAAAGGAAGCTTTTGGAAATAGATAGGAAAAGAAAAAGGTTTAAAGTAAAAAATCTTGTTAATGATTTGTGAATATACTTATTTTAATAAAGGTAAGTATATGAAAACTTTTTGAAGTATTGAAAAAGTACAAATGAATAGTAGAAATTAATAATGATGTTTTGTTAGATAAAAGAAATTTTACTAATAAAAGAGATTTTAATTAATAAAAAATTAATTAAACAAAAAGGGGATTAGAAGTTGCTTATGTGACTTAATTGTGCTTCGTATGACTTGATCATGCTTTGTATGTTTACTCGTTTATGGAAAACATTTAGTCGTATACTTAACACTAAAAGTCGATGAAGTAGGCTTGTCTATCTATGTGAATTAAGACTGATATTCGTGTAGGGATATGAGCAATAGAGCTCTAACCTACCAGCTACACTCTTGATCGAGGGATAGTGTGAGGTGAAAATATCGGAAAAGTGATAAGTATAAGATACTTGGTTTCCATATGAGATCGTTCTCATTATTATTAAATGACCAAATTCCTCGATTTAGTCTTGATGAGACTGGGATCAGTAAGTGTTTTACTTATTGAAAACTACTTCAAGGCTGAGATACGTGTTCTGTCTCTTGGAAGTGGATTTGTTTGAGATGTCGGAATCCATATGTGGTTTCGAGATCTGTTTTAGATATAGGAATCCAATTGTGGATTTGTGTTCAGTTTGAGGGGTGAAGACTCATGTGAAAGATGACAAATGTAACCTCAATATCGGAAATAACTAGAAGACGGAGTACTGGGATAGCTTGGGGTTTGGCTGACCTACGATCAGATATTATCACTCTATATCTAGAGTATACTTATCGATGTTGCGCGCGAGAGGTGATTGTATTAGGGATTATGCATTTTGACGTGGACCGGCTATGTTTTCCTTAATGGTATATTTTATTTAGAGATATACGACCTTTGGAAGTAGTTTTCGGCCCTTTTGCAGGAGATTGGATCCGGCTCCACTAGAGAGATATCCAAGGAAAATCCATTATGCGGATGTTCCTTATCAATATTGATTGTACCATCTAATATACTGTTGAATGTAATGAATTTAACCATTCCGGCTATGTTATATATTTATATTCTTCACCCTAGATATTATCTAATATATCACCTTATGTACTTACTAGATGAGTGGTTCTTTCGAAGGGATAACCGTTATGGCATTCTATGCAATCTCAAAAGTATTGTTATGTGATGTGCATATATTTCTTGAGTTTCTTATACCAGACGTATGTCTGACGCTTGGTTATTGTTTTTCCTTAATTCCTCGCATGCTCTTTCGAGTAGTCTGCAGGTTTTTCTTTGATGTTCTTTAGAGCTCAAGAAGACAAGCTGGATATTTCACTATCGTAGTATTCTTATTTTCGCTGCATTACTATATTGTACATATCAGTATTTGTGAGAATAGGTTGTTATAACTGCATAGGCTCATTATGGTTCTTAGGTTTTGTAACTCTGAAATTTCTATATCGGAGTAATCCTTTATACTTTTTTTTGATATTATATATTACCGCTCCGCTAGTGAGATTCTGATATCGTGTTCTCTTCTTTCTTGTTTTCTTTCCTTTTCTTTCTATTTCACCCTAACAGTTTGTCCTTTCGGCACTTGGATGCTCGGTACATGAATACCGTGGATGTATTATTGTCGACATTCGAGGGTCGAAAAGATGGGTCGTTACACTTGGTATCAGAGCTGAAGGTAAAGTTAGAACCTTGGCTTTGATTGGTTATGACTCATCTGAGATAGGGTAAGCGAAACCCTAGAATGAGTTGAGTGTATTATACATATTAAAGTGTATTTGTATTTGTTATAAACATATACCTTAATGGTAATTATAACTGCAAAAATTAAAGATCTTATATAATTGAATTGTCAAAGTATAGTTTAATTAATGTAGGAGCTAATGATGTTTATCTCTTATCCCTCGTTAATTAGTTTAGCTATGCTCAACCAGTTTATGGGCATTGACTTTCATTTATTGATTGCTGTTTTATGCTCAACTAATTTATAAGCAGTTTTACATGTTCACTGCATCGGTTGGGTAGAAAATATTTATAAATGCATTAAAACGAACACCTTGTGAATTTTGTTTTACAGTTTGACTATAAGGCGTTCAGTGCTAATGTTGGGTGAAAAGTTAACTCTTATAAAAGTTGAATTTAGTAAAAAGATGTTTACTTTAATCCAAGGAAAGATAAGATATTTTGTAAAATAAACATTCGTGAAAAGATTTTATATAAGTATGGTTTATAAAACATGATTTATAAACAAGAAAAATTTAACTGATATTTTGAGAATTTAAATCCCGATGTCTTAGAAAAAGTTTTTCAAGATTTTGGAGAAAATAATAGTAGTATTATTTGAAGGTAGATATTTGGGAAATTACTTTATGAAGTTGGGATCATCGTGAAAGAAGTTCGATATGAAATTTTTAGGAAGAAAAGTTTTATATGTATATTATGTAGGGTGACCGAGTGGTAGTGGCATAGCTTGGGACAAAGGTTGGAACTTTTCATGTTTTCCCTTTTTGGGTAAAATATGTTTAATAAATTATTGAAATTTGTTAAGATATTTTATGGAGACATGTAGCCTATGGATTGGGATTGTATGGTTTGTATATCGTATATGATATGTTGTTTTGTAACGACTTGTATTTTTAACTATTTTAAATTATTAAATTTAATATAATTACTGAATAAAAATGGTTAGAAATAAAATTTATGTTTTATTAATGTAGTTTATTGAATAATAACTTGTATAAAATTTGAAATAATCAATTTGAAGATTTAGGCAATAACAAGTATTGAAATGAAATTTTATGTATTGAATAAGTTTATAATCAATAGTTGGAATTGAATAATAAATGTTGAATTACTGTAAATTGGAAGTAGTTGTTTTATTATTTGAATTCGTTTTAAAAGTTAAATTTTATAAGTTAATAACTTATATTTAAAATATGGTGATTTATTGGATAATTAAATTGTTTAAATTTAATACTGGAAATTATTTAAATAATTGAATCCTGAATTTAATATGAATGGAAATGATTTCAAAAGTTGATTTAAATTTTATTTAAA